>JAWNPP010000157.1:0-722479 GCA_035047445.1 Drosophila siamana | reverse complement strand
GTTTCTTGCATATCTTCCAAGTTTTTCATCCGATCGCGACCAAATTTGCAGAAATCATCGAGACTCTGATCACCGTCATATATACCCGAATTCGAGACTCTAGCTTAAAAAATGCATTTGGAAATCGTTTTTTTCGATTTGGGTGGGCAAAAAGAGCTGTGGAAAAAATCTAAAGTAAACTTTTCCTGCCCAAGATATACACCAATACTAGCACAAAGTTTGGAATCTCTAGCTCTTATAGTCTCAGAGATCTAGGTGTTCAAACAGACAGCAAGACGTACGGATCGACTCGGCTGGTGACCCTTAGCAAGAATATCTTCGATTTTGGTGAGCGGAAAGGGGTGTGGCGAAAATCTAAAATAAACTTGTTCTGCCTAAGAACTGGTACCATGCTTGGAATCTCTAGTTCTTATAGTCTCTGACGGATCGGTTCAACTAGTGATCCTGAGCACTAAAATATATACTTTATGGGGTCGGAGATGCCTCCTTTAGCCTAATACATCCATTTTCAGGAGTCTTCAAATTATAATACCCTTCTCACCTATGAAAGATACCCGCTACACAGTTCGGATATACTAAAATATACGAAAAAGTATATTTGGTATTTTTGGTATATTTGGTATGTTGATATTCTATCACGTCCAAACATCGCATACAGTATAAAATGGACCATGCATCGTCACATTCTCCTCCAGAATGAAACCACGTGCGGCAGCATATGAAGTTTCCAATACAACACTGTTTCTTGCATATCTTCCAAGTTTTTCATCCGATCGCGACCAAATTTGCAGAAATCATCGAGACTCTGATCACCGTCATATATACCCGAATTCGAGACTCTAGCTTAAAAAATG
Source organism: Drosophila siamana (assembly GCA_035047445.1). Lineage (NCBI taxonomy): Eukaryota > Metazoa > Arthropoda > Insecta > Diptera > Drosophilidae > Drosophila > Drosophila siamana. Next base: position 721,625 of record JAWNPP010000157.1, on the reverse strand, counting down.
CATTTGGAAATCGTTTTTTTCGATTTGGGTGGGCAAAAAGAGCTGTGGAAAAAATCTAAAGTAAACTTTTCCTGCCCAAGATATACACCAATACTAGCACAAAGTTTGGAATCTCTAGCTCTTATAGTCTCAGAGATCTAGGTGTTCAAACAGACAGCCAGACGTACGGATCGACTCGGCTGGTGACCCTTAGCAAGAATATCTTCGATTTTGGTGAGCGGAAAGGGGTGTGGCGAAAATCTAAAATAAACTTGTTCTGCCTAAGAACTGGTACCATGCTTGGAATCTCTAGTTCTTATAGTCTCTGACGGATCGGTTCAACTAGTGATCCTGAGCACTAAAATATATACTTTATGGGGTCGGAGATGCCTCCTTTAGCCTAATACATCCATTTTCAGGAGTCTTCAAATTATAATACCCTTCTCACCTATGAAAGATACCCGCTACACAGTTCGGATATACTAAAATATACGAAAAAGTATATTTGGTATTTTTGGTATATTTGGTATGTTGATATTCTATCACGTCCAAACATCGCATACAGTATAAAATGGACCATGCATCGTCACATTCTCCTCCAGAATGAAACCACGTGCGGCAGCATATGAATTTTACCAAATTTGCAGAAATCATCGAAACTATGATCACCGTCATATATACCCGAATTCGAGACTCTAGCTTAAAAAATGCATTTGGAAATCGTTTTTTTCGATTTGGGTGGGCAAAAAGAGCTGTGGAAAAAATCTAAAGTAAACTTTTCATGCCCAAGATATACACCAATACTAGCACAAAGTTTGGAATCTCTAGCTCTTATAGTCTCAGAGATCTAGGTGTTCAAACAGACAGCCAGACATACGGATCGACTCGGCTGGTGACCCTTAGCAAGAATATCTTCGATTTTGGTGAGCGGAAAGGGGTGTGGCGAAAATCTAAAATAAACTTGTTCTGCCTAAGAACTGGTACCAAGCTTGGAATCTCTAGGTCTTATAGTCTCTGACGGATCGGTTCACCTAGTGATCCTGAGCACTAAAATATATACTTTATGGGGTCGGAGATGCCTCCTTTAGCCTAATACATCCATTTTCAGGAGTCTTTAAATTATAATACCCTTCTCACCTATGGGAGATACCCGCTACCCAGTTCGGATATACTAAAATATACGAAAAAGTATATTTGGTATATTTGGTATGTTGATATTCTATCACGTCCAAACATCGTATACAGTATAAAATGTACCATGCATGGTCACATTCTCCTCCAGAATGAAACCACGTGCGGCAGCATATGAATTTTCCAATACAACACTGTTTCTTGAATATCTTCCAAGTTTTTCATCCGATCGCGACCAAATTTGCAGAAACCATCGAGACTCTGATCACCGTCATATATACCCGAATTCGAGACTCTAGCTTAAAAAATGCATTTGGAAATCGTTTTTTTCGATTTGGGTGGGCAAAAAGAGCTGTGGAAAAAATCTAAAGTAAACTTTTCATGCCCAAGATATACACCAATACTAGCACAAAGTTTGGAAACTCTAGCTCTTATAGTCTCAGAGATCTAGGTGTTCAAACAGACAGCCAGACATACGGATCGACTCGGCTGGTGACCCTTAGCAAGAATATCTTCGATTTTGGTGAGCGGAAAGGGGTGTGGCGAAAATCTAAAATAAACTTGTTCTGCCTAAGAACTGGTACCAAGCTTGGAATCTCTAGGTCTTATAGTCTCTGACGGATCGGTTCACCTAGTGATCCTGAGCACTAAAATATATACTTTATGGGGTCGGAGATGCCTCCTTTAGCCTAATACATCCATTTTCAGGAGTCTTTAAATTATAATACCCTTCTCACCTATGGGAGATACCCGCTACCCAGTTCGGATATACTAAAATATACGAAAAAGCATATTTGGTATGTTGATATTCTATCACGTCCAAACATCGTATACAGTATAAAATGTACCATGCATGGTCACATTCTCCTCCAGAATGAAACCACGTGCGGCAGCATATGAATTTTCCAATACAACACTGTTTCTTGAATATCTTCCAAGTTTTACATCCGATCGCGACCAAATTTGCAGAAATCATCGAAACTATGATCACCATCATATATACCCGAATTCGAGAGTCTAGCTTAAAAAATGCATTTGGAAATCGTTTTTTTCGATTTGGGTGGGCAAAAAGAGCTGTGGAAAAAATCTAAAGTAAACTTTTCCTGCCCAAGATATACACCAATACTAGCACAAAGTTTGGAATCTCTAGCTCTTATAGTCGCTGAGATCTAGGTGTTCAAACAGACAGCCAGACATACGGATCGACTCGGCTGGTGACCCTTAGCAAGAATATCTTCGATTTTGGTGAGCGGAAAGGGGTGTGGCAAAAATCTAAAATACCCCGGGAGATACCCGCTACCCAGTTCGAATATACTAAAATATACGAAAAAGTATATTTGATCGCGACCAAATTTGCAGAAATCATCGAGACTCTGATCACCGTCATATATACCCGAATTCGAGACTCTAGCTTAAAAAATGCGTTTGGAAATCGTTTTTTTCGATTTGGGTGGGCGAAAAGAGGTGTGGAAAAAATCTAAAGTAAACTTTTCCTGCCCAAGATATACACCAATACTAGCACAAAGTTTGGAATCTCTAGCTCTTATAGTCGCTGAGATCTAGGTGTTCAAACAGACAGCCAGACATACGGATCGACTCGGCTGGTGACCCTTAGCAAGAATATCTTCGATTTTGGTGAGCGGAAAGGGGTGTGGCGAAAATATAAAATAATCTTGTTCTGCCTAAGAACTGCTAAAAAGTTTGGAATCTCTAGTTCTTATAGTCTCTGACGGATCGGTTCAGCTAGTGATCCTGAGCACTAAAATATATACTTTATGGGGTCGGAGATGCCTCCTTTAGCCTACTACATTCATTTTCAGGAGTCTTTAAATTATAATACCCTTCTCACCTATGGGAGATACCCGCTACCCAGTTCGAATATACTAAAATATACGAAAAAGTATATTTGGTATTTTTGGTATATTTGGTATGTTGATATTCTGTCACGTCCAAACATCGTATACAGTATAAAATGTACCATGCATGGTCACATTCTCCTCCAGAATGAAACCACGTGCGGCAGCATATGAATTTTCCAATACAACACTGTTTCTTGAATATCTTCCAAGCTTTTCATCCGATCGCGACCAAATTTGCAGAAATCATCGAGACTATGATCACCGTCATATATACCCGAATTCGAGACTCTAGCTTAAAGAATGCATTTGGAAATCGTTTTTTTCGATTTGGGTGGGCAAAAAGAGCTGTGGAAAAAATCTAAAGTAAACTTTTCCTGCCCAAGATATACACCAATACTAGCACAAAGTTTGGAATCTCTAGCTCTTATAGTCTCTGAGATCTAGGTGTTCAAACAGACAGCCAGACATACGGATCGACTCGGCTGGTGACCCTTAGCATGAATATCTTCGATTTTGGTGAGCGGAAAGGGGTGTGGTTGACATTCTATCACGTCCAATCATCGCATACAGTATAAAATGGACCATGCATGGTCACATTCTCCTCCAGAATGAAACTACGTGCGGCAGCATATGAATTTTCCCATACAACACTGTCTCTTGAATATCTTCCAAGCTTTTCATCCGATGGCGACCAAATTTGCAGAAATCATCGAGACTATGATCACCGTCATACATACCCGAATTCGAGACTCTAGCTTAAAAAATGCATTTGGAAATCGTTTTTTTCGATTTGGGTGGGCAAAAAGAGCTGTGGAAAAAATCTAAAGTAAACTTTTCCTGCCCAAGATATACACCAATACTAGCACAAAGTTTGGAATCTCTAGCTCTTATAGTCTCAGAGATCTAGGTGTTCAAACAAACAGCCAGACATTCGGATCGACTCGGCTGGTGACCCTTAGCAAGAATATCTTCGATTTTGGTGAGCGGAAAGGGGTGTGGCGAAAATCTAAAATCAACTTGTTCTGCCTAAGAACTGGTACCAAGCTTGGAATCTCTAGTTCTTATAGTCTCTGACGGATCGGTTCAACTAGTGATCCTGAGCACTAAAATATATACTTTATGGGGTCGGAGATGCCTCCTTTAGCCTAATACATCCATTTTCAGGAGTCTTTAAATTATAATACCCTTCTCACCTATGGGAGATACCCGCTACCCAGTTCGGATATACTAAAATATACGAAAAAGTATATTTGGTATTTTTGGTATATTTGGTATGTTGATATTCTATCACGTCCAAACATCGTATACAGTATAAAATGTACCATGCATGGTCACATTCTCCTCCAGAATGAAACCACGTGCGGCAGCATATGAATTTTCCAATACAACACTGTTTCTTGAATATCTTCCAAGTTTTTCATCCGATCGCGACCAAATTTGCAGAAATCATCGAGACTATGATCACCATCATATATACCCGAATTCGAGACTCTAGCTTAAAAAATGCATTTGGAAATCGTTTTTTTTTGATTTGGGTGGGCAAAAAGAGCTGTGGAAAAAATCTAAAGTAAACTTTTCCTGCCCAAGATATACACCAATACTAGCACAAAGTTTGGAATCTCTAGCTCTTATAGTCTCTGAGATTTAGGTGTTCAAACAGACAGCCAGACATACGGATCGAATCGGCTGGTGACCCTTAGCAAGAATATCTTCGATTTTGGTGAGCGGAAAGGGGTGTGGCGAAAATCTAAAATAAACTTGTTCTGCCTAAGAACTGGTACCAAGCTTGGAATCTCTAGTTCTTATAGTCTCTGACGGATCGACTCAGCTAGTGATCCTGAGCACTAAAATATATACTTTATGGGGTCGGAGATGCCTCCTTCAGCATAATACATCCATTTTGTGGAGACTTTAAATTATAATACCCTTCTCACCTATGGGAGATACCCGCTACCCAGGTCGAATATACTAAAATCTACGAAAAAGTATATTTGGTATTTTTGGTATATTTGGTATGCTGATATTCTATCACGTCCAAACATCGCATACAGTATAAAATGGACCATGCATCGTCACATTCTCCTCCAGAATGAAACCACGTGCGGCAGCATATGAATTTTCCCATACAACACTGTCTCTTGAATATCTTCCAAGCTTTTCATCCGATCGCGACCAAATTTGCAGAAATCATCGAGACTATGATCACCGTCATATATACCCGAATTCGAGACTCTAGCTTAAAAAATGCATTTGGAAATCGTTTTTTTCGATTTGGGTTGCAAAAAGAGCTGTGGAAAAAATCTAAAGTAAACTTTTCCTGCATAAGATATACACCAATACTAGCACAAAGTTTGGAATCTCTAGCTCTTATAGTCTCTGAGATCTAGGTGTTCAAACAGACAGCCAGACAGACGGATCGACTCGGCTGGTGACCCTTAGCAAGAATATCTTCGATTTTGGTGAGCGGAAAGGGGTGTGGCGAAAATCTAAAATAAACTTGTTCTGCCTAAGAACTGGTACCAAGCTTGGAATCTCTAGTTCTTATAGTCTCTGACGGATCGGTTCAACTAGTGATCCTGAGCACTAAAATATATACTTTATGGGGTCGGAGATGCCTCCTTTAGCCTAATACATCCATTTTCAGGAGTCTTCAAATTATAATACCCTTCTCACCTATGGGAGATACCCGCTACCCAGTTCGGATATACTAAAATATACAAAAAAGTATATTTGGTATTTTTGGTATATTTGGTATTTTGATATTCTATCACGTCCAAACATCGTATACAGTATAAAATGTACCATGCATGGTCACATTCTCCTCCAGAATGAAACCACGTGCGGCAGCATATGAATTTTCCAATACAACACTGTTTCTTGAATATCTTCCAAGTTTTTCATCCGATCGCGACCAAATTTGCAGAAATCATCGAGACTATGATCACCATCATATATACCCGAATTCGAGACTCTAGCTTAAAAAATGCATTTGGAAATCGTTTTTTTCGATTTGGGTGGGCAAAAAGAGCTGTGGAAAAAATCTAAAGTAAACTTTTCCTGCCCAAGATATACACCAATACTAGCACAAAGTTTGGAATCTCTAGCTCTTATAGTCTCTGAGATCTAGGTGTTCAAACAGACAGCCAGACATACGGATCGACTCGGCTGGTGACCCTTAGCATGAATATCTTCGATTTTTGGTGAGCGGAAAGGGGTGTGGCGAAAATCTAAAATAAACTTGTTCTGCCTAAGAACTGGTACCAAGCTTGGAATCTCTAGTTCTTATAGTCTCTGACGGATCGACTCAGCTAGTGATCCTGAGCACTAAAATATATACTTTATGGGGTCGGAGATGCCTCCTTCAGCATAATACATCCATTTTGTGGAGACTTTAAATTATAATACCCTTCTCACCTATGGGAGATACCCGCTACCCAGGTCGAATATACTAAAATCTACGAAAAAGTATATTTGGTATTTTTGGTATATTTGGTATGTTGATATTCTATCACGTCCAAACATCGCATACAGTATAAAATGGACCATGCATCGTCACATTCTCCTCCAGAATGAAACCACGTGCGGCAGCATATGAATTTCTATTTTCGCCACACCCCTTTCCGCTCACCAAAATCGAAGATATTCTTGCTAAGGGTCACCAGCCGAATCGATCCGTATGTCTGGCTGTCTGTTTGAACACCTAGATCTCAGAGACTATAAGAGCTAGAGATTCCAAACGTTGTGCTAGTATTGGTGTATATCTTGGGCAGGAAAAGTTTACTTTAGATTTTTTCCACAGCTCCTTTTGCCCACCCAAATCGAAAAAATCGATTTCCTAATGCATTTTTTAAGCTAGAGTCGCGAATTCGGGTATATATGACGGTGATCATAGTCTCGATGATTTCTGCAAATTTGGTCGCGATCGGATGAAAAGCTTGGAAGATATTCAAGAGACAGTGTTGTCACTGTGGGGTGTGGCGAAAATATAAAATAATCTTGTTCTGCCTAAGAACTGCTAAAAAGTTTGGAATCTCTAGTTCTTATAGTCTCTGACGGATCGGTTCAGCTAGTGATCCTGAGCACTAAAATATATACTTTATGGGGTCGGAGATGCCTCCTTTAGCCTAATACATTCATTTTCAGGAGTCTTTAAATTATAATACCCTTCTCACCTATGGGAGATACCCGCTACCCAGTTCGAATATACTAAAATATACGAAAAAGTATATTTGGTATTTTTGGTATATTTGGTATGTTGATATTCTATCACGTCCAAACATCGTATACAGTATAAAATGTACCATGCATGGTCACATTCTCCTCCAGAATGAAACCACGTGCGGCAGCATATGAATTTTCCAATACAACACTGTTTCTTGAATATCTTCCAAGCTTTTCATCCGATCGCGACCAAATTTGCAGAAATCATCGAGACTATGATCACCGTCATATATACCCGAATTCGAGACTCTAGCTTAAAAAATGGGTTTGGAAATCGTTTTTTTTGATTTGGGTGGGCAAAAAGAGCTGTGGAAAAAATCTAAAGTAAACTTTTCCTGCCCAAGATATACACCAATACTAGCACAAAGTTTGGAATCTCTAGCTCTTATAGTCTCTGAGATTTAGGTGTTCAAACAGACAGCCAGACATACGGATCGACTCGGCTGGTGACCCTTAGCAAGAATATCTTCGATTTTGGTGAGCGGAAAGGGTGTGGCGAAAATCTAAAATAAACTTGTTCTGCCTAAGAACTGGTACCAAGCTTGGAATCTCTAGTTCTTATAGTCTCTGACGGATCGGTTCAGCTAGTGATCCTGAGCACTAAAATATATACTTTATGGGGTCGGAGATGCCTCCTTTAGCCTAATACATCCATTTTCAGGAGTCTTTAGATTATAATACCCTTCTCACCTATGGGAGATACCCGCTACCCAGTTCGGATATACTAAAATATACGAAAAAGTATATTTGGTATTTTTGGTATATTTGGTATGTTGATATTCTATCACGTCCAAACATCGTATACAGTATAAAATGTACCATGCATGGTCACATTCTCCTCAGAATGAAACCACGTGCGGCAGCATATGAATTTTCCAATACAACACTGTTTCTTGAATATCTTCCAAGTTTTTCATCCGATCGCGACCAAATTTGCAGAAATCATCGAGACTATGATCACCATCATATATACCCGAATTCGAGACTCTAGCTTAAAAAATGCATTTGGAAATCGTTTTTTTCGATTTGGGTGGGCAAAAAGAGCTGTGGAAAAAATCTAAAGTAAACTTTTCCTGCCCAAGATATACACCAATACTAGCACAAAGTTTGGAATCTCTAGCTCTTATAGTCTCTGAGATCTAGGTGTTCAAACAGACAGCCAGACATACGGATCGACTCGGCTGGTGACCCTTAGCAAGAAGAAAGGGGTGTGGCGAAAATCTAAAATAAACTTGTTCTGCCTAAGAACTGGTACCAAGCTTGGAATCTCTAGTTCTTATAGTCTCTGACGGATCGGTTCAACTAGTGATCCTGAGGCCTAAAATATATACTTTATGGGGTCGGAGATGCCTCCTTTAGCCTAATACATCCATTTTCAGGAGTCTTTAAATTATAATACCCTTCTCACCTATGGGAGATACCCGCTACCCAGTTCGGATATACTAAAATATACGAAAAAGTATATTTGGTATGTTGATATTCTATCACGTCCAAACATCGCATACAGTATAAAATGGACCATGCATCGTCACATTCTCCTCCAGAATGAAACCACGTGCGGCAGCATATGAATTTTCCCATACAACACTGTCTCTTGAATATCTTCCAAGCTTTTCATCCGATCGCGACCAAATTTGCAGAAATCATCGAGACTATGATCACCGTCATATATACCCGAATTCGAGACTCTAGCTTAAAAAATGCATTTGGAAATCGTTTTTTTTTCGATTTGGGTGGGCGAAAAAGAGGTGTTAAAAAAATCTAAAGTAAACTTTTCCTGCCCAAGATATACACCAATACTAGCACAAAGTTTGGAATCTCTAGCTCTTATAGTCTCTGAGATCTAGGTGTTCAAACAGACAGCCAGACATACGGATCGACTCGGCTGGTGACCCTTAGCAAGAAGAAAGGGGTGTGGCGAAAATCTAAAATAAACTTGTTCTGCCTAAGAACTGGTACCAAGCTTGGAATCTCTAGTTCTTATAGTCTCTGACGGATCGGTTCAGCTAGTGATCCTGAGCACTAAAATATATACTTTATGGGGTCGGAGATGCCTCCTTTAGCCTACTACATTCATTTTCAGGAGTCTTTAAATTATAATACCCTTCTCACCTATGGGAGATACCCGCTACCCAGTTCGAATATACTAAAATATACGAAAAAGTATATTTGGTATTTTTGGTATATTTGGTATGTTGGACGTGATAGACGTCCAAACATCGCATACAGTATAAAATGGACCATGCATGGTCACATTCTCCTCCAGAATGAAACCACGTGCGGCAGCATATGAATTTTCCCATACAACACTGTTTCTTGAATATCTTCCAAGCTTTTCATCCGATCGCGACCAAATTTGCAGAAATCATCGAGACTATAATCACCGTCGTATATACCTGAATTCGAGACTCAAGCTTAAAAAATGCGATTGGAAATCGTTTTTTTTTCGATTTGGGTGGGCGAAAAGAGGTGTTAAAAAAATCTAAAGTAAACTTTTCCTGCCCAAGATATACACCAATACTAGCACAAAGTTTGGAATCTCTAGCTCTTATAGTCGCTGAGATCTAGGTGTTCAAAAAGACAGCCAGACATACGGATCGACTCGGCTGGTGACCCTTAGCAAGAATATCTTCGATTTTGGTGAGCGGAAAGGGGTGTGGCAAAAATCTAAAATACCCCGGGAGATACCCGCTACCCAGTTCGAATATACTAAAATATACGAAAAAGTATATTTGATCGCGACCAAATTTGCAGAAATCATCGAGACTATGATCACCGTCATATATACCCGAATTCGAGACTCTAGCTTAAAATATGTGTTTGGAAATCGTTTTTTTCGACTTGGGTGGGCGAAAAGAGGTGTGGAAAAAATCTAAAGTAAACTTTTCCTGCCCAAGATATACACCAATACTAGCACAAAGTTTGGAATCTCTAGCTCTTATAGTCCCTGAGATCTAGGTGTTCAAACAGACAGCCAGACATACGGATCGACTCGGCTGGTGACCCTTAGCAAGAATATCTTCGATTTTGGTGAGCGGAAAGGGGTGTGGCGAAAATCTAAAATAAACTTGTTCTGCCTAAGAACTGCTACCAAGTTTGGAAAATCTAGTTCTTATAGTCTATGACGGATCGACTCAGCTAGTGATCCTAAGCACTAAAATATATACTTTATGGGGTCGGAGATGCTTTCTTTAGCCTAATACATCCATTTTCAGGAGTCTTTAAATTATAATACCCTTCTCACCTATGGGAGATACCCGCTACCCAGTTCGAATATACTAAAATATACGAAAAAGTATATTTGGTATTTTTGGTATGTTGATATTCTATCAAGTCCAAACATCGCATACAGTATAAAATGGACCATGCATGGTCACATTCTCCTCCAGAATGATAAAAAAGTGCGGCAGCATATGAATTTTCCAATACAACACTGTTTCTTGAATATCTTCCAAGTTTTTCATCCGATCACGACAAAATTTGCAGAAATCATCGATACTATAATCACCCTCGTATATACCCGAATTCGAGACTTTAGCTCAAAAAATGTGTTTGCAAATCGTTTTATTTCGATTTGAGTGGGCGAAAAGAGGTGTGGAAAATATCTAAAGTAAACTTTTTTCTGCCCAAGATATACACCAATACTAGCACAAAGTTTGGAATCTCTAGCTCTTATAGTCTCTGAGATCTAGGTGTTCAAACAGACAGCCAGACATACGGATCGACTCGGCTGGTGCCCCTTAGCAAGAATATCTTCGATTTTGGTGAGCGGAAAGGGTTGTGGCGAAAATCTAAAATAAACTTGTTCTGCCTAAGAGCTGGTACCAAGTTTGGCATCTCTAGTTCTTATAGTCTCTCGTCAGAGAGATCCGTCAATCGACTCATCTAAAATATATACTTTATGGGGTCGCAGATGCCTCCTTCAGCCTAATACATCCATTTTCTGGAGTCTTTAAATTATAATAACCTTCTCACCTATGGGAGATACCCGCTACCCAGTTCGAATATACTAAAATATACGAAAAAGTATATTTGATCGCGACCAAATTTTCAGAAATCATCGAAACTATGATCACCGTCATATATGCCCGAATTCGAGACTCTAGCTTAAAAAATGTGTTTGGAAATCGTTTTTTTTGGACTTGGGTGGGCGAAAAGAGGTGTGGAAAAAATCTAAAGTAAACTTTTCCTGCCCAAGATATACACCAATACTAGCACAAAGTTTGGAATCTCTAGCTCTTATAGCCGCTGAGATCTAGGTGTTCAAACAGACAGCCAGACATACGGATCGACTCGGCTGGTGACCCTTAGCAAGAATATCTTCGATTTTGGTACGCGGAAAGGGGTGTGGCGAAAATCTAAAATAAACTTGTTCTGCCTAAGAACTGCTGCCAAGTTTGGAAAATCTAGTTCTTATAGTCTATGACGGATCGACTCAGCTAGTGATCCTAAGCACTAAAATATATACTTTATGGGGTCGGAGATGCCTCCTTCAGCCAAATACATCCATTTTCTGGAGTCTTTAAATTATAATACCCTTCTCTCCTATGGGAGATACCAGCTACCCAGTTCGAATATACTAAAATATACGAAAAAGTATATTTGGTATTTTTGGTATATTTGGTATATTTGGTATGTTGATATGCTATCACGTCCAAACATCGGATACAGTATAAAATGGACCATGCATGGTCACATTCTCCTCCAGAATGAAAAAAAAGTGCGGCAGCATATGAATATCTTCCAAGCTTTTCATCCGATCGCGACCAAATTTGCAGAAATCATCGAGACTATGATCACCGTCATATATACCCGAATTCGAGACTCTAGCTTAAAAAATGCGTTTGGAAATCGTTTTTTTTTCGATTTGGGTGGGCGAAAAGAGCTGTGGAAAAAATCTAAAGTAAACTTTTCCTGCCCTAGATATACACCAATACTAGCACAAAGTTTGGAATCTCTAGCTCCTTTAGTCGCTGAGATCTAGGTGTTCAAACAGACAGCCAGACATACGCATCGAATCGGCTGGTGACCCTTAGCAAGAATATCTTCGATTTTGGTGAGCGGAAAGGGGTGTGGCGAAAATCTAAAATAAACTTGTTCTGCCTAAGAACTGCTACCAAGTTTGGAATCTCTAGTTCTTATAGTCTCTGACGGATCGACTCAGCTAGTGATCCTGAGCACTAAAATATATACTTTATGGGGTCGGAGATGCCTCCTTCAGCCTAATACATCCATTTTCTGGAGTCTTTAAATTATAATACCCTTCTCTCCTATGGGAGATACCAGCTACCCAGTTCGAATATACTAAAATATACGAAAAAGTATATTTTTTTTTTTTGGTATATTTGGTATGTTGATATGCTATCACGTCCAAACATCGGATACAGTATAAAATGGACCATGCATGGTCACATTCTCCTCCAGAATAAAAAAAAAGTGCGGCAGCATATGAATATCTTCCAAGCTTCTATGTTTCTATGTTTCTATGTTTCTATGTTTCTATGTTTCTATGTTTCTATGTTTCTATGTTTCTATGTTTCTATGTTTCTATGTTTATATGTTTATATGTACCAAGCTTGGAATCTCTAGTTCTTATAGTCTCTGACGGATCGGTTCAGCTAGTGATCCTGAGCACTAAAATATATACTTTATGGGGTCGGAGATGCCTCCTTTAGCCTACTACATTCATTTTCAGGAGTCTTTAAATTATAATACCCTTCTCACCTATGGGAGATACCCGCTACCCAGTTCGAATATACTAAAATATACGAAAAAGTATATTTGGTATTTTTGGTATATTTGGTATGTTGGACGTGATAGACGTCCAAACATCGCATACAGTATAAAATGGACCATGCATGGTCACATTCTCCTCCAGAATGAAACCACGTGCGGCAGCATATGAATTTTCCCATACAACACTGTTTCTTGAATATCTTCCAAGCTTTTCATCCGATCGCGACCAAATTTGCAGAAATCATCGAGACTATAATCACCGTCGTATATACCTGAATTCGAGACTCAAGCTTAAAAAATGCGATTGGAAATCGTTTTTTTCGATTTGGGTGGGCGAAAAGAGGTGTTAAAAAAATCTAAAGTAAACTTTTCCTGCCCAAGATATACACCAATACTAGCACAAAGTTTGGAATCTCTAGCTCTTATAGTCGCTGAGATCTAGGTGTTCAAAAAGACAGCCAGACATACGGATCGACTCGGCTGGTGACCCTTAGCAAGAATATCTTCGATTTTGGTGAGCGAAAAGGGGTGTGGCAAAAATCTAAAATACCCCGGGAGATACCCGCTACCCAGTTCGAATATACTAAAATATACGAAAAAGTATATTTGATCGCGACCAAATTTGCAGAAATCATCGAGACTAAGATCACCGTCATATATACCCGAATTCCAGACTCTAGCTTAAAAAATGCGTTTGGAAATCGTTTTTTTCGACTTGGGTGGGCGAAGAGAGGTGTGGAAAAAATCCAAAGTAAACTTTTCCTGCCCAAGATATACACCAATATTAGCACAAAGTTTGGAATCTCTAGCTCTTATAGTCGCTGAGATCTAGGTGTTCAAACAGACAGCCAGACATACGGATCGACTCGGCTGGTGACCCTTAGCAAGAATATCTTCGATTTTGGTGAGCGGAAAGGGGTGTGGCGAAAATATAAAATAATCTTGTTCTGCCTAAGAACTGCTAAAAAGTTTGGAATCTCTAGTTCTTATAGTCTCTGACGGATCGGTTCAGCTAGTGATCCTGAGCACTAAAATATATACTTTATGGGGTCGGAGATGCCTCCTTTAGCCTAATACATTCATTTTCAGGAGTCTTTAAATTATAATACCCTTCTCACCTATGGGAGATACCCGCTACCCAGTTCGAATATACTAAAATATACGAAAAAGTATATTTGGTATTTTTGGTATATTTGGTATGTTGATATTCTATCACGTCCAAACATCGTATACAGTATAAAATGTACCATGCATGGTCACATTCTCCTCCAGAATGAAACCACGTGCGGCAGCATATGAATTTTCCAATACAACACTGTTTCTTGAATATCTTCCAAGCTTTTCATCCGATCGCGACCAAATTTGCAGAAATCATCGAGACTATGATCACCGTCATATATACCCGAATTCGAGACTCTAGCTTAAAAAATGGGTTTGGAAATCGTTTTTTTGATTTGGGTGGGCAAAAAGAGCTGTGGAAAAAATCTAAAGTAAACTTTTCCTGCCCAAGATATACACCAATACTAGCACAAAGTTTGGAATCTCTAGCTCTTATAGTCTCTGAGATTTAGGTGTTCAAACAGACAGCCAGACATACGGATCGACTCGGCTGGTGACCCTTAGCAAGAATATCTTCGATTTTGGTGAGCGGAAAGGGGTGTGGCGAAAATCTAAAATAAACTTGTTCTGCCTAAGAACTGGTACCAAGCTTGGAATCTCTAGTTCTTATAGTCTCTGACGGATCGGTTCAGCTAGTGATCCTGAGCACTAAAATATATACTTTATGGGGTCGGAGATGCCTCCTTTAGCCTAATACATCCATTTTCAGGAGTCTTTAGATTATAATACCCTTCTCACCTATGGGAGATACCCGCTACCCAGTTCGGATATACTAAAATATACGAAAAAGTATATTTGGTATTTTTGGTATATTTGGTATGTTGATATTCTATCACGTCCAAACATCGTATACAGTATAAAATGTACCATGCATGGTCACATTCTCCTCCAGAATGAAACCACGTGCGGCAGCATATGAATTTTCCAATACAACACTGTTTCTTGAATATCTTCCAAGTTTTTCATCCGATCGCGACCAAATTTGCAGAAATCATCGAGACTATGATCACCATCATATATACCCGAATTCGAGACTCTAGCTTAAAAAATGCATTTGGAAATCGTTTTTTTCGATTTGGGTGGGCAAAAAGAGCTGTGGAAAAAATCTAAAGTAAACTTTTCCTGCCCAAGATATACACCAATACTAGCACAAAGTTTGGAATCTCTAGCTCTTATAGTCTCTGAGATCTAGGTGTTCAAACAGACAGCCAGACATACGGATCGACTCGGCTGGTGACCCTTAGCAAGAAGAAAGGGGTGTGGCGAAAATCTAAAATAAACTTGTTCTGCCTAAGAACTGGTACCAAGCTTGGAATCTCTAGTTCTTATAGTCTCTGACGGATCGGTTCAACTAGTGATCCTGAGGCCTAAAATATATACTTTATGGGGTCGGAGATGCCTCCTTTAGCCTAATACATCCATTTTCAGGAGTCTTTAAATTATAATACCCTTCTCACCTATGGGAGATACCCGCTACCCAGTTCGGATATACTAAAATATACGAAAAAGTATATTTGGTATGTTGATATTCTATCACGTCCAAACATCGCATACAGTATAAAATGGACCATGCATCGTCACATTCTCCTCCAGAATGAAACCACGTGCGGCAGCATATGAATTTTCCCATACAACACTGTCTCTTGAATATCTTCCAAGCTTTTCATCCGATCGCGACCAAATTTGCAGAAATCATCGAGACTATGATCACCGTCATATATACCCGAATTCGAGACTCTAGCTTAAAAAATGCATTTGGAAATCGTTTTTTTCGATTTGGGTGGGCGAAAAGAGGTGTTAAAAAAATCTAAAGTAAACTTTTCCTGCCCAAGATATACACCAATACTAGCACAAAGTTTGGAATCTCTAGCTCTTATAGTCTCTGAGATCTAGGTGTTCAAACAGACAGCCAGACATACGGATCGACTCGGCTGGTGACCCTTAGCAAGAAGAAAGGGGTGTGGCGAAAATCTAAAATAAACTTGTTCTGCCTAAGAACTGGTACCAAGCTTGGAATCTCTAGTTCTTATAGTCTCTGACGGATCGGTTCAGCTAGTGATCCTGAGCACTAAAATATATACTTTATGGGGTCGGAGATGCCTCCTTTAGCCTACTACATTCATTTTCAGGAGTCTTTAAATTATAATACCCTTCTCACCTATGGGAGATACCCGCTACCCAGTTCGAATATACTAAAATATACGAAAAAGTATATTTGGTATTTTTGGTATATTTGGTATGTTGGACGTGATAGACGTCCAAACATCGCATACAGTATAAAATGGACCATGCATGGTCACATTCTCCTCAGAATGAAACCACGTGCGGCAGCATATGAATTTTCCCATACAACACTGTTTCTTGAATATCTTCCAAGCTTTTCATCCGATCGCGACCAAATTTGCAGAAATCATCGAGACTATAATCACCGTCGTATATACCTGAATTCGAGACTCAAGCTTAAAAAATGCGATTGGAAATCGTTTTTTTCGATTTGGGTGGGCGAAAAGAGTGTTAAAAAAATCTAAAGTAAACTTTTCCTGCCCAAGATATACACCAATACTAGCACAAAGTTTGGAATCTCTAGCTCTTATAGTCGCTGAGATCTAGGTGTTCAAAAAGACAGCCAGACATACGGATCGACTCGGCTGGTGACCCTTAGCAAGAATATCTTCGATTTTGGTGAGCGGAAAGGGGTGTGGCAAAAATCTAAAATACCCCGGGAGATACCCGCTACCCAGTTCGAATATACTAAAATATACGAAAAAGTATATTTGATCGCGACCAAATTTGCAGAAATCATCGAGACTAAGATCACCGTCATATATACCCGAATTCCAGACTCTAGCTTAAAAAATGCGTTTGGAAATCGTTTTTTTCGACTTGGGTGGGCGAAGAGAGGTGTGGAAAAAATCCAAAGTAAACTTTTCCTGCCCAAGATATACACCAATATTAGCACAAAGTTTGGAATCTCTAGCTCTTATAGTCGCTGAGATCTAGGTGTTCAAACAGACAGCCAGACATACGGATCGACTCGGCTGGTGACCCTTAGCAAGAATATCTTCGATTTTGGTGAGCGGAAAGGGGTGTGGCGAAAATATAAAATAATCTTGTTCTGCCTAAGAACTGCTAAAAAGTTTGGAATCTCTAGTTCTTATAGTCTCTGACGGATCGGTTCAGCTAGTGATCCTGAGCACTAAAATATATACTTTATGGGGTCGGAGATGCCTCCTTTAGCCTACTACATTCATTTTCAGGAGTCTTTAAATTATAATACCCTTCTCACCTATGGGAGATACCCGCTACCCAGTTCGAATATACTAAAATATACGAAAAAGTATATTTGGTATTTTTGGTATATTTGGTATGTTGATATTCTATCACGTCCAAACATCGTATACAGTATAAAATGTACCATGCATGGTCACATTCTCCTCCAGAATGAAACCACGTGCGGCAGCATATGAATTTTCCAATACAACACTGTTTCTTGAATATCTTCCAAGCTTTTCATCCGATCGCGACCAAATTTGCAGAAATCATCGAGACTATGATCACCGTCATATATACCCGAATTCGAGACTCTAGCTTAAAAAATGCATTTGGAAATCGTTTTTTTTCGATTTGGAGTGGAGCGAAAAGAGGTGTTAAAAAAAATCTAAAAGTAAACTTTTCCTGCCCAAGATATACACCAATACTAGCACAAAGTTTGGAATCTCTAGCTCTTATAGTCTCTGAGATCTAGGTGTTCAAACAGACAGCCAGACATACGGATCGACTCAGCTGGTGACCCTTAGCAAGAAGAAAGGGGTGTGGCGAAAATCTAAAATAAACTTGTTCTGCCTAAGAACTGGTACCAAGCTTGGAATCTCTAGTTCTTATAGTCTCTGACGGATCGGTTCAGCTAGTGATCCTGAGCACTAAAATATATACTTTATGGGGTCGGAGATGCCTCCTTTAGCCTACTACATTCATTTTCAGGAGTCTTTAAATTATAATACCCTTCTCACCTATGGGAGATACCCGCTACCCAGTTCGAATATACTAAAATATACGAAAAAGTATATTTGGTATTTTTGGTATATTTGGTATGTTGGACGTGATAGACGTCCAAACATCGCATACAGTATAAAATGGACCATGCATGGTCACATTCTCCTCCAGAATGAAACCACGTGCGGCAGCATATGAATTTTCCCATACAACACTGTTTCTTGAATATCTTCCAAGCTTTTCATCCGATCGCGACCAAATTTGCAGAAATCATCGAGACTATAATCACCGTCGTATATACCTGAATTCGAGACTCAAGCTTAAAAAATGCGATTGGAAATCGTTTTTTTCGATTTGGGTGGGCGAAAAGAGGTGTTAAAAAAATCTAAAGTAAACTTTTCCTGCCCAAGATATACACCAATACTAGCACAAAGTTTGGAATCTCTAGCTCTTATAGTCGCTGAGATCTAGGTGTTCAAAAAGACAGCCAGACATACGGATCGACTCGGCTGGTGACCCTTAGCAAGAATATCTTCGATTTTGGTGAGCGGAAAGGGGTGTGGCAAAAATCTAAAATACCCCGGGAGATACCCGCTACCCAGTTCGAATATACTAAAATATACGAAAAAGTATATTTGATCGCGACCAAATTTGCAGAAATCATCGAGACTAAGATCACCGTCATATATACCCGAATTCCAGACTCTAGCTTAAAAAATGCGTTTGGAAATCGTTTTTTTCGACTTGGGTGGGCGAAGAGAGGTGTGGAAAAAATCCAAAGTAAACTTTTCCTGCCCAAGATATACACCAATATTAGCACAAAGTTTGGAATCTCTAGCTCTTATAGTCGCTGAGATCTAGGTGTTCAAACAGACAGCCAGACATACGGATCGACTCGGCTGGTGACCCTTAGCAAGAATATCTTCGATTTTGGTGAGCGGAAAGGGGTGTGGCGAAAATATAAAATAATCTTGTTCTGCCTAAGAACTGCTAAAAAGTTTGGAATCTCTAGTTCTTATAGTCTCTGACGGATCGGTTCAGCTAGTGATCCTGAGCACTAAAATATATACTTTATGGGGTCGGAGATGCCTCCTTTAGCCTACTACATTCATTTTCAGGAGTCTTTAAATTATAATACCCTTCTCACCTATGGGAGATACCCGCTACCCAGTTCGAATATACTAAAATATACGAAAAAGTATATTTGGTATTTTTGGTATATTTGGTATGTTGATATTCTATCACGTCCAAACATCGTATACAGTATAAAATGTACCATGCATGGTCACATTCTCCTCCAGAATGAAACCACGTGCGGCAGCATATGATTTTTCCAATACAACACTGTTTCTTGAATATCTTCCAAGCTTTTCATCCGATCGCGACCAAATTTGCAGAAATCATCGAGACTATGATCACCGTCATATATACCCGAATTCGAGACTCTAGCTTAAAAAATGCATTTGGAAATCGTTTTTTTCGATTTGGGTGGGCAAAAAGAGCTGTGGAAAAAATGTAAAGTAAACTTTTCCTGCCCAAGATATACACCAATACTAGCACAAAGTTTGGAATCTCTAGCTCTTATAGTCTCTGAGATCTAGGTGTTCAAACAGACAGCCAGACATACGGATCGACTCGGCTGGTGACCCTTAGCATGAATATCTTCGATTTTGGTGAGCGGAAAGGGGGTGTGGTTGACATTCTATCACGTCCAATCATCGCATACAGTATAAAATGGACCATGCATGGTCACATTCTCCTCCAGAATGAAACCACGTGCGGCAGCATATGAATTTTCCCATACAACACTGTTTCTTGAATATCTTCCAAGCTTTTCATCCGATCGCGACCAAATTTGCAGAAATCATCGAGACTATAATCACCGTCGTATATACCTGAATTCGAGACTCAAGCTTAAAAAATGCGATTGGAAATCGTTTTTTTTCGATTTGGGTGGGCGAAAAGAGGTGTTAAAAAAATCTAAAGTAAACTTTTCCTGCCCAAGATATACACCAATACTAGCACAAAGTTTGGAATCTCTAGCTCTTATAGTCTCTGAGATCTAGGTGTTCAAACAGACAGCCAGACATACGGATCGATTCGGCTGGTGGCCCTTAGCAAGAATATCTTCGATTTTGGTTAGCGGAAAGGGGTGTGGCAAAAATCTAAAATACCCCGGGAGATACCCGCTACCCAGTTCGAATATACTAAAATATACGAAAAAGTATATTTTATCGCGACCAAATTTGCAGAAATCATCGAGACTCTGATCACCGTCATATATACCCGAATTCGAGACTCTAGCTTAAAAAATGCGTTTGGAAATCGTTTTTTTCGATTTGGGTGGGCGAAAGAGGTGTGGAAAAAATCTAAAGTAAACTTTTCCTGCCCAAGATATACAGCAATACTAGCACAAAGTTTGGAATCTCTATCTCTTATAGTCGCTGAGATCTAGGTGTTCAAACAGACAGCCAGACATACGGATCGACTCGGCTGGTGACCCTTAGCAAGAATATCTTCGATTTTGGTGAGCGGAAAGGGGTGTGGCAAAAACCTAAAATACCCCGGGAGATACCCGCTACCCAGTTCGAATATACTAAAATATACGAAAAAGTATATTTTATCGCGACCAAATTTGCAGAAATCATCGAGACTCTGATCACCGTCATATATACCCGAATTCGAGAGTCTAGCTTAAAAAATGCGTTTGGAAATCGTTTTTTTCGATTTGGGTGGGCGAAAAGAGGTGTGGAAAAAATCTAAAGTAAACTTTTCCTGCCCAAGATATACAGCAATACTAGCACAAAGTTTGGAATCTCTAGCTCTTATAGTCGCTGAGATCTAGGTGTTCAAACAGACAGCCAGACATACGGATCGACTCGGCTGGTGACCCTTAGCAAGAATATCTTCGATTTTGGTGAGCGGAAAGGGGTGTGGCGAAAATATAAAATAATCTTGTTCTGCCTAAGAACTGCTAAAAAGTTTGGAATCTCTAGTTCTTATAGTCTCTGACAGATCGGTTCAGCTAGTGATCCTGAGCACTAAAATATATACTTTATGGGGTCGGAGATGCCTCCTTTAGCCTACTACATTCATTTTCAGGAGTCTTTAAATTATAATACCCTTCTCACCTATGGGAGATACCCGCTACCCAGTTCGGATATACTAAAATATACGAAAAAGTATATTTGGTATTTTTGGTATATTTGGTATGTTGATATTCTATCACGTCCAAACATCGTATACAGTATAAAATGTACCATGCATGGTCACATTCTCCTCCAGAATGAAACCACGTGCGGCAGCATATTAATTTTCCAATACAACACTGTTTCTTGAATATCTTCCAAGTTTTTCATCCGATCGCGACCAAATTTGCAGAAATCATCGAGACTATGATCACCATCATATATACCCGAATTCGAGACTCTAGCTTAAAAAATGCATTTGGAAATCGTTTTTTTCGATTTGGGTGGGCAAAAAGAGCTGTGGAAAAAATCTAAAGTAAACTTTTCCTGCCCAAGATATACACCAATACTAGCACAAAGTTTGGAATCTCTAGCTCTTATAGTCTCTGAGATCTAGGTGTTCAAACAGACAGCCAGACATACGGATCGACTCGGCTGGTGACCCTTAGCAAGAAGAAAGGGGTGTGGCGAAAATCTAAAATAAACTTGTTCTGCCTAAGAACTGGTACCAAGCTTGGAATCTCTAGTTCTTATAGTCTCTGACGGATCGACTCAGCTAGTGATCCTGAGCACTAAAATATATACTTTATGAGGTCGGAGATGCCTCCTTCAGCATAATACATCCATTTTGTGGAGACCTTAAATTATAATACCCTTCTCACCTATGGGAGATACCCGCTACCCAGGTCGAATATACTAAAATATACGAAAAAGTATATATGGTATTTTTGGTATATTTGGTATGTTGATATTCTATCACGTCCAAACATCGCATACAGTATAAAATGGACCATGCATCGTCACATTCTCCTCCAGAATGAAACCACGTGCGGCAGCATATGAATTTTCCCATACAACACTGTCTCTTGAATATCTTCCAAGCTTTTCATCCGATCGCGACCAAATTTGCAGAAATCATCGAGACTATGATCACCGTCATATATACCCGAATTCGAGACTCTAGCTTAAAAAATGCATTTGGAAATCGTTTTTTTCGATTTGGGTGGGCAAAAAGAGCTGTGGAAAAAATCTAAAGTAAACTTTTCCTGCATAAGATATACACCAATACTAGCACAAAGTTTGGAATCTCTAGCTCTTATAGTCTCTGAGATCTAGGTGTTCAAACAGATAGCCAGACAGACGGATCGACTCGGCTGGTGACCCTTAGCAAGAATATCTTCGATTTTGGCGAGCGGAAAGGGGTGTGGCGAAAATCTAAAATAAACTTGTTCTGTCTAAGAACTGGTACCAAGCTTGGAATCTCTAGTTCTTATAGTCTCTGACGGATCGGTTCAACTAGTGATCCTGAGCACTAAAATATATACTTTATGGGGTCGGAGATGCCTCCTTTAGCCTAATACATCCATTTTCAGGAGTCTTCAAATTATAATACCCTTCTCACCTATGGGAGATACCCGCTACCCAGTTCGGATATACTAAAATATACAAAAAAGTATATTTGGTATTTTTGGTATATTTGGTATGTTGATATTCTATCACGTCCAAACATCGTATACAGTATAAAATGTACCATGCATGGTCACATTCTCCGCCAGAATGAAACCACGTGCGGCAGCATATGAATTTTCCCATACAACACTGTCTCTTGAATATCTTCCAAGCTTTTCATCCGATCGCGACCAAATTTGCAGAAATCATCGAGACTATGATCACCGTCATATATACCCGAATTCGAGACTCTAGCTTAAAAAATGCATTTGGAAATCGTTTTTTTCGATTTGGGTGGGCAAAAAGAGCTGTGGAAAAAATCTAAAGTAAACTTTTCCTGCATAAGATATACACCAATACTAGCACAAAGTTTGGAATCTCTAGCTCTTATAGTCTCTGAGATCTAGGTGTTCAAACAGACAGCCAGACATACGGATCGACTCAGCTGGTGACCCTTAGCAAGAAGAAAGGGGTGTGGCGAAAATCTAAAATAAACTTGTTCTGCCTAAGAACTGGTACCAAGCTTGGAATCTCTAGTTCTTATAGTCTCTGACGGATCGACTCAGCTAGTGATCCTGAGCACTAAAATATATACTTTATGGGGTCGGAGATGCCTCCTTCAGCATAATACATCCATTTTGTGGAGACCTTAAATTATAATACCCTTCTCACCTATGGGAGATACCCGCTACCCAGGTCGAATATACTAAAATATACGAAAAAGTATATATGGTATTTTTGGTATATTTGGTATGTTGATATTCTATCACGTCCAAACATCGCATACAGTATAAAATGGACCATGCATCGTCACATTCTCCTCCAGAATGAAACCACGTGCGGCAGCATATGAATTTTCCCATACAACACTGTCTCTTGAATATCTTCCAAGCTTTTCATCCGATCGCGACCAAATTTGCAGAAATCATCGAGACTATGATCACCGTCATATATACCCGAATTCGAGACTCTAGCTTAAAAAATGCATTTGGAAATCGTTTTTTTCGATTTGGGTGGGCAAAAGGAGCTGTGGAAAAAATCTAAAGTAAACTTTTCCTGCCCAAGATATACACCAATACTAGCACAAAGTTTGGAATCTCTAGCTCTTATAGTCTCTGAGATCTAGGTGTTCAAACAGCCAGCCAGACATACGGATCGATTCGGCTGGTGACCCTTAGCAAGAATATCTTCGATTTTGGTTAGCGGAAAGGGGTGAGGCAAAAATCTAAAATACCCCGGGAGATACCCGCTACCCAGTTCGAATATACTAAAATATACGAAAAAGTATATTTTATCGCGACCAAATTTGCAGAAATCATCGAGACTCTGATCACCGTCATATATACCCGAATTCGAGACTCTAGCTTAAAAAATGCGTTTGGAAATCGTTTTTTTCGATTTGGGTGGGCGAAAAGAGGTGTGGAAAAAATCTAAAGTAAACTTTTCCTGCCCAAGATATACAGCAATACTAGCACAAAGTTTGGAATCTCTAGCTCTTATAGTCGCTGAGATCTAGGTGTTCAAACAGACAGCCAGACATACGGATCGACTCGGCTGGTGACCCTTAGCAAGAATATCTTCGATTTTGGTGAGCGGAAAGGGGTGTGGCGAAAATATAAAATAATCTTGTTCTGCCTAAGAACTGCTAAAAAGTTTGGAATCTCTAGTTCTTATAGTCTCTGACAGATCGGTTCAGCTAGTGATCCTGAGCACTAAAATATATACTTTATGGGGTCGGAGATGCCTCCTTTAGCCTACTACATTCATTTTCAGGAGTCTTTAAATTATAATACCCTTCTCACCTATGGGAGATACCCGCTACCCAGTTCGGATATACTAAAATATACGAAAAAGTATATTTGGTATTTTTGGTATATTTGGTATGTTGATATTCTATCACGTCCAAACATCGTATACAGTATAAAATGTACCATGCATGGTCACATTCTCCTCCAGAATGAAACCACGTGCGGCAGCATATGAATTTTCCAATACAACACTGTTTCTTGAATATCTTCCAAGCTTTTCATCCGATCGCGACCAAATTTGCAGAAATCATCGAGACTATGATCACCGTCATATATACCCGAATTCGAGACTCTAGCTTAAAAAATGCATTTGGAAATCGTTTTTTTCGATTTGGGTGGGCAAAAAGAGCTGTGGAAAAAATCTAAAGTAAACTTTTCCTGCCCAAGATATACACCAATACTAGCACAAAGTTTGGAATCTCTAGCTCTTATAGTCTCTGAGATCTAGGTGTTCAAACAGCCAGCCAGACATACGGATCGACTCGGCTGGTGACCCTTAGCATGAATATCTTCGATTTTGGTGAGCGGAAAGGGGTGTGGTTGACATTCTATCACGTCCAATCATCGCATACAGTATAAAATGGACCATGCATGGTCACATTCTCCTCCAGAATGAAACCAAGTGCGGCAGCATATGAATTTTCCCATACAACACTGTTTCTTGAATATCTTCCAAGCTTTTCATCCGATCGCGACCAAATTTGCAGAAATCATCGAGACTATAATCACCGTCGTATATACCTGAATTCGAGACTCAAGCTTAAAAAATGCGATTGGAAATCGTTTTTTTCGATTTGGGTGGGCGAAAAGAGGTGTTAAAAAAAATCTAAAGTAAACTTTTCCTGCCCAAGATATACACCAATACTAGCACAAAGTTTGGAATCTCTAGCTCTTATAGTCTCTGAGATCTAGGTGTTCAAACAGACAGCCAGACATACGGATCGACTCGGCTGGTGACCCTTAGCAAGAAGAAAGGGGTGTGGCGAAAATCTAAAATAAACTTGTTCTGCCTAAGAACTGGTACCAAGCTTGGAATCTCTAGTTCTTATAGTCTCTGACGGATCGACTCAGCTAGTGATCCTGAGCACTAAAATATATACTTTATGGGGTCGGAGATGCCTCCTTCAGCATAATACATCCATTTTGTGGAGACTTTAAATTATAATACCCTTCTCACCTATGGGAGATACCCGCTACCCAGGTCGAATATACTAAAATATACGAAAAAGTATATATGGTATTTTTGGTATATTTGGTATGTTGATATTCTATCACGTCCAAACATCGCATACAGTATAAAATGGACCATGTATCGTCACATTCTCCTCCAGAATGAAACCGCGTGCGGCAGCATATGAATTTTCCCATACAACACTGTCTCTTGAATATCTTCCAAGCTTTTCATCCGATCGCGACCAAATTTGCAGAAATCATCGAGACTATGATCACCGTCATATATACCCGAATTCGAGACTCTAGCTTAAAAAATGCATTTGGAAATCGTTTTTTTCGATTTGGGTGGGCAAAAGGAGCTGTGGAAAAAAATCTAAAGTAAACTTTTCCTGCCCAAGATATACACCAATACTAGCACAAAGTTTGGAATCTCTAGCTCTTATAGTCTCTGAGATCTAGGTGTTCAAACAGACAGCCAGACATACGGATCGATTCGGCTGGTGACCCTTAGCAAGAATATCTTCGATTTTGGTTAGCGGAAAGGGGTGTGGCAAAAATCTAAAATACCCCGGGAGATACCCGCCACCCAGTTCGAATATACTAAAATATACGAAAAAGTATATTTTATCGCGACCAAATTTGCAGAAATCATCGAGACTCTGATCACCGTCATATATACCCGAATTCGAGACTCTAGCTTAAAAAATGCGTTTGGAAATCGTTTTTTTCGATTTGGGTGGGCGAAAAGAGGTGTGGAAAAAATCTAAAGTAAACTTTTCCTGCCCAAGATATACAGCAATACTAGCACAAAGTTTGGAATCTCTAGCTCTTATAGTCGCTGAGATCTAGGTGTTCAAACAGACAGCCAGACATACGGATCGACTCGGCTGGTGACCCTTAGCAAGAATATCTTCGATTTTGGTGAGCGGAAAGGGGTGTGGCGAAAATATAAAATAATCTTGTTCTGCCTAAGAACTGCTAAAAAGTTTGGAATCTCTAGTTCTTATAGTCTCTGACAGATCGCTTCAGCTAGTGATCCTGAGCACTAAAATATATACTTTATGGGGTCGGAGATGCCTCCTTTAGCCTACTACATTCATTTTCAGGAGTCTTTAAATTATAATACCCTTCTCACCTATGGGAGATACCCGCTACCCAGTTCGGATATACTAAAATATACGAAAAAGTATATTTGGTAGTTTTGGTATATTTGGTATGTTGATATTCTCAAGCTTAAAAAATGCGATTGGAAATCGTTTTTTTCGATTTGGGTGGGCGAAAAGAGGTGTTAAAAAAATCTAAAGTAAACTTTTCCTGCCCAAGATATACACCAATACTAGCACAAAGTTTGGAATCTCTAGCTCTTATAGTCTCTGAGATCTAGGTGTTCAAACAGACAGCCAGACATACGGATCGACTCGGCTGGTGACCCTTAGCAAGAATATCTTCGATTTTGGTGAGCGGAAAGGGGTGTGGCGAAAATCTAAAATAAACTTGTTCTGCCTAAGAACTGGTACCAAGTTTGGAATCTCTAGTTCTTATAGTCTCTGACGGATCGACTCAGCTAGAGATCCTGAGCACTAAAATATATACTTTATGGGGTCGGAGATGGTTCGTTCAGCCTAATACATCCATTTTCAGGAGTCTTTAAATTATAATACCCTTCTCACCTATGGGAGATACCCGCTACCCAGTTCAAATATACTAAAATATACGAAAAAGTATATTTGGTATTTTTGGTATATTTGGTATGTTGACATTCTATCACGTCCAAACATCGCATACAGTATAAAATGGACCATGCATGGTCACATTCTCCTCCAGAATGAAACCACGTGCGGCAGCATATGAATTTTCCCATACAACACTGTTTCTTGAATATCTTCCAAGCTTTTCATCCGATCGCGACCAAATTTGCAGAAATCATCGAGACTATAATCACCGTCGTATATACCTGAATTCGAGACTCAAGCTTAAAAAATGCGATTGGAAATCGTTTTTTTTCGATTTGGGTGGGCGAAAAGAGGTGTTAAAAAAATCTAAAGTAAACTTTTCCTGCCCAAGATATACACCAATACTAGTACAAAGTTTGGAATCTCTAGCTCTTATAGTCTCTGAGATCTAGGTGTTCAAAAAGACAGCCAGACATACGGATCAACTCGGCTGGTGACCCTTAGCAAGAATATCTTCGATTTTGGTGAGCGGAAAGGGGTGTTGCGAAAATCTAAAATAAACTTGTTCTGCCTAAGAACTTGTACCAAGTTTGGAATCTCAAGTTCTTATAGTCTCTGACGGATCGACTCAGCTAGTGATCCTGAGCACTAAAATATATACTTTATGGGGTCGGAGATGCCTCCTTCAGCCTAATACATCCATTTCTGGAGTCATTAAATTATAATACCCTTCTCACCTATGGGAGATACCCGCTACCCTGTTCGAATATACTAAAATATACGAAAAAGTATATTTGGTATTTTTGGTTTATTTGGTATGCTGATATTCTATCACGTCCAAACATCGCATACAGTATAAAATGGACCATGCATGGTGACATTCTTCTCCAGAATGAAACCACGTGCGGCAGCATATGAATTTTCCCATACAACACTGTTTCTTGAATATCTTCCAAGTTTTTCATCCGATCGCGACCAAATTTGCAGAAATCATCGAGATTATAATCACCGTTGTATATACCCGAAGTCGAGACTCTAGTTTAAAAAATGCGTTTGGAAATCGTTTTTTTCGATTTGGGTGGGCGAAAAGAGGTGTGGAAAAAATCTAAAGTAAACTTTTCCTGCCCAAGATATACATCAATACTAGCACAAAGTTTGGAATCTCTAGCTCTTATAGTCGGAGTCTTTAAATTATAATACCCTTCTCACCTATGGGAGATACCCGCTACCCAGTTCAAATATACTAAAATATACGAAAAAGTATATTTGGTATTTTTGGTATATTTGGTATGTTGACATTCTATCACGTCCAAACATCGCATACAGTATAAAAAGGACCATGCATGGTCACATTCTCCTCCAGAATGAAACCACGTGCGGCAGCATATGAATTTTCCCATACAACACTGTTTCTTGAATATCTTCCAAGCTTTTCATCCGATCGCGACCAAATTTGCAGAAATCATCGAGACTATAATCACCGTCGTATATACCTGAATTCGAGACTCAAGCTTAAAAAATGCGATTGGAAATCGTTTTTTTCGATTTGGGTGGGCGAAAAGAGGTGTTAAAAAAATCTAAAGTAAACTTTTCCTGCCCAAGATATACACCAATACTAGCACAAAGTTTGGAATCTCTAGCTCTTATAGTCTTTGAGATCTAGGTGTTCAAACAGACAGCCAGACATACGGATTGACTTGGCTGGTGACCCTTAGCAAGAATATCTTCGATTTTGGTGAGCGGAAAGGGGTGTGGCGAAAATCTAAAAGAAATTTGTTCTGCCTAAGAACTGGTACCAAGTTTGGAATCTCAAGTTCTTATAGTCTCTGACGGATCGACTCAGCTAGAGATCCTGAGCACTAAAATATATACTTTATGGGGTCGGAGATGGTTTCTTCAGCCTAATACATCCATTTTCAGGAGTCTTTAAATTATAATACCCCTTCTCACCTATGGGAGATACCCGCTACCCAGTTCAAATATACTAAAATATACGAAAAAGTATATTTGGTATTTTTGGTTTATTTGGTATGCTGATATTCTATCACGTCCAAACATCGCATACAGTATAAAATGGACCATGCATGGTGACATTCTTCTCCAGAATGAAACCACGTGCGGCAGCATATGAATTTTCCCATACAACACTGTTTCTTGAATATCTTCCAAGCTTTTCATCCGATCGCGACCAAATTTGCAGAAATCATCGAGACTATAATCACCGTCGTATATACCTGAATTCGAGACTCAAGCTTAAAAATGCGATTGGAAATCGTTTTTTTCGATTTGGGTGGGCGAAAAGAGGTGTTAAAAAATCTAAAGTAAACTTTTCCTGCCCAAGATATACACCAATACTAGCACAAAGTTTGGAATCTCTAGCTCTTATAGTCTTTGAGATCTAGGTGTTCAAACAGACAGCCAGGACATACGGATTGACTTGGCTGGTGACCCTTAGCAAGAATATCTTCGATTTTGGTGAGCGGAAAGGGGTGTGGCGAAAATCTAAAAGAAATTTGTTCTGCCTAAGAACTGGTACCAAGTTTGGAATCTCAAGTTCTTATAGTCTCTGACGGATCGACTCAGCTAGAGATCCTGAGCACTAAAATATATACTTTATGGGGTCGGAGATGGTTTCTTCAGCCTAATACATCCATTTTCAGGAGTCTTTAAATTATAATACCCTTCTCACCTATGGGAGATACCCGCTACCCAGTTCAAATATACTAAAATATACGAAAAAGTATATTTGGTATTTTTGGTTTATTTGGTATGCTGATATTCTATCACGTCCAAACATCGCATACAGTATAAAATGGACCATGCATGGTGACATTCTTCTCCAGAATGAAACCACGTGCGGCAGCATATGAATTTTCCCATACAACACTGTTTCTTGAATATCTTCCAAGCTTTTCATCCGATCGCGACCAAATTTGCAGAAATCATCGAGATTATAATCACCGTCGTATATACCCGAACTCGAGACTCTAGTTTAAAAAATGCGTTTGGAAATCGTTTTTTTCGATTTGGGTGGGCGAAAAGAGGTGTGGAAAAAATCTAAAGTAAACTTTTCCTGCCCAAGATATACATCAATACTAGCACAAAGTTTGGAATCTCTAGCTCTTATAGTCGGAGTCTTTAAATTATAATACCCTTCTCACCTATGGGAGATACCTGCTACCCAGTTCAAATATACTAAAATATACGAAAAAGTATATTTGGTATTTTTGGTATATTTGGTATGTTGACATTCTATCACGTCCAAACATCGCATACAGTATAAAAAGGACCATGCATGGTCACATTCTCCTCCAGAATGAAACCACGTGCGGCAGCATATGAATTTTCCCATACAACACTGTTTCTTGAATATCTTCCAAGCTTTTCATCCGATCGCGACCAAATTTGCAGAAATCATCGAGATTATAATCACCGTCGTATATACCTGAATTCGAGACTCAAGCTTAAAAAATGCGATTGGAAATCGTTTTTTTCGATTTGGGTGGGCGAAAAGAGGTGTTAAAAAAATCTAAAGTGAACTTTTCCTGCCCAAGATATACATCAATACTAACACAAAGTTTGGAATCTCTAGTTCTTATAGTCTCTGAGATCTAGGTGTTCAAACAGACAGCCAGACATACGGATTGACTTGGCTGGTGACCCTTAGCAAGAATATCTTCGATTTTGGTGAGCGGAAAGGGGTGTGGCGAAAATCTAAAAGAAATTTGTTCTGCCTAAGAACTGGTACCAAGTTTGGAATCTCTAGTTCTTATAGTCTCTGACGGATCGACTCAGCTAGAGATCCTGAGCACTACAATATATACTTTATGGGGTCGGAGATGGTTTCTTCAGCCTAATACATCCATTTTCAGGAGTCTTTAAATTATAATACCCTTCTCACCTATGGGAGATACCCGCTACCCAGTTCAAATATACTAAAATATACGAAAAAGTATATTTGGTATTTTTGGTTTATTTGGTATGCTGATATTCTATCACGTCCAAACATCGCATACAGTATAAAATGGACCATGCATGGTGACATTCTTCTCCAGAATGAAACCACGTGCGGCAGCATATGAATTTTCCCATACAACACTGTTTCTTGAATATCTTCCAAGCTTTTCATCCGATCGCGACCAAATTTGCAGAAATCATCGAGATTATAATCACCGTCGTATATACCCGAACTCGAGACTCTAGTTTAAAAAATGCGTTTGGAAATCGTTTTTTTCGATTTGGGTGGGCGAAAAGAGGTGTGGAAAAAATCTAAAGTAAACTTTTCCTGCCCAAGATATACATCAATACTAGCACAAAGTTTGGAATCTCTAGCTCTTATAGTCGGAGTCTTTAAATTATAATACCCTTCTCACCTATGGGAGATACCCGCTACCCAGTTCAAATATACTAAAATATACGAAAAAGTATATTTGGTATTTTTGGTATATTTGGTATGTTGACATTCTATCACGTCCAAACATCGCATACAGTATAAAAAGGACCATGCATGGCCACATTCTCCTCCAGAATGAAACCACGTGCGGCAGCATATGAATTTTCCCATACAACACTGTTTCTTGAATATCTTCCAAGTTTTTCATCCGATCGCGACCATATTTACAGAAATCATCGAGACTATGATCACCGTCATATATACCTGAATTCGAGACTCTAGCTTAAAAAATGCGTTTAAAAATCGTTTTTTTCGATTTGGGTGGGCGAAAAGAGGTGTGGAAAAAATCTAAAGTAAACTTTTCCTGCCCAAGATATACATCAATACTAGCACAAAGTTTGGAATCTCTAGCTCTTATAGTCGGAGTCTTTAAATTATAATACCCTTCTCACCTATGGGAGATACCCGCTACCCTGTTCGAATATACTAAAATATACGAAAAAGTATATTTGGTATTTTTGGTATATTTGGTATGTTGATATTCTATCACGTCCAAACATCGCATACAGTATAAAATGGACCATGCATGGTCACATTCTCCTCCAGAATGAAACCACGTGCGGCAGCATATGAATTTTCCCATACAACACTGTTTCTTGAATATCTTCCAAGCTTTTCATCCGATCGCGACCAAATTTGCAGAAATCATCGATTTTATAATCACCGTCGTATATACCCGAACTCGAGACTCTAGCTTAAAAAATGCGTTTGGAAATCGTTTTTTTCAATTTGGGTGGGCGAAAAGAGGTGTGGAAAAAATCTAAAGTAAACTTGTTCTGCCCAAGATATACACCAATACTAGTACAAAGTTTGGAATCTCTAGCTCTTATAGTCTCTGAGATCTAGGTGTTCAAACAGACAGCCAGACATACGGATCGAATCGGCTGGTGACCCTTAGCAAGAATATCTTCGATTTTGGTGAGCGGAAAGGGGTGTGGCGAAAATCTACAATAAACTTGTTCTGCCTAAGAACTGGTACCAAGTTTGGAATCTCTAGTTCTTATAGTCTCTGACGGATCGACTCAGCTAGTGATCCTGAGCACTAAAATATATACGTTATGGGGTCGGAGATGCCTCCTTCAGCCTAATACATCCATTTCTGGAGTCATTAAATTATAATACCCTTCTCACCTATGGGAGATACCCGCTACCCTGTTCGAATATACTAAAATATACGAAAAAGTATATTTGGTATTTTTGGTATATTTGGTATGTTGATATTCTATCACGTCCAAACATCGCATACAGTATAATATGAACCATGCATGGTCACATTCTCCTCCAGAATGAAACCACGTGCGGCAGCATATGAATTTTCCATACAACACTGTTTCTTGAATATCTTCCAAGTTTTTCATCCGATCGCGACCATATTTACAGAAATCATCGAGACTATGATCACCGTCATATATACCTGAATTCGAGACTCTAGCTTAAAAAATGCGTTTGGAAATAGTTTTCTTCGATTTGAGTGGGCGAAAAGAGGTGTGGAAAAAATCTAAAGCAAACTTTTCCTGCCCAAGATATACATCAATACTAGCACAAAGTTTGGAATCTCTAGCTCTTATAGTCGCTGAGATCTAGGTGTTCAAACAGACAGCCAGACATACGGATCGACTCGGCTGGTGACCCTTAGCAAGAATATCTTCGATTTTGGTGAGCGGAAAGGGGTGTGGCGAAAATCTAAAATAAACTTGTTCTGCCTAAGAACTGGTACCAAGTTTGGAATCTCTAGTTCTTATAGTCTCTGACGGACTCAACTAGTGATCCTGAGCACTAAAATATATACTTTATGGGGTCGGAGATGCCTCCTTCAGCCTAATACATCCATTTCTGGAGTCATTAAATTATAATACCCTTCTCACCTATGGGAGATACCCGCTACCCAGTTCGAATATACTAAAATATACAAAAAAGTATATTTGGTATTTTTGGTATATTTGGTATGTTGATATTCTATCACGTCCAAACATCGCATACAGTATAAAATGGACCATGCATCGTCACATTCTCCTCCAGAATGAAACCACGTGCGGCAGCATATGAATTTTCCCATACAACACTGTTTCTTGTTTCAATTTGGGTGGGCGAAAAGAGGTGTGGAAAAAATCATCGAGACTATAATCACCGTCGTATATACCTGAATTCGAGACTCAAGTTTAAAAAATGCGATTGGAAATCGTTTTTTTTCGATTTGGGTGGGCGAAAAGAGCTGTGGAAAAAATCTAAAGTAAACTTGTTCTGCCCAAGATATACACCAATACTAGTACAAAGTTTGGAATCTCTAGCTCTTATAGTCTCTGAGATCTAGGTGTTCAAACAGACAGCAAGACATACGGATCGAATCGGCTGGTGACCCTTAGCAAGAATATCTTCGATTTTGGTGAACGGAAAGGGGTGCGGCGAAAATCTAAAATAAACTTGTTCTGCCTAAGAACTGCTACCAAGTTTGGAATCTCTAGTTCTTATAGTCTCTGACGGATCGACTCAGCTAGTGATCCTGAGCACTAAAATATATACTTTATGGGGTCCGAGATGCCTCCTTCAGCCTAATACATCCATTTTCTGGAGACTTTAAATTATAATACCCTTCACACCTATGGGAGATACCCGCTACCCAGTTCGAATATACTAAAATATACGAAAAAGTATATTTGGTATTTTTGGTTTATTTGGTATGCTGATATTCTATCACGTCCAAACATCGCATACAGTATAAAATGGACCATGCATGGTCACATTCTCCTCCAGAATGAAACCACGTGCGGCAGCATATGAATATTCCCATACAACACTGTTTCTTGTTTCGATTTGGGTGGGCGAAAAGAGGTGTGGAAAAAATCATCGAGACTATAATCACCGTCGTATATACCTGAATTCGAGACTCAAGCTTAAAAAATGCGATTGGAAATCGTTTTTTTCGATTTGGGTGGGCGAAAAGAGGTGTGGAAAAAATCTAAAGTAAACTTGTTCTGCCCAAGATATACACCAATACTAGTACAAAGTTTGGAATCTCTAGCTCTTATAGTCTCTGAGATCTAGGTGTTCAAACAGACAGCAAGACATACGGATCGAATCGGCTGGTGACCCTTAGCAAGAATATCTTCGATTTTGGTGAACGGAAAGGGGTGCGGCGAAAATCTAAAATAAACTTGTTCTGCCGAAGAACTGCTACCAAGTTTGAAATCTCTAGTTCTTATAGTCTCTGACGGATCGACTCAGCTAGTGATCCTGAGCACTAAAATATATACTTTATGGGGTCGGAGATGCCTCCTTCAGCCTAATACATCCATTTTCTGGAGTCTTTAAATTATAATACCCTTCAAACCTATGGGAGATACCCGCTACCCAGTTCGAATATACTAAAATATACGAAAAAGTATATTTGGTATTTTTGGTTTATTTGCTATGTTGATATTCTATCACGTCCAAACATCGCATACAGTATAAAATGGACCATGCATCGTCACATTCTCCTCCAGAATGAAACCACGTGCGGCAGCATATGAATTTTCCCATACAACACTGTTTCTTGTTTCGATTTGGGTGGGCGAAAAGAGGTGTGGAAAAAATCATCGAGACTATAATCACCGTCGTATATACCTGAATTCGAGACTCAAGCTTAAAAAATGCGATTGGAAATCGTTTTTTTCGATTTGGGTGGGCGAAAAGAGGTGTGGAAAAAATCTAAAGTAAACTTGTTCTGCCCAAGATATACACCAATACTAGTACAAAGTTTGGAATCTCTAGCTCTTATAGTCTCTGAGATCTAGGTGTTCAAACAGACAGCAAGACATACGGATCGAATCGGCTGGTGACCCTTAGCAAGAATATTTTCGATTTTGGTGAACGGAAAGGGGTGCGGCGAAAATCTAAAATAAACTTGTTCTGCCGAAGAACTGCTACCAAGTTTGAAATCTCTAGTTCTTATAGTCTCTGACGGATCGACTCAGCTAGTGATCCTGAGCACTAAAATATATACTTTATGGGGTCGGAGATGCCTCCTTCAGCCTAATACATCCATTTTCTGGAGTCTTTAAATTATAATACCCTTCAAACCTATGGGAGATACCCGCTACCCAGTTCGAATATACTAAAATATACGAAAAAGTATATTTGGTATTTTTGGTTTATTTGGTATGCTGATATTCTATCACGTCCAAACATCGCATACAGTATAAAATGGACCATGCATGGTCACATTCTCCTCCAGAATGAAACCACGTGCGGCAGCATATGAATATTCCCATACAACACTGTTTCTTGTTTCGATTTGGGTGGGCGAAAAGAGGTGTGGAAAAAATCATCGAGACTATAATCACCGTCGTATATACCTGAATTCGAGACTCAAGCTTAAAAAATGCGATTGGAAATCGTTTTTTTCGATTTGGGTGGGCGAAAAGAGGTGTGGAAAAAATCTAAAGTAAACTTGTTCTGCCCAAGATATACACCAATACTAGTACAAAGTTTGGAACCTCTAGCTCTTATAGTCTCTGAGATCTAGGTGTTCAAACAGACAGCAAGACATACGGATTGAATCGGCTGGTGACCCTTAGCAAGAATATCTTCGATTTTGGTGAACGGAAAGGGGAGCGGCGAAAATCTAAAATAAACTTGTTCTGCCGAAGAACTGCTACCAAGTTTGAAATCTCTAGTTCTTATAGTCTCTGACGGATCGACTCAGCTAGTGATCCTGAGCACTAAAATATATACTTTATGGGGTCGGAGATGCCTCCTTCAGCCTAATACATCCATTTTCTGGAGTCTTTAAATTATAATACCCTTCACACCTATGGGAGATACCCGCTACCCAGTTCGAATATACTAAAATATACGAAAAAGTATATTTGGTATTTTTGGTTTATTTGGTATGCTGATATTCTATCACGTCCAAACATCGCATACAGTATAAAATGGACCATGCATGGTCACATTCTCCTCCAGAATGAAACCACGTGCGGCAGCATATGAATATTCCCATACAACACTGTTTCTTGATTATCTTCCAAGCTTTTTATCCGATCGCGACCAAATTTGGAGAAATCATCGAGACTATGATCACCGTCATATATACCCGAATTCGAGACTCTAGCTTAAAAAATGCATTTGGAAATCGTTTTTTTCGATTTGGGTGGGCGAAAAGAGCTGTGGAAAAAATCTAAAGTAAACTTTTCCTGCCCAAGATATACACCAATACTAGCACAAAGTTTGAAATCTCTAGCTCTTATAGTCTCTGAGATCTAGGTGTTCAAACAGACAGCCAGACATACGTATCGACTCGGCTGGTGACCCTCAGCAAGAATATCTTCGATTTTGGTGAGCGGAAAGGGGTGTGGCGAAAATCTAAAATAAACTTGTTTTACCTAAGAACTGGTACCAAGTTTGGAATCTCTAGTTCTTATAGTCTCTGACGGATCGACTCAGCTAGTGATCCTGAGCACTAAAATATATACTTTATGGGGTCGGAGATGCCTCCTTCAGCCTAATACATCCATTTTCTGGAGTCTTTAAATTATAATACCCTTCACACCTATGGGAGATACCCGCTACCCAGTTCGAATATACTAAAATATACGAAAAAGTATATGTGGTATATTTGGTATGTTGATATTCTATCACGTCCAAACACCGTATACAGTATAAAATGGACCATGCATGGTCACATTCTCCTCCAGAATGAAACCACGTGCGGCAGCATATGAATTTTCCCATACAACACTGTTTCTGGAATATCTTCCAAGTTTTTCATCCGATCGCGACCAAATTTGCAGAAATCATCGAGACTATGATCACCGTCATATATATCCGAATTCGAGACTCTAGCTTAAAAAAATGCGTTTGGAAATCGTTTTTTTCGATTTGGGTGGGCGAAAAGAGGTGTGGAAAATATCTAAAGTAAACTTGTTCTGCCCAAGATATACACCAATACTAGCACAAAGTTTGGAATCTCTAGCTCTTATAGTCTCTGAGATCTAGATGTTCAAACAGACAGCCAGACTTACGGATCGACTCGGCTGGTGACCCTTAGCAAGAATATCTTCGATTTTAGTGAGCGGAATGGGTTGTGGCGAAAATCTAAAATAAACTTGCTCTGCCTAAGAACTGCTACCAAGTTTGGAATCTCTAGTTCTTATAGTCTATGACGGATCGACTCAGCTAGTGATCCTGAGCACTAAAATATATACTTTATGGGGTCGGAGATGCCTCCTTCAGCCTAATACATCCATTTTCTGGAGTCTTTAAATTATAATACCCTTCACACCTATGGGAGATACCCGCTACCCAGTTCGAATATACTAAAATATACGAAAAAGTATATTTGGTATTTTTGGTATATTTGGTATGCTGATATTCTATCACGTCCAAACATCGCATACAGTATAAAATGGACCATGCATGGTCACATTCTCCTCCAGAATGAAACCACGTGCGGCAGCATATGAATTTTCCCATACACCACCGTTTCTTGAATATCTTCCAAGTTTTTCATCCGATCGCGACCAAATTTGCAGAAATCATCGAGACTATAATCTCCATCGTATATACCCGAACTCGAGACTCTAGCTTAAAAAATGCGTTTGGAAACCGTTTTTTTCGATTTGGGTGGGCGGAAAGAGGTGTGGAAAAAATCTAAAGTAAACTTGTTCTGCACAAAGTTTGGAATCTCTAACTCTTATATTCTCTGAGATCTAGGTGTTCAAACAGACAGCCAGACATACGGATCGACTCGGCTGCTGACCCTTAGCAACAATATCTTCGATTTTGGTGAGCGGAAAGGGATGTGGCGAAAATCTAAAATAAACTTGTTCTGCCTAAGAACTGCTACCAAGTTTGGAATCTCTAGTTCTTATTGTCTATGACGGATCGACTCAGCTAGTGATCCTGAGCACTAAAATATATACTTTATGGGCTCGGAGATGCCTCCTTCAGCCTAATACATCCATTTCTGGAGTCTTTAAATTTTTTTACCCTTCACACCGTTTCTTGAATATCTTCCAAGTTTTTCATCCGATCGCGACCAAATTTGCAGAAATCATCGAGACTATAATCTCCATCGTATATACCCGAACTCGCGACTCTAGCTTAAAAAATGCGTTTGGAAACCGTTTTTTTCGATTTGGGTGGGCGGAAGAGGTGTGGAAAAAATCTAAAGTAAACTTGTTCTGCACAAAGTTTGGAATCTCTAACTCTTATATTCTCTGAGATCTAGGTGTTCAAACAGACAGCCAGACATACGGATCGACTCGGCTGCTGACCCTTAGCAAGAATATCTTCGATTTTGGTGAGCGGAAAGGGATGTGGCGAAAATCTAAAATAAACTTGTTCTGCCTAAGAACTGCTACCAAGTTTGGAATCTCTAGTTCTTATTGTCTATGACGGATCGACTCAG
This sequence comes from Drosophila siamana, assembly GCA_035047445.1. Lineage (NCBI taxonomy): Eukaryota > Metazoa > Arthropoda > Insecta > Diptera > Drosophilidae > Drosophila > Drosophila siamana. The sequence goes on along the minus strand of JAWNPP010000157.1, from coordinate 682,453 downwards.
CTAGTGATCCTGAGCACTAAAATATATACTTTATGGGCTCGGAGATGCCTCCTTGAGCCTAATACATCCATTTCTGGAGTCTTTAAATTTTTTTACCCTTCTCACCTATATGAAATACCCGCTACCCAGTTCGAATATACTAAAATATACGAAAAAGTGTATTTGGTATTTTTGGTGTGTTGATATTCTATCACGTCCAAACATCGCATTCAGTATAAAATGGACCATGCATGGTCACATTCTCCTCCAGAATGAAACCACGTGCGGCAGCATATGAATTTTCCCATACAACACTGTTTCTTGAATATCTTCCAAGTTTTTCATCCGATCGCGACCAAATTTGCAGAAATCATCGGGACTATGATCACCGTCATATATACCCGAATTCGAGACTCTAGCTTAAAAAATGCGTTTGGAAATCGTTTTTTTCGATTTGGGTGGGCGAAAAGAAGTGTGGAAAAAATCTAAAGTAAACTTGTTTTGCCCAAGATATACACCAATACTAGTACAAAGATTGGAATCTCTAACTCTTATAGTCTCTGAGATCTAGGTGTTCAAACAGACAGCCAGACTTACGGATCGACTCGGCTGGTGACCTTTAGCCAGAATATCTTCGATTTTAGTGACGCAAAAGGGTGTGGCGAAAATCTAAAATAAACTTGTTCTGCCTAAGAACTGGTCCCAAGTTTGGAATCTCTAGTTCTTATAGTCTCTGACGGATCGACTCAGCTAGTGATCCTGAGCACTAAAATATATACTTTATGGGGTCGGAGACGCTTCCTTCAGTCTAATACATCCATTTCTGGAGTCTTTAAATTATAATACCCTTCTCACCTATGGGAGATACCCGCTACCCAGTTCGAATATACTAAAATATACGAAAAAGTATATTTGGTATTTCTACTATATTTGGTATGTTGATATTCTATCACGTCCAAACACCGTATACAGTATAAAATGGACCATGCATGGTCACATTCTCCTCCAGAATGAAATCACGTGCGGCAGCATATGAACTTTCCCATACAACACTGTTTCTGGAATATCTTCCAAGTTTTTCATCCGATCGCGACCAAATTTGCAGAAATCATCGAGACTATGATCACCGTCATATATACCCGAATTCGAGACTCTAGCTCAAAAAATGCGTTTGGAAATCGTTTTTTTCGATTTGGGTGGGCGAAAAGAGGTGTGGAAAATATCTAAAGTAAACTTGTTCTGCCCAAGATATACACCAATACTAGCACAAAGTTTGGAATCTCTAGCTCTTATAGTCTCTGAGATCTAGGTGTTCAAACAGACAGCCAGACTTACGGATCGACTCGGCTGGTGACCCTTAGCAAGAATATCTTCGATTTTAGTGAGCGGAAAGGGATGTGGCGAAAATCTAAAATAAACTTGCTCTGCCTAAGAACTGCTACCAAGTTTGGAATCTCTAGTTCTTATAGTCTATGACGGATCGACTCAGCTAGTGATCCTGAGCACTAAAATATATACTTTATGGGGTCGGAGATGCCTCCTTTAGCCTAATACATCCATTTTCAGGAGTCTTTAAATTATAATACCCTTCACACCTATGGGAGATACCCGCTACCCAGTTCGAATATACTAAAATATACGAAAAAGTATATTTGGTATTTTTGGTATATTTGGTATGCTGATATTCTATCACGTCCAAACATCGCATACAGTATAAAATGGACCATGCATGGTCACATTCTCCTCCAGAATGAAACCACGTGCGGCAGCATATGAATTTTCCCATACAACACCGTTTCTTGAATATCTTCCAAGTTTTTCATCCGATCGCGACCAAATTTGCAGAAATCATCGAGACTATAATCTCCATCGTATATACCCGAACTCGAGACTCTAGCTTAAAAAATGCGTTTGGAAACCGTTTTTTTCGATTTGGGTGGGCGGAAAGAGGTGTGGAAAAAATCTAAAGTAAACTTGTTCTGCACAAAGTTTGGAATCTCTAACTCTTATATTCTCTGAGATCTAGGTGTTCAAACAGACAATCAGACATACGGATCGACTCGGCTGGTGACCCTTAGCAAGAATATCTTCGATTTTGGTGAGCGGAAAGGGGTGTGGCGAAAATCTAAAATAAACTTGTTCTGCCTAAGAACTGCTACCAAGTTTGGAATCTCTAGTTCTTATAGTCTCTGACGGATCGGCTCAGCTAGTGATGCTGAGCACTAAAATATATATTTTATGGGGTCGGAGATGCTTCCTTCAGCATAATACATCCATTTCTGGAGTCTTTAAATTTTTATACCCTTCTCACCTATATGAGATACCCGCTACCCAGTTCGAATATACTAAAATATACGAAAAAGTGTATTTGGTATTTTTGGTATCTTGATATTCTATCACGTCCAAACATCGCATTCAGTATAAAATGGACCATGCATGGTCACATTCTCCTCCAGAATGAAACCACGTGCGGCAGCATATGAATTTTCCCATACAACACTGTTTCTTGAATATCTTCCAAGTTTTTCATCCGATCGCGACCAAATTTGCAGAAATCATCGGGACTATGATCACCGTTATATATAATCGAATTCGAGACTCAAGCTTAAAAAATGCGTTTGGAAATCGTTTTTTTCGATTTGGGTGGGCGGAAAGAAATGTGGAAAAAATCTAAAGTAAACTTGTTTTGCCCAAGATATACACCAATACTAGTACAAAGATTGGAATCTCTAACTCTTATAGTCTCTGAGATTTAGGTGTTCAAACAGACAGCCAGACATACGGATCGACTCGGCTGGTGACCCTTAGCCAGAATATCTTCGATTTTAGTGAACGGAAAGGGATGTGGCGAAAATCTAAAATACACTTGTTCTGCCTAAGAACTGCTACCAAGTTTGGAATCTGTAGTTCTTATAGTCTCTGACGGATCGACTCAGCTAGTGATCCTGAGCACTAAAATATATACTTTATGTGGTCGGAGACGCTTCCTTCAGTCTAATACATCCATTTCTGGAGTCTTTAAATTATAATATCCTTCTCACCTATGGGAGATACCCGCTACCCAGTTCGAATATACTAAAATATACGAAAAAGTATATTTGGTACTAGGTGTTCAAACAGACAGCTAGACATACGGATCGACTCGGCTGGTGACCCTTAGCAAGAATATCTTCGATTTTGGTGAGCGGAAAGGCGTGTGGCGAAAATCTAAAATAAACTTATTCTGCCTAAGATCTGCTACCAAGTTTGGAATCTGTAGTTCTTATAGTCTATGACGGATCGACTCACCTAGTGATGCTGAGCACTAAAATATATACTTTATGGGGTCGGAGATGCTTCCTTCAGCCTAATACATCCATTTTCTGGAGTCATTAAATTATAATACCCTTCTCACCTATGGGAGATACCCGCTACCCAGTTCGAATATACTAAAATATACGAAAAAGTATATTTGGTATTTTTGGTATATTTGATATGTTGATATTCTATCACGTCCAAACATCGCATACAGTATAAAATGTACCATGCATGGTCACATTCTCCTCCAGAATGAAACCACGTGCGGCAGCATATGAATTTTCAAATACAACACTGTTTCTTGAATATCTTCCAAGCTTTTCATCCGATCGCGACGGATCGACTCAGCTAGTGATCCTGAGCACTAAAATATATACTTTATGGGGTCGGAGACGCTTCCTTCAGTCTAAGACATCCATTTCTGGAGTCTTTAAATTATAATACCCTTCTCATCTATGGGAGATACCCGCTACCCAGTTCGAATATACTAAAATATACGAAAAAGTATATTTGGTATTTTTGGTATATTTGATATGTTGATATTCTATCACGTCCAAACATCGCATACAGTATAAAATGCACCATGCATGGTCACATTCTCCTCCAGAATGAAACCACGTGCGGCAGCATATGAATTTTCAAATACAACACTGTTTCTTGAATATCTTCCAAGCTTTTCATCCGATCGCGACCAAATATGCAAAAATCATCGAATCTATAATCACCGTCGTATATACCCAAACTCGAGACTCTAGCTCAAAAAATTGGTTTGCAAATCGTTTTATTTCGATTTGGGTGGGCGAAAAGAGGTGTGGAAAAATCTAAAGTAAACTTTTGCTGCCCAAGATATACACCAATACTAGAACAAAGTTGGAATCTCTAGCTCTTATAGTCTCTGAGGTCTAGGTGTTCAAACAGACAGCCAGACATACGGATCGACTCGGCTGGTGACCCTTAGCAAGAATATCTTCGATTTTGGTGAGCGGAGCGGGGTGTGGCGAAAATCTAAAATAAACTTGTTCCGCCTGTGAACTGGGACTAAGTTTGGAATCTGTAGTTCTTATAGTCTCAGACGGATCGACTCAACTAGTGATCCAGAGTACTAAAATATATACTTTATATGGTCGGAGATGCTTCCTTCAGTCTAATACATCCATTTTCTGGAGTCATTAAATTATAATACCCTTCTCACCTATGGGAGATACCTGCTGCCCAGTTCGAATATACTAAAATATACGAAAAAGTATATTTGGTATTTTTAGTATGTTGATATTCTATCACGTCCAAACATCGCATACAGTATAAAATGTACCATGCATGGTCACATTCTCTTCCAGAATGGAACCATGTGCGGCAGCATATGAATTTTCCATACAACACTGTTTCTTGAATATCTTCCAAGCTTTTCATCCGATCGCGACCAAATTTGCAAAAATCATCGAGACTATAATCACCGTCGTATATACCCAAACTCGAGACTCTAGCTCAAAAAATGCGTTTGCAAATCGTTTTATTTCGATTTGGGTGGGCGAAAAGAGGTGTGGAAAATATCTAAAGTAAACTTTTGCTGCCCAAGATATACACCAATACTATAACAAAGTTGGAATCTCTAGCTCTTATAGTCTCTGAGATCTAGGTGTTCAAACAAATCGACTCGGCTGGTGACCCTTAGCAAGAATATCTTCGATTTTGGTGAGCGTTAAGGGGTGTGGCGAAAATCTAAAATTAACTTGTTCTGCCTAAGAACTGCTACCAAGTTTGAAATCTCTAGTTCTTATAGTTTCTGACGGACCGACTCAGCTAGTGATCCTGAGCACTAAAATATATACTTTATGGGATCGGAGATGCTTCCTTCAGCCTAATACATCCATTTTCAGGAGTCATTAAATTATAATACCCTTCTCACCTATGGGAGATACACGCTACCCAGTTCGAATATACTAAAATATACGAAAAAGTATATTTGTTATTTTTGGCATATTTGGTATGTTGATATTCTATCACGTCCAAACATCGCATACAGTATAAAATGTACCATGCATGGTCACATTCTCCTCCAGAATGAAAACACGTGCGGCAGCATATGAATTTTCCCATACAACACTGTTTCTTGAATATCTTCCAAGATTTTCATCCGATCGCGACCAAATATGCAAAAATCATCGAGTCTATAATCACCGTCGTATATATTCGAATTCGAGACTCCAGCTCAAAAAATGTGTTTGCAAATCGTTTTATTTCGATTTGGGTGGGCGAAAAGAGGTGTGGAAAATACCTAAAGTAAATTTGTTCTGTTCAAGATATACACCAATACTAGCACAAAGTTTGGAATCTGTAGCTCTTATAGTCTCTGAGATCTAGGTGTTGAAACAGACAGCCAGACATACGGATCGACTTGGCTGGTGACCCTTAGCAAGAATATCTTCGATTTTGGTGAGCGGAAAGGGGTGTGGCGAAAATCTAAAATAAACTTGTTCTGCCTAAGAACTGCTACCAAGTTTGGAATCTCTAGCTCTTATAGTCTCTGACTATGCGGCAGCATATGAATTTTCCCATACAACACTGTTTCTTGAATATCTTCCAAGTTTTTCATCCGATCGCGACCAAATTTGCAGAAATCATTGAGTCTATAATCACCGTCGTATATTCCCGAATTTGAGACTCTAGGTGGTGTGGAAAAAATCTAAAGAAAACTTTTCCTGCCCAAGATATACACCAATACTAGCACAAAGTTTGGAATCTCTAGCTCTTATAGTCGCTGAGATCTAGGTGTTCAAACAGACAGCCAGACATACGGATCGACTCGGCTGGTGACCCTTAGCAAGAATATCTTCGATTTTGGTGAGCGGAAAGGGGTGTGGCGAAAATATAAAATAAACTTGTTCTGCCTAAGTACTGATACCAAGTTTGGAATCTCTAGTTCTTATACTCTGACGGATCGACTCAGCTAGTGATCCTGAGCACTAAAATATATACTTTATGGGGTCGGAGATGCTTCCTTCAGCCTAATACATCCATTTTCTGGAATCATTAAATTATAATACCCTTCTCACCTATGGGAGATACCCGCTACATATTTCGAATATACTAAAATATACGAAAAAGTCTATTTGGTATTTATGATATATTTGGTATGTGGATATTCTATCACGTCCAAACATCGCATACAATATAAAATGTACCATGCATGGTGACATTCTTCTCCAGAATGAAACCACGTGCGGCAGCATATCAATTTTCCCATACAATATTTTTTTCTTGAATATCTTCCAAGTTTTTCATCCGATCGCGACCAAATTTGCAGAAATCATCGAGACTATGATCACCGTCATATATACCCGACTTCGAGACTCTAGCTCAAAAAGTGCGTTGGCAAATGGTTTTATTTCGATTTGGGTGGGGGAAAAGAGGTGTGAAAAATATCTAAAGTAAACTTGTTCTGCCCGAGATATACACCAATACTAGCACAAAGTTTGGAATCTCTAGCTCTTATAGTCTCTGAGATCTAGGTGTTCAAACAGACAATCAGACATACGGATCGACTCGGCTGGTGACCCTTAGCAAGAATATCTTCGATTTTGGTGAGCGGAAAGGGGTTTGGCGAAAATCAAAAATAAACTTGTTCTGCCTAAGAACTGGTACCAAGTTTGGAATCTCTAGTTCTTATAGTCTCTGACGGATCGACTCAGCTAGTGATCCTGAGCACTAAAATATATACTTATGAGTCTTTAAATTATAATACCCTTCTCACCTATGGGAGATACCCGCTACCCAGTTCGAATATACTAAAATATACGAATAAGGATATTTGGTATTTTTGGTATATTTAGTATGTTGATATTCTATCACGTCCAAATATCGCATACAGTATAAAATGTACCATGCATGGTCACATTCTCCTCCAGAATGAAACCACGTGCGGCAGCATATGAATTTTCCCATACAACACTGTTTCTTGAATATCTTCCAAGTTTTTCATCCGATCGCGACCAAATTTGCAGAAATCATTGAGTCTATAATCACCGTCGTATATACCCGAATTCAAGACTCTAGCTCAAAAAATGCGTTTGCGAATCGTTTTATTTCGATTTGGGTGGGCGAAAAGAGGTGTGGAAAATATCTAAAGTAAACTTGTTCTGCCCAAGAAATACACCAATACTAGCACAAAGTTTGGAATCTCTATCTCTGTGGCGAAAATCTAAAATAAACTTGTTCTGCCCAAGAACTGGTACCAAGTTTGGAATCTGTAGTTCTTATAGTCTCTGACGGATCGACTCAGCTAGTGATCCTGAGCACTAAAATATATACTTTATGGGGTCGGAGAAGCTTCCTTCAGCCTAATACATTCATTTTCTGTAGTCATTAAATTATAATATCCTTCTCACCTATGGGAGATACCCGCTACCCAGTTCGAATACACTAAAATATACGAAGAAGTATATTTGGTAGTAGGTGACCCTTAGCAAGAATATCTTCGATTTTGGTGAGCGGAAAGGGGTTTGGCGAAAATCAAAAATAAACTTGTTCTGCCTAAGAACTGGTACCAAGTTTGGAATCTCTAGTTCTTATAGTCTCTGACGGATCGACTCAGCTAGTGATCCTGAGCACTAAAATATATACTTATGAGTCTTTAAATTATAATACCCTTCTCACCTATGGGAGATACCCGCTACCCAGTTCGAATATACTAAAATATACGAATAAGGATATTTGGTAATTTTGGTATATTTATTATGTTGATATTCTATCACGTCCAAATATCGCATACAGTATAAAATGTACCATGCATGGTCACATTCTCCTCCAGAATGAAACCACGTGCGGCAGCATATGAATTTTCCCATACAACACTGTTTCTTGAATATCTTCCAAGTTTTTCATCCGATCGCGACCAAATTTGCAGAAATCATTGAGTCTATAATCACCGTCGTATATACCCGAATTCAAGACTCTAGCTCAAAAAATGCGTTTGCGAATCGTTTTATTTCGATTTGGGTGGGCGAAAAGAGGTGTTGAAAATATCTAAAGTAAACTTGTTCTGCCCAAGAAATACACCAATACTAGCACAAAGTTTGGAATCTCTATCTCTGTGGCGAAAATCTAAAATAAACTTGTTCTGCCTAAGAACTGGTACCAAGTTTGGAATCTGTAGTTCTTATAGTCTCTGACGGATCGACTCAGCTAGTGATCCTGAGCACTAAAATATATACTTTATGGGGTCGGAGAAGCTTCCTTCAGCCTAATACATTCATTTTCTGTAGTCATTAAATTATAATATCCTTCTCACCTATGGGAGATACCCGCTACCCAGTTCGAATACACTAAAATATACGAAGAAGTATATTTGGTAGTAGGTGACCCTTAGCAAGAATATCTTCGATTTTGGTGAGCGGAAAGGCGTGTGGCGAAAATCTAAAATAAACTTGTTCTGCCTAAGATCTGCTACCAAGTTTGGAATCTCTAGTTCTTATAGTCTCTGACGGATCGGCTCAGCTAGTGATGCTGAGCACTAAAATATATATTTTATGGGGTCGGAGATGCTTCCTTCAGCATAATACATCCATTTTCTGGAGTCATTAAATTATAGTACCCTTCTCATCTATGGGAGATACCCGCTACCCAGTTCGAATATACTAAAATATACGAAAAAATATATTTGGTATTTTTGGTATATTTGGTATGTTGATATTCTATCACGTCCAAACATCGCATAAAGTAGAAAATGTACCATGCATGGTCACATTCTCCTCCAGAATGAAACCACGTGCGGCAGCATATGAATTTTCAAATACAACACTGTTTCTTAAATATCTTCCAAGCTTTTCATCCGATTGCGACCAAATATAAGTAAACTTGTTTTGCCCAAGATATACACCAATACTAGTACAAAGATTGGAATCTCTAACTCTTATAGTCTCTGAGATCTAGGTGTTCAAACAGACAGCCAGACTTACTGATCGACTCGGCTGGTGACCTTTAGCCAGAATATCTTCGATTTTAGTGACGCAAAAGGGTGTGGCGAAAATCTAAAATAAACTCGTTCTGCCTAAGAACTGCTACCAAGTTTGGAATCTGTAGTTCTTATAGTCTCTGACGGATCGACTCAGCTAGTGATCCTGAGCACTAAAATATATACTTTATGGGGTCGGAGACGCTTCCTTCAGTCTAAGACATCCATTTCTGGAGTCTTTAAATTATAATACCCTTCTCATCTATGGGAGATACCCGCTACCCAGTTCGAATATACTAAAATATACGAAAAAGCATATTTGGTATTTTTGGTATATTTGATATGTTGATATTCTATCACGTCCAAACATCGCATACAGTATAAAATGTACCATGCATGGTCACATTCTCCTCCAGAATGAAACCACGTGCGGCAGCATATGAATTTTCAAATACAACACTGTTTCTTGAATATCTTCCAAGCTTTTCATCCGATCGCGACCAAATATGCAAAAATCATCGAGTCTATAATCACCGTCGTATATACCCAAACTCGAGACTCTAGCTCAAAAAATTCGTTTGCAAATCGTTTTATTTCGATTTGGGTGGGCGAAAAGAGGTGTGGAAAAATCTAAAGTAAACTTTTGCTGCCCAAGATATACACCAATACTAGAACAAAGTTGGAATCTCTAGCTCTTATAGTCTCTGAGATCTGGGTGTTCAAACAGACAGCCAGACATACGGATCGACTCGGCTGGTGACCCTTAGCAAGAATATCTTCGATTTTGGTGAGCGGAGCGGGGTGTGGCGAAAATCTAAAATAAACTTGTTCCGCCTGTGAACTGGGACTAAGTTTGGAATCTGTAGTTCTTATAGTCTCAGACGGATCGACTCAACTAGTGATCCAGAGCACTAAAATATATACTTTATATGGTCGGAGATGCTTCCTTCAGTCTAATACATCCATTTTCTGGAGTCATTAAATTATAATACCCTTCTCACCTATGGGAGATACCTGCTGCCCAGTTCGAATATACTAAAATATACGAAAAAGTATATTTGGTATTTTTAGTATGTTGATATTCTATCACGTCCAAATATCGCATACAGTATAAAATGTACCATGCATGGTCACATTCTCCTCCAGAATGAAACCACGTGCGGCAGCATATGAATTTTCCCATACAACACTGTTTCTTGAATATCTTCCAAGTTTTTCATCCGATCGCGACCAAATTTGCAGAAATCATTGAGTCTATAATCACCGTCGTATATACCCGAATTCAAGACTCTAGCTCAAAAAATGCGTTTGCGAATCGTTTTATTTCGATTTGGGTGGGCGAAAAGAGGTGTGGAAAATATCTAAAGTAAACTTGTTCTGCCCAAGAAATACACCAATACTAGCACAAAGTTTGGAATCTCTAGCTCTTATAGTCTCTGAGATCTAGGTGTTCAAACAGATCGACTCGGCTGGTGACCCTTAGCAAGAATATCTTCGATTTTGGTGAGCGTTAAGGGGTGTGGCGAAAATCTAAAATTAACTTGTTCTGCCTAAGAACTGCTACCAAGTTTGAAATCTCTAGTTCTTATAGTTTCTGACGGACCGACTCAGCTAGTGATCCTGAGCACTAAAATATATACTTTATGGGATCGGAGATGCTTCCTTCAGCCTAATACATCCATTTTCAGGAGTCATTAAATTATAATACCCTTCTCACCTATGGGAGATACACGCTACCCAGTTCGAATATACTAAAATATACGAAAAAGTATATTTGTTATTTTTGGCATATTTGGTATGTTGATATTCTATCACGTCCAAACATCGCATACAGTATAAAATGTACCATGCATGGTCACATTCTCCTCCAGAATGAAAACACGTGCGGCAGCATATGAATTTTCCCATACAACACTGTTTCTTGAATATCTTCCAAGCTTTTCATCCGATCGCGACCAAATATGCAAAAATCATCGAGACTATAATCACCGTCGTATATACCCAAACTCCAGACTCTAGCTCAAAAAATGCGTTTGCAAATCGTTTTATTTCGATTTGGATGGGCGAAAAGAGGTGTGGAAAATATCTAAAGTAAACTTTTGCTGCCCAAGATATACACCAATACTAGAACAAAGTTGGAATCTCTAGCTCTTATAGTCTCTGAGATCTAGGTGTTCAAACAGATCGACTCGGCTGGTGACCCTTAGCAAGAATATCTTCGATTTTGGTGAGCGTAAAGGGGTGTGGCGAAAATCTAAAATAAACTTGTTCTGCTTAAGAACTGCTACCAAGTTTGGAATCTCTAGTTCTTATAGTCTCTGACGGATCGGCCCAGCTAGTGATGCTGAGCACTAAAATATATATTTTATGGGGTCGGAGATGCTTCCTTCAGCATAATACATCCATTTTCTGGAGTCATTAAATTATAGTACCCTTCTCACCTATGGGAGATACCCGCTACCCAGTTCAAATATACTAAAATATACGAAAAAATATATTTGGTATTTTTGGTATATTTGGTATGTTGATATTCTATCACGTCCAAACATCGCATACAGTAGAAAATGTACCATGCATGGTCACATTCTCCTCCAGAATGAAAACACGTGCGGGAGCATATGAATTTTCCCATACAACACTGTTTCTTGAATATCTTCCAAGCTTTTCATCCGATCGCGACCAAATATGCAAAAATCATCGAGTCTATAATCACCGTCGTATATATTCGAATTCGAGACTCCAGCTCAAAAAATGTGTTTGCAAATCGTTTTATTTCGATTTGGGTGGGCGAAAAGAGGTGTGGAAAATACCTAAAGTAAATTTGTTCTGTTCAAGATATACACCAATACTAGCACAAAGTTTGGAATCTGTAGCTCTTATAGTCTCTGAGATCTAGGTGTTGAAACAGACAGCCAGACATACGGATCGACTCGGCTGGTGACCCTTAGCAAGAATATCTTCGATTTTGGTGAGCGGAAAGGGGTGTGGCGAAAATCTAAAATAAACTTGTTCTGCCTAAGAACTGCTACCAAGTTTGGAATCTCTAGCTCTTATAGTCTCTGACTATGCGGCAGCATATGAATTTTCCCATACAACACTGTTTCTTGAATATCTTCCAAGTTTTTCATCCGATCGCGACCAAATTTGCAGAAATCATTGAGTCTATAATCACCGTCGTATATTCCCGAATTTGAGACTCTAGGTGGTGTGGAAAAAATCTAAAGAAAACTTTTCCTGCCCAAGATATACACCAATACTAGCACAAAGTTTGGAATCTCTAGCTCTTATAGTCGCTGAGATCTAGGTGTTCAAACAGACAGCCAGACATACGGATCGACTCGGCTGGTGACCCTTAGCAAGAATATCTTCGATTTTGGTGAGCGGAAAGGGGTGTGGCGAAAATATAAAATAAACTTTTTCTGCCTAAGTACTGGTACCAAGTTTGGAATCTCTAGTTCTTATACTCTGACGGATCGACTCAGCTAGTGATCCTGAGCACTAAAATATATACTTTATGGGGTCGGAGATGCTTCCTTCAGCCTAATACATCCATTTTCTGGAATCATTAAATTATAATACCCTTCTCACCTATGGGAGATACCCGCTACATATTTCGAATATACTAAAATATACGAAAAAGTCTATTTGGTATTTATGATATATTTGGTATGTGGATATTCTATCACGTCCAAACATCGCATACAATATAAAATGTACCATGCATGGTGACATTCTTCTCCAGAATGAAACCACGTGCGGCAGCATATCAATTTTCCCATACAATATTTTTTTCTTGAATATCTTCCAAGTTTTTCAACCGATCGCGACCAAATATGCAAAAATCATCGTCTATAATCACCGTCGTATATACCCAAACTCGAGACTCTAGCTCAAAAAATTCGTTTGCAAATCGTTTTATTTCGATTTGGGTGGGCGAAAAGAGGTGTGGAAAAATCTAAAGTAAACTTTTGCTGCCCAAGATATACACCAATACTAGAACAAAGTTGGAATCTCTAGCTCTTATAGTCTCTGAGGTCTAGGTGTTCAAACAGACAGCCAGACATACGGATCGACTCGGCTGGTGACCCTTAGCAAGAATATCTTCGATTTTGGTGAGCGGAGCGGGGTGTGGCGAAAATCTAAAATAAACTTGTTCCGCCTGTGAACCGGGACTAAGTTTGGAATCTGTAGTTCTTATAGTCTCAGACGGATCGACTCAACTAGTGATCCAGAGCACTAAAATATATACTTTATATGGTCGGAGATGCTTCCTTCAGTCTAATACATCCATTTTCTGGAGTCATTAAATTATAATACCCTTCTCACCTATGGGAGATACCTGCTGCCCAGTTCGAATATACTAAAATATACGAAAAAGTATATTTGGTATTTTTAGTATGTTGATATTCTATCACGTCCAAACATCGCATACAGTATAAAATGTACCATGCATGGTCACATTCTCCTCCAGAATGAAACCACGTGCGGCAGCATATGAATTTTCCCATACAACACTGTTTCTTGAATATCTTCCAAGTTTTTCATCCGATCGCGACCAAATTTTCAAAAATCATCGAGACTATAATCACCGTCGTATATACCCAAACTCGAGACTCTAGCTCAAAAAATGCGTTTGCAAATCGTTTTATTTCGATTTGGGTGGGCGAAAAGAGGTGTGGAAAATATCTAAAGTAAACTTTTGCTGCCCAAGATATACACCAATACTATAACAAAGTTGGAATCTCTAGCTCTTATAGTCTCTGAGATCTAGGTGTTCAAACAGATCGACTCGGCTGGTGACCCTTAGCAAGAATATCTTCGATTTTGGTGAGCGTTAAGGGGTGTGGCGAAAATCTAAAATTAACTTGTTCTGCCTAAGAACTGCTACCAAGTTTGAAATCTCTAGTTCTTATAGTTTCTGACGGACCGACTCAGCTAGTGATCCTGAGCACTAAAATATATACTTTATGGGATCGGAGATGCTTCCTTCAGCCTAATACATCCATTTTCAGGAGTCATTAAATTATAATACCCTTCTCACCTATGGGAGATACACGCTACCCAGTTCGAATATACTAAAATATACGAAAAAGTATATTTGTTATTTTTGGCATATTTGGTATGTTGATATTCTATCACGTCCAAACATCGCATACAGTATAAAATGTACCATGCATGGTCACATTCTCCTCCAGAATGAAAACACGTGCGGCAGCATATGAATTTTCCCATACAACACTGTTTCTTGAATATCTTCCAAGCTTTTCATCCGATCGCGACCAAATATGCAAAAATCATCGAGACTATAATCACCGTCGTATATACCCAAACTCCAGACTCTAGCTCAAAAAATGCGATTGCAAATCGTTTTATTTCGATTTGGATGGGCGAAAAGAGGTGTGGAAAATATCTAAAGTAAACTTTTGCTGCCCAAGATATACACCAATACTAGAACAAAGTTGGAATCTCTAGCTCTTATAGTCTCTGAGATCTAGGTGTTCAAACAGATCGACTCGGCTGGTGACCCTTAGCAAGAATATCTTCGATTTTGGTGAGCGTAAAGGGGTGTGTCGAAAATCTAAAATAAACTTGTTCTGCTTAAGAACTGCTACCAAGTTTGGAATCTCTAGTTCTTATAGTCTCTGACGGATCGGCTCAGCTAGTGATCCTGAGCACTAACATATATACTTATGAGTCTTTAAATTATAATACCCTTCTCACCTATGGGAGATACCCGCTACCCAGTTCGAATATACTAAAATATACGAATAAGGATATTTGGTATTTTTGGTATATTTAGTATGTTGATATTCTATCACGTCCAAATATCGCATACAGTATAAAATGTACCATGCATGGTCACATTCTCCTCCAGAATGAAACCACGTGCGGCAGCATATGAATTTTCCCATACAACACTGTTTCTTGAATATCTTCCAAGTTTTTCATCCGATCGCGACCAAATTTGCAGAAATCATTGAGTCTATAATCACCGTCATATATACCCGAATTCAAGACTCTAGCTCAAAAAATGCGTTTGCGAATCGTTTTATTTCGATTTGGGTGGGCGAAAAGAGGTGTGGAAAATATCTAAAGTAAACTTTTTCTGCCCAAGAAATACACCAATACTAGCACAAAGTTTGGAATCTCTAGCTCTGTGGCGAAAATCTAAAATAAACTTGTTCTGCCTAAGAACTGGTACCAAGTTTGGAATCTCTAGTTCTTATAGTCTCTGACGGATCGACTCAGCTAGTGATCCTGAGCACTAAAATATATACTTTATGGGGTCGGAGATGCTTCCTTCAGCCTAATACATTCATTTTCTGTAGTCATTAAATTATAATATCCTTCTCACCTATGGGAGATACCCGCTACCCAGTTCGAATATACTAAAATATACGAAAAAATATATTTGGTATGTTGATATTCTATCACGTCCAAACATCGCATACAGTATAAAATGTACCATGCGTGGTCACATTCTCCTGCAGAATGAAACCACGTGCGGCAGCATATGAATTTTCCCATACAACACTGTTTCTTGAATATCTTCCAAGTTTTTCATCCGATCGCGATCAAATTTGCAGAAATCATAGAGTCTATAATCACCGTCGTATATACCCGAATTCGAGACTCTACCTTAACAAAAAAAATCTAAAGTAAACTTTTTCTGCCCGAGATATACACCAATACTAGCACAAAGTTTGGAATCTCTAGCTCTTATAGTCTCTGAGATCTAGGTGTTCAAACAGACAATCAGACATACGGATCGACTCGGCTGGTGACCCTTAGCAAGAATATCTTCGATTTTGGTGAGCGGAAAGGGGTTTGGCGAAAATCAAAAATAAACTTGTTCTGCCTAAGAACTGGTACCAAGTTTGGAATCTCTAGTTCTTATAGTCTCTGACGGATCGACTCAGCTAGTGATCCTGAGCACTAAAATATATACTTATGAGTCTTTAAATTATAATACCCTTCTCACCTATGGGAGATACCCGCTACCCAGTTCGAATATACTAAAATATACGAATAAGCATATTTGGTATTTTTGGTATATTTAGTATGTTGATATTCTATCACGTCCAAATATCGCATACAGTATAAAATGTACCATGCATGGTCACATTCTCCTCCAGAATGAAACCACGTGCGGCAGCATATGAATTTTCCCATACAACACTGTTTCTTGAATATCTTCCAAGTTTTTCATCCGATCGCGACCAAATTTGCAGAAATCATTGAGTCTATAATCACCGTCGTATATACCCGAATTCAAGACTCTAGCTCAAAAAATGCGTTTGCGAATCGTTTTATTTCGATTTGGGTGGGCGAAAAGAGGTGTGGAAAATATCTAAAGTAAACTTGTTCTGCCCAAGAAATACACCAATACTAGCACAAAGTTTGGAATCTCTATCTCTGTGGCGAAAATCTAAAATAAACTTGTTCTGCCTAAGAACTGGTACCAAGTTTGGAATCTGTAGTTCTTATAGTCTCTGACGGATCGACTCAGCTAGTGATCCTGAGCACTAAAATATATACTTTATGGGGTAGGAGAAGCTTCCTTCAGCCTAATACATTCATTTTCTGTAGTCATTAAATTATAATACCCTTCTCACCTATGGGAGATACCCGCTACCTAGTTGGAATATACTAAAATATACGAAAAAGTATATTTGGTATTTGTGGTATATTTGGTATGTTGATATTCTATCACGTCCAAACATCGCGTACAGTATAAAATGTACCATGCATGGTCACATTCTCCTCCAGAATGAGGAGAATGCGGCAGCATATGAATTTTCGCATACAACACCGTTTCTCATCCCATCGCGACCAAATTTGCAGAAATTATCGAGACTATAATCACCGTCGTATAGACCCGAATTCGAGACTCTAGCTCAAAAAGTGCGTGTGCAAATCGTTTTATTTCGATTTGGGTGGGCGAAAAGAGGTGTGGAAAATATCTATAGTAAACTTGTTCTGCCCAAGATATACACCCATACTAGCACAAAGTTTGGAATCTCTAGCTCTTATAGTCTCTGTGATGTAGGTGGATCAACTCGGCTGGTGACCCTTAGCAAGAATATCTTCGATTTTGGTGGGCAGAAAGGGGTGTGGCGAAAATCAAAAATAAACTTGTTCTGCTTAAGAACTGGTGCAAAGTTTGGAATCTGTAGTTCTTATAGTCTCAGACGGATCGACTCAGCTAGTGATACTGAGCACTAAAATATATACTTTATGGGTTCCGAGATGCCTCCTTCAGATATATACCAATACCAGCAAAAAGTTTGGAATCTCTAGCTCTTATAGTCTCTGTGATCTAGATGTTCAAACAGACAGCCAGACAAACGGATCGACTCGGCTGGTGACCCTTAGCAAGAATATCTTCGATTTTGGTGGGCGGAAAGGGGTGTGGCGAAAATCTAAAATAAACTTGTTCTGCCTAAGATCTGCTATCAAGTTTGGAATCTCTAGTTCTTATAGTCTCAGACGGATCGACTCAGCTAGTAATACTGAGCACTAAAATATATACTTTATGGGGTCGGAGATGCCTCCTTTGGCCTAATACATCAATTCCTGGAGTCTTTAAATTATAATACCCTTCTCACCTATGGGAGATACCCGCTACCCAGTTCGAATATACTAAAATATCCGAAAAAGTATATTTGGTATTTTTAGTATGTTGATATTCTATCACGTCCAAACATCGCATACAGTATAAAATGTACCATGCATGGTCACATTCTCTTCCAGGATGAAACCACGTGCGGCAGCATATGAATTTTCCCATACAACACTGTTTCTTGAATATCTTCAAAGTTTTTCATCCGATCGCGACCAAATTTCCAGAAATCATCGAGTCTATAATCACCGTCGTATATACCCGAACTCGAGACTCTAGCTCAAAAAGTGCGTTTGCAAATCGTTTTATTTCGATTTGGGTGGGCGAAAAGAGGTGTGGAAAATATCTGCCCAAGAAATACACCCATACTAGCACAAAGTTTGGAATCTCTGGCTCTTATAGTCTCTGTGATCTAGGTGGATCAACTCGGCTGGTGACCCTTAGCAAGAATATCTTCGATTTTGGTGAGCGGAAAGGGGTGTGGCGAAAATCTAAAATAGACTTGTTCTGCCTAAGATCTTCTACCAAGTTTGGAATTTCAAGTTCTTATAGTCTCTGAGATCTAGGTGTTCAAACAGACAGCCAGACATACAGATCGACTCGGCTGGTGACCCTTAGCAAGAATATCTTCGATTTTGGTGGGCGGAAAGGGGTGTGGCGAAAATCAAAAATAAACTTGTTCTGCTTAAGAACTGGTACCAAGTTTGGAATCTGTCGTTCTTATAGTCTCAGACGGATCGACTCAGCTAGTGATACTGAGCACTAAAATATATACTTTATGGGGTCCGAGATGCCTCCTTTAGATATATACCAATACTAGCAAAAAGTTTTGAATCTCTAGCTCTTATAGTCTCTGTGATCTAGATGTTCAAACAGACAGCCAGACATACGGATCGACTCGGCTGGTGACCCTTAGCAAGAATATCTTCGATTTTGGTGAGCGGAAAGGGGTTTGGCGAAAATCAAAATTAAACTTGTTCTGCCTAAGAACTGGTACCAAGTTTGGAATCTGTAGTTCTTATAGTCTCTGATGGATTGACTCAGCTAGTGATCCTGAGCACTAAAATATATACTTTATGGGGTCGGAGATACTTCCTTTAGCCTAATACATCCATTTTCTGGAGTCATTAAATGATAATACCCTTCTCACCTATGGGAGATACCCGCTACCCAGTGCGAATATACTAAAATATACGAAAAAGTATATTTACTATTTTTGGTATACTTAGTATGTTGATATTCTATCACGTCCAAATATCGCATACAGTATAAAATGTACCATGCATGGTCACATTCTCCTCCAGAATGAAACCACGTGCGGCAGAATATGAATTTTCCCATACAACACTGTTTCTTGAATATCTTCCAAGTTTTTCATCCGATCGCGACCAAATTTGCAGAAATCATCGAGTCTATAATCACCGTCGTATATACCCGAATTCAAGACTCTAGCTCAAAAAATGCGTTTGCGAATCGTTTTATTTCGATTTGGGTGGGCGAAAAGAGGTGTGGAAAAAATCTAAAGTAAACTTTTTCTGCCTCAGAACTGCTACCAAGTTTGAAATCTCTAGTTCTTATAGTCTCTGACGGATCGACTCAGCTAGTAATCCTGAGCACTAAAATATATACTTCATGGGGTCAGAGATGCTTCCTTCATCCTAATACATCCATTTTCTAGAGTCATTTAATTATAATACCCTTCTCACCTATGGGAGATACCCGTTACCTAGTTCGAATATACTAAATTATACGAAAAATTATATTTGGTATATCTACTATATTTGGTATGTTGATATTTTATCACGTTCAAACATCGCATACAGTATAAAATGTACCATGCATGGTCACATTCTCCTCCAGAATGAAACCACGTGCGGCAGCATATGAATTTTCCCATACAACACTGCTTCTTGAATATCTTACTAGTTTTTCATCCGATCGCGACCAAATTTGCAGAAATCATCGAGTCTATAATCACCGTCGTATATACCCGAATTCGAGACTCTAGCTCAAAAAATTCTTTTGAAAATCGTTTTATTTCGATTTTGGTGGGCGAAAAGAGGTGTTGAAAATATCTAAAGTAAACTTATTCTGCCTAAGAACTGCTACCAAGTTTGAAATCTCTAGTTCTTATAGTCTCTGACGGATCGACTCAGCTAGTGATCCTGAGCACTAAAATATATACTTTATGGGGTCGGAGATGCTTCATTCAGCCTAATACATCCATTTTCTGGAGTCATTAAATTATAATACCCTTCTCACCTATGGGAGATACCCGCTACTCAGTTCAAATATACTAAAATATACGAAAAAGTATATTTGGTATGTTGATATTCTATCACGTCCAAACATCGCATGCAGTATAAAATGTACCATGCATGGTCATATTCTCCTCCAGAATGAAACCACGTGCGGCAGCATATGAATTTTCCCATACAACACTGTTTCTTGAATATCTTCCAAGATTTTAATCCGATCGGGACCAAATTCGCAGAAATCATCGAAACTATGATCACCGTCATATATACCCGAATTCGAGACTCTAGTTTAAAAAATGCGATTGGAAATCGTTTTTTTTCGATTTGGGTGGGCGAAAAGAGCTGTGGAAAAAATCTAAAGTAAACTTTTCCTGCCCAAGATATATACCAATACTAGCACAAAGTTTGGAATCTCTAGCTCTTACAGTCGCTGAGATCTAGGTGTTCAAACAGACAGCCAGACATACGGATCGACTCGGCTGGTGACCCTTAGCAAGAATATCTTCGATTTTGGTGAGCGGAAAGGGGTGTGGCGAAAATCTAAAATAAACATGTTCTGCCTAACAACTGGTACCAGGTTTGGAAAATCTAGTTCTTATAGTCTCTGACAGATCGACTCAGCTAGTGATCTTGAGCACTAAAATATATACTTTATGGGGTCGGAGATGCCTCCTTCAGCCTAATACATCTATTTCTGGAGTCTTTTATAATACCCTTCTTACCTATGGGAGATACCCGCTACATAGTTCGAATATACTAAAATATACGAAAAAGTATATTTGGTATGTTGATATTTTAGCACGTCCAAACATCGCATGCAGTATAAAATGTACCATGCATGGTCACATTCTCCTCCAGAATGAAACCACGTGCGGAAGCATATGAACTTTCCCATACAACACTGTTTCTTGAATATCTTTGCGGAAATCATCGAGTCTATAATCACCGACGTATATACCCGAATTCGAGACTCTAGCTTAAAAAATGCGTTTGGAAATCGTTTTTATCGATTTGGGTGGGCGAAAAGAGGTGTGGAAAAAATTTAAAGTAAACTTGTTCTGCCCAAGATATACACCAATACTAGTACAAAGTTTGGAATCTATTGCTCTTATAGTCTCTGAGATCTCGGTGTTCAAACAGACAACCAGACATACGGATTGACTCGTCTGGTGACCGTTAGCAAGAATATCTTCGATTTTGGTGAGCGGAAAGGGGTGTGGCGAAAATCTAAAATAAACTTCTTCTGCCTAA
Source organism: Drosophila siamana (assembly GCA_035047445.1). Lineage (NCBI taxonomy): Eukaryota > Metazoa > Arthropoda > Insecta > Diptera > Drosophilidae > Drosophila > Drosophila siamana. The sequence goes on along the minus strand of JAWNPP010000157.1, from coordinate 661,095 downwards.
GAACTGCTACCAAGTTTGGATCGACTCAGCTAGTGATCCTGAGCACTAAAATATATACTTTATGGGGTCGGAGATGCTTCCTTCAGCCTAATATATCCATTTTCTGGAGTCATTAAATTATAAAACCCTTCTCAATTATGGGAGATACCCGCTACCTAGTTCGAATATACTTAAATATACGAAAAAGTATATTTGGTATGTTGATATTCTATCACGTCCAAACATCGCATACAGTATAAAATGTACCATGCATGGTCACATTCTCCTCCAGAATGAAACCACGTGCGGCAGAATATGAATTTTCCAATACAACACTGTTTCTTGAATATCTTCCAAGTTTTTCATCAGATCGCGACCTAATTTGCAGGTCATCGAGTCAATAATCACCGTCGTATACACCCGAATTCGAGACTCTAGCTTAAAAAATGCGTTTGGAAATCGTTTTTTCGATTTCGGTGGGCGAAAAGAGGCGTGGAAAAATCTAAAGTAAACTTTTTCTGCAAAAGATATACACCAATACTAGAAAAAAGTTTGGAATCTCTAGCTCATATAGTCTCTTAGATCTAGGTGTTCAAACAGACAGCCAGACATACGGATCCACTCGGCTGGTGACGCTTAGCAAGAATATCTTCGATTTTGGTGAGCGGAAAGGGGTGTGGCGAAAATCTAAAATAAACTTGTTCTGCCTAAGATCTGCTACCAAGTTTGGAATCTCTAGTTCTTATAGTCTCTGACGGATCGACTCAGCTAGTGATCCTGAGCACTAATATATATACTTTATGGTGTCGGAGATGCTTCCTTCAGCCTAATACATCCATTTTCTGGAGTCATTAAATTATAATACCCTTCTCACCTATGGGAGATACCCGCTACCCAGTTCGAATATACTAAAATATACGAAAAAGTACATTTGGTATTTTTGGTATATTTGGTATGTTCATATTCTATCACGTCCAAACATCGCATACAGTATAAAATGTACCATGCATGGTCACATTCTCCTCCAGGATGAAACCACATGCGGCGGCATATGAATTTTCCAATACAACACTGTTTCTTGAATATCTTCCAAGCGTTTCATCCGATCGCGACCAAATTTGCAGAAATCATCGAGACTATAATCACCGTCGTATATACCCGAATTCGACACTCTAGCTCAAAACATGCGTTTGCAAATCGTTCTATTTCGATTTTGGAGGGCTAAAAGAGGTGTAATAATAATAATAATACCCTTCTCCCCTATGTGAGATACCCGCTACCTAGTTCGAATATACTAAAATATACGAAAAAGTATATTTGGTATGTTGATATTTAATCATGTCCAAACATCGCATACATTATAAATTGTACCATGCATGGTCACATTCTCCTCCAGAATGAAACCACATGTGGCAGCATATGAATTTTCCCATACTACACTGTTTCTTGAATATCTTCCAAGTTTTTCATCCGATCGCGACCAAATTTGCAGAAATCATCGAGTCTATAATTAACGTCGTATATATTCGAATTCGATACTCTAGCTCAAAAAATGCGTTTGCAAATCGTTTTTTTTCGATTTGGGTGGGCGAAAAGAGGTGTGGAAAAAATCTAAAGTAAACTTCTTCTGCTCAAGATATACACCAATACTAGAACAAAGTTTGGAATCTCTAACTCTTATAGTCTCTGAGATCTAGGTGTTCAAACAGACAGCCAGACATACTGATCCACTCGGCTGGTGACCCTTAGAAAGAATATCTTCGATTTTGGTGAGCGGAAAGGTGTGTGGCGAAAATCTAAAATAAACTTGTTCTGCCTAAGATCTGCTACCAAGTTTGGAATCTCTAGTTCTTATAGTCTCTGACGGATCGACTCAGCTAGTGATCCTGAGCACTAAATTATATACTTTATGGGGTCGGAGATGCTTCCTTCAGCCTAATACATCCATTTTCTGGAGTCATTAAATTTAATACCCTTCCCACCTATAGGAGATACCCGGTACCTAGTTCGAATATACTAAAATATACGATAACGTATATTTGGTATTTTTGGTATATTTGGTACGTTGATATTCTATCACGTCCAAACATCGCATACAGATAAAATGTACCATGCATGGTCACATTCTCCTCCAGAATGAAATTGATATTCTATCACGTCCAAACATCGCATACAGTATAAAATGTACCATGCATGGTCACATTCTCCTCCAGAATGAAACCACGTGCGGCAGAATATGAATTTTCCCATACAACACTGTTTCTTGAATATCTTCCAAGTTTTTCAACCGATCACGACCAAATTTGCAGAAATCATCGAGTCTATAATCACCGTCGCATTTACCCTAACTAGAGTCTAGCTCAAAAAATGCGATTGCAAATTTTTTTTTTTGATTTGGGTGGGCGAAAAGAGGTGTGGAAAATATCTAAAGTAAACTTGTTCTGCCCAAGAAATACAGCAATACTAGTACAAGAGGTGTGAAAAATATCTAAAGTAAGCTTTTTCTGCCCAAGATATAACCCAATACTAAAATTTGGAAACTCTTGCTCTTAAAGTCTCTGAGGTCTAGGTGTTCAAACAGACAGCCAGACATACGGATCGACCCGTCTGGTGACCCTTAGCAAGAATATCTTCGATTTTGGTGAGCGGAAAGGGGTGTGGCGAAAATCTAAAATAAACTTGTTCTGCCTAAGAACTGCTACCAAGTTTGGAATATCTAGTTCTTATAGTCTCTGACGGATCGACTCAGCTAGTGATCCTGAGCACTAAAATATATACTTTATGGGGTCGGAGATGCTTCCTTCAGCCTAATACATCCATTTTCTGGAGTCATTTAATTATAATACCCTTCTCACCTATGGGAAATACCCGCTACCTAGTTCGAATATACTAAATTATACGATATTTGGTATGTTGATATTTTATCACGTTCAAACATCGCATACAGTATAAAATGTACCATGCATGGTCACATTCTCCTCTAGAATGAAACCACGTGCGGCAGCATATGAATTTTCCGATACAACACTGTTTCTTGAATATCTTCCAAGTTTTTCATCCGATCGCGACCAAATTTGCAGAAATCATCGAGTCTATAATCACCGTCGTATATACCCGAATTCGATACTCTAGCTCAAAAAATGCGTTTGGAAATCGTTTTATTTCGATTTGGGTGGGCGAAAAGAGGTGTGGAAAAAATCTAAAGTAAACTTGTTCTGCCCAAGATATACACCAATACTAGTACAAAGTTTGGAATCTTTAGCTCTTATAGTCTCTGAGGTCTAGGTGTTCAAACAGACAACCAGACATACGGATCGACCCGTCTGGTGACCCTTAGCAAGAATATCTTCGATTTTGGTGAGCGGAAAGGGGTGTGGCGAAAATCTAAAATAAACTTGTTCTGCCTAAGAACTGCTACCAAGTTTGGAATCTCTAGTTCATATAGTCTTTGACGATGATTCTGCGAATTCGATACTATAGCTCAAAAAATGCGTTTGCAAATCGTTTTATTTCGATTTGGGTGGGCGAAAAGAGGTGTGGAAAAAATCTAAAGTAAACTTGTTCTGCCCAAGATATACACCAATACTAGTACAAAGTTTGGAATCTCTAGCTCTTATAGTCTCTGAGGTCTAGGTGTTCAAACAGACAACCAGACATACGGATCGACCCGTCTGGTGACCCTTAGCAAGAATATCTTCGATTTTGGTGAGCGGAAAGGGGTGTGGCGAAAATCTAAAATAAACTTGTTCTGCCTAAGAACTGCTACCAAGTTTGGAATCTCTAGTTCTTATAGTCTCTGACGGATCGACTCAGCTAGTGATCCTGAAATAAAATATATACTTTATGGGGTCGGAGATGCTTCCTTCAGCCTAATACATCCATTTTCTGGAGTCATTTAATTATAATACCCTTCTCACCTATGGGAGATACCCGCTACCTAGTTCGAAAATACTAAATTATACAAAAAAGTATATTTGGTATTTCTACTATATTTGGTATGTTGATATTTTATCACGTTCAAACATCGCATACAGTATAAAATGTACCATGCATGGTCACATTCTCCTCTAGAATGAAACCACGTGCGGCAGCATATGAATTTTCCCATACTACACTGTTTCTTGAATATCTTCCAAGTTTTTCATCCGATCGCGACCAAATTTGCAGAAATCATCGAGTCTATAATCACCGTCGTATATACCCGAATTCAATACTCTAGCTCAAAAAATGCGTTTGCAAATCGTTTTTTTTCGATTTGGGTGGGCGAAAAGAGGTGTGGAAAAAATCTAAAGTAAACTTCTTCTGCTCAAGATATACACCAATACTAGAACAAAGTTTGGAATCTCTAACTCTTATAGTCTCTGAGATCTAGGTGTTCAAACAGACAGCCAGACATACTGATCCACTCGGCTGGTGACCCTTAGAAAGAATATCTTCGATTTTGGTCAGCGGAAAGGGGTGTGGCGAAAATCTAAAATAAACATGTTCTGCCTAACAACTGGTACCAGGTTTGGAAAATCTAGTTCTTATAGTCTCTGACAGATCGACTCAGCTAGTGATCTTGAGCACTAAAATATATACTTTATGGGGTCGGAGATGCCTCCTTCAGCCTAATACATCTATTTCTGGAGTCTTTTATAATACCCTTCTTACCTATGGGAGATACCCGCTACATAGTTCGAATATACTAAAATATACGAAAAAGTATATTTGGTATGTTGATATTTTAGCACGTCCAAACATCGCATGCAGTATAAAATGTACCATGCATGGTCACATTCTCCTCCAGAATGAAACCACGTGCGGAAGCATATGAACTTTCCCATACAACACTGTTTCTTGAATATCTTTGCGGAAATCATCGAGTCTATAATCACCGACGTATATACCCGAATTCGAGACTCTAGCTTAAAAAATGCGTTTGGAAATCGTTTTTATCGATTTGGGTGGGCGAAAAGAGGTGTGGAAAAAATTTAAAGTAAACTTGTTCTGCCCAAGATATACACCAATACTAGTACAAAGTTTGGAATCTATTGCTCTTATAGTCTCTGAGATCTCGGTGTTCAAACAGACAACCAGACATACGGATTGACTCGTCTGGTGACCGTTAGCAAGAATATCTTCGATTTTGGTGAGCGGAAAGGGGTGTGGCGAAAATCTAAAATAAACTTCTTCTGCCTAAGAACTGCTACCAAGTTTGGATCGACTCAGCTAGTGATCCTGAGCACTAAAATATATACTTTATGGGGTCGGAGATGCTTCCTTCAGCCTAATATATCCATTTTCTGGAGTCATTAAATTATAAAACCCTTCTCAATTATGGGAGATACCCGCTACCTAGTTCGAATATACTTAAATATACGAAAAAGTATATTTGGTATGTTGATATTCTATCACGTCCAAACATCGCATACAGTATAAAATGTACCATGCATGGTCACATTCTCCTCCAGAATGAAACCACGTGCGGCAGAATATGAATTTTCCAATACAACACTGTTTCTTGAATATCTTCCAAGTTTTTCATCAGATCGCGACCTAATTTGCAGGTCATCGAGTCAATAATCACCGTCGTATACACCCGAATTCGAGACTCTAGCTTAAAAAATGCGTTTGGAAATCGTTTTTTCGATTTCGGTGGGCGAAAAGAGGCGTGGAAAAATCTAAAGTAAACTTTTTCTGCAAAAGATATACACCAATACTAGAAAAAAGTTTGGAATCTCTAGCTCATATAGTCTCTTAGATCTAGGTGTTCAAACAGACAGCCAGACATACGGATCCACTCGGCTGGTGACGCTTAGCAAGAATATCTTCGATTTTGGTGAGCGGAAAGGGGTGTGGCGAAAATCTAAAATAAACTTGTTCTGCCTAAGATCTGCTACCAAGTTTGGAATCTCTAGTTCTTATAGTCTCTGACGGATCGACTCAGCTAGTGATCCTGAGCACTAATATATATACTTTATGGTGTCGGAGATGCTTCCTTCAGCCTAATACATCCATTTTCTGGAGTCATTAAATTATAATACCCTTCTAATCTATGGGAGATACCCGCTACATAGTTCGAATATACTAAAATATACGAAAAAGTATATTTGGTATTTTTAGTATATTTGGTATGTTCATATTCTATCACGTCTAAACATCGCATACAGTATAAAATGTACCATGCATGGTCACATTCTCCTCCAGAATGAAACCACGTGCGGCAGCATATGAATTTTCCCATACAACAGTTTCTTGAATATCTTCCAAGTTTTTCAACCGATCGCGACCAAATTTGCAGAAATCATCGAGTCTATAATCACCGTCGCATTTACCCTAACTAGAGTCTAGCTCAAAAAATGCGTTTGCAAATTGTTTTTTTTTGATTTGGGTGGGCGAAAAGAGGTGTGGAAAATATCTAAAGTAAACTTGTTCTGCCCAAGAAATACACCAATACTAGCACAAAGTTTGGAATCTCCAGCTGTGTGACGAAAATCTAAAATAAACTTGTTCTGCCTAAGATCTGCTACCAAGTTTGGAATCTCTAGTTCTTATAGTCTCTGGCGGATCGACTCAGCTAGTGATCCTGAGCACTAAAATATATACTTTATGGTGTCGGAGATGCTTCCTTCAGCCTAATACATCCATTTTCTGGAGTCATTAAATTATAATACCCTTCTCACTTATGGGAAATACCGGCTACCTAGTTCGAATATACTAAAATATACGAAAAAGTATATTTGGTATTTTTAGTATATTTGGTATGTTGATATTCTATCACGTCCAAACCTCGCATACAGTATAAAATGTACCATGCATGGTCACATTCTCCTCCAGGATGAAACCACGTGCGGCAGCATATGAATTTTCCCATACAACACTGTTTCTTGAATATCTTCCAAGTTTTTCATCCGATCGCGACCAAATTCGCAGAAATCATCGAGTCTATAATCACCGTCGTATATACCCGAATTCGAGACTCTAGCTCAAAAAATGCGTTTGCAAATCGTTCAATTTCGATTTTGGTGGGCGAAAAGAGGTGTGGAAAATATCTAAAGTAAACTTTTTCTGCCCAAGATATACACCAATACTAGCACAAAGCTTGGAATCTCTAGCTCTTATAGTCTCTGAGATCTAGGTGTTCAAACAGACAGCCAGACATACGGATCGACTCGGCTGGTGACTCTTAGCAAGAATATCTTCGATTTTGGTGAGCGGAAAGGGGTGTGGCGAAAATCTAAAATAAACTTGTTCTGCCTAAGAACCGCTACCAAGTTTGGAATCTCTAGTTCTTATAGTCTCTGACGGATCGACTCAGCTAGTGATCCTGAGCACTAAAATATATACTTTATGGGGTAGGAGATTCTTCCTTCAGCCTAATACATCCATTTTCTGGAGTCATTAAATTATAATACCCTTCTCACCTATGAGAGATACCCGCTACATAGTTCGAATATACTAAAATATACGAAAAAGTATATTTGGTATTTTTAGTATATTTGGTATGTTGATATTCTATTATGTCCAAACATCGCATACAGTATTAAATGTACCATGCATGGTCACATTCTCCTCCAAAATGAAACCACGTGCGGCAGCATATGAATTTTCCCATACAACACTGTTTCTTGAATATCTTCCAAGTTTTTCATCCGATCGCGACCAAATTTGCAGAAATCGTCGGGACTATAATCACCGTCGTATATACCTGAATTCGAGATACTAGCATAAATAAAACGCGTTTGGAAATCGTTTTATTTCGATTTGGGTGGGCGAAAAGAGGTGTGCAAAAATCTAAAGTAAACTTTTTCTGCCCAAGATATACACCCATACTAGCACAAAGTTTGGAATCTCTTGCTCTTATAGTCTCTTAGATCTAGATGTTCAAACAGACAACCAGACATATGGATCGACCCGTCTGGTGACCCTTAGCAAGAATATCTTCGATTTTGGTGAGCGGAAAGGGGTGTGGCGAAATCTAAAATAAACTTGTTCTGCCTAAGAACTGCTACCAAGTTTGGAATCTGTAGTTCTTATAGTCTCTGACGGATCGACTTAGCTAGTGATTCTGAGCACTAAAATATATACTTTATGGGGTCGGAGATGCTTCCTTCAGCCTAATACATCCATTTTCTGGAGTCATTAAATTATAATACCCAGTTCGAATATACTAAAATATACGAAAAAGTACATTTGGTATTTTTGGTATATTTGGTATGTTCATATTCTATCACGTCCAAACATCGCATACAGTATAAAATGTACCATGCATGGTCACATTCTCCTCCAGGATGAAACCACATGCGGCGGCATATGAATTTTCCAATACAACACTGTTTCTTGAATATCTTCCAAGCGTTTCATCCGATCGCGACCAAATTTGCAGAAATCATCGAGACTATAATCACCGTCGTATATACCCGAATTCGACACTCTAGCTCAAAACATGCGTTTGCAAATCGTTCTATTTCGATTTTGGAGGGCTAAAAGAGGTGTAATAATAATAATAATACCCTTCTCCCCTATGTGAGATACCCGCTACCTAGTTCGAATATACTAAAATATACGAAAAAGTATATTTGGTATGTTGATATTTAATCATGTCCAAACATCGCATACATTATAAATTGTACCATGCATGGTCACATTCTCCTCCAGAATGAAACCACATGTGGCAGCATATGAATTTTCCCATACAACACTGTTTCTTGAATATCTTCCAAGCGTTTCATCCGATCGCGACCAAATTTGCAGAAATCATCGAGACTATAATCACCGTCGTATATACCCGAATTCGAGACTCTAGCTCAAAAAATGCGTTTGCAAATCGTTCTATTTCGATTTTGGTGGGCTAAAAGAGGTGTAATAATAATAATAATACCCTTCTCCCCTATGTGAGATACCCGCTACCTAGTTCGAATATACTAAATTATACGAAAAAGTATATTTTTTTTTTTGGTATATTTGGTATGTTGATATTTTATCACGTTCAAACATCGCATACAGTATAAAATGTACCATGCATGGTCACATTCTCCTCTAGAATGAAACCACGTGCGGCAGCATATGAATTTTCCCATACTACACTGTTTCTTGAATATCTTCCAAGTTTTTCATCCGATCGCGACCAAATTTGCAGAAATCATCGAGTCTATAATTAACGTCGTATATATTCGAATTCGATACTCTAGCTCAAAAAATGCGTTTGCAAATCGTTTTTTTTCGATTTGGGTGGGCGAAAAGAGGTGTGGAAAAAATCTAAAGTAAACTTCTTCTGCTCAAGATATACACCAATACTAGAACAAAGTTTGGAATCTCTAACTCTTATAGTCTCTGAGATCTAGGTGTTCAAACAGACAGCCAGACATACTGATCCACTCGGCTGGTGACCCTTAGAAAGAATATCTTCGATTTTGGTGAGCGGAAAGGTGTGTGGCGAAAATCTAAAATAAACTTTTTCTGCCTAAGATCTGCTACCAAGTTTGGAATCTCTAGTTCTTATAGTCTCTGACGGATCGACTCAGCTAGTGATCCTGAGCACTAAATTATATACTTTATGGGGTCGGAGATGCTTCCTTCAGCCTAATACATCCATTTTCTGGAGTCATTAAATTTAATACCCTTCCCACCTATAGGAGATACCCGGTACCTAGTTCGAATATACTAAAATATACGATAACGTATATTTGGTATTTTTGGTATATTTGGTACGTTGATATTCTATCACGTCCAAACATCGCATACAGATAAAATGTACCATGCATGGTCACATTCTCCTCCAGAATGAAATTGATATTCTATCACGTCCAAACATCGCATACAGTATAAAATGTACCATGCATGGTCACATTCTCCTCCAGAATGAAACCACGTGCGGCAGAATATGAATTTTCCCATACAACACTGTTTCTTGAATATCTTCCAAGTTTTTCAACCGATCACGACCAAATTTGCAGAAATCATCGAGTCTATAATCACCGTCGCATTTACCCTAACTAGAGTCTAGCTCAAAAAATGCGATTGCAAATTTTTTTTTTGATTTGGGTGGGCGAAAAGAGGTGTGGAAAATATCTAAAGTAAACTTGTTCTGCCCAAGAAATACAGCAATACTAGTACAAGAGGTGTGAAAAATATCTAAAGTAAGCTTTTTCTGCCCAAGATATAACCCAATACTAAAATTTGGAAACTCTTGCTCTTAAAGTCTCTGAGGTCTAGGTGTTCAAACAGACAGCCAGACATACGGATCGACCCGTCTGGTGACCCTTAGCAAGAATATCTTCGATTTTGGTGAGCGGAAAGGGGTGTGGCGAAAATCTAAAATAAACTTGTTCTGCCTAAGAACTGCTACCAAGTTTGGAATATCTAGTTCTTATAGTCTCTGACGGATCGACTCAGCTAGTGATCCTGAGCACTAAAATATATACTTTATGGGGTCGGAGATGCTTCCTTCAGCCTAATACATCCATTTTCTGGAGTCATTTAATTATAATACCCTTCTCACCTATGGGAAATACCCGCTACCTAGTTCGAATATACTAAATTATACGATATTTGGTATGTTGATATTTTATCACGTTCAAACATCGCATACAGTATAAAATGTACCATGCATGGTCACATTCTCCTCTAGAATGAAACCACGTGCGGCAGCATATGAATTTTCCGATACAACACTGTTTCTTGAATATCTTCCAAGTTTTTCATCCGATCGCGACCAAATTTGCAGAAATCATCGAGTCTATAATCACCGTCGTATATACCCGAATTCGATACTCTAGCTCAAAAAATGCGTTTGGAAATCGTTTTATTTCGATTTGGGTGGGCGAAAAGAGGTGTGGAAAAAATCTAAAGTAAACTTGTTCTGCCCAAGATATACACCAATACTAGTACAAAGTTTGGAATCTTTAGCTCTTATAGTCTCTGAGGTCTAGGTGTTCAAACAGACAACCAGACATACGGATCGACCCGTCTGGTGACCCTTAGCAAGAATATCTTCGATTTTGGTGAGCGGAAAGGGGTGTGGCGAAAATCTAAAATAAACTTGTTCTGCCTAAGAACTGCTACCAAGTTTGGAATCTCTAGTTCATATAGTCTTTGACGATGATTCTGCGAATTCGATACTATAGCTCAAAAAATGCGTTTGCAAATCGTTTTATTTCGATTTGGGTGGGCGAAAAGAGGTGTGGAAAAAATCTAAAGTAAACTTGTTCTGCCCAAGATATACACCAATACTAGTACAAAGTTTGGAATCTCTAGCTCTTATAGTCTCTGAGGTCTAGGTGTTCAAACAGACAACCAGACATACGGATCGACCCGTCTGGTGACCCTTAGCAAGAATATCTTCGATTTTGGTGAGCGGAAAGGGGTGTGGCGAAAATCTAAAATAAACTTGTTCTGCCTAAGAACTGCTACCAAGTTTGGAATCTCTAGTTCTTATAGTCTCTGACGGATCGACTCAGCTAGTGATCCTGAAATAAAATATATACTTTATGGGGTCGGAGATGCTTCCTTCAGCCTAATACATCCATTTTCTGGAGTCATTTAATTATAATACCCTTCTCACCTATGGGAGATACCCGCTACCTAGTTCGAAAATACTAAATTATACAAAAAAGTATATTTGGTATTTCTACTATATTTGGTATGTTGATATTTTATCACGTTCAAACATCGCATACAGTATAAAATGTACCATGCATGGTCACATTCTCCTCTAGAATGAAACCACGTGCGGCAGCATATGAATTTTCCCATACTACACTGTTTCTTGAATATCTTCCAAGTTTTTCATCCGATCGCGACCAAATTTGCAGAAATCATCGAGTCTATAATTAACGTCGTATATATTCGAATTCGATACTCTAGCTCAAAAAATGCGTTTGCAAATCGTTTTTTTTCGATTTGGGTGGGCGAAAAGAGGTGTGGAAAAAATCTAAAGTAAACTTCTTCTGCTCAAGATATACACCAATACTAGAACAAAGTTTGGAATCTCTAACTCTTATAGTCTCTGAGATCTAGGTGTTCAAACAGACAGCCAGACATACTGATCCACTCGGCTGGTGACCCTTAGAAAGAATATCTTCGATTTTGGTGAGCGGAAAGGTGTGTGGCGAAAATCTAAAATAAACTTGTTCTGCCTAAGATCTGCTACCAAGTTTGGAATCTCTAGTTCTTATAGTCTCTGACGGATCGACTCAGCTAGTGATCCTGAGCACTAAATTATATACTTTATGGGGTCGGAGATGCTTCCTTCAGCCTAATACATCCATTTTCTGGAGTCATTAAATTTAATACCCTTCCCACCTATAGGAGATACCCGGTACCTAGTTCGAATATACTAAAATATACGATAACGTATATTTGGTATTTTTGGTATATTTGGTACGTTGATATTCTATCACGTCCAAACATCGCATACAGATAAAATGTACCATGCATGGTCACATTCTCCTCCAGAATGAAATTGATATTCTATCACGTCCAAACATCGCATACAGTATAAAATGTACCATGCATGGTCACATTCTCCTCCAGAATGAAACCACGTGCGGCAGAATATGAATTTTCCCATACAACACTGTTTCTTGAATATCTTCCAAGTTTTTCAACCGATCACGACCAAATTTGCAGAAATCATCGAGTCTATAATCACCGTCGCATTTACCCTAACTAGAGTCTAGCTCAAAAAATGCGATTGCAAATTTTTTTTTTTGATTTGGGTGGGCGAAAAGAGGTGTGGAAAATATCTAAAGTAAACTTGTTCTGCCCAAGAAATACAGCAATACTAGTACAAGAGGTGTGAAAAATATCTAAAGTAAGCTTTTTCTGCCCAAGATATAACCCAATACTAAAATTTGGAAACTCTTGCTCTTAAAGTCTCTGAGGTCTAGGTGTTCAAACAGACAGCCAGACATACGGATCGACCCGTCTGGTGACCCTTAGCAAGAATATCTTCGATTTTGGTGAGCGGAAAGGGGTGTGGCGAAAATCTAAAATAAACTTGTTCTGCCTAAGAACTGCTACCAAGTTTGGAATATCTAGTTCTTATAGTCTCTGACGGATCGACTCAGCTAGTGATCCTGAGCACTAAAATATATACTTTATGGGGTCGGAGATGCTTCCTTCAGCCTAATACATCCATTTTCTGGAGTCATTTAATTATAATACCCTTCTCACCTATGGGAAATACCCGCTACCTAGTTCGAATATACTAAATTATACGATATTTGGTATGTTGATATTTTATCACGTTCAAACATCGCATACAGTATAAAATGTACCATGCATGGTCACATTCTCCTCTAGAATGAAACCACGTGCGGCAGCATATGAATTTTCCGATACAACACTGTTTCTTGAATATCTTCCAAGTTTTTCATCCGATCGCGACCAAATTTGCAGAAATCATCGAGTCTATAATCACCGTCGTATATACCCGAATTCGATACTCTAGCTCAAAAAATGCGTTTGGAAATCGTTTTATTTCGATTTGGGTGGGCGAAAAGAGGTGTGGAAAAAATCTAAAGTAAACTTGTTCTGCCCAAGATATACACCAATACTAGTACAAAGTTTGGAATCTTTAGCTCTTATAGTCTCTGAGGTCTAGGTGTTCAAACAGACAACCAGACATACGGATCGACCCGTCTGGTGACCCTTAGCAAGAATATCTTCGATTTTGGTGAGCGGAAAGGGGTGTGGCGAAAATCTAAAATAAACTTGTTCTGCCTAAGAACTGCTACCAAGTTTGGAATCTCTAGTTCATATAGTCTTTGACGATGATTCTGCGAATTCGATACTATAGCTCAAAAAATGCGTTTGCAAATCGTTTTATTTCGATTTGGGTGGGCGAAAAGAGGTGTGGAAAAAATCTAAAGTAAACTTGTTCTGCCCAAGATATACACCAATACTAGTACAAAGTTTGGAATCTCTAGCTCTTATAGTCTCTGAGGTCTAGGTGTTCAAACAGACAACCAGACATACGGATCGACCCGTCTGGTGACCCTTAGCAAGAATATCTTCGATTTTGGTGAGCGGAAAGGGGTGTGGCGAAAATCTAAAATAAACTTGTTCTGCCTAAGAACTGCTACCAAGTTTGGAATCTCTAGTTCTTATAGTCTCTGACGGATCGACTCAGCTAGTGATCCTGAAATAAAATATATACTTTATGGGGTCGGAGATGCTTCCTTCAGCCTAATACATCCATTTTCTGGAGTCATTTAATTATAATACCCTTCTCACCTATGGGAGATACCCGCTACCTAGTTCGAAAATACTAAATTATACAAAAAAGTATATTTGGTATTTCTACTATATTTGGTATGTTGATATTTTATCACGTTCAAACATCGCATACAGTATAAAATGTATCATGCATGGTCACATTCTCCTCTAGAATGAAACCACGTGCGGCAGCATATGAATTTTCCCATACTACACTGTTTCTTGAATATCTTCCAAGTCGTATATATCTTCCATCGTATATACCCGAATTCGAGACTCTAGCTTAAAAAATGCATTTGGAAATCGTTTTTATCGATTTGGGTGGGCGAATATACAGTATAAGAATATACAGTATGCGATATACAGTATAAAATATCCCATGCATGGTCACATTCTCCTCCAGAATGAAACCACGTGTGGCAGCATATGAATTTTCCCATACAACACTGTTTCTTGAATATCTTCCAAGTTTTTCATCCGATCGCGACCAAATTTGCAGAAATCATCGAGTCTATAATCACCGTCGTATATACCCGAATACGAGACTCTGGCTCAAAAAATGCGTTTGCAAATCGTTTAATTTCGATTTGGGTGGGCGAAAAGAGGTGTGGAAAATATCTAAAGTAAACTTGTTCTGCCCAAGATATACACCAATACTAGTACAAAGTTTGGAATCTCTAGCTCTAATAGAGTTGAGGTCTAGGTGTTCAAACAGACAACCAGACATACGGATCGACCCGTCTGGTGACCCTTAGCAAGAATATCTTCGATTTTGGTGAGCGGAAAGGGGTGTGGCGAAAATCTAAAATAAACTTGTTCTGCCTAAGAACTGCTACCAAGTTTGGAATCTCTAGTTCTTATAGTCTTTGACGATGATTCTGCGAATTCGATACTATAGCTCAAAAAATGCGTTTGCAAATCGTTTTATTTCGATTTGGGTGGGCGAAAAGAGGTGTGGAAAAAATCTAAAGTAAACTTGTTCTGCCCAAGATATACACCAATACTAGTACAAAGTTTGGAATCTCTAGTTCTTATAGTCTCTGACGGATCGACTCAGCTAGTGATCCTGAGCACTAAAATATATACTTTATGGGGTCGGAGATGCATCCTTCAGCCTAATACATCCATTTTCTGGAGTCATTAAATTATAATACCCTTCTCACCTATGGGAGATACCCGCTACATAGTTCGAATATACTAAAATATACAAAAAAGTTTATTTGGTATGTTGATATTCTATCACGTCCAAACATCGCATGCAGTATAAAATGTACCATGCATGGTCACATTCTCCTCCAGAATGAAACCACGTGTTGCAGCATATGAATTTTCCAATACAACACTGTTTCTGAATATCTTCCAAGTTTTTCATCCGATCGCGACCAAATTTGCAGAAATCATCGAGACTATTATCACCGTCGTATATACCCGAATTCGAGACTCTAGCTCAAAAAATGCGTTTGGAAATCGTATTTTTAGATTTGGGTGGGCGAAAAGAGGTGTGGAAAAAATCTAAAGTAAACTTTTTCTGCCCAAGATATACACCAATACTAGTACAAAATTTGGAAACTCTTGCTCTTATAGTCTATGAGGTCTAGGTGTTCAAACAGACAGCCAGATATACGGATCGACCCGTCTGGTGACCCTTAGCAAGAATATCTTCGATTTTGGTGAGCGGAAAGGGGTGTGGCGAAAATCTAAAATAAACTTGTTCTACCTAAGAACTGCTACCAAGTTTGGAATCTCTAGTTCTTATAGTCTCTGACGGATCGACTCAGCTAGTGATCATGAGCACTAAAATATATACTTTATGGGGTCGGAGATGCTTCCTTCACCCTAATACATCCATTTTCTGGAGTCATTAAATTATAATACCCTTCTCACCTATGGGAGATACCCGCTACATAGTTCGAATATACTAAAATATACGAAAAAGTTTATTTGGTATGTTGATATTCTATCACGTCCAAACATCGCATGCAGTATAAAATGTACCATGCATGGTCACATTCTCCTCCAGAATGAAACCACGTGTTGCAGCATATGAATTTTCCAATACAACACTGTTTCTTGAATATCTTCCAAGTTTTTCATCCGATCGCGACCAAATTTGCAGAAATCATCGAGACTATTATCACCGTCGTATATACCCGAATTCGAGACTCTAGCTCAAAAAATGCGTTTGGAAATCGTATTTTTAGATTTGGGTGGGCGAAAAGAGGTGTGGAAAAATCTAAAGTAAACTTTTTCTGCCCAAGATATACACCAATACTAGTACAAAATTTGGAAACTGTTGCTCTTATAGTCTATGAGGTCTAGGTGTTCAAACAGACAGCCAGACATACGGATCGACCCGTCTGGTTACCCTTAGCAAGAATATCTTCGATTTTGGTGAGCGGAAAGGGGTGTGGCGAAAATCTAAAATAAACTTGTTCTGCCTAAGAACTGCTACCAAGTTTTGAATCTCTAGTTCTTATAGTCTCTGACGGATCGACTCAGCTAGTGATTCTGAGCACTAAAATATATACTTTATGGGGTCGGAGATGCTTCCTTCAGCCTAATACATCCATTTTCTGGAGTCATTTAATTATAATACCCTTCTCACCTATGGGAGATACCCGCTACCTAGTTCGAATATACTAAATTATACAAAAAAGTATATTTGGTATTTCTACTATATTTGGTATGTTGATATTTTATCACGTTCAAACATCGCATACAGTATAAAATGTATCATGCATGGTCACATTCTCCTCTAGAATGAAACCACGTGTTGCAGCATATGAATTTTCCAATACAACACTGTTTCTTGAATATCTTCCAAGTTTTTCATCCGATCGCGACCAAATTTGCAGAAATCATCGAGACTATTATCACCGTCGTATATACCCGAATTCGAGACTCTAGCTCAAAAAATGCGTTTGCAAATCGTTTTATTTCGATTTGGGTGGGCGAAAAGAGGTGTGGAAAAAATCTAAAGTAAACTTGTTCTGCCAAGATATACACCAATACTAGTACAAAGTTTGGAATCTCTAGCTCTTATAGTCTCTGAGGTCTAGGTTTTCAAACAGACAGCCAGACATACGGATCGACTCGGCTGGTGACCCTTAGCAAGAATATCTTCGATTTTGGTGAGCGGAAAAGGGTGTGGCGAAAATCTAAAATAAACTTCTTCTGCCTAAGAACTGCTACCAAGTTTGGAATCTCAAGTTCTTATAGTCTCTGTTTCTTGAATATCTTCCAAGTTTTTCATCCGATCGCGACCAAATATGCTGAAATCATCGCAGCCTATAATTACCGTCGTATATTCCCGAATTCGATACTATAGCTCAAAAAATGCGTTTGCAAATCGTTTTATTTCGATTTGGGTGGGCGAAAAGAGGTGTGGAAAATATCTAAAGTAAACTTGTTCTGCCCAAGATATACACCAATACTAGCACAAAGTTTGGAATCTCTAGCTCTTATAGTCTCTGTGATCTGGGTGTTCAAACAGACATCCAGACATACGGATCGACTCGGCTGGTGACCTTTAGCAAGAATATCTTCGATTTTGGTGAGCGCAAAGGGTTGTGGCGAAAATCTAAAATAAACTTGTTCTGCCTAAGAACTGCTACCAAGTTTGGAATCTCTAGTTCTTATAGTCTCTGACGGATCGACTCAGCTAGTGATCCTGAGCACTAAAATATATACTTTATGGGGTCGGAGATGCTTCCTTCAGCCTAATACATCCATTTTCTGGAGTCATTAAATTATAATACCCTTTTCACCTATGGGAGATACCCGCTACATAGTTCGAACATACTAAAATATACGAAAAAGTATATTTGGTATGTTGATATTCTATCACGTCCAAACATTGCATGCAGTATAAAATGTACCATGCATGGTCACATTCTCCTCCAGAATGAAACCACGTGTGGCAGCATATGAATTTTCCCATACAACACTGTTTCTTGAATATCTTCCAAGTCGTATATATCTTCCGTCGTATATACCCGAATTCGAGACTCTAGCTTAAAAAATGCATTTGGAAATCGTTTTTATCGATTTGGGTGGGCGAATATACAGTATAAGAATATACAGTATGCGATATACAGTATAAAATATCCCATGCATGGTCACATTCTCCTCCAGAATGAAACCACGTGTGGCAGCATATGAATTTTCCCATACAACACTGTTTCTTGAATATCTTCCAAGTTTTTCATCCGATCGCGACCAAATTTGCAGAAATCATCGAGTCTATAATCACCGTCGTATATACCCGAATTCGATACTCTAGCTCAAAAAATGCGTTTGGAAATCGTTTTATTTCGATTTGGGTGGGCGAAAAGAAGTGTGGAAAAAATCTAAAGTAAACTTGTTCTGCCCAAGATATACACCAATACTAGTACAAAGTTTGGAATCTCTAGCTCTAATAGTCTCTGAGGTCTAGGTGTTCAAACAGACAACCAGACATACGGATCGACCCGTCTGGTGACCCTTAGCAAGAATATCTTCGATTTTGGTGAGCGGAAAGGGGTGTGGCGAAAATCTAAAATAAACTTGTTCTGCCTAAGAACTGCTACCAAGTTTGGAATCTCTAGTTCTTATAGTCTTTGACGATGATTCTGCGAATTCGATACTATAGCTCAAAAAATGCGTTTGCAAATCGTTTTATTTCGATTTGGGTGGGCGAAAAGAGGTGTGGAAAAAATCTAAAGTAAACTTTTTCTGCCCAAGATATACACCCATACTAGCACAAAGTTTGCAATCTCTAGCTCTTATAGTCTCTTAGATCTAGGTGTTCAAACAGACAGCCAGACATACGGATCGACTCGGCTGGTGACCCTTAGCAAGAATATCTTCGATTTTGGTGAGCGGAAAGGGGTGTGGCGAAAATCTAAAATAAACTTGTTCTGCCTAAGAACTGCTACCAAGTTTGGAATCTCTAGTGATCCTGAGCACTAAAATATATACTTTATGGGGTTGGAGATGCTTCATTCAGCCTAATACATCCATTTTCTGGAGTCATTAAATTATAATACCCTTCTCACCTATGGGAGATACCCGCTACCTAGTTCGAATATACTAAAATATACGATAAAGTATATTTGGTATGTTGATATTCTATCACGTCCAAACATCGCTTACAGTATAAAATGTACCATGCATGGTCACATTCTCATCCAGAATGAAACCACGTGTGGCAGCATATGAATTTTATCATGCAACACTGTTTCTTGAATATCTTCCAAGTTTTTCATCCGATCGCGACCAAATTTACAAAAATCATCGAGTCTATAATTACCGTCGTATATACCTGAATTCGAGATACTAGCGTAAAAAAAATGCGTTTGGAAATCGTTTTATTTCGATTTGGGTGGGCGAAAAGAGGTGTGCAAAAATCTAAAGTAAACTTTTTCTGCCCAAGATATACACCCATACTAGCACAAAGTTTGGAATCTCTTGCTCTTATAGTCTCTTAGATCTAGATGTTCAAACAGACAACCAGACATATGGATCGACCCGTCTGGTGACCCTTAGCAAGAATATCTTCGATTTTGGTGAGCGGAAAGGGGTGTGGCGAAATCTAAAATAAACTTGTTCTGCCTAAGAACTGCTACCAAGTTTGGAATCTGTAGTTCTTATAGTCTCTGACGGATCGACTTAGCTAGTGATTCTGAGCACTAAAATATATACTTTATGGGGTCGGAGATGCTTCCTTCAGCCTAATACATCCATTTTCTGGAGTCATTAAATTATAATACCCTTCTCACCTATGGGAGATACCCGCTACCCAGTTCGAATATACTAAAATATACGAAAAAGTACATTTGGTATTTTTGGTATATTTGGTATGTTCATATTCTATCACGTCCAAACATCGCATACAGTATAAAATGTACCATGCATGGTCACATTCTCCTCCAGGATGAAACCACATGCGGCGGCATATGAATTTTCCAATACAACACTGTTTCTTGAATATCTTCCAAGCGTTTCATCCGATCGCGACCAAATTTGCAGAAATCATCGAGACTATAATCACCGTCGTATATACCCGAATTCGACACTCTAGCTCAAAACATGCGTTTGCAAATCGTTCTATTTCGATTTTGGAGGGCTAAAAGAGGTGTAATAATAATAATAATACCCTTCTCCCCTATGTGAGATACCCGCTACCTAGTTCGAATATACTAAAATATACGAAAAAGTATATTTGGTATGTTGATATCTAATCATGTCCAAACATCGCATACATTATAAATTGTACCATGCATGGTCACATTCTCCTCCAGAATGAAACCACATGTGGCAGCATATGAATTTTCCCATACAACACTGTTTCTTGAATATCTTCCAAGCGTTTCATCCGATCAAGACCAAATTTGCAGAAATCATCGAGACTATAATCACCGTCGTATATACCCGAATTCGAGACTCTAGCTCAAAAAATGCGTTTGCAAATCGTTCTATTTCGATTTTGGTGGGCTAAAAGAGGTGTAATAATAATAATAATACCCTTCTCCCCTATGTGAGATACCCGTTACCTAGTTCGAATATACTAAATTATACGAAAAAGTATATTTTTTTTTTTTGGTATATTTGGTATGTTGATATTTTATCACGTTCAAACATCGCATACAGTATAAAATGTACCATGCATGGTCACATTCTCCTCTAGAATGAAACCACGTGCGGCAGCATATGAATTTTCCCATACTACACTGTTTCTTGAATATCTTCCAAGTTTTTCATCCGATCGCGACCAAATTTGCAGACATCATCGAGTCTATAATTAACGTCGTATATATTCGAATTCGATACTCTAGCTCAAAAAATGCGTTTGCAAATCGTTTTATTTCGATTTGGGTGGGCGAAAAGAGGTGTGGAAAAAATCTAAAGTAAACTTCTTCTGCCCAAGATATACACCAATACTAGAACAAAGTTTGGAATCTCTAACTCTTATAGTCTCTGAGATCTAGGTGTTCAAACAGACAGCCAGACATACTGATCCACTCGGCTGGTGACCCTTAGAAAGAATATCTTCGATTTTGGTGAGCGGAAAGGTGTGTGGCGAAAATCTAAAATAAACTTGTTCTGCCTAAGATCTGCTACCAAGTTTGGAATCTCTAGTTCTTATAGTCTCTGACGGATCGACTCAGCTAGTGATCCTGAGCACTAAATTATATACTTTATGGGGTCGGAGATGCTTCTTTCAGCCTAATACATCCATTTTCTGGAGTCATTAAATTTAATACCCTTCCCACCTATAGGAGATACCCGGTACCTAGTTCGAATATACTAAAATATACGATAACGTATATTTGGTATTTTTGGTATATTTGGTACGTTGATATTCTATCACGTCCAAACATCGCATACAGATAAAATGTACCATGCATGGTCACATTCTCCTCCAGAATGAAATTGATATTCTATCACGTCCAAACATCGCATACAGTATAAAATGTACCATGCATGGTCACATTCTCCTCCAGAATGAAACCACGTGCGGCAGAATACGAATTTTCCCATACAACACTGTTTCTTGAATATCTTCCAAGTTTTTCAACCGATCACGACCAAATTTGCAGAAATCATCGAGTCTATAATCACCGTCGCATTTACCCTAACTAGAGTCTAGCTCAAAAAATGCGATTGCAAATTGTTTTTTTTTGATTTGGGTGGGCGAAAAGAGGTGTGGAAAATATCTAAAGTAAACTTGTTCTGCCCAAGAAATACAGCAATACTAGTACAAGAGGTGTGAAAAATATCTAAAGTAAGCTTTTTCTGCCCAAGATATAACCCAATACTAAAATTTGGAAACTCTTGCTCTTAAAGTCTCTGAGGTCTAGGTGTTCAAACAGACAGCCAGACATACGGATCGACCCGTCTGGTGACCCTTAGCAAGAATATCTTCGATTTTGGTGAGCGGAAAGGGGTGTGGCGAAAATCTAAAATAAACTTGTTCTGCCTAAGAACTGCTACCAAGTTTGGAATATCTAGTTCTTATAGTCTCTGACGGATCGACTCAGCTAGTGATCCTGAGCACTAAAATATATACTTTATGGGGTCGGAGATGCTTCCTTCAGCCTAATACATCCATTTTCTGGAGTCATTTAATTATAATACCCTTCTCACCTATGGGAAATACCCGCTACCTAGTTCGAATATACTAAATTATACAAAAAAGTATATTTGGTATTTCTACTATATTTGGTATGTTGATATTTTATCACGTTCAAACATCGCATACAGTATAAAATGTATCATGCATGGTCACATTCTCCTCTAGAATGAAACCACGTGCGGCAGCATATGAATTTTCCCATACTACACTGTTTCTTGAATATCTTCCAAGTCGTATATATCTTCCGTCGTATATACCCGAATTCGAGACTCTAGCTTAAAAAATGCATTTGGAAATCGTTTTTATCGATTTGGGTGGGCGAATATACAGTATAAGAATATACAGTATGCGATATACAGTATAAAATATCCCATGCATGGTCACATTCTCCTCCAGAATGAAACCACGTGTGGCAGCATATGAATTTTCCCTTACAACACTGTTTCTTGAATATCTTCTAAGTTTTTCATCCGATCGCGACCAAATTTGCAGAAATCATCGAGTGTATAATCACCGTCGTATATACCCGAAAACGAGACTCTGGCTCAAAAATGCGTTTGCAAATCGTTTAATTTCGATTTGGGTGGGCGAAAAGAGGTGTGGAAAATATCTAAAGTAAACTTGTTCTGCCCAAGATATACACCAATACTATCACAAAGTTTGGAATCTCTAGCTCTTATAGTCTCTGAGATCTGGGTGTTCAAACAGACAACCAGACATACGGATCGACTCGTCTGGTGACCTTTAGCAAGAATATCTTCGATTTTGGTGAGCGCAAAGGGTTGTGGCGAAAATCTAAAATAAACTTATTCTGCCTAAGAACTGCTACCAAGTTTGGAATCTCTAGTTCTTAAAGTCTCTGACGGATCGACTCAGCTAGTGATATATACCTTATGGGGTCGGAGATGCTTCCTTCAGCCTAATACATCCATTTTCTGGAGTCATTTAATTATAATACCCTTCTCACCTATGGGAAATACCCGCTACCTAGTTCGAATAAACTAAATTATACGATATTTGGTATGTTCATATTTTATCACGTTCAAACATCGCATACAGTATAAAATGTACCATGCATGGTCACATTCTCCTCTAGAATGAAACCACGTGCGGCAGCATATGAATTTTCCGATACAACACTGTTTCTTGAATATCTTCCAAGTTTTTCATCCGATCGCGACCAAATTTGCAGAAATCATCGAGTCTATAATCACCGTCGTATATACCCGAATTCGATACTCTAGCTCAAAAAATGCGTTTGGAAATCGTTTTATTTCGATTTGGGTGGGCGAAAAGAGGTGTGGAAAAAATCTAAAGTAAACTTGTTCTGCCCAAGATATACACCAATACTAGTACAAAGTTTGGAATCTCTAGCTCTTATAGTCTCTGAGGTCTAGGTGTTCAAACAGACAACCAGACATACGGATCGACCCTTCTGGTGACCCTTAGCAAGAATATCTTCGATTTTGGTGAGCGGAAAGGGGTGTGGCGAAAATCTAAAATAAACTTGTTCTGCCTAAGAACTGCTACCAAGTTTGGAATCTCTAGTTCATATAGTCTTTGACGATGATTCTGCGAATTCGATACTATAGCTCAAAAAATGCGTTTGCAAATCGTTTTATTTCGATTTGGGTGGGCGAAAAGAGGTGTGGAAAAAATCTAAAGTAAACTTGTTCTGCCCAAGATATACACCAATACTAGTACAAAGTTTGGAATCTCTAGCTCTTATAGTCTCTGAGGTCTAGGTGTTCAAACAGACAACCAGACATACGGATCGACCCGTCTGGTGACCCTTAGCAAGAATATCTTCGATTTTGGTGAGCGGAAAGGGGTGTGGCGAAAATCTAAAATAAACTTGTTCTACCTAAGAACTGCTACCAAGTTTGGAATCTCTAGTTCTTATAGTCTCTGACGGATCGACTCAGCTAGTGATCCTGAGCACTAAAATATATACTTTATGGGGTCGGAGATGCTTCCTTCAGCCTAATACATCCATTTGCTGGAGTCATTAAATTATAATACCCTTCTCACCTATGGGAGATACCCGCTACATAGTTCGAATATACTAAAATATACGAAAAAGTTTATTTGGTATGTTGATATTCTATCACGTCCAAACATCGCATGCAGTATAAAATGTACCATGCATGGTCACATTCTCCTCCAGAATGAAACCACGTGCGGCAGCATATGAATTTTCCAATACAACACTGTTTCTTGAATATCTTCCAAGTTTTTCATTCGATCGCGACCAAATTTGCAGAAATCATCGAGACTATTATCACCGTCGTATATACCCGAATTCGAGACTCTAGCTCAAAAAATGCGTTTGGAAATCGTATTTTTAGATTTGGGTGGGCGAAAAGAGGTGTGGAAAAAATCTAAAGTAAACTTTTTCTGCCCAAGATATACACCAATACTAGTACAAAATTTGGAAACTCTTGCTCTTATAGTGTATGAGGTCTAGGTGTTCAAACAGACAGCCAGACATACGGATCGACCCGTCTGGTTACCCTTAGCAAGAATATCTTCGATTTTGGTGAGCGGAAAGGGGTGTGGCGAAAATCTAAAATAAAGTTGTTCTGCCTAAGAACTGCTACCAAGTTTTGAATCTCTAGTTCTTATAGTCTCTGACGGATCGACTCAGCTAGTGATTCTGAGCACTAAAATATATACTTTATGGGGTCGGAGATGCTTCCTTCAGCCTAATACATCCATTTTCTGGAGTCATTTAATTATAATACCCTTCTCACCTATGGGAGATACCCGCTACCTAGTTCGAATATACTAAATTATACAAAAAAGTATATTTGGTATTTCTACTATATTTGGTATGTTGATATTTTATCACGTTCAAACATCGCATACAGTATAAAATGTATCATGCATGGTCACATTCTCCTCTAGAATGAAACCACGTGCGGCAGCATATGAATTTTCCCATACTACACTGCTTCTTGAATATCTTCCAAGTTTTTCATCCGATCGCAACCAAATTTGCAGAAATCATCGAGTCTATAATATACCCGAATTCGATACTATAGCTCAAAAAATGCGTTTGCAAATCGTTTTATTTCGATTTGGGTGGGCGAAAAGAGGTGTGGAAAAAAATCTAAAGTAAACTTGTTCTGCCAAGATATACACCAATACTAGTACAAAGTTTGGAATCTCTAGCTCTTATAGTTCTGAGGTCTAGGTTTTCAAACAGACAGCCAGACATACGGATCGACTCGGCTGGTGACCCTTAGCAAGAATATCTTCGATTTTGGTGAGCGGAAAAGGGTGTGGCGAAAATCTTAAATAAACTTCTTCTGCCTAAGAACTGCTACCAAGTTTGGAATTTCAAGTTCTTATAGTCTCTGTTTCTTGAATATCTTCCAAGTTTTTCATCCGATCGCGACCAAATATGCTGAAATCATCGCAGCCTATAATTACCGTCGTATATTCCCGAATTCGATACTATAGCTCAAAAATGCGTTTGCAAATCGTTTTATTTCGATTTGGGTGGGCGAAAAGAGGTGTGGAAAATATCTAAAGTATACTTGTTCTGCCCAAGATATACACCAATACTAGCACAAAGTTTGGAATCTCTAGCTCTTATAGTCTCTGTGATCTGGGTGTTCAAACAGACATCCAGACATACGGATCGACTCGGCTGGTGACCTTTAGCAAGAATATCTTCGATTTTGGTGAGCGCAAAGGGTTGTGGCGAAAATCTAAAATAAACTTGTTCTGCCCAAGATATACACCAATACTAGTACAAAGTTTGGAATCTCTAGCTCTAATAGTCTCTGAGGTCTAGGTGTTCAAACAGACAACCAGACATACGGATCGACCTTCTGGTGACCCTTAGCAAGAATATCTTCGATTTTGGTGAGCGGAAAGGGGTGTGGCGAAAATCTAAAATAAAGTTGTTCTGCCTAAGAACTGCTACCAAGTTTTGAATCTCTAGTTCTTATAGTCTCCGACGGATCGACTCAGCTAGTGATACTGAGCACTAAAATATATACTTTATGGGGTCGGAGATGCCTCCTTCAGCCTAATACATCCATTTTCTGGAGTCATTAAATTATAATACCTTTCTCACCTATGGGAGATACCCGCTACCTAGTTCGAATATACTAAAATATACGAAAAAGTATATTTGGTATTTCTACTATATTTGGTATGTTGATATTTTATCTCGTTCAAACATCGCATACAGTATAAAATGTACCATGCATGGTCACATTCTCCTCTAGAATGAAACCACGTGCGGCAGCATACCAATTTTACCATGCAACACTGTTTCTTGAATATCTTCCAAGTTTTTCATCCGATCGCTACCAAATTTGCAGAGATCGTCGAGTCTATAATCACCGTCGAATATACCCGAATTCGAAACTCTAGCTCAAAAAATGAGTTTGGAAATCGTTCTATTTCGATTTTGGTGGGCGAAAAGAGGTGTGAAAAATATCTAAGGTAAACTTTTCTGCCTAAGATATACACCAATACTAGCACAAAGTTTGGAATCTCTAGCTCTTATAGTCTCTGAGATCTAGGTGTTCAAACAGACAGCCAGACATACGGATCGACTCGGCTGGTGACCCTTAGCAAGAATATCTTCGATTTTTGGTGAGCGGAAAGGGGTTTGGCGAAAATCTAAAATAAACTTGTTTTGCCTAAGAACTGCTACCAAGTTTGGAATCTCTAGTTCTTATAGTCTCCGACGGATCGACTCAGCTAGTGATCCTGAGCACTAAAATATATACTTTATGGGGTCGGAG
Source organism: Drosophila siamana (assembly GCA_035047445.1). Classification (NCBI taxonomy): domain Eukaryota; kingdom Metazoa; phylum Arthropoda; class Insecta; order Diptera; family Drosophilidae; genus Drosophila; species Drosophila siamana. Next base: position 634,032 of record JAWNPP010000157.1, on the reverse strand, counting down.
ATGCCTCCTTCAGCCTAATACATCCATTTTCTGGAGTCATTAAATTATAATACCCTTCTCACCTATGGGAGATACCCGCTACCTAGTTCGAATATACTAAAATATACGATAAAGTATATTTGGTATGTTGATATTTTATCTCGTTCAAACATCGCATACAGTATAAAATGTACCATGCATGGTCACATTCTCCTCTAGAATGAAACCACGTGCGGCAGCATACCAATTTTACCATGCAACACTGTTTCTTGAATATCTTCCAAGTTTTTCATCCGATCGCGACCAAATTTGCAGAAATCGTCGAGTCTATAATCACCGTCGAATATACCCGAATTCGAAACTCTAGCTCAAAAAATGCGTTTGGAAATCGTTCTATTTCGATTTTGGTGGGCGAAAAGAGGTGTGAAAAATATCTAAGGTAAACTTTTTCTGCCTAAGATATACACCAATACTAGCACAAAGTTTGGAATCTCTAGCTCTAATAGTCTCTGAGGTCTAGGTGTTCAAACAGACAACCAGACATACGGATAGACCCGTCTGGTGACCCTTAGCAAGAATATCTTCGATTTTGGTGAGCGGAAAGGGGTGTGGCGAAAATCTAAAATAAACTTGTTCTGCCTAAGAACTGCTACCAAGTTTGGAATCTCTAGTTCTTATAGTCTTTGACGATGATTCTGCGAATTCGATACTATAGCTCAAAAAATGCGTTTGCAAATCGTTTTATTTCGATTTGGGTGGGCGAAAAGAGGTGTGGAAAAAATCTAAAGTAAACTTTTTCTGCCCAAGATATACACCAATACTAGTACAAAGTTTGGAATCTCTAGCTCTTATAGTCTCTGAGGTCTAGGTGTTCAAACAGACAGCCAGACATACGGATCGACTCGGCTGGTGACCCTTAGCAAGAATATCTTCGATTTTGGTGAGCGGAAAGGGGTGTGGCGAAAATCTAAAATAAACTTGTTCTGCCTAAGAACTGCTACCAAGTTTGGAATCTCTAGTTCTTATAGTCTCCGACGGATCGACTCAGCTAGTGATCCTGAGCACTAAAATATATACTTTATGGGGTCGGAGATGCTTCCTTCAGCCTAATACATCCATTTTCTGGAGTCATTAAATTATAATACCTTTCTCACCTATGGGAGATACCCGCTACCTAGTTCGAATATACTAAAATATACGAAAAAAGTATATTTGGTATTTCTACTATATTTGGTATGTTGATATTTTATCTCGTTCAAACATCGCATACAGTATAAAATGTACCATGCATGGTCACATTCTCCTCCAGAATGAAACCACGTGCGGCAGCATATGAATTTTACCATGCACTGTTTCTTGAATATCTTCCAAGTTTTTCATCCGATCGTGACCACATTTGCAGAAATCATCGAGTCTATAATCGCCGTCGTATATACCCGAATTCGAAACTCTAGCTCAAAAAATGCGTTTGCAAATCGTTCTATTTCGATTTTGGTGGGCGAAAAGAGGTGTGGAAAAAATCTAAAGTAAACTTGTTCTGCCCAAGATATACACCAATACTAGTACAAAGTTTGGAATCTCTAGCTCTTATAGTCTCTGAGGTCTAGGTGTTCAAACAGACAGCCAGACATACGGATCGACTCGGCTGGTGACCCTTAGCAAGAATATCTTCGATTTTGGTGAGCGGAAAGGGGTGTGGCGAAAATCTAAAATAAACTTGTTCTGCCTAAGAACTGCTACCAAGTGTGGAATCTCTAGTTCTTATAGTCTCCGACGGATCGACTCAGCTAGTGATCCTGAGCACTAAAATATATACTTTATGGGGTCGGAGATGCTTCCTTCAGCCTAATACATCCATTTTCTGGAGTCATTAAATTATAATACCTTTCTCACCTATGGGAGATACCCGCTACCTAGTTCGAATATACTAAAATATACGAAAAAGTATATTTGGTATTTCTACTATATTTGGTATGTTGATATTTTATCTCGTTCAAACATCGCATACAGTATAAAATGTACCATGCATGGTCACATTCTCCTCCAGAATGAAACCACGTGCGGCAGCATATGAATTTTACCATGCACTGTTTCTTGAATATCTTCCAAGTTTTTCATCCGATCGTGACCACATTTGCAGAAATCATCGAGTCTATAATCGCCGTCGTATATACCCGAATTCGAAACTCTAGCTCAAAAAATGCGTTTGCAAATCGTTCTATTTCGATTTTGGTGGGCGAAAAGAGGTGTGGAAAAAATCTAAAGTAAACTTGTTCTGCCCAAGATATACACCAATACTAGTACAAAGTTTGGAATCTCTAGCTCTTATAGTCTCTGAGGTCTAGGTGTTCAAACAGACAGCCAGACATACGGATCGACTCGGCTGGTGACCCTTAGCAAGAATATCTTCGATTTTGGTGAGCGGAAAGGGGTGTGGCGAAAATCTAAAATAAACTTGTTCTGCCTAAGAACTGCTACCAAGTGTGGAATCTCTAGTTCTTATAGTCTCCGACGGATCGACTCAGCTAGTGATCCTGAGCACTAAAATATATACTTTATGGGGTCGGAAATGCCTCCTTCAGCCTAATACATCCATTTTCTGGAGTCATTAAATTATAATACCTTTCTCACCTATGGGAGATACCCGCTACCTAGTTCGAATATACTAAAATATACGAAAAAGTATATTTGGTATTTCTACTATATTTGGTATGTTGATATTTTATCTCGTTCAAACATCGCATACAGTATAAAATGTACCATGCATGGTCACATTCTCCTCTAGAATGAAACCACGTGCGGCAGCATACCAATTTTACCATGCAACACTGTTTCTTGAATATCTTCCAAGTTTTTAATCCGATCGCGACCAAATTTGCAGAAATCGTCGAGTCTATAATCACCGTCGAATATACCCGAATTCGAAACTCTATCTCAAAAAATGCGTTTGGAAATCGTTCTTTTTCGATTTTGGTGGGCGAAAAGAGGTGTGAAAAATATCTAAGGTAAACTTTTTCTGCCTAAGATATACACCAATACTAGCACAAAGTTTGGAATCTCTAGCTCTTATAGTCTCTGAGATCTAGGTGTTCAAACAGACAGCCAGACATACGGATCGACTCGGCTGGTGACCCTTAGCAAGAATATCTTCGATTTTGGTGAGCGGAAAGGGGTTTGGCGAAAATCTAAAATAAACTTGTTTTGCCTAAGAACTGCTACCAAGTTTGGAATCTCTAGTTCTTATAGTCTCCGACGGATCGACTCAGCTAGTGATCCTGAGCACTAAAATATATACTTTATGGGGTCGGAAATGCCTCCTTCAGCCTAATACATCTATTTTCTGGAATCATTAAATTATAATACCCTTCTCACCTATGGGAGATACCCGCTACCTAGTTTGAATATACTAAATTATACGAAAAAGTATATTTGCTATTTCTACTATATTTGGTATGTTGATATTTTATCACGTTCAAACATCGCATACAGTATAAAATGTACCATGCATGGTCACATTCTCCTCTAGACTGAAACCACGTGCGGCAGCATATCAATTTTCCCATACAACACTGTTTCTTGAATATCTTCCAAGTTTTTCATCCGATCGCGACCAAATTTACAGAAATCATCGAGTCTATAATTACCGTCGTATATACCTGAATTCGAGATACTAGCGTAAAAAAAAATGCGTTTGGAAATCGTTTTATTTCGATTTGGGTGGGCGAATAGAGGTGGGGAAAAAATCTAAAGTAAACTTTTCTGCCCAAGATATACACCCATACTAGCACAAAGTTTGCAATCTCTAGCTCTTATTGTCTCTTAGATCTAGGTGTTCAAACAGACAGCCAGACATACGGATCGACTCGGCTGGTGACCCTTAGCAAGAATATCTTCGATTTTGGTGAGCGGAAAGGGGTGTGGCGAAAATATAAAATAAACTTGTTTTGCCTAAGAACTACTACCAAGTTTGGAATCTCTAGTGATCCTGAGCACTAAAATATATACTTTATGGGGTCGGAGATGCTTCATTCAGCCTAATACATCCATTTTCTGGAGTCATTAAATTATAATACCCTTCTCACCTATGGGAGATACCCGCTACCTAGTTCGAATATACTAAAATATACGATAAAGTATATTTGGTATGTTGATATTCTATCACGTCGAAACATCGCTTACAGTATAAAATGTACCATGCATGGTCACATTCTCCTCCAGAATGAAACCACGTGTGGCAGCATATGAATTTTACCATGCAACACTGTTTCTTGAATAACTTCCAAGTTTTTCATCCGATCGCGACCAAATTTGCAGAAATCATCGAGACTATAATCACCGTCGTATATACTCGAATTCGAGACTCAAGCTCAAAAATGCGTTTGGAAATCGTATTTTTCGATTTGGGTGGGCGAAAAGAGGTGTGGAAAAAATTTAAAGTAAACTTTTTCTGCCCAAGATATACACCAATACTAGTACAAAATTTGGAAACTCTTGCTCTTATAGTCTATGAGATCTAGGTGTTCAAACAGACAGCCAGACATACTGATCCACTCGGCTGGTGACCCTTAGAAAGAATATCTTCGATTTTGGTGAGCGGAAAGGTGTGTGGCGAAAATCTAAAATAAACTTGTTCTGCCTAAGATCTGCTACCAAGTTTGGAATCTCTAGTTCTTATAGTCTCTGACGGATCGACTCAGCTAGTGATCCTGAGCACTAAATTATATACTTTATGGGGTCGGAGATGCTTCTTTCAGCCTAATACATCCATTTTCTGGAGTCATTAAATTTAATACCCTTCCCACCTATAGGAGATACCCGGTACCTAGTTCGAATATACTAAAATATACGATAACGTATATTTGGTATTTTTTGGTATATTTGGTACGTTGATATTCTATCACGTCCAAACATCGCATACAGATAAAATGTACCATGCATGGTCACATTCTCCTCCAGAATGAAATTGATATTCTATCACGTCCAAACATCGCATACAGTATAAAATGTACCATGCATGGTCACATTCTCCTCCAGAATGAAACCACGTGCGGCAGAATACGAATTTTCCCATACAACACTGTTTCTTGAATATCTTCCAAGTTTTTCAACCGATCACGACCAAATTTGCAGAAATCATCGAGTCTATAATCACCGTCGCATTTACCCTAACTAGAGTCTAGCTCAAAAAATGCGATTGCAAATTGTTTTTTTTTGATTTGGGTGGGCGAAAAGAGGTGTGGAAAATATCTAAAGTAAACTTGTTCTGCCCAAGAAATACAGCAATACTAGTACAAGAGGTGTGAAAAATATCTAAAGTAAGCTTTTTCTGCCCAAGATATAACCCAATACTAAAATTTGGAAACTCTTGCTCTTAAAGTCTCTGAGGTCTAGGTGTTCAAACAGACAGCCAGACATACGGATCGACCCGTCTGGTGACCCTTAGCAAGAATATCTTCGATTTTGGTGAGCGGAAAGGGGTGTGGCGAAAATCTAAAATAAACTTGTTCTGCCTAAGAACTGCTACCAAGTTTGGAATATCTAGTTCTTATAGTCTCTGACGGATCGACTCAGCTAGTGATCCTGAGCACTAAAATATATACTTTATGGGGTCGGAGATGCTTCCTTCAGCCTAATACATCCATTTTCTGGAGTCATTTAATTATAATACCCTTCTCACCTATGGGAAATACCCGCTACCTAGTTCGAATATACTAAATTATACAAAAAAGTATATTTGGTATTTCTACTATATTTGGTATGTTGATATTTTATCACGTTCAAACATCGCATACAGTATAAAATGTATCATGCATGGTCACATTCTCCTCTAGAATGAAACCACGTGCGGCAGCATATGAATTTTCCCATACTACACTGTTTCTTGAATATCTTCCAAGTCGTATATATCTTCCGTCGTATATACCCGAATTCGAGACTCTAGCTTAAAAAATGCATTTGGAAATCGTTTTTATCGATTTGGGCGGGCGAATATACAGTATAAGAATATACAGTATGCGATATACAGTATAAAATATCCCATGCATGGTCACATTCTCCTCCAGAATGAAACCACGTGTGGCAGCATATGAATTTTCCCTTACAACACTGTTTCTTGAATATCTTCTAAGTTTTTCATCCGATCGCGACCAAATTTGCAGAAATCATCGAGTGTATAATCACCGTCGTATATACCCGAAAACGAGACTCTGGCTCAAAAAATGCGTTTGCAAATCGTTTAATTTCGATTTGGGTGGGCGAAAAGAGGTGTGGAAAATATCTAAAGTAAACTTGTTCTGCCCAAGATATACACCAATACTATCACAAAGTTTGGAATCTCTAGCTCTTATAGTCTCTGAGATCTGGGTGTTCAAACAGACAACCAGACATACGGATCGACTCGTCTGGTGACCTTTAGCAAGAATATCTTCGATTTTGGTGAGCGCAAAGGGTTGTGGCGAAAATCTAAAATAAACTTATTCTGCCTAAGAACTGCTACCAAGTTTGGAATCTCTAGTTCTTAAAGTCTCTGACGGATCGACTCAGCTAGTGATATATACCTTATGGGGTCGGAGATGCTTCCTTCAGCCTAATACATCCATTTTCTGGAGTCATTTAATTATAATACCCTTCTCACCTATGGGAAATACCCGCTACCTAGTTCGAATAAACTAAATTATACGATATTTGGTATGTTCATATTTTATCACGTTCAAACATCGCATACAGTATAAAATGTACCATGCATGGTCACATTCTCCTCTAGAATGAAACCACGTGCGGCAGCATATGAATTTTCCGATACAACACTGTTTCTTGAATATCTTCCAAGTTTTTCATCCGATCGCGACCAAATTTGCAGAAATCATCGAGTCTATAATCACCGTCGTATATACCCGAATTCGATACTCTAGCTCAAAAAATGCGTTTGGAAATCGTTTTATTTCGATTTGGGTGGGCGAAAAGAGGTGTGGAAAAAATCTAAAGTAAACTTGTTCTGCCCAAGATATACACCAATACTAGTACAAAGTTTGGAATCTCTAGCTCTTATAGTCTCTGAGGTCTAGGTGTTCAAACAGACAACCAGACATACGGATCGACCCGTCTGGTGACCCTTAGCAAGAATATCTTCGATTTTGGTGAGCGGAAAGGGGTGTGGCGAAAATCTAAAATAAACTTGTTCTGCCTAAGAACTGCTACCAAGTTTGGAATCTCTAGTTCATATAGTCTTTGACGATGATTCTGCGAATTCGATACTATAGCTCAAAAAATGCGTTTGCAAATCGTTTTATTTCGATTTGGGTGGGCGAAAAGAGGTGTGGAAAAAATCTAAAGTAAACTTGTTCTGCCCAAGATATACACCAATACTAGTACAAAGTTTGGAATCTCTAGCTCTTATAGTCTCTGAGGTCTAGGTGTTCAAACAGACAACCAGACATACGGATCGACCCGTCTGGTGACCCTTAGCAAGAATATCTTCGATTTTGGTGAGCGGAAAGGGGTGTGGCGAAAATCTAAAATAAACTTGTTCTACCTAAGAACTGCTACCAAGTTTGGAATCTCTAGTTCTTATAGTCTCTGACGGATCGACTCAGCTAGTGATCCTGAGCACTAAAATATATACTTTATGGGGTCGGAGATGCTTCCTTCAGCCTAATACATCCATTTGCTGGAGTCATTAAATTATAATACCCTTCTCACCTATGGGAGATACCCGCTACATAGTTCGAATATACTAAAATATACGAAAAAGTTTATTTGGTATGTTGATATTCTATCACGTCCAAACATCGCATGCAGTATAAAATGTACCATGCATGGTCACATTCTCCTCCAGAATGAAACCACGTGTTGCAGCATATGAATTTTCCAATACAACACTGTTTCTTGAATATCTTCCAAGTTTTTCATCCGATCGCGACCAAATTTGCAGAAATCATCGAGACTATTATCACCGTCGTATATACCCGAATTCGAGACTCTAGCTCAAAAAATGCGTTTGGAAATCGTATTTTTAGATTTGGGTGGGCGAAAAGAGGTGTGGAAAAAATCTAAAGTAAACTTTTTCTGCCCAAGATATACACCAATACTAGTACAAAATTTGGAAACTCTTGCTCTTATAGTGTATGAGGTCTAGGTGTTCAAACAGACAGCCAGACATACGGATCGACCCGTCTGGTTACCCTTAGCAAGAATATCTTCGATTTTGGTGAGCGGAAAGGGGTGTGGCGAAAATCTAAAATAAAGTTGTTCTGCCTAAGAACTGCTACCAAGTTTTGAATCTCTAGTTCTTATAGTCTCTGACGGATCGACTCAGCTAGTGATTCTGAGCACTAAAATATATACTTTATGGGGTCGGAGATGCTTCCTTCAGCCTAATACATCCATTTTCTGGAGTCATTTAATTATAATACCCTTCTCACCTATGGGAGATACCCGCTACCTAGTTCGAATATACTAAATTATACAAAAAAGTATATTTGGTATTTCTACTATATTTGGTATGTTGATATTTTATCACGTTCAAACATCGCATACAGTATAAAATGTATCATGCATGGTCACATTCTCCTCTAGAATGAAACCACGTGCGGCAGCATATGAATTTTCCCATACTACACTGCTTCTTGAATATCTTCCAAGTTTTTTATCCGATCGCAACCAAATTTGCAGAAATCATCGAGTCTATAATATACCCGAATTCGATACTATAGCTCAAAAAATGCGTTTGCAAATCGTTTTATTTCGATTTGGGTGGGCGAAAAGAGGTGTGGAAAAAATCTAAAGTAAACTTGTTCTGCCAAGATATACACCAATACTAGTACAAAGTTTGGAATCTCTAGCTCTTATAGTTCTGAGGTCTAGGTTTTCAAACAGACAGCCAGACATACGGATCGACTCGGCTGGTGACCCTTAGCAAGAATATCTTCGATTTTGGTGAGCGGAAAAGGGTGTGGCGAAAATCTTAAATAAACTTCTTCTGCCTAAGAACTGCTACCAAGTTTGGAATTTCAAGTTCTTATAGTCTCTGTTTCTTGAATATCTTCCAAGTTTTTCATCCGATCGCGACCAAATATGCTGAAATCATCGCAGCCTATAATTACCGTCGTATATTCCCGAATTCGATACTATAGCTCAAAAAATGCGTTTGCAAATCGTTTTATTTCGATTTGGGTGGGCGAAAAGAGGTGTGGAAAATATCTAAAGTATACTTGTTCTGCCCAAGATATACACCAATACTAGCACAAAGTTTGGAATCTCTAGCTCTTATAGTCTCTGTGATCTGGGTGTTCAAACAGGCATCCAGACATACGGATCGACTCGGCTGGTGACCTTTAGCAAGAATATCTTCGATTTTGGTGAGCGCAAAGGGTTGTGGCGAAAATCTAAAATAAACTTGTTCTGCCCAAGATATACACCAATACTAGTACAAAGTTTGGAATCTCTAGCTCTAATAGTCTCTGAGGTCTAGGTGTTCAAACAGACAACCAGACATACGGATCGACCTTCTGGTGACCCTTAGCAAGAATATCTTCGATTTTGGTGAGCGGAAAGGGGTGTGGCGAAAATCTAAAATAAACTTGTTCTGCCTAAGAACTGCTACCAAGTTTGGAATCTCTAGTTCTTATAGTCTCCGACGGATCGACTCAGCTAGTGATACTGAGCACTAAAATATATACTTTATGGGGTCGGAGATGCCTCCTTCAGCCTAATACATCCATTTTCTGGAGTCATTAAATTATAATACCTTTCTCACCTATGGGAGATACCCGCTACCTAGTTCGAATATACTAAAATATACGAAAAAGTATATTTGGTATTTCTACTATATTTGGTATGTTGATATTTTATCTCGTTCAAACATCGCATACAGTATAAAATGTACCATGCATGGTCACATTCTCCTCTAGAATGAAACCACGTGCGGCAGCATACCAATTTTACCATGCAACACTGTTTCTTGAATATCTTCCAAGTTTTTCATCCGATCGCGACCAAATTTGCAGAGATCGTCGAGTCTATAATCACCGTCGAATATACCCGAATTCGAAACTCTAGCTCAAAAAATGAGTTTGGAAATCGTTCTATTTCGATTTTGGTGGGCGAAAAGAGGTGTGAAAAATATCTAAGGTAAACTTTTTCTGCCTAAGATATACACCAATACTAGCACAAAGTTTGGAATCTCTAGCTCTTATAGTCTCTGAGATCTAGGTGTTCAAACAGACAGCCAGACATACGGATCGACTCGGCTGGTGACCCTTAGCAAGAATATCTTCGATTTTGGTGAGCGGAAAGGGGTTTGGCGAAAATCTAAAATAAACTTGTTTTGCCTAAGAACTGCTACCAAGTTTGGAATCTCTAGTTCTTATAGTCTCCGACGGATCGACTCAGCTAGTGATCCTGAGCACTAAAATATATACTTTATGGGGTCGGAGATGCCTCCTTCAGCCTAATACATCCATTTTCTGGAGTCATTAAATTATAATACCCTTCTCACCTATGGGAGATACCCGCTACCTAGTTCGAATATACTAAAATATACGATAAAGTATATTTGGTATGTTGATATTTTATCTCGTTCAAACATCGCATACAGTATAAAATGTACCATGCATGGTCACATTCTCCTCTAGAATGAAACCACGTGCGGCAGCATACCAATTTTACCATGCAACACTGTTTCTTGAATATCTTCCAAGTTTTTCATCCGATCGCGACCAAATTTGCAGAAATCGTCGAGTCTATAATCACCGTCGAATATACCCGAATTCGAAACTCTAGCTCAAAAAATGCGTTTGGAAATCGTTCTATTTCGATTTTGGTGGGCGAAAAGAGGTGTGAAAAATATCTAAGGTAAACTTTTTCTGCCTAAGATATACACCAATACTAGCACAAAGTTTGGAATCTCTAGCTCTAATAGTCTCTGAGGTCTAGGTGTTCAAACAGACAACCAGACATACGGATAGACCCGTCTGGTGACCCTTAGCAAGAATATCTTCGATTTTGGTGAGCGGAAAGGGGTGTGGCGAAAATCTAAAATAAACTTGTTCTGCCTAAGAACTGCTACCAAGTTTGGAATCTCTAGTTCTTATAGTCTTTGACGATGATTCTGCGAATTCGATACTATAGCTCAAAAAATGCGTTTGCAAATCGTTTTATTTCGATTTGGGTGGGCGAAAAGAGGTGTGGAAAAAATCTAAAGTAAACTTTTTCTGCCCAAGATATACACCAATACTAGTACAAAGTTTGGAATCTCTAGCTCTTATAGTCTCTGAGGTCTAGGTGTTCAAACAGACAGCCAGACATACGGATCGACTCGGCTGGTGACCCTTAGCAAGAATATCTTCGATTTTGGTGAGCGGAAAGGGGTGTGGCGAAAATCTAAAATAAACTTGTTCTGCCTAAGAACTGCTACCAAGTTTGGAATCTCTAGTTCTTATAGTCTCCGACGGATCGACTCAGCTAGTGATCCTGAGCACTAAAATATATACTTTATGGGGTCGGAGATGCTTCCTTCAGCCTAATACATCCATTTTCTGGAGTCATTAAATTATAATACCTTTCTCACCTATGGGAGATACCCGCTACCTAGTTCGAATATACTAAAATATACGAAAAAGTATATTTGGTATTTCTACTATATTTGGTATGTTGATATTTTATCTCGTTCAAACATCGCATACAGTATAAAATGTACCATGCATGGTCACATTCTCCTCCAGAATGAAACCACGTGCGGCAGCATATGAATTTTACCATGCACTGTTTCTTGAATATCTTCCAAGTTTTTCATCCGATCGTGACCACATTTGCAGAAATCATCGAGTCTATAATCGCCGTCGTATATACCCGAATTCGAAACTCTAGCTCAAAAAATGCGTTTGCAAATCGTTCTATTTCGATTTTGGTGGGCGAAAAGAGGTGTGGAAAAAATCTAAAGTAAACTTGTTCTGCCCAAGATATACACCAATACTAGTACAAAGTTTGGAATCTCTAGCTCTTATAGTCTCTGAGGTCTAGGTGTTCAAACAGACAGCCAGACATACGGATCGACTCGGCTGGTGACCCTTAGCAAGAATATCTTCGATTTTGGTGAGCGGAAAGGGGTGTGGCGAAAATCTAAAATAAACTTGTTCTGCCTAAGAACTGCTACCAAGTGTGGAATCTCTAGTTCTTATAGTCTCCGACGGATCGACTCAGCTAGTGATCCTGAGCACTAAAATATATACTTTATGGGGTCGGAAATGCCTCCTTCAGCCTAATACATCCATTTTCTGGAGTCATTAAATTATAATACCTTTCTCACCTATGGGAGATACCCGCTACCTAGTTCGAATATACTAAAATATACGAAAAAGTATATTTGGTATTTCTACTATATTTGGTATGTTGATATTTTATCTCGTTCAAACATCGCATACAGTATAAAATGTACCATGCATGGTCACATTCTCCTCTAGAATGAAACCACGTGCGGCAGCATACCAATTTTACCATGCAACACTGTTTCTTGAATATCTTCCAAGTTTTTAATCCGATCGCGACCAAATTTGCAGAAATCGTCGAGTCTATAATCACCGTCGAATATACCCGAATTCGAAACTCTATCTCAAAAAATGCGTTTGGAAATCGTTCTTTTTCGATTTTGGTGGGCGAAAAGAGGTGTGAAAAATATCTAAGGTAAACTTTTTCTGCCTAAGATATACACCAATACTAGCACAAAGTTTGGAATCTCTAGCTCTTATAGTCTCTGAGATCTAGGTGTTCAAACAGACAGCCAGACATACGGATCGACTCGGCTGGTGACCCTTAGCAAGAATATCTTCGATTTTGGTGAGCGGAAAGGGGTTTGGCGAAAATCTAAAATAAACTTGTTTTGCCTAAGAACTGCTACCAAGTTTGGAATCTCTAGTTCTTATAGTCTCCGACGGATCGACTCAGCTAGTGATCCTGAGCACTAAAATATATACTTTATGGGGTCGGAAATGCCTCCTTCAGCCTAATACATCTATTTTCTGGAATCATTAAATTATAATACCCTTCTCACCTATGGGAGATACCCGCTACCTAGTTTGAATATACTAAATTATACGAAAAAGTATATTTGCTATTTCTACTATATTTGGTATGTTGATATTTTATCACGTTCAAACATCGCATACAGTATAAAATGTACCATGCATGGTCACATTCTCCTCTAGACTGAAACCACGTGCGGCAGCATATCAATTTTCCCATACAACACTGTTTCTTGAATATCTTCCAAGTTTTTCATCCGATCGCGACCAAATTTACAGAAATCATCGAGTCTATAATTACCGTCGTATATACCTGAATTCGAGATACTAGCGTAAAAAAAAATGCGTTTGGAAATCGTTTTATTTCGATTTGGGTGGGCGAATAGAGGTGGGGAAAAAATCTAAAGTAAACTTTTCTGCCCAAGATATACACCCATACTAGCACAAAGTTTGCAATCTCTAGCTCTTATTGTCTCTTAGATCTAGGTGTTCAAACAGACAGCCAGACATACGGATCGACTCGGCTGGTGACCCTTAGCAAGAATATCTTCGATTTTGGTGAGCGGAAAGGGGTGTGGCGAAAATATAAAATAAACTTGTTTTGCCTAAGAACTACTACCAAGTTTGGAATCTCTAGTGATCCTGAGCACTAAAATATATACTTTATGGGGTCGGAGATGCTTCATTCAGCCTAATACATCCATTTTCTGGAGTCATTAAATTATAATACCCTTCTCACCTATGGGAGATACCCGCTACCTAGTTCGAATATACTAAAATATACGATAAAGTATATTTGGTATGTTGATATTCTATCACGTCGAAACATCGCTTACAGTATAAAATGTACCATGCATGGTCACATTCTCCTCCAGAATGAAACCACGTGTGGCAGCATATGAATTTTACCATGCAACACTGTTTCTTGAATAACTTCCAAGTTTTTCATCCGATCGCGACCAAATTTGCAGAAATCATCGAGACTATAATCACCGTCGTATATACTCGAATTCGAGACTCAAGCTCAAAAAATGCGTTTGGAAATCGTATTTTTCGATTTGGGTGGGCGAAAAGAGGTGTGGAAAAAATTTAAAGTAAACTTTTTCTGCCCAAGATATACACCAATACTAGTACAAAATTTGGAAACTCTTGCTCTTATAGTCTATGAGGTCTAGGTGTTCAAACAGACAGCCAGACATACGGATCGACTCGGCTGGTGACCCTTAGCAAGAATATCTTCGATTTTGGTGAGCGGAAAGGGGTGTGGCGAAAATTTAAAATAAACTTGTTCTGCCTAAGAACTGCTTCCAAGTTTGGAATATCTAGTTCTTATAGTCTCTGACGGATCGACTCAGCTAGTGATCCTGAGCACTAAAATATATACTTCATGGGGTCGGAGATGCTTCCTTCAGCCTAATACATCCATTTTCTGGAGTCACTTAATTATAATACCCTTCTCACCTATGGGAGATACCCGCTACCTAGTTCGAATATACTAAATTATACGAAAAAGTATATTTGCTATTTCTACTATATTTGGTATGTTGATATTTTATCACGTTCAAACATCGCATACAGTATAAAATGTACCATGCATGGTCACATTCTCCTCTAGACTGAAACCACGTGCGGCAGCATATCAATTTTCCCATACAACACTGTTTCTTGAATATCTTCTAAGTTTTTCATCCGATCGCGACCAAATTTACAGAAATCATCGAGTCTATAATTACCGTCGTATATACCTGAATTCGAGATACTAGCGTAAAAAAAATGCGTTTGGAAATCGTTTTATTTTGATTTGGGTAGGCGAAAAGAGGTGTGGAAAAAATCTAAAGTAAACTTTTTCTGCCCAAGATATACACCCATACAAGCACAAAGTTTGCAATCTCTAGCTCTTATAGTCTCTTAGATCTAGGTTTTCAAACAGACAGCCAGACATACGGATCGACTCGTCTGGTGACCCTTAGCAAGAATATCTTCGATTTTGGTGAGCGGAAAGGGGTGTGGCGAAAATCTAAAATAAACTTGTTTTGCCTAAGAACTACTACCAAGTTTGGAATCTCTAGTTCTTATAGTCTCTGACGGATCGACTCAGCTAGTGATCCTGAGCACTAAAATATATACTTTATGGGGTCGGAGATGCTTCATTCAGCCTAATACATCCATTTTCTGGAGTCATTAAATTATAATACCCTTCTCACCTATGGGAGATACCCGCTACCTAGTTCGAATATACTAAAATATACGATAAAGTATATTTGGTATGTTGATATTTTATCACGTTCAAACATCGCATACAGTATAAAATGTACCATGCATGGTCACATTCTCCTCCAGAATGAAACCACGTGCGGCAGCATATGAATTTTACCATGCAACACTGTTTCTTGAATATCTTCCAAGCTTTTCATCCGATCGCGACCAAATTTGCAGAAATCATCGACTCTATAATCACCGTCGTATATACCCGAATTCGAGATACTAGCGTAAAAAAAATGCGTTTGGAAATCGTTTTATTTCGATTTGGGTAGGCGAAAAGAGGTGTGGAAAAAATCTAAAGTAAACTTGTTCTGCCCAAGATATACACCAATACTAGTACAAAGTTTGGAATCTCTAGCTCTTATAGTCTCTGAGGTCTAGGTGTTCAAACAGACAGCCAGACATACGGATCGACTCGGCTGGTGACCCTTAGCAAGAATATCTTCGATTTTGGTGAGCGGAAAGGGGTTTGGCGAAAATCTAAAATAAACTTGTTTTACCTAAGAACTGCTACCAAGTTTGGAATCTCTAGTTCTTATAGTCTCCGACGGATCGACTCAGCTAGTGATCCTGAGCACTAAAATATATACCTTATGGGGTCGGAAATGCCTCCTTCAGCCTAATACATCCATTTTCAGGAGTCATTAAATTATAATACCCCTCTCACCTATGGGAGATACCCGCTACCTAGTTCGAATATACTAAAATATACGATAAAGTATATTTGGTATGTTGATATTCTATCACGTCCAAACATCGCATACAGTATAAAATGTACCATGCATGGTCACATTCTCCTCCAGAATGAAACCACGTGCGGCAGCATATGAATTTTACCATGCACTGTTTCTTGAATATCTTCCAAGTTTTTCATCCGATCGCGACCACATTTGCAGAAATCATCGAGTCTATAATCGCCGTCGTATATACCCGAATTCGAAACTCTAGCTCAAAAAATGCGTTTGCAAATCGTTTTTTTCGATTTTGGTGGGCGAAAAGAGGTGTGGAAAAAATCTAAAGTAAACTTGTTCTGCCTAAGATATACACCAATACTAGCACAAAGTTTGGAATCTCTAGCTCTTATAGTCTCTGAGATCTAGGTGTTCAAACAGACAGCCAGACATACGGATCGACTCGGCTGGTGACCCTTAGCAAGAATATCTTCGATTTTGGTGAGCGGAAAGGGGTTTGGCGAAAATCTAAAATAAACTTGTTTTGCCTAAGAACTGCTACCAAGTTTGGAATCTCTAGTTCTTATAGTCTCCGACGGATCGACTCAGCTAGTGATCCTGAGCACTAAAATATATACTTTATGGGGTCGGAAATGCCTCCTTCAGCCTAATACATCTATTTTCTGGAATCATTAAATTATAATACCCTTCTCACCTATGGGAGATACCCGCTACCTAGTTTGAATATACTAAATTATACGAAAAAGTATATTTGCTATTTCTACTATATTTGGTATGTTGATATTTTATCACGTTCAAACATCGCATACAGTATAAAATGTACCATGCATGGTCACATTCTCCTCTAGACTGAAACCACGTGCGGCAGCATATCAATTTTCCCATACAACACTGTTTCTTGAATATCTTTCAAGTTTTTCATCCGATCGCGACCAAATTTACAGAAATCATCGAGTCTATAATTACCGTCGTATATACCTGAATTCGAGATACTAGCGTAAAAAAAATGCGTTTGGAGATCGTTTTATTTCGATTTGGGTGGGCGAATAGAGGTGTGGAAAAAATCTAAAGTAAACTTTTCTGCCCAAGATATACACCCATACTAGCACAAAGTTTGCAATCTCTAGCTCTTATTGTCTCTTAGATCTAGGTGTTCAAACAGACAGCCAGACATACGGATCTACTCGGCTGGTGACCCTTAGCAAGAATATCTTCGATTTTGGTGAGCGGAAAGGGGTGTGGCGAAAATATAAAATAAACTTGTTTTGCCTAAGAACTACTACCAAGTTTGGAATCTCTAGTGATCCTGAGCACTAAAATATATACTTTATGGGGTCGGAGATGCTTCATTCAGCCTAATACATCCATTTTCTGGAGTCATTAAATTATAATACCCATCTCACCTATGGGAGATACCCGCTACCTAGTTCGAATATACTAAAATATACGATAAAGTATATTTGGTATGTTGATATTCTATCACGTCCAAACATCGCTTACAGTATAAAATGTACCATGCATGGTCACATTCTCCTCCAGAATGAAACCACGTGTGGCAGCATATGAATTTTACCATGCAACACTGTTTCTTGAATATCTTCCAAGTTTTTCATCCGATCGCGACCAAATTTGCAGAAATCATCGAGACTATAATCACCGTCGTATATACTCGAATTCGAGACTCGAGCTCAAAAAATGCGTTTGGAAATCGTATTTTTCAATTTGGGTGGGCGAAAAGAGGTGTGGAAAAAATTTTAAGTAAACTTTTTCTGCCCAAGATATACACCAATACTAGTACAAAATTTGGAAACTCTTGCTCTTATAGTCTATGAGGTCTAGGTGTTCAAACAGACAGCCAGACATACGGATCGACTCGGCTGGTGACCCTTAGCAAGAATATCTTCGATTTTGGTGAGCGGAAAGGGGTGTGGCGAAAATTTAAAATAAACTTGTTCTGCCTAAGAACTGCTTCCAAGTTTGGAATATCTAGTTCTTATAGTCTCTGACGGATCGACTCAGCTAGTGATCCTGAGCACTAAAATATATACTTCATGGGGTCGGAGATGCTTCCTTCAGCCTAATACATCCATTTTCTGGAGTCACTTAATTATAATACCCTTCTCACCTATGGGAGATACCCGCTACCTAGTTCGAATATACTAAATTATACGAAAAAGTATATTTGGTATTTCTACTATATTTGGTATGTTGATATTTTATCACGTTCAAACATCGCATACAGTATAAAATGTACCATGCATGGTCACATTCTCCTCTGGAATGAAACCACGTGCGGCAGCATATCAATTTTCCCATACAATACTGTTTCTTGAATATCTTCCAAGTTTTTCATCCGATCGCGACCAAATTTACAGAAATCATCGAGTCTATAATTACCGTCGTATATACCTGAATTCGAGATACTAGCGTAAAAAAAATGCGTTTGGAAATCGTTTTATTTCGATTTGGGTAGGCGAAAAGAGGTGTGGAAAAAATCTAAAGTAAACTTTTTCTGCCCAAGATATACACCCATACTAGCACAAAGTTTGCAATCTCTAGCTCTTATAGTCTCTTAGATCTAGGTTTTCAAACAGACAGCCAGACATACGGATCGACTCGTCTGGTGACCCTTAGCAAGAATATCTTCGATTTTGGTGAGCGGAAAGGGGTGTGGCGAAAATCTAAAATAAACTTGTTTTGCCTAAGAACTACTACCAAGTTTGGAATCTCTAGTTTTTATAGAGTCTGACGGATCGACTCAGCTAGTGATCCTGAGCACTAAAATATATACCTTATGGGGTCGGAAATGCCTCCTTCAGCCTAATACATCCATTTTCAGGAGTCATTAAATTATAATACCCCTCTCACCTATGGGAGATACCCGCTACCTAGTTCGAATATACTAAAATATACGATAAAGTATATTTGGTATGTTGATATTCTATCACGTCCAAACATCGCATACAGTATAAAATGTACCATGCATGGTCACATTCTCCTCCAGAATGAAACCACGTGCGGCAGCATATGAATTTTACCATGCACTGTTTCTTGAATATCTTCCAAGTTTTTCATCCGATCGCGACCACATTTGCAGAAATCATCGAGTCTATAATCGCCGTCGTATATACCCGAATTCGAAACTCTAGCTCAAAAAATGCGTTTGCAAATCGTTTTTTTCGATTTTGGTGGGCGAAAAGAGGTGTGGAAAAAATCTAAAGTAAACTTGTTCTGCCTAAGATATACACCAATACTAGCACAAAGTTTGGAATCTCTAGCTCTTATAGTCTCTGAGATCTAGGTGTTCAAACAGACAGCCAGACATACGGATCGACTCGGCTGGTGACCCTTAGCAAGAATATCTTCGATTTTGGTGAGCGGAAAGGGGTTTGGCGAAAATCTAAAATAAACTTGTTTTGCCTAAGAACTGCTACCAAGTTTGGAATCTCTAGTTCTTATAGTCTCCGACGGATCGACTCAGCTAGTGATCCTGAGCACTAAAATATATACTTTATGGGGTCGGAAATGCCTCCTTCAGCCTAATACATCTATTTTCTGGAATCATTAAATTATAATACCCTTCTCACCTATGGGAGATACCCGCTACCTAGTTTGAATATACTAAATTATACGAAAAAGTATATTTGCTATTTCTACTATATTTGGTATGTTGATATTTTATCACGTTCAAACATCGCATACAGTATAAAATGTACCATGCATGGTCACATTCTCCTCTAGACTGAAACCACGTGCGGCAGCATATCAATTTTCCCATACAACACTGTTTCTTGAATATCTTCCAAGTTTTTCATCCGATCGCGACCAAATTTACAGAAATCATCGAGTCTATAATTACCGTCGTATATACCTGAATTCGAGATACTAGCGTAAAAAAAATGCGTTTGGAGATCGTTTTATTTCGATTTGGGTGGGCGAATAGAGGTGTGGAAAAAATCTAAAGTAAACTTTTCTGCCCAAGATATACACCCATACTAGCACAAAGTTTGCAATCTCTAGCTCTTATTGTCTCTTAGATCTAGGTGTTCAAACAGACAGCCAGACATACGGATCTACTCGGCTGGTGACCCTTAGCAAGAATATCTTCGATTTTGGTGAGCGGAAAGGGGTGTGGCGAAAATATAAAATAAACTTGTTTTGCCTAAGAACTACTACCAAGTTTGGAATCTCTAGTGATCCTGAGCACTAAAATATATACTTTATGGGGTCGGAGATGCTTCATTCAGCCTAATACATCCATTTTCTGGAGTCATTAAATTATAATACCCATCTCACCTATGGGAGATACCCGCTACCTAGTTCGAATATACTAAAATATACGATAAAGTATATTTGGTATGTTGATATTCTATCACGTCCAAACATCGCTTACAGTATAAAATGTACCATGCATGGTCACATTCTCCTCCAGAATGAAACCACGTGTGGCAGCATATGAATTTTACCATGCAACACTGTTTCTTGAATATCTTCCAAGTTTTTCATCCGATCGCGACCAAATTTGCAGAAATCATCGAGACTATAATCACCGTCGTATATACTCGAATTCGAGACTCGAGCTCAAAAAATGCGTTTGGAAATCGTATTTTTCAATTTGGGTGGGCGAAAAGAGGTGTGGAAAAAATTTTAAGTAAACTTTTTCTGCCCAAGATATACACCAATACTAGTACAAAATTTGGAAACTCTTGCTCTTATAGTCTATGAGGTCTAGGTGTTCAAACAGACAGCCAGACATACGGATCGACTCGGCTGGTGACCCTTAGCAAGAATATCTTCGATTTTGGTGAGCGGAAAGGGGTGTGGCGAAAATTTAAAATAAACTTGTTCTGCCTAAGAACTGCTTCCAAGTTTGGAATATCTAGTTCTTATAGTCTCTGACGGATCGACTCAGCTAGTGATCCTGAGCACTAAAATATATACTTCATGGGGTCGGAGATGCTTCCTTCAGCCTAATACATCCATTTTCTGGAGTCACTTAATTATAATACCCTTCTCACCTATGGGAGATACCCGCTACCTAGTTCGAATATACTAAATTATACGAAAAAGTATATTTGGTATTTCTACTATATTTGGTATGTTGATATTTTATCACGTTCAAACATCGCATACAGTATAAAATGTACCATGCATGGTCACATTCTCCTCTGGAATGAAACCACGTGCGGCAGCATATCAATTTTCCCATACAATACTGTTTCTTGAATATCTTCCAAGTTTTTCATCCGATCGCGACCAAATTTACAGAAATCATCGAGTCTATAATTACCGTCGTATATACCTGAATTCGAGATACTAGCGTAAAAAAAATGCGTTTGGAAATCGTTTTATTTCGATTTGGGTAGGCGAAAAGAGGTGTGGAAAAAATCTAAAGTAAACTTTTTCTGCCCAAGATATACACCCATACTAGCACAAAGTTTGCAATCTCTAGCTCTTATAGTCTCTTAGATCTAGGTTTTCAAACAGACAGCCAGACATACGGATCGACTCGTCTGGTGACCCTTAGCAAGAATATCTTCGATTTTGGTGAGCGGAAAGGGGTGTGGCGAAAATCTAAAATAAACTTGTTTTGCCTAAGAACTACTACCAAGTTTGGAATCTCTAGTTTTTATAGAGTCTGACGGATCGACTCAGCTAGTGATCCTGAGCACTAAAATATATACTTTATGGGGTCGGAGATGCTTCATTCAGCCTAATACATCCATTTTCTGGAGTCATTAAATTATAATACCCTTCTCACCTATGGGAGATACCCGCTACCTAGTTCGAATATACTAAATTATACGAAAAAGTATATTTGGTATTTCTACTATATTTGGTATGTTGATATTTTATCACGTTCAAACATCGCATACAGTATAAAATGTACCATGCATGGTCACATTCTCCTCTGGAATGAAACCACGTGCGGCAGCATATCAATTTTCCCATACAATACTGTTTCTTGAATATCTTCCAAGTTTTTCATCCGATCGCGACCAAATTTACAGAAATCATCGAGTCTATAATTACCGTCGTATATACCTGAATTCGAGATACTAGCGTAAAAAAAATGCTTTTGGAAATCGATTTATTTCGATTTGGGTGGGCGAAAAGAGGTGTGAAAAAATCGAAAGTAAACTTATTCTGCCCAAGATACACACCAATACTGGTACAAAGTTTGGAATCTCTGGCTCTTATAGTCGCTGAGATCTAGGTGTTCAAGCAGACAGCCAGACATACGGATCGACTCGGCTGGTGACCCTTAGCAAGAATATCTTCGATTTTGGTGAGCGGAAAGGGGTTTGGCGAAAATCTAAAATAAACTTGTTCTGCATAAGAACTGGTACTAAGTTTGGAATCTCTAGTTCTTATAGTCTCTGGCCGATCGACTCAGCTAGTGATCCTGAGCACTAAAATATATACTTTATGTGGTCGGAGATACTTCCTTCAGCCTAATACATCCATTTGCTGGAGTCTTTAAATTATAATATCCTTCTCATCTATGGGTGATACCCGCTACCTAGTTCGAATATACTAAAATATACGAATAAGGATATTTGGTATGTTGATATTCTATCACGTCCAAACATCGCATGCAGTATAAAATGCACCTTCAGTTTAATACATCCATTTTCTGGAGTCATTAAATTATAAAACCCTTCTCACCTATGGCAGATACCCGCTACATAGTTCGAATATACTAAAATATACGAAAAAGTATATTTGGTATGTTGATATTTTAGCACGTCCAAACATCGCATACAGTATAAAATGTACCATGCATGGTCACATTCTCCTCCAGAATGAAACCACGTGCGGCAGCATATGAATTTTCCCATACAACACTGTTTCTTGAATACCTTCCAAGTTTTTCATCTGATCGCGACCAAATTTGCAGAAATCATCGAGTCTATAATTACCGTCGTATATACCCGAATTCGATACTATAGCTCAAAAAATGCGTTTGCAAATCGTTTTATTTCGATTTGGGTGGGCGAAAAGAGGTGTGGAAAATATCTAAAGTAAACTTGTTCTGCCCAAGATATACACCAATACTAACACAAAGTTTGGATTCTCTAGCTCTTATAGTCTCTGAGATCTAGGTGTTCAAACAGACAACCAGACATACGGATCGACTCGGCTGGTGACCTTTAGCATGAATATCTTCGATGTTGGTGAGCGGAAAGCGTTGTGGCGAAAATCTAAAATAAACTTGTTCTGCCTAAGAACTGCTACCAAGTTTGGAATCTCTAGTTCTTATAGTCTCTGACGGATCGACTCAGCTAGTGATCCTGAGCACTAAAATATATACTTTATGGGGTCGAAGATGCTTCCTTCAGCCTAATACATCCATTTTCTGGAGTCATTAAATTATAATACCCTTCTCACCTATGGGAGATACCCGCTACCTAGTTCGAATATACTAAAATATACGAATAAGGATATTTGGTATGTTGTTATTCTATCACGTCCAAACATCGCATGCAGTATAAAATGCACCTTCAGCCTAATACATCCATTTTCTGGAGTCATTAAATTATAATACCCTTCTCTCACCTATGATTTTATTATACTAAAATATACGAAAAAGTATATTTGGTATGTTGATATTCTATCACGTCCAAACATCGCATGCAGTATAAAATGTACCATGCATGGTCATATTCTCCTCCAGAATGAAACCACGTGCGGCAGCATATGAATTTTCCCATACAACACTATTTCTTGAATATCTTCCAAGTTTTTCATCCGAACGAGACCAAATTTGCAGAAATCATCGAGTCTATAATTACCGTCGTATATACCCGAATTCGAGACTCTAGCTCAAAAAATGCGTTTGCAAATCGTTTTATTTCGAATTGGGTGGGCGAAAAGAGTTGTGGAAAAAATCTAAAGTAAACTTGTTCTGCCCATGATATACACCAATACTAGCACAACGTTTGGAATCTCTAGCTCTTATAGTCTCTGAGGTCTAGGTGTTCAAACAGACAACCAGACATACGGATCGACTCGGCTGGTGACCCTTAGAGAATATCTTCGATTTTGGTGAGCGGAAAGGGGTGTCGTGAAAATCTAAAATAAACTTGTTCTGCCTAAGAACTGGTACCAAGTTTGGAATCTCTAGTTCTTATACTCTATGAGTGATCGACTCAGCTTGTGATCCTGAGCACTAAAATATATACTTTATGGGTTCGAAGATGCTTCCTTCAGCCTAATACATCCATTTGCTGGAGTCATGAAATTATAATACCCTTCTCACCTATGGGAGACACCCGCCATCCAGTTTGAAGATACTAAAATATACGAAAAAGTATATTTGGTATTTTTGGTATATTTGGTATGTTGATATTCTATCACGTTCAAACATCGCATACAGGTGTGGAAAAAACCTAAGTTAACTTGTTCTGCCCAAGATATACACCAATACTGGTACAAAGTTTGGAATCTCTAGCTCTTATATTTTCTGAGATCTAGGTATTCAAACAGACTGCCAGACATACGGATCGACTCGACTGGTAACCCTTAGCAAGAATATCTTCGATTTTGGTGAGCGGAAAGGGTGTGGCGAAAGTCTAAAATAAACGTGTTCTGCCTAAGAACTGGTACCAAGTTTGGAATCTCTAGTTCTTATAGTATCTGACGGATCGACTCAGCTAGCACTAAGCTGAGCACTAAAATATATATTCTTTATGGGGACGGAGATGCTTCCTTCAGCCTAATACCTCCATTTTCTGGAGTCATTAAATTATAATACCTTTTTCACCTATGGGAGATACCCGTTACACAGTTCGCATATACTTAAATATACGAAAAAGTATATTTGGTATTTTTGGTATGTTGATATTTTAGCACGTCCAAACATCGCATACAGTATAAAATATACCATGCATGGTCACATTCTCCTCCAGAATGAAACCACGTGCGGCAGTATATGAATTTTCCCATACAACACTGTTTCTTGAATATCTTCCAAGTTTTTCATCTGATCGCGACCAAATTTGCAGAAATCATCGAGTCTATAATTACCGTCGTATATACCCGAATTCGATACTATAGCTCAAAAAATGCGTTTGCAAATCGTTTTATTTCGATTTAGGTGGGCGAAAAGAGGTGTGGAAAATATCTAAAGTAAACTTGTTCTGCCCAAGATATACACCAATACTAGCACAAAGTTTGGATTCTCTAGCTCTTATAGTCTCTGAGATCTAGGTGTTCAAACAGACAACCAGACATACGGATCGACTCGGCTGGTGACCTTTAGCATGAATATCTTCGATGTTGGTGAGCGGAAAGCGTTGTGGCGAAAATCTAAAATAAACTTGTTCTGCCTAAGAACTGCTACCAAGTTTGGAATCTCTAGTTCTTATAGTCTCTGACGGATCGACTCAGCTAGTGATCCTGAGCACTCAAATATATACTTTTTGGGGTCGGAGATGCTTCCTTCATCCTAATACATCCATTTTCTGGAGTCATTAAATTATAATACCCTTCTCACCTATGGGAGTAACCAGCCACTCAGTTCGAATATATTAAAATATACGAAAAAGTATTTTTGGTATTTGTGGTATATTTGGTATGTTGATATTCTATCACGTCCAAACATCGCATACACTGTAAAATGTACCATGCATGGTCACATTCTCCTCCAGAATGAAACCACGTGCGGCAGCATATGAATTTTCCTATATAACACTGTTTTTTAAATATCTTCCTGGTTTTTCATCCGATCGTGACTAATTTTTCGGAAATCATCGAGACAATAATCACTGTCGTATATACCCGAATTCGAGACTTTTGCTTAAAAAATGCGTTGGCAAATCATTTTTTTCTATTTGCCTAAGAACTGGTACCAAGTTTGGAATCTCTAGTTCTTATAGTCTCTGACGGATCGACTCAGCTAGTGATCCTCAGCACTAAAATATATATACTTTATGGGGTCGGAGATGCTTCCTTCAGCCTAATACATCCACTTTCTGGAGTCATGAAATTATAATATCCTTCTCATCTATGGGTGATACCCGCTACCCAGATCGAATATACTAAAATATACGAAAAAGTATATTTGGTATTTGTAGTATATTTGGTATGTTGATATTCTATCACGGACCAACATCACATAAAGTATAAAATGTACCATGCATGGTCACATTCTCCACCAGAATGAAACCACGTGCGGCAGCATACGAATTTTCCCATACAACACTGTTTCTTAAATATCTTCCAAGTTTTTCATCCGATCGTGACCAAATTTTCGGAAATCATCAAGACTATAATTACCGTCTTATATACCAGAATTCGAGACTCTCGCTCAAAAAATGCTTTTGCAAATCGATTTATTTCGATTTGGGTGGGCGAAAAGAGGTGTGAAAAAATCGAAAGTAAACTTATTCTGCCCAAGATACACACCAATACTGGTACAAAGTTTGGAATCTCTGGCTCTTATAGTCGCTGAGATCTAGGTGTTCAAGCAGACAGCCAGACATACGGATCGACTCGGCTGGTGACCCTTAGCAAGAATATCTTCGATTTTGGTGAGCGGAAAGGGGTTTGGCGAAAATCTAAAATAAACTTGTTCTGCATAAGAACTGGTACTAAGTTTGGAATCTCTTGTTCTTATAGTCTCTGGCCGATCGACTCAGCTAGTGATCCTGAGCACTAAAATATATACTTTATGTGGTCGGAGATACTTCCTTCAGCCTAATACATCCATTTGCTGGAGTCTTTAAATTATAATATCCTTCTCATCTATGGGTGATACCCGCTACCTAGTTCGAATATACTAAAATATACGAATAAGGATATTTGGTATGTTGATATTCTATCACGTCCAAACATCGCATGCAGTATAAAATGCACCTTCAGTTTAATACATCCATTTTCTGGAGTCATTAAATTATAAAACCCTTCTCACCTATGGCAGATACCCGCTACATAGTTCGAATATACTAAAATATACGAAAAAGTATATTTGGTATGTTGATATTTTAGCACGTCCAAACATCGCATACAGTATAAAATGTACCATGCATGGTCACATTCTCCTCCAGAATGAAACCACGTGCGGCAGCATATGAATTTTCCCATACAACACTGTTTCTTGAATATCTTCCAAGTTTTTCATCTGATCGCGACCAAATTTGCAGAAATCATCGAGTCTATAATTACCGTCGTATATACCCGAATTCGATACTATAGCTCAAGAAATGCGTTTGCAAATCGTTTTATTTCGATTTAGGTGGGCGAAAAGAGGTGTGGAAAATATCTAAAGTAAACTTGTTCTGCCCAAGATATACACCAATACTAGCACAAAGTTTGGATTCTCTAGCTCTTATAGTCTCTGAGATCTAGGTGTTCAAACAGACAACCAGACATACGGATCGACTCGGCTGGTGACCTTTAGCATGAATATCTTCGATGTTGGTGAGCGGAAAGCGTTGTGGCGAAAATCTAAAATAAACTTGTTCTGCCTAAGAACTGCTACCAAGTTTGGAATCTCTAGTTCTTATAGTCTCTGACGGATCGACTCAGCTAGTGATCCTGAGCACTCAAATATATACTTTTTGGGGTCGGAGATGCTTCCTTCATCCTAATACATCCATTTTCTGGAGTCATTAAATTATAATACCCTTCTCACCTATGGGAGTAACCAGCCACTCAGTTCGAATATATTAAAATATACGAAAAAGTATTTTTGGTATTTGTGGTATATTTGGTATGTTGATATTCTATCACGTCCAAACATCGCATACACTGTAAAATGTACCATGCATGGTCACATTCTCCTCCAGAATGAAACCACGTGCGGCAGCATATGAATTTTCCTATATAACACTGTTTTTTAAATATCTTCCTGGTTTTTCATCCGATCGTGACTAATTTTTCGGAAATCATCGAGACAATAATCACTGTCGTATATACCCGAATTCGAGACTTTTGCTTAAAAAATGCGTTGGCAAATCATTTTTTTCTATTTGCCTAAGAACTGGTACCAAGTTTGGAATCTCTAGTTCTTATAGTCTCTGACGGATCGACTCAGCTAGTGATCCTGAGCACTAAAATATATATACTTTATGGGGTCGGAGATGCTTCCTTCAGCCTAATACATCCACTTTCTGGAGTCATGAAATTATAATATCCTTCTCATCTATGGGTGATACCCGCTACCCAGATCGAATATACTAAAATATACGAAAAAGTATATTTGGTATTTGTAGTATATTTGGTATGTTGATATTCTATCACGGACCAACATCACATAAAGTATAAAATGTACCATGCATGGTCACATTCTCCACCAGAATGAAACCACGTGCGGCAGCATACGAATTTTCCCATACAACACTGTTTCTTAAATATCTTCCAAGTTTTTCATCCGATCGTGACCAAATTTTCGGAAATCATCAAGACTATAATTACCGTCTTATATACCAGAATTCGAGACTCTCGCTCAAAAAATGCTTTTGCAAATCGATTTATTTCGATTTGGGTGGGCGAAAAGAGGTGTGAAAAAATCGAAAGTAAACTTATTCTGCCCAAGATACACACCAATACTGGTACAAAGTTTGGAATCTCTGGCTCTTATAGTCGCTGAGATCTAGGTGTTCAAGCAGACAGCCAGACATACGGATCGACTCGGCTGGTGACCCTTAGCAAGAATATCTTCGATTTTGGTGAGCGGAAAGGGGTTTGGCGAAAATCTAAAATAAACTTGTTCTGCATAAGAACTGGTACTAAGTTTGGAATCTCTTGTTCTTATAGTCTCTGGCCGATCGACTCAGCTAGTGATCCTGAGCACTAAAATATATACTTTATGTGGTCGGAGATACTTCCTTCAGCCTAATACATCCATTTGCTGGAGTCTTTAAATTATAATATCCTTCTCATCTATGGGTGATACCCGCTACCTAGTTCGAATATACTAAAATATACGAATAAGGATATTTGGTATGTTGATATTCTATCACGTCCAAACATCGCATGCAGTATAAAATGCACCTTCAGTTTAATACATCCATTTTCTGGAGTCATTAAATTATAAAACCCTTCTCACCTATGGCAGATACCCGCTACATAGTTCGAATATACTAAAATATACGAAAAAGTATATTTGGTATGTTGATATTTTAGCACGTCCAAACATCGCATACAGTATAAAATGTACCATGCATGGTCACATTCTCCTCCAGAATGAAACCACGTGCGGCAGCATATGAATTTTCCCATACAACACTG
This sequence comes from Drosophila siamana, assembly GCA_035047445.1. Taxonomy (NCBI): domain Eukaryota; kingdom Metazoa; phylum Arthropoda; class Insecta; order Diptera; family Drosophilidae; genus Drosophila; species Drosophila siamana. The sequence goes on along the minus strand of JAWNPP010000157.1, from coordinate 604,847 downwards.
TTTCTTGAATATCTTCCAAGTTTTTCATCTGATCGCGACCAAATTTGCAGAAATCATCGAGTCTATAATTACCGTCGTATATACCCGAATTCGATACTATAGCTCAAAAAATGCGTTTGCAAATCGTTTTATTTCGATTTGGGTGGGCGAAAAGAGGTGTGGAAAATATCTAAAGTAAACTTGTTCTGCCCAAGATATACACCAATACTAACACAAAGTTTGGATTCTCTAGCTCTTATAGTCTCTGAGATCTAGGTGTTCAAACAGACAACCAGACATACGGATCCACTCGGCTGGTGACCTTTAGCATGAATATCTTCGATGCTGGTGAGCGGAAAGCGTTGTGGCGAAAATCTAAAATAAACTTGTTCTGCCTAAGAACTGCTACCAAGTTTGGAATCTCTAGTTCTTATAGTCTCTGACGGATCGACTCAGCTATTGATCCTGAGCACTAAAATATATACTTTATGGGGTCGAAGATGCTTCCTTCAGCCTAATACATCCATTTTCTGGAGTCATTAAATTATAATACCCTTCTCACCTATGGGAGATACCCGCTACCTAGTTCGAATATACTAAAATATACGAATAAGGATATTTGGTATGTTGTTATTCTATCACGTCCAAACATCGCATGCAGTATAAAATGCACCTTCAGCCTAATACATCCATTTTCTGGAGTCATTAAATTATAATACCCTTCTCACGTATGGGAGATACCCGCTACATAGTTCGAATATACTAAAATATACGAAAAAGTATATTTGGTATGTTGATATTTTAGCACGTCCAAACATCGCGTACAGTATAAAATGTACCATGCATGGTCACATTCTCCTCCAGAATGAAACCACGTGCGTCAGCATATGAATTTTCCCATACAACACTGTTTCTTGAATATCTTCCAAGTTTTTCATCCGATCGCGACCAAATTTGCAGAAATCATCGAGTCTATAATTACCGTCGTATATACCCGAATTCGATACTATAGCTCAAAAAATGCGTTTGCAAATCGTTTTATTTCGATTTGGGTGGGCGAAAAGAGGTGTGGAAAAAATCTAAAGTAAACTTGTTCTGCCCAAGATATACACCAATACTAGCACAAAGTTTGGAATCTCTAGCTCTTATAGTCTCTGAGATCTAGGTTTTTTTAAACAGACAGCCAGACATACGGATCGACTCGGCTGGTGACCCTTAGCAAGAATATCTTCGATTTTGGTGAGCGGAAAGGGTTGTGGCGAAAATCTAAAATAAACTTGTTTTGCCTAAGAACTGCTACCAAGTTTGGAATCTCTAGTTCTTATAGTCTCTGACGGATCGACTCAGCTATTGATCCTGAGCACTAAAATATATACTTTATGGGGTCGGAGATGCTTCCTTCAGCCTAATACATCTATTTTCTGGAGTCATTAAATTATAATATCCTTCTCACCTATGGGAGATACCCGTTACCTAGTTCGAATATACTAAAATATACGAATAAGGATATTTGGTATGTTGATATTCTATCACGTCCAAACATCGCATGCAGTATAAAATGTACCATGCATGGTCACATTCTCCTCCAGAATGAAACCACGTGCGGCAGCATATGAATTTTCCCATACAACACTGTTTCTTGAATATCTTCCAAGTTTTTCATCTGATCGCGACCAAATTTGCAGAAATCATCGAGTCTATAATTACCGTCGTATATACCCGAATTCGATACTATAACTCAAAAAATGCGTTTGCAAATCGTTTTATTTCGATTTGGGTGGGCGAAAAGAGGTGTGGAAAATATCTAAAGTAAACTTGTTCTGCCCAAGATATACACCAATACTAGCACAAAGTTTGGATTCTCTCGCTCTTATAGTCTCTGAGATCTAGGTGTTCAAACAGACAACCAGACATACGGATCGACTCGGCTGGTGACCTTTAGCATGAATATCTTCGATGTTGGTGAGCGGAAAGCGTTGTGGCGAAAATCTAAAATAAACTTGTTCTGCCTAAGAACTGCTACCAAGTTTGGAATCTCTAGTTCTTATAGTCTCTGACGGATCGACTCAGCTAGTGATCCTGAGCACTAAAATATATACTTTATGGGGTCGAAGATGCTTCCTTCAGCCTAATACATCCATTTTCTGGAGTCATTAAATTATAATACCCTTCTCACCTATGGGAGATACCCGCTACCTAGTTCGAATATACTAAAATATACGAATAAGGATATTTGGTATGTTCTTATTCTATCACGTCCAAACATCGCATGCAGTATAAAATGCACCTTCAGCCTAATACATCCATTTTCTGGAGTCATTAAATTATAATACCCTTCTCACGTATTGGAGATACCCGCTACATAGTTCGAATATACTAAAATATACGAAAAAGTATATTTGGTATGTTGATATTTTAGCACGTCCAAACATCGCATACAGTATAAAATGTACCATGCATGGTCACATTCTCCTCCAGAATGAAACCACGTGCGGCAGCATATGAATTTTCCCATACAACACTGTTTCTTGAATATCTTCCAAGTTTTTCATCTGATCGCGACCAAATTTGCAGAAATCATCGAGTCTATAATTACCGTCGTATATACCCGAATTCGATACTATAGCTCAAAAAATGCGTTTGCAAATCGTTTTATTTCGATTTGGGTGGGCGAAAAGAGGTGTGGAAAATATCTAAAGTAAACTTGTTCTGCCCAAGATATACACCAATACTAGCACAAAGTTTGGATTCTCTAGCTCTTATAGTCTCTGAGATCTAGGTGTTCAAACAGACAACCAGACATACGGATCGACTCGGCTGGTGACCTTTAGCATGAATATCTTCGATGTTGGTGAGCGGAAAGCGTTGTGGCGAAAATCTAAAATAAACTTGTTCTGCCTAAGAACTGCTACCAAGTTTGGAATCTCTAGTTCTTATAGTCTCTGACGGATCGACTCAGCTAGTGATCCTGAGCACTAAAATATATACTTTATGGGGTCGAAGATGCTTCCTTCAGCCTAATACATCCATTTTCTGGAGTCATTAAATTATAATACCCTTCTCACCTATGGGAGATACCCGCTACCTAGTTCGAATATACTAAAATATACGAATAAGGATATTTGGTATGTTGTTATTCTATCACGTCCAAACATCGCATGCAGTATAAAATGCACCTTCAGCCTAATACATCCATTTTCTGGAGTCATTAAATTATAATACCCTTCTCACGTATTGGAGATACCCGCTACATAGTTCGAATATACTAAAATATACGAAAAAGTATATTTGGTATGTTGATATTCTATCACGTCCAAACATCGCATGCAGTATAAAATGTACCATGCATGGTCATATTCTCCTCCAGAATGAAACCACGTGCGGCAGCATATGAATTTTCCCATACAACACTATTTCTTGAATATCTTCCAAGTTTTTCATCCGAACGAGACCATATTTGCAGAAATCATCGAGTCTATAATTACCGTCGTATATACCCGAATTCGAGACTCTAGCTCAAAAAATGCGTTTGCAAATCGTTTTATTTCGAATTGGGTGGGCGAAAAGAGTTGTGGAAAAAATCTAAAGTAAACTTGTTCTGCCCATGATATACACCAATACTAGCACAACGTTTGGAATCTCTAGCTCTTATAGTCTCTGAGGTCTAGGTGTTCAAACAGACAACCAGACATACGGATCGACTCGGCTGGTGACCCTTAGAGAATATCTTCGATTTTGGTGAGCGGAAAGGGGTGTCGTGAAAATCTAAAATAAACTTGTTCTGCCTAAGAACTGGTACCAAGTTTGGAATCTCTAGTTCTTATACTCTATGAGTGATCGACTCAGCTTGTGATCCTGAGCACTAAAATATATACTTTATGGGTTCGAAGATGCTTCCTTCAGCCTAATACATCCATTTGCTGGAGTCATGAAATTATAATACCCTTCTCACCTATGGGAGACACCCGCCATCCAGTTCGAAGATACTAAAATATACGAAAAAGTATATTTGGTATTTTTGGTATATTTGGTATGTTGATATTCTATCACGTTCAAACATCGCATACAGGTGTGGAAAAAACCTAAGTTAACTTGTTCTGCCCAAGATATACACCAATACTGGTACAAAGTTTGGAATCTCTAGCTCTTATATTTTCTGAGATCTAGGTATTCAAAGAGACTGCCAGACATACGGATCGACTCGACTGGTAACCCTTAGCAAGAATATCTTCGATTTTGGTGAGCGGAAAGGGTGTGGCGAAAATCTAAAATAAACGTGTTCTGCCTAAGAACTGGTACCAAGTTTGGAATCTCTAGTTCTTATAGTATCTGACGGATCGACTCAGCTAGCACTAAGCTGAGCACTAAAATATATATTCTTTATGGGGACGGAGATGCTTCCTTCAGCCTAATACCTCCATTTTCTGGAGTCATTAAATTATAATACCCTTCTCACCTATGGGAGTAACCAGCCACTCAGTTCGAATATATTAAAATATACGAAAAAGTATTTTTGGTATTTGTGGTATATTTGGTATGTTGATATTCTATCACGTCCAAACATCGCATACACTGTAAAATGTACCATGCATGGTCACATTCTCCTCCAGAATGAAACCACGTGCGGCAGCATATGAATTTTCCTATATAACACTGTTTTTTAAATATCTTCCTGGTTTTTCATCCGATCGTGACTAATTTTTCGGAAATCATCGAGACAATAATCACTGTCGTATATACCCGAATTCGAGACTTTTGCTTAAAAAATGCGTTGGCAAATCATTTTTTTCTATTTGCCTAAGAACTGGTACCAAGTTTGGAATCTCTAGTTCTTATAGTCTCTGACGGATCGACTCAGCTAGTGATCCTGAGCACTAAAATATATATACTTTATGGGGTCGGAGATGCTTCCTTCAGCCTAATACATCCACTTTCTGGAGTCATGAAATTATAATATCCTTCTCATCTATGGGTGATACCCGCTACCCAGATCGAATATACTAAAATTTACGAAAAAGTATATTTGGTATTTGTAGTATATTTGGTATGTTGATATTCTATCACGGACCAACATCACATAAAGTATAAAATGTACCATGCATGGTCACATTCTCCACCAGAATGAAACCACGTGCGGCAGCATACGAATTTTCCCATACAACACTGTTTCTTAAATATCTTCCAAGTTTTTCATCCGATCGTGACCAAATTTTCGGAAATCATCAAGACTATAATTACCGTCTTATATACCAGAATTCGAGACTCTCGCTCAAAAAATGCTTTTGCAAATCGATTTATTTCGATTTGGGTGGGCGAAAAGAGGTGTGAAAAAATCGAAAGTAAACTTATTCTGCCCAAGATACACACCAATACTGGTACAAAGTTTGGAATCTCTGGCTCTTATAGTCGCTGAGATCTAGGTGTTCAAGCAGACAGCCAGACATACGGATCGACTCGGCTGGTGACCCTTAGCAAGAATATCTTCGATTTTGGTGAGCGGAAAGGGGTTTGGCGAAAATCTAAAATAAACTTGTTCTGCATAAGAACTGGTACTAAGTTTGGAATCTCTTGTTCTTATAGTCTCTGGCCGATCGACTCAGCTAGTGATCCTGAGCACTAAAATATATACTTTATGTGGTCGGAGATACTTCCTTCAGCCTAATACATCCATTTGCTGGAGTCTTTAAATTATAATATCCTTCTCATCTATGGGTGATACCCGCTACCTAGTTCGAATATACTAAAATATACGAATAAGGATATTTGGTATGTTGATATTCTATCACGTCCAAACATCGCATGCAGTATAAAATGCACCTTCAGTTTAATACATCCATTTTCTGGAGTCATTAAATTATAAAACCCTTCTCACCTATGGCAGATACCCGCTACATAGTTCGAATATACTAAAATATACGAAAAAGTATATTTGGTATGTTGATATTTTAGCACGTCCAAACATCGCATACAGTATAAAATGTACCATGCATGGTCACATTCTCCTCCAGAATGAAACCACGTGCGGCAGCATATGAATTTTCCCATACAACACTGTTTCTTGAATATCTTCCAAGTTTTTCATCTGATCGCGACCAAATTTGCAGAAATCATCGAGTCTATAATTACCGTCGTATATACCCGAATTCGATACTATAGCTCAAAAAATGCGTTTGCAAATCGTTTTATTTCGATTTGGGTGGGCGAAAAGAGGTGTGGAAAATATCTAAAGTAAACTTGTTCTGCCCAAGATATACACCAATACTAACACAAAGTTTGGATTCTCTAGCTCTTATAGTCTCTGAGATCTAGGTGTTCAAACAGACAACCAGACATACGGATCCACTCGTCTGGTGACCTTTAGCATGAATATCTTCGATGTTGGTGAGCGGAAAGCGTTGTGGCGAAAATCTAAAATAAACTTGTTCTGCCTAAGAACTGCTACCAAGTTTGGAATCTCTAGTTCTTATAGTCTCTGACGGATCGACTCAGCTAGTGATCCTGAGAACTAAAATATATACTTTATGGGGTCGAAGATGCTTCCTTCAGCCTAATACATCCATTTTCTGGAGTCATTAAATTATAATACCCTTCTCACCTATGGGAGATACCCGCTACCTAGTTCGAATATACTAAAATATACGAATAAGGATATTTGGTATGTTGATATTCTATCACGTCCAAACATCGCATGCAGTATAAAATGCACCTTCAGCCTAATACATCCATTTTCTGGAGTCATTAAATTATAATACCCTTCTCACGTATGGGAGATACCCGCTGCATAGTTCGAATATACTAAAATATACGAAAAAGTATATTTGGTATGTTGATATTTTAGCACGTCCAAACATCGCATGCAGTATAAAATGCACCTTCAGCCTAATACATCCATTTTCTGGAGTCATTAAATTATAATACCCTTCTCACGTATTGGAGATACCCGCTACATAGTTCGAATATACTAAAATATACGAAAAAGTATATTTGGTATGTTGATATTTTAGCACGTCCAAACATCGCATACAGTATAAAATGTACCATGCATGGTCACATTCTCCTCCAGAATGAAACCACGTGCGGCAGCATATGAATTTTCCCATACAACACTGTTTCTTGAATATCTTCCAAGTTTTTCATCTGATCGCGACCAAATTTGCAGAAATCATCGAGTCTATAATTACCGTCGTATATACCCGAATTCGATACTATAGCTCAAAAAATGCGTTTGCAAATCGTTTTATTTCGATTTGGGTGGGCGAAAAGAGGTGTGGAAAATATCTAAAGTAAACTTGTTCTGCCCAAGATATACACCAATACTAGCACAAAGTTTGGATTCTCTAGCTCTTATAGTCTCTGAGATCTAGGTGTTCAAACAGACAACCAGACATACGGATCGACTCGGCTGGTGACCTTTAGCATGAATATCTTCGATGTTGGTGAGCGGAAAGCGTTGTGGCGAAAATCTAAAATAAACTTGTTCTGCCTAAGAACTGCTACCAAGTTTGGAATCTCTAGTTCTTATAGTCTCTGACGGATCGACTCAGCTAGTGATCCTGAGCACTAAAATATATACTTTATGGGGTCGAAGATGCTTCCTTCAGCCTAATACATCCATTTTCTGGAGTCATTAAATTATAATACCCTTCTCACCTATGGGAGATACCCGCTACCTAGTTCGAATATACTAAAATATACGAATAAGGATATTTGGTATGTTGTTATTCTATCACGTCCAAACATCGCATGCAGTATAAAATGCTCCTTCAGCCTAATACATCCATTTTCTGGAGTCATTAAATTATAATACCCTTCTCACGTATTGGAGATACCCGCTACATAGTTCGAATATACTAAAATATACGAAAAAGTATATTTGGTATGTTGATATTCTATCACGTCCAAACATCGCATGCAGTATAAAATGTACCATGCATGGTCATATTCTCCTCCAGAATGAAACCACGTGCGGCAGCATATGAATTTTCCCATACAACACTATTTCTTGAATATCTTCCAAGTTTTTCATCCGAACGAGACCAAATTTGCAGAAATCATCGAGTCTATAATTACCGTCGTATATACCCGAATTCGAGACTCTAGCTCAAAAAATGCGTTTGCAAATCGTTTTATTTCGAATTGGGTGGGCGAAAAGAGTTGTGGAAAAAATCTAAAGTAAACTTGTTCTGCCCATGATATACACCAATACTAGCACAACGTTTGGAATCTCTAGCTCTTATAGTCTCTGAGGTCTAGGTGTTCAAACAGACAACCAGACATACGGATCGACTCGGCTGGTGACCCTTAGAGAATATCTTCGATTTTGGTGAGCGGAAAGGGGTGTCGTGAAAATCTAAAATAAACTTGTTCTGCCTAAGAACTGGTACCAAGTTTGGAATCTCTAGTTCTTATACTCTATGAGTGATCGACTCAGCTTGTGATCCTGAGCACTAAAATATATACTTTATGGGTTCGAAGATGCTTCCTTCAGCCTAATACATCCATTTGCTGGAGTCATGAAATTATAATACCCTTCTCACCTATGGGAGACACCCGCCATCCAGTTCGAAGATACTAAAATATACGAAAAAGTATATTTGGTATTTTTGGTATATTTGGTATGTTGATATTCTATCACGTTTAAACATCGCATACAGGTGTGGAAAAAACCTAAGTTAACTTGTTCTGCCCAAGATATACACCAATACTGGTACAAAGTTTGGAATCTCTAGCTCTTATATTTTCTGAGATCTAGGTATTCAAACAGACTGCCAGACATACGGATCGACTCGACTGGTAACCCTTAGCAAGAATATCTTCGATTTTGGTGAGCGGAAAGGGTGTGGCGAAAATCTAAAATAAACGTGTTCTGCCTAAGAACTGGTACCAAGTTTGGAATCTCTAGTTCTTATAGTATCTGACGGATCGACTCAGCTAGCACTAAGCTGAGCACTAAAATATATATTCTTTATGGGGACGGAGATGCTTCCTTCAGCCTAATACCTCCATTTTCTGGAGTCATTAAATTATAATAACCTTTTCACCTATGGGAGATACCCGTTACACAGTTCGCATATACTTAAATATACGAAAAAGTATATTTGGTATTTTTGGTATGTTGATATTCTATCACGTCCAAACATCGCATACAGTATAAAATATACCATGCATGGTCACATTCTCCTCCAGAATGAAACCACGTGCGGCAGCATATGACTTTTCCTATACAACACTGTTTCTTGAATATCTTCCATGTTTTTCATCCGATCGAGAATTTACAGAAATCTTCGAGACTATTATCACAGTCATTCGACTTTAATAATCACAGTCGTATATACCCGATTTCGAGACTTTAGCTTAAAAAATGCGTTTGCAAATCGTTTTTTTTTTCGTTGCAAATCTAAAGTAAACTTGTTCTGCCCAAGATATACACCAATACAAAGTTTGGAATCTCTAGCTCTTATAGTCGCTAAGATCTAGGTGTTCAAACAGACAGCCAGACATGCGGATCGACTCGGATGGTGACCCCTTAGAAGAATATCTTCAATTTTGGTAAGTGGAAAGGGGTGTGGCGAAAATCTAAAATAAACTTGTTCTGCCTAAGAACTGCTACCAAGTTTGGAATCTCTAGTTCTTATAGTCTCTGACGGATCGACTCAGCTAGTGATCCTGAGCACTCAAATATATACTTTTTGGGGTCGGAGATGCTTCCTTCATCCTAATACATCCATTTTCTGGAGTCATTAAATTATAATACCCTTCTCACCTATGGGAGTAACCAGCCACTCAGTTCGAATATATTAAAATATACGAAAAAGTATTTTTGGTATTTGTGGTATATTTGGTATGTTGATATTCTATCACGTCCAAACATTGCATACACTGTAAAATGTACCATGCATGGTCACATTCTCCTCCAGAATGAAACCACGTGCGGCAGCATATGAATTTTCCTATATAACACTGTTTTTTAAATATCTTCCTGGTTTTTCATCCGATCGTGACTAATTTTTCGGAAATCATCGAGACAATAATCACTGTCGTATATACCCGAATTCGAGACTTTTGCTTAAAAAATGCGTTGGCAAATCATTTTTTTCTATTTGCCTAAGAACTGGTACCAAGTTTGGAATCTCTAGTTCTTATAGTCTCTGACGGATCGACTCAGCTAGTGATCCTGAGCACTAAAATATATATACTTTATGGGGTCGGAGATGCTTCCTTCAGCCTAATACATCCACTTTCTGGAGTCATGAAATTATAATATCCTTCTCATCTATGGGTGATACCCGCTACCCAGAACTGGTACCACGTTTGGAATCTCTAGTTCTTTTATTTTATAACTGATCGACTCAGCTTGTGATCATGAGCACTAAAATATATACTTTATGGGATCGGAGATGCTTCCTTCAGCCTAATACATCCATTTTCTGGAGTCATTAAATTATAATATCCTTCTCACCTAAAGGAGACAACCGCCACCCATCTTGAATATACTAAAATATACGAAAAAGTTTATTTGGTATTTTTGGTATATTTGGTATGTTGATATTCTATCAAGTCCAAACATCGCATACAGGTGTGGAAAAAATCTAAAGTAAACTTGTTCTGCCTAAGAACTGGTACCAAGTTTGGAATCTCAAGTTCTTATATTCTATGACTGATCGCCTCAGCTTGTGATCCTGAGCACTAATTATGGGATCGGAGATGCTTCCTTCAGCCTAATACATCGATTTTCTGGAGTCATGAAATTATAATACACTTCACACTTCACATCGATTTTCTGGAGTCATGAAATTATAATACACTTCACACTTATGAGAGACACCCGCCACCCTGTTCGAATATACTAAAATATACGAAAAAGTATATTTGGTATTTTTGGTATGTTTGGTTTGTTGATATTCAATCACGTCCAAACATCGAATACAGTATAAAATGTACCATGCATGATCACATTCTCCTCCAGAATGCAACCACGTGAGTTATAATATTGGAGTCCCAATATTTGGTGAAAATTAAAGGCTGAGCTCAGAGATAGAATAGACTTCTCCGTTGAGTTGCTGTTTTTGGAATGAATTTTTATTATGCAGTCAGTTAGGTATGAGTTGCTCGTGGCGGTTTTGTTGGGCGGAAGCGAGACGGAGGTAGGGGAAGAAGCAGTGGTGGTAACTCCTCTCCCCCTGGAATATAGTGACAGCCAGGACGAAGGAACGGTCGGAACGGCGTGTTGTTGCGTCTCGACGTGAGTGTTGTTCCGATTTTGCAGCTCTTGTGTTATTCTTAATCAGTATTAGGCTTGGGTTGGGTAAGGAGATCTTTACATTATATTATTAACTTCGGAATCGTCATAGGTGATATTATGTATCTCTACGGTGCAGTTTTTATAGCTAATAATCGCTGTGCCGTTGATAGTGGTATAAGGGCCGCACGAAGAGTTGATGTTGACGTTCATGGCCTTCATGATGATAATGTGTCCAATTTCCGGTTCAATTATATTTTCGTCGTTTCCAGATTCTTTCATGTCGCAGGTAGCAGGCCATCCCTCCAAAATTTTCCTGATGCAGTCTCCATCGCTCGTCCGCCCAAACTCCGCATTATTACAAAGTACAAATTATGAATTTTAGGACATTTAGATTCTAAGTACATAAATTTAAATTTTGGACTGAACAATAAAACTTAGGAAGTACTACAAATTGTGTATTTCTTTGTGTTCTTGTGTTATCTTAGTATATACGTTATCTTTGAAATTGTTTACAAATGTGTTGATGGTGTTTTGTTCATTATTTATGTGTTCAGTAATATTCTTAAATCTATCGATTATATTGTTATTAATTATAAGTTGATTCTTAATGGTATTACTCAAATTATTTTCTAATCCTTCTATCTCTTAGAATTTGTTATTGATTTTAGTTTCATTCGCGGCATCCATATTGCCTGTAATGATCTTAACTAAACTACCGAGATGGGAATTAGATTAGTCACTTTTCTTAGTTCTTTTCCTAATCTTGTTTTTGTGTAGTTTTTGCCCTTTAGTGGTGTCAATTGTGACCCCATTGTCTTTTGACACTTTATGTTGAGAAAACCTAGGTGTTAGTTTGCTCCTTCTGTTTTCTTTCCTAAATATTATGTCATCTTGTTCTACAGAAATAGGGTCTTCCCTGTTCAGGTTGAGTTTGTCTGTTCTAATTTTGACCCTTTCTTGGGTCTTTAGAATAGCCAGAAATACTGGGTATAGTTTGGCTCTAAATTCGTTTAATTCCCTTAAAAAGTCATGTTCGTTGTTGAATTATATTTCCCTTAGGAATGTGTGTGATCTTCCAGTAAAGAGTTCGTGAGGTGTCAGTTTCGTAGCTGAGTGTATGCTGTTGTTATAAGTTATAAAGGTTTCGTTCAAAACATCATCATGATTGATTTCTAGTTTTTCCCTCTTTTTCCCCTCATATATAATTCGGTAAATTTCTTTTAACGTTGAATGGAGTCTTTCAACTGGAGCGTTGCTTGCAGACTGTTGGAAAGAAGTAACATGTGTAATTATGTTGTATATCCACTAGCAAATCTAGAGAATTTGTCGATTATGGTTAAAATTGTCTTCCCATTTATGGTATACAAGTCGATATGGACAATGGATAATGGTAGTTCTGCTGTTTCGGTCACCTGGAATTTGTTTTTCTGGGGCTGTCTGTCGTATTTTAAGGATTGGCAAATTTCACAGTCATTTATAATTTTGGCAATTTTCTGTTTCATATATGGAAAGTACGCTTGTCGTTTAAGTTGGCTATGTGCTTCGTCTATACCTCTGTGGTTTGTGCGAGAGTGATATTCTTTGATAAGGGAGCAGGACATCCTCTGTCGTAATTAAATCCTTTAGTAGCATGTTACATCTAACTATTCTGTGTAACCCTGAATTCGCAAAATATTTTTTATATGTTTGATTGAAAATGTGGAATATGTCGTTATTCATCATGATAGAGTAGGTCTTATGCGGGGTGATTTGATCTTTGAAAATTTTGACAATAATCTCTTCTGTGAATCCTTCTTCAGTGAGGGTTTTCCTAATTTTGTTCTTGAATATTGATTGTGTGAGTTTGTTTGGTTTGGGTCCTACTTTGAGTATAATTTGTAAATTGAATTCGTTCAAGGGGGAATTGGAGCTTTTAATGTCTTGGTAGTTCGTGGGCGTCGCGTTGTGGAAGTTAGTTTCGATGCGGCTTAACGCGTCAGCCACTACGTTTTCCGCTCCCTTTTTGTATTCCACTTCATAGTCATATTCTAAAAGTTGGAGTTTCCAACGAACTAACTTGGAATTTGGTTCTTTAAAGTTCATTAACCATGTCAAGGGTCGGTGGTCCGTCTTGATTTTGAATTTATTGCCGAACAGGTATGGTCTGAAGTATTTTGTCGCCCAGATAATGGCTAACATTTCCTTTTCCACTGTAGAGTAATTTCTTTCTGTGTCGGACAGTGTTCTATTAGCGAATGATACGGGTCGTTCTACTGCTCCGATTGCCACGTTGCTGGCATCGGTTGTTAGTACAAACGGTTTTGTAAAATCAGGGTATTGTAAGATTGGGTCATTGCGAAGTAAGATTTTGCATTTTTCAAAGGCTCGGATGTATTCTTCATCTATCTTGACCACTGTCTTTCCTTTTAGTTGCTGTGTCAAAGGTTTGGTGATTGAGGCGAAGTTCCTAATGAATTTTTTTATAATAACCTAAGAGGCCTAAGAATGATTTAATTTCCTTCTTGGTTTTGGGAATTGGAAAGGCTTAATCGCGTGAATTTTCATTGCGTTAGGTTTTATCCCCTCATTAGTGGCTACGTGTCCTAAATATTCGATTTCCTTACGGAAAAAATCAGATTTGTCCGGTTGAAGTTTAAGGTTTGCCTCAGCTAATTTCGAGAGTACTTGGTGTAAATCATTTACGTGTTCTTGTAATGATGATGAGAAAACAATTATGTCGTCTAAATATACTAAACAACATTTGCCCTTGAGATCGTAATTCATAATTCGTTGGAAGGTAGCCGGGGCGTTAGTAAGCCCAAATGGCATTCTTATGAACTCGTAGTGGCCTCCTTCTGCCGTGAAGGCTGTTTTGGGTGAGTCTTTTGGCTCCATTTCAATTTGGTGAAAACCACTTGCTAAATCAAGAGCCGTGAAATATTTTGCTCGACCGATCTTGTCTAGTGTTTCGTTAATATTGGGCATTGGATATTTATCCTTTATGGTCTTCTCGTTAAGCTTTCTATAGTCTATGACCAATCTCCACTTCTTCTTTGTAGGGTCATTTGATTTTTTGGGCACCAGAAATATAGGAGCGCTCCAGGGGCTATGGCTATGCCTAATTATGTCTTGGTCGAGTAGTTTGTTTAGTTGCGTTTGGATTTCCTGACTTTCGACTCTACTGTATCTGAACGGTCTATTGTAGATAGGGATGTCATCTGTGGTCTTGATTTGGTGTTTAATGTGGTTTGTAAAAGAAAGTTTTTGGTTTTCAGTGTGGAAAAGGTTAGCGAATTTCTTGAAAAGCTTTCTTAGAGCAGAATCTTCTTCGGCATTTAAGTGATCGCATTTGATGCACATTGGTTCGTCTTTCACAATTTGGGGTTGGGTTGCTTTTGATTTGGTTTTAGGATCAAATTCTAAGTATTGATCTCTATGATATTGATTGACTTTTAGATATGAATCTAGTACAAAGTTCTGTTTTTGGTCGGCATAGTTTACTACCTCCATCAAGCTATTATTATCTTTGGCTTCATAAAGGCCACCGGAAATTATCAGGTTGTTATTAACTTGAAGATCCTCACAGAAGAAAGTGCCGTTAGTCAAACTTACTGGTAAAGATAATACGACCTTAGAAAATTCCTCGATTATGTGGACTTTTGAAGCGGGGTTTCTTTCTTGAAAAATTTGTAATTTGCATAGTGTAGTTTGGAGACTTGATTTAGGCAGGTTAATAACGGTGTTAATTGGTGAGAGTATGTCCATGCCTATCAGGCCATGGAAGAAATCATGGAAGTGAAATAACATCATGGAGAAGTGTTGGTGGTGTTTGAATTCTTTGAATAGTGGAATATCGACCTTTGTGTAGAGTTTGTGTGTATTAACGACTGTCTTTATTATGATGGGATTGTTCAGTTCTATTTGTTCTGTTTTAGGGATTAAATCAGGATTAATAAAAGAGACGGAGGACCCTGTCTACCAGGAACCGTAAAGGTTTGTCATTCAGATTGATAACTACGTAGGGAAGTATAGGGCCATGTTTATCTTTGTTTAAGTACCCAGTACCCAGATTGTGGGTCGAGGCCGGCCCTTGAAAATTTGCTCCTTCGTTAATGTTATGCAGTTCGTATTGTTGTTGTTCGGTGAAATGCACGTTTGCATTTCCAGACGGTGTTGTGGAAGTGGGAGGACCATGAATTGCCCTGGTATTAGAATAATTCTTTTGATTAAAAGGGTTGCTATTGTTGTATCCCTGTATCCATATCTGTTCTGATTATTACCCTGTTGGTTATGTTTGTATCGATTATTTTCCTGTTGATTGTGTTTGTACTGCTTATTTCCTTGTTGATTCTGTTTGTACTGATTATTTCCTGTTGATTATATCCCCACTTTCTAATGTGGTTGTTGTTTGTGTTAGCGTCTGAGGCTGGATTAGCACTATTCCAGTTCCGCTTTCCAGAACTGTCTTGTCTTTGCCGAAGGTAAATATCCCTTTCCTTAATTGCCAATCTATAAGCTTCTCTGAGATTCTCTGGTTTCGTAGACCTAATCGTGCCTCCAAGTGGACCTCTAAGACCCGCCAGAAATACGTGCAGACTTGCACTGGAAAACATTTGTTTCTTAATCTTAATCAATGATGGTTCGGACTTTGTTTTCTACCAACCTATGAAGTGCTGCATTACAACTTGAAATTTGATCATATAGGTTTTGGATAGACAGGTTCTTTTGAGCCAATCCATGCAGTTCGCTCATAAGCGTTGGTTCGTCTCCCTTGTCCGTACAGTGGATTAACAATGTTTCTCTAATATCATCCCAGTTCAATGTCGTTCCTACCTCCTTCAGAATGTCGTTGGCTTTCCCTTCAATTTTGTTTCTAATTGCCCTGAGAAGCATTCGCCCGTGGGGGGTCTGATCAGTTCCCCCGATTAACAATAGGATCGCTTCTACATTTGATATGAAGTCGTTGAGATCCTCGGGTTTACCATCAAAAACCTTCAAAAATCTAATTTGGTCTGGGACGCGCAAGGATTGAAAAATGTCGGCTGGTCGGTTCCTTGTCATATTCTGGTTGGGTGGTGGGGAACTGGAGGAAGAGTTCATGTTGGAAGTATCGCTAGGTGCCCTAGGTACTAGGTCCTGATTAGGGTTTGGTGTACTATTTTCGGGCAATTTGCTCGTTGCTCTGGTTCTGATACTAGGTAAAAGTTTGCCTTTGATTGTCGCCATTAAACAAAAGGCGTCCGAGTACTGATCTTTTAGTCGAATTAATTTGTGTTCAAAATGTGTGTGTATATCTATATAAAAGCGTGTGAATGTGTGTGTGTCTTAAAGGTAGCTTAGTTTATTAACTTAATGGCTTTACTCGCCGTTTTATGTGGACAATGGGTTGGATTCTGGAATGAAATATCAAAGTTGTTACATGCCTCAAGGTTCAGTGAATATTTCTTATACTTGCGAATTGTGTTAGCACAATTGTGTTGTAGTGTTTTTCATGTATTAACAATAGAGCACTATAAATTAGTTTTATATTGATTGTTTTGCTTGAGTATATATAAGCATGTTTATTATTCTTTTTTTTTTTTTTTTTTTTTTTATATATATATATATATATGTCGAATTATGCTCGTCTTCCAAGTGACGACGATAGCATACAATACACAACTGACTTTTCGATCGAATCACTTCTATGCCTATGCCTTCGAATCACACCCGGCGACAGCGACACAACGCGCTGTCGCCCCGCTAAAACGGTACTTTCCAAAACGGCGCCATACAGACAATCACTCACAGCGCAAGAAATTATGAAATTTGCATTTCTGATGAAATACCCGAAAATGTGTATTCGCAGACACGCACACACATTCGCAACCACGCAGTTTCAATGCGCCGACATATACATGTTTGCATGTTTGATTTGCCTACTGACCATCTGGCTTCAAACATGTCGAGTATCGGGTAGAACAAATCTACATACGTGTTACACATCGATCGTGTTTTCTTATTCTTTGTGTTGAACATTGTGTTCGTTGCGTTGGAGCGTCGTAATACGTACTTGTGATGTCGAGCCAATATGTTGTACCACAACAACAGTCGGCTCCGGCGTAGTCGACACAAGTTCGCCCTGAACCTGCGTCAGACCGTATCGGATCCAACAAGAAGTTTGATTCGAACATTTGTACTAAATGATCAAACCAAATTGTTGGCACAACGTTCGTGCGACGGCTAATGCATCGGCTCACTCACCATTTTCTCGACTGACGTTGAAACTAATTTACACTTGCACATAAATAAATTTCACTTCTCTTTCTTTAAAGTTCACTGTTTGGCATTAATTACAACTTTGATATTCCGTTCTCACTGTCCAACATTTTCAATTCATTATTATGTTATAGTATATACATTCTTCTTTTGCACATAATTTCTTTACTTTTCTTTCTTTCTTCTTTTTTTTTTTTTTTTTAACTTTACACACTTTGTTAATAACTATCTTACATTAAAATAATATTGGTATCCTCATCCTCCGGGAGCTGGTTCGAAATTGCGGCTGCGCCAGTTATAATATTGGAGTCCCAATATTTGGTGAAAATTAAAGGCTGAGCTCAGAGATAGAATAGACTTCTCCGTTGAGTTGCTGTTTTTGGAATGAATTTTTATTATGCAGTCAGTTAGGTATGAGTTGCTCGTGGCGGTTTTGTTGGGCGGAATCGAGACGGAGGTAGGGGAAGAAGCAGTGGTGGTAACTCGTGCGGCAGCATATGAATTTTCCCATACAACACTGTTACTTGAATATCTTCCAATCTGTTCAAACGATCGCGACCAAATTTGCAAAAATCATCGAGACTATAATCACCGTCGTATATACCCGAATTCGAGACTTTAGCTTAAAAAATGCGTTTGCAAATCGTTTTTTTCGATTTGGGTGGGCGAAAATAGGTGTTGAAAAAATCTAATCTGCGCAAGATATACACCAATACTGGTACAAAGTTTGGAATCTGTAGCTCTTATAGTCTCTGAGGCCTAGGTGTTCAAACAGACAGCCAGACATACGGATCGACTCGGCTGGTGACCCTTGGCAAGAATATCTTCGATTTTGGTGAGCGGAAGAGGGTGTGGCGAAAATCTAAAATAAACTTGGTCTACCAAAGAACAGGTACCAAGCTTGGAATCTCTAGTTCTTATAGTCTCTGACGGATCGACTCAGCTAGTGATCATGAGCACTAAAATGTATACTTTATGGGGACAGAGATGCTTCCTTCAGCCTAATACATCCATTTTCTGGAGTCATTAAATTATAATACCCTTTTCACCTATGGGAGATACCCGCTACCCCATTAGAATATACTAAAATATACGAAAAGTGTATTTGGTATTTTTGGTATATTTGATAATGAAACCACGTGCGGCAGCATATGAATTTTCCCATACAACACTGTTACTTGAATATCTTCCAATTTGTTCAAACGACCGCGACCAAATTTGCAAAAATCATGGAGACTATAATCACCGTCATATATAACCGAATTCGAGACTCTAGCTTAATAAATGCTTTTGCAAATCGTTTTTTTCAATTTGGATGGGCGAAAATAGGTGTTAAAAAAATCTAATCTGCCGAAGATATACACCAATACTGTTACAAACTTTGGAATCTCTTGCTCTTATAGTCTCTGAGATCTAGATGTTCAAACAGACAGCCAGACATACGGATCGACTTGGCTGGGGTTGGAGATGCTTCCTTCAGCTTAATACATCCATTTTCTGGAGTCGTTAAATTATGATACCCTTCTCACCTATGGGAGATATTCAGCTAGTGATCCTGAGCACCAAAATATATACTTTATGCGGTCGGATATGCTTCCTTCAGCTTAATACATCCATTTTCTGGAGTCGTTAAATTATAATACCCTTCTCACCTATGGGAGATACCCGTTACCCAGTTGAAATATACTAAAATATACGAGAAACTATATATGTTGATATTCTATCACGTCCAAAGATCGCATACAGTATAAAATGTACCATGCATGGTAACATTCTCCACCAGAATGCAACCACGTGCGGCAGCATACGAATTTTCTCATACAAAACTGTTTCTTAAATATCTTCCAAGTTTTTGATCCGATCGCAACCAAATTTGCAGAAATCATGGAGACTATAATCACCGTCGTATATACCCAAATTTGAGACATTAGCTTAGAAAATGCGTTTGCAAATCATTTTTTTCGATTTGCCTAAGAACTGGTGCCAAAGTTTGGAATCTCTAGTTCTTATAGTCTCTGACGGATCGACTCAGCTAGTGATCCTGAGCACTAAAATATATACTTATGGGGTCGGAGATGCTTTCTTCAGCCTAATACATCCATTTTCTGGAGTCATTAAATTATAATACCTTTCTCACCTTTGGGAGATACCCGCTACCCAGTTTGAATATACTAAAATATACGAAAAAGTATATTTGGTATTTTTGGTATGTTTGGTATGTCCAAACATCGCATACAGTATAAAATGTACCATGCATGGTCACATTCTCCTCCAGAATGAAACCACTTGCGGCAGCATATGAGTTTTCCCATTCAACACTCTTTCTTAAATATATTCCAAGTTTTTCATCCGATCGCGACCAAATTTGTAGAAATCATGGAGACTATAATCACCGTCGTATATACCCAAATTCGAGACTTTAGCTTAAAAAATGCGTTTGCAAATCGTTTTTTTCGATTTGGGTGGGCGAAAATAGGTGTGGAAAAAATCTAAAGTAAACTTGTTCTACCCTATACCTAGCTAGAATATCTTCGATTTTGGTGAGCGGAAAGGGGTGTGGCGAAAATCTAATTTAAACTTGTTCCGCCTAAGAACTGGTGGCAAAGTTTGGAATCTCTAGTTCTTATAGTCTCTGACGGATCGACTCAGCTCGTGATCCTGAGCACTAAAATATATACTTTATGGGGTCGGAGATGCTTCCTTCAGCTTAATACATCAATTTTCTGAAGTCATTAAATTATAATACCCTTCTCACCTATGGGAGATGCCCGCTACCCAGTTCGAATATACTAAAATATACGAAAAAGTATATTTGGTATAAAATGTACCATGCATGGTCACATTCTCCTGCAGAATGAAACCACGTGCGGCAGCATATGAGTTTTCCCATACAACACTGTTTCTTAAATATCATCCAAGTTTTTCATCCGATCGCGACCAAATTTGCAGGAATCATGGACACTATAATCACCGTCGCATATACCCGAATTCGAGACTTTAGCTTAAAAAATGCGTTTGCAAATCGTTTTTTTTTCGATTTGGGTTGGCGAAAAGAGGTGTGGAAAAAATCTAAAGTAAACTTGTTCTTCCCAAGATATACACCAATAGTGGTACAAAGTTTGGAATCTCCAGCTCTAGGTGTTCAAACAGACAGCCAGACATACGGATCCAAACGTTTGGAATCTCCAGCTCTTATTGTCTTTAAGTTCTAGGTGTTCAAACAGACAGCCAGACATACGGATCGCATCGGCTGGTGACCTTTAGCAAGAATATCTTCGATTTTGGTGAACGGCAAGGGGTGTGGCGAAAATCTAAAATAAACTTGTTTTGCCTATTGGAATCTCTAGTTCTTATAGTCTCTGACGGATCGACTCAGCTAGTAATCCTGAGCACTAAAATATATACTTTATGGGGTCGGAGATGCTTTCCTCAGCCTAATGCATCCATTTTCTGGAGTCATTAAATTATAAACCCTTCTCACCTTTGGGAGATACCCGCTACCCAGTTTGAATATAATAAAATATACGAAAAAGTATATTTGGTATTTTTGGTATGTTTGGTATGTTGATATTCTATCACGTCCAAACATCGCATACGGTATAAAATGTACCATGCATGGTCACATTCTCCTCCAGAATGAAACCACGTGCGGCAGCATATGAATTTTCCCATACAACACTGTTTCTTGAATATCTTCCAAGTTTTTCATCCGATCGCGACCAAATTTGCAGAAATCATGGAGACTATAATCACCGTCGTATATACCCGAATTCGAGACTTTAGCTTAAAAATACGTTTGTAAATCGTTTTTTTCGATTTGGGTGGGCGAAAAGAGGTGTGGAAAAAATCTAAAGTAAACTTGTTCTGCCCAAGATATATACCAATAGTGGTACAAAGTTTGGAATCTCTAGCTCGTATAGTCTCTGAGATCTAGGTGTTCAAACAGACAGCCAGACATACGGATCGACTAGGCTTAGCAAGAATATCTTCGATTTTGGTGAGCGGAAAGGGGTGTGGCGAAAATCTTATATTAACTTGTTTTGCCTATTGGAATCTCTAGTTCTTATAGTCTCTGACGGATCGACTCAGCTAGTGATCCTGAGCACTAAAATATATACTTTATGGGGTCGGAGATGCTTTCTTCAGCCTAATACATCCATTCTCTGGAGTCATTAAATTATAATACCTTTCTCACCTTTGGGAGATACCCGCTACCCAGTTTGAATATACTAAAATATACGAAAAAGTATATTTGGTGTTTTTGGTATGTTTGGTATGTCCAAACATCGCATACAGTATAAAATGTACCATGCATGGTCACATTCTCCTCCAGAATGAAACCACGTGCGGCAGCATATGAGTTTTCCCATTCAACACTGTTTCTTAAATATATTCCAAGTTTTTCATCCGATCGCGACCAAATTTGTAGAAATCATGGAGACTATAATCACCGTCGTATATACCCGAATTCGAGACTTTAGCTTAAAAAATGCGTTTGCAAATCGTTTTTTTCGATTTGGGTGGGCGAAAATAGGTGTGGAAAAAATCTAAAGTAAACTTGTTCTACCCAAGATACACACCAATAGTGGTACAAAGTTTGGAATCTCTAGCTCGTATAGTCTCTGAGATTTAGGTGTTCAAACAGACAGCCAGACATACGGATCGACTCGGCTGGTGACCCATAGCTAGAATATCTTCGATTTTGGTGAGCGGAAAGGGGTGTGGCGAAAATCTAATTTAAACTTGTTCCGCCTAAGAACTGGTGCCAAAGTTTGGAATCTCTAGTTCTTATAGTATCTGACGGATCGACTCAGCTCGTGATCCTGAGCACTAAAATATATACTTTATGGGGTCGGAGATGCTTCCTTTAGCTTAATACATCAATTATCTGGAGTCATTAAATTATAATACCCTTCTCACCTATGGGAGATGCCCGCTACCCAGTTCGAATATACTAAAATAAACGAAAAAGTATATTTGGTATAAAATGTACCATGCATGGTCACATTCTCCTCCAGAATGAAACCACGTGCGGCAGCATATGAATTTTCCCATACAACACTGTTTCTTAAATATCATCCAAGTTTTTCATCCGATCGCGACCAAATTTGCAGAAATCATGGACACTATAATCACCGTCGTATATACCCGAATTCGGGACTTTAGCTTACAAAATGCGTTTGCAAATCGTTTTTTTTCGATTTGGGTTGGCGAAAAGAGGTGTGGAAAAAATCTAAAGTAAACTTGTTCTGCCCAAGATATACACCAATAGTGGTACAAAGTTTGGAATCTCCAGCTCTAGGTGTTCAAACAGACAGCCAGACATACGGATCCAAACGTTTGGAATCTCCAGCTCTTATTGTCTTTAAGTTCTAGGTGTTCAAACAGACAGCCAGACATACGGATCGCATCGGCTGGTGACCTTTAGCAAGAATATCTTCGATTTTGGTGAACGGCAAGGGGTGTGGCGAAAATCTAAAATAAACTTGTTTTGCCTATTGGAATCTCTAGTTCTTATAGTCTCTGACGGATCGACTCAGCTATTGATCCTGAGCACTAAAATATATACTTTATGGGGTTGGAGATACTTCCTTCAGCCTAATACATCCATTTTCTGGAGTCATTAAATTATACCTTTCTCACCTTTGGGAGATACCCGCTACCCAGTTCGAATATACTAAAAGATACGAAAAAGTATATTTGGTTTTTGTATGTTTGGTATGTTGATATTCTATCACGTCCAAACATCGTATACAGTATAAAATGTACCATGCATGGTCACATTCTCCTCCAGAATGAAACCACGTGCGGCAGCATATAAATTTTCCCATACAACACTGTTTCTTGAATATCTTCCAAGTTTTTCATCCGATCGCGACCAAATTTGCAGAAATCATGGAGACTATAATCACCGTCGTATATACCTGAATTCGAGACTTTAGCTAAAAAAAATACGTTTGCAAATAGCTTTTTTCGATTTGGGTGAGCGAAAAGAGGTGTTGAAAAAATCTAAAGTAAACTTGTTCTGCCCAAGATATACACCAATAGTGGTACAAAGTTTTGAATCTCCAGCTCTTATAGTCTCTTAGATCTAGGTGTTCAAACAGACAGCCAGACATACGG
Organism: Drosophila siamana; assembly: GCA_035047445.1. Classification (NCBI taxonomy): domain Eukaryota; kingdom Metazoa; phylum Arthropoda; class Insecta; order Diptera; family Drosophilidae; genus Drosophila; species Drosophila siamana. The sequence continues at coordinate 581,266 of JAWNPP010000157.1, read as the reverse complement.
ATCGACTCAGCTGGTGACCCTTAGTGACCGATCGCGACCAAATTTGCAGAAATCATGGAGACTATAATCACCGTCGTATATACCCGAATTCGAGACTTTAGCTTAAAAAATGCGTTTGCAAATCGTTTTTTTCGATTTGGGTGGGCGAAAAGAGGTGTGGAAAAATCTAAAGTAAACTTGTTCTACCCAAGATACACACCAATAGTGGTACAAAGTTTGGAATTTCTAGCTCGTATAGTCTCTGAGATCTAGGTGTTTAAACAGGCAGCCAGACATACGGATCGACTGGGCTGGTGACCCATAGCTAGAATATCTTCGATTTTGGTGAGCGGAAAGGGGTGTGGCGAAAATCTAATTTAAACTTGTTTCGCCTAAGAACTGGTGCCAAAGTTTGGAATCTCTAGTTCTTATAGTCTCTGACGGATCGACTCAGCTCGTGATCCTGAGCACTAAAATATATACCTTATGGGGTCGAAGATGCTTCCTTCAGCTTAATACATCAATTTTCTGGAGTCATTAAATTATAATACCCTTCTCACCTATGGGAGATGCCCGCTACCCAGTTCGAATATACTAAAATATACGATAAAGTATATTTGGTATAAAATGTACCATGCATGGTCACCATCTCCTCCAGAATGAAACCACGTGCGGCAGCATATGAATTTTCCTATTCAACACTGTATCTTAAATATCTTCCAAGTTGTTGAATATCCCATATTCAAAAATAACATTCGGTATTTTTCTTTATTAAGTATTTTGATATAATTAGAATTAGGTCACATTGAAATATAACTCGATCTCTTTTGTAACTGATAGCTGTTGAGTGTGGTTGTGTTGCGTGCTTGAAAAGAGCTTAAAGCCAATGAAATATAAAATAATATAAAAACTAAATCCGTGTTTAATTAATCAATCAAAATAGTAAAATACATTATTATTTTAAAATATCAACAGGTTATGGGCCCAGTCCACGCCTATTAAGTTATTTTTATAGTAATACAATAGATTGTGAAATAATTCATAGTTTTGTGCTTGTGTGAAAAATTAAATAAAAATGGAAAAAGGAAAGCGGAATATAAAGCCATTCGATGGCGAAAAATATCCAATTTGGAAGCATAGAATTCGAGCTTTACTAACTGAGCTACGCGTTATAAAAGTTATTGATGAAAATGTGCCAGATTCAATTGACGATGATTGGAAGAGGGCGGAGGAAAACGCAAAGGGGATATTAATTGAATACTTGAGCGACTCATTTCTGAATTTCACAATTGGTGACGTCACGTCGCGTCAGATTTTGAAAAACTTGGACGCCATTTATGAGCGCGAAAGTGTAGCTGCGGAATTAGCAACACGCAGGCGGCTATTCGATCTAAAGTTAAAATCCGATCAAACATTGTTAAGTCATTTCAATATTTTTGACGGATTAATGAGTGATTTGGTGGCCTCAGGCGCGTCGATAAATGAGTTGAGCAAAGTTGCACATTTGCTGTATTCATTGCCTTCGTCCTACAATGGAGTCATTACTGCCATTGAGAATATGTCAAAAGACGAATTAAATCTGGCTGTTGCAAAAGCACGACTGTTAGACTACGAGTTAAAAATTAATAAAGATATTAACGACACTAGCAGAAAAGCATTAACAGTAAACACACACCATAATAATTTTAAAAACAATAGAAATAATTCAAATAGAAATAGAGCAGTTAAGCCAAAGAACAGTTTTAAGGGCAAGCCAAAGTTTAGTGGAAAATGCCATTTTTGCGGCAAAACAGGGCACATCAAAAGGGATTGCTTTAATTACAAAAGAATGATAAATAAAAAGGAAAATCAAAATAAACAAGCTCAATGCGCCACAACACAGCACGGTTTCGCGTTTATGCTAAAAGCAAATAATAATACGAATAATACGAATAAGTGCGGTTTTATTCTTGACTCCGGTGCCACTGATCATCTCATTAATGATGAATCATTATACGCCGATTGTGTGAATCTGAGGAGTCCTCTAAAGATCGCTGTGGCAAAGCAAGGGTCTTTCATCTACGCTACTAAGCGTGGTATTGTACGGCTGCGCAACGGTAATGACATAACCCTGGAGGATGTCTTGTTCTGCAAGGAGGCGGCAGGAAATCTTATCTCGGTAAAGAGATTGCAAGAAGCAGGAATGTCCATAGAATTTGACAAAAGCGGAGTAACCATTTCCAAAAATGGAGTGGCAGTTGCTAAAAATACAGGTCAGTCAATTAATATACCTATTATTGAATTTCAAGCATACTCTTTAATTGCAAATAATAAAAATAATTTTCAATTATGGCATGAGAGATTTGGGCATGTTAGCAATAGCAAATTACTAGAAATAAAAAGAAAAATTTGTTCACTGATAATAGTCCTCTTAACAATTTGGAATTGTCCGATGAAATATGTGAAGCTTGTTTAAATGGAAAACAAGCCAGGTTACCCTTTAAGCAATATAAAGATAAAAGCTACATAAAAAGACCATTGTTTGTAGTTCATTCCGATGTTTGTGGCCCTATTACACCCGGTACAATAGATAGTAAAAATTACTATGTAATTTTTGTAGACCAGTTTACACATTATTGTGTAACCTACCTAATAAAGTTCAAGTCTGATGTATTTAACATGTTTAAAGACTTTGTTGCGAAAAGCGAGGCGCATTTTAATTTAAAAATCGTTAATTTGTATATTGACAATGGAAGAGAATATCTTTCAAATGAGATGCGTGAGTTCTGTGTTCAGAAAGGCATCTCATATCATTTAACTGTACCACACACACCTCAGTTAAATGGTGTCTCTGAGAGAATGATTAGAACATTAACTGAAAAAGCCCGTGCAATGGTTTGCGGTGCAAAATTAGATAAAAGCTTCTGGGGAGAAGCTGTGTTAACTGCAACATATTTAGTTAACAGAATTCCAAGTAGAGCACTTGGTGAGATTGCAAAGACGCCATACGAGATGTGGCATGATAGAAAACCCAATCTAAACCATTTAAAAGTTTTCGGCTCAACTGTGTATGTACACAATAAAACCAGAAAAAGAAAATTTGACGATAAGTCGTACAAAACTATTCTGGTTGGTTATGAACCTAACGGTTTTAAATTATGGGATCCTATCAATGAAAAATTTGTTGTTGCAAGAGATGTGATTGTTGATGAAACCAATATGTTTCACTCTAGAGCTGGAAAACATGATACAAAATTCCTGAATGATAGTAAGGATGTTAATCAAAGAGAATTCCTGAAAGATAGTAAGGAAAGTGATCATGGCAATTTTCTGAATGAAAGTAAGGAAATAGATGAAATTGTAATCCTGAATGATAGTAAGGATATTAATCAAAGAGAATTCCTGAAAGATAGTAAGGAAAGAGATCATAGAAATTTCCCGAATGAAAGTACGGAATGTATTGTAAGCAAACAGCCTAGACAAATTGAATGTGATGAAAATTCAATTGATTGCATTGACAACAACAATGATATTGAAATATTCACTAGACGAAGTGAAAGATTAAAAGGAAAGCAACAGGTATCTTACAGTAAAGACAATACAAATTTTAATATGTTTGTTATGAATGCTCATACAATTTTTAATGACGTCCCAAATTCATATGAGGAAATCAATTGTAGAAACGACAAACTTCTTTGGGAGGAAGCCATTAAAGCTGAGCTGAAGTCTCATGAAGAAAATAATACTTGGACAATTGTTAAAAGGCCTGAAAACAAAAACATCGTTGATAGCAGATGGGTATTTTCTATTAAACAGGATGAATTAGGAAATCCTATAAGGTATAAAGCAAGGCTAGTTGCTCGTGGGTTTACTCAACAGTTTCAAGTCGACTATAACGAAACTTTTGCACCAGTTGCTAGAATTTCAAGTTTTCGACTCATATTATCACTATCAGTTCAATACAATTTAAAAGTACATCATATGGATGTAAAGACAGCATTTTTGAATGGAATACTGAATGAAGAAATATATATGCAACCTCCCCAAGGTATCCCATGTAATATTCAAAATGTGTGTAAGCTAAATAAGGCAATTTATGGACTCAAGCAAGCAGCTAGATGCTGGTTTGAAGTTTTTGAGCAAGTATTAAAAGATTGCGGATTTGTTAACTCTCCTGTCGATCGTTGCATATATATAAATGAAAAAGGCAATATCAAAGAAAACATATATGTTTTGTTATATGTTGATGATGTAGTAATAGCAACCGGAAATGTGGAAAGAATGAATAGCTTCAAAAACTATTTAATAAAAAAATTCAAAATGACTGACTTAAATGAAATAAGACATTTCATTGGGATAAGAGTAGAAACATTTGAAGATAGAATTTGCTTAAGCCAGTCTGCATATATTAAAAGGGTTTTAAATAAATTTAATATGGAAAACTGCAATCCAGTTAGTACCCCACTACCAAGCAAACTAAATTACGACCTACTTAATTTAGACACAGATTGTAATGCTCCATGCCGAAATCTTATAGGCTGCTTAATGTACATAATGCTTTGTACACGCCCCGACACAGCCACTGCTGTAAATATTTTAAGCAGATATAATAGCAAAAATAATTTGGAGCTATGGCAATGCTTAAAAAGGGTACTTAGATATTTGAAAGGAAATATTGATATGAAATTGATTTTTAAGAAAAATCCATCTTATGAAAATATCTTAGTTGGTTTTGCAGATTCCGACTGGGGCGGCAGTAATATTGATAGGAAAAGTACAACGGGATATTTATTTAAAATGTTCGATACGAATCTAATTTGCTGGAATACCAAAAGACAAAATTCGGTAGCAGCTTCATCAACTGAAGCAGAATACATGGCTTTATTTGAAGCTGTAAGAGAAGCCTTATGGTTAAAATCTTTACTAGAGAGTGTTAATATAAAGCTTGAAGGACCTATTAAAATTAATGAAGACAACCAAGGTTGTATCTCTATTGCTAACAATCCCACTTGCCATAAAAGATCCAAACATATTGATATTAAATATCATTTTGCCAGAGAGCAAGTTGAAAATAATGTTATTTGTATTGAGTATATATCCACAGATAATCAACTTGCTGACATCTTTACCAAGCCGTTGCCAGCTGCGAGATTCAATGAACTACGTACCAAGATTGGAATGCAAGATGACTGAATGGAGAACACTTTTTAAATTTAATTGAATTCACTATTTTTATTTGCATTATTCAGATAACGAAAACTGACTGAATTATTTGTTTAATTGTTTTGTTTGATACTTTAAAAATATTTTTTTAACAAAATGAAGTATGAAATATTGTTATGTTAAGTCAAGAAGTGGTCTGATCAGGTTTTTCTGGGTTTTCCCTGATCCACGTAGCGAATGCTAGATCACATTGTTTACCCCAGAACGCACACAAGCCACAGTAGACTAAGTTTATAATGAAACTAATTTTTTTTTAATTTTGTTTACTATTCTATATGTTATTTTTGAGGGGGCGTGTTGAATATCCCATATTCAAAAATAACATTCGGTATTTTTCTTTATTAAGTATTTTGATATAATTAGAATTAGGTCACATTGAAATATAACTCGATCTCTTTTGTAACTGATAGCTGTTGAGTGTGGTTGTGTTGCGTGCTTGAAAAGAGCTTAAAGCCAATGAAATATAAAATAATATAAAAACTAAATCCGTGTTTAATTAATCAATCAAAATAGTAAAATACATTTTTATTTTAAAATATCAACACAAGTTTTCCATCCGATCGCGACCAAATTTGCAGAAATCATGGACACTATAATCACCGTCGTATATACCCGAATTCGGGACTTTAGCTTAAAAAATGCGTTTGCAAATCGTTTTTTTTCGATTTGGGTTGGCGAAAAGAGGTGTGGAAAAAATCTAAAGTAAACTTGTTCTGCCCAAGATATACACCAAAAGTGGTACAAAGTTTGGAATCTCTAGCTCGTATAGTCTCTGAGATCTAGGTGTTCAAACAGACAGCCAGACATACGGATCGACTCGGCTGGTGACCCATAGCAAGAATATCTTCGATTTTGGTGAGCGGAAAGGGGTGTGGCGAAAATCTAATTTAAACTTGTTCCGCCTAAGAACTGGTGCCAAAGTTTGGAATCTCTAGTTCTTATAGTCTCTGACGGATCGACTCAGCTCGTGATCCTGAGCACTAAAATATATACTTTATGGGGTCGGAGATGCTTTCTTCAGCCTAATACATCCATTTTCTGGAGTCATTAAATTATAATACCTTTCTCACCTTTGGGAGATACCCACTACCCAGTTCGAATATACTAAAATATACGAAAAAGTATATTTGGTATAAAATGTACCATGCATGGTCACATTCTCCTCCAGAATGAAACCACGTGCGGCAGCAAATAGTTTTTTTTCAATTTGGATGGGCGAAGAGGTGTGGAAAAAATCTAAAGTAAACTTGTTCTGCCCAAGATATACACCAATAGTGGTACAAAGTTTGGAATCTCCAGGTCTTATAGTCTCTGAGATCTAGGTGTTCAAACAGACAGCCAGACATACGGATCGACTCGGCTGGTGACCCTTAGCAAAAATATCTTCGATTTTGTTGAGCGGAAAGGGGTGTGGTGAAAATCTAAAATAAACTTGTTCTGCCTAAGAACTGGTACCAAAGTTTGGAATCTCTAGTTCTTATAGTCTCTGACGGATCGACTCAGCTAGTGATCCTGAGCACTAAAATATATACTTTATGGGGTAGGAGATGTTTCCTTCAGCCTAATACATCCATTTTCTGGAGTCATTAAATTATAATACCCCTCTCACCTATGGGAGATACCCGCTACCCAGTTCGAATATAGTAAAATATACGAAAAAGTTTATTTGGTATTTATGGTATATTTGGTATGTTGATATTCTATCACCTCCAAACATCGCATACAGTATAAAATGTACCATGCATGGTCACATTCTCCTCCAGAATGAAACCACGAAAACTGAACCAACTGAAACTGTTTCTCAAATATCTTCCAAATTTTTCATCCGATCGCGACCAAATTTGCAGAAATCATCAAGACAATAATCACCGTTGTATGTACCCAAATTCGAGACTTCAGCTAAAAAAATGAGTTTGCAAATCGTTTTTTTCGATTTGGGTGGGCGAAAAGAGGTGTGGAAAAAATCTAAAGTAAACTTGTTCTGCCCAAGATATACACCAATAGTGGTACAAAGTTTGGAATCTCCAGCTCTTATAGTCTCTTAGATCTAGGTGTTCAAACAGACAGCCAGACATACGGATCGACTCGGCTGGTGACCCTTAGCAAGAATATCTTCGATTTTGGTGAGCGGAAAGGGTTGTGGCGAAAATCTAAAATAAACTTGTTTTGCCTATTGAAATCTCTAGTTCTTATAGTCTCTGACGGATCGACTCAGCTAGTAATCCTGAGCACTAAAATATATACATCCATTTTCTGGAGTCAATAAATTATAATACCTTTCTCACCTTTGGGAGATACACGGCTGGTGAACCTTAGCAAAAATATTTTCGATTTTGTTGAGCGGAAAGGGGTGTGGTGTAAATCTAAAATAAACTTGTTCTGCCTAAGAACTGGTACCAAAGTTTGGAATCTCTAGTTCTTATAGTCTCTGACGGATCGACTCAACTAGTGATCCTGAGGACTAAAATATATCCTTTATGGGGTCGGAGATGCTTCCTTCAGCCTAATACATCCATTTTCTGGAGTAATTAAATTATAATACCCTTCTCACCTATGGGAGATACCCGCTACCCAGTTGGAATATAGTAAAATATACGAAAAAGTATATTGGGTATTATTGGTATATTTGGTATGTTGATATTCTATCACGTCCAAACATCGCATACAGTATAAAATGTACCATGCATGGTCACATTTTCCTCCAGAATGAAACCACGTGCGGCAGCATATGAATTTTCCCATACAAAACTTTCTTAAATATCTTCCAAGTTTTTGATCCGATCGCGACCAAATTTGCAGTAATCATGGAGACTATAATAACCGTCGTATACACCCGAATTCGAGACTTTAGCTTAAAAAATGCGTTTGCAACCTTTTTTTTTGATTTGGGTGCGCGAAAAGAGGTGTGGAAAAAATCTAAAGTAAACTTGTTCTGCCCAAGATATACACCAATAGTGGTACAAAGTTTTGAATCTCTAGCTCTTATATTCTCTGAGATCTAGGTGTTCAAACAGACAGCCAGACATACGGATCGACTCGGCTTTGCAAGAATATCTTCGATTTTGGTGAGCGGAAAGGGTGTGCTAAAAATCTAAAATAAACTTGTTCTGCCTAAGAACTGGTACCAAGTTTGGAATTTCTAGTTCTTATAGTCTCTGACGGATCGACTCAGCTAGTGATCCTGAGCACTAAAATATATACTTTATGGGGTTGGAGATGTTTCCTTCAGCCTAATACATCCATTTTCTGGAGTCATTAAATTATAATACCCTTCTCACTTATGGGAGATACCCGCTACTCAGTTCGAATATACTAAAATATACGAAAAAGTATATTTGGTATTATTGGTATATTTGGTATGTTGATATTCTATCACGTCCAAACATCGCATACAGTATAAAATGTACCATGCATGGTCACATTTTCCTCCAGAATGAAACCACGTGCGGCAGCATATGAATTTTCCCATACAACACTGTTTCTTAAATATCTTCCAAGTTTTTTATCCGATCGCGACCAAATTTGCAGAAATCATGGAGACTATAATCACCGTCGTATATACCCTGATTCGAGACTTTAGCTTAAAAAATGCGTTTGCAAATCATTTTTTTCGATTTGGGTGGGCGAAAAGAGGTGTGGAAAAAATATAAAGTAAACTTGTTCTGCCCAAGATATACACCAATAGTGGTACAAAGTTTTGAATCTCCAGCTCTTATATTCTCTGAGATCTAGGTGTTCAAACAGACAGCCAGACATACGGATCGACTCGGCTTTGCAAGAATATCTTCGATTTTGGCGAGCAGAAAGGGGTGTGCCAAAAATCTAAAATAAACTTGTTCTGCCTAAGAACTGGTACCAAGTTTGGAATTTCTAGTTCTTATAGTCTCTGACGAATCGACTCAGCTAGTGATCCTGAGCACTAAAATATATACTTTATGGGGTTGGAGATATTTCCTTGAGCCTAATACATCCATTTTCTGGAGTCATTAAATTATAATACCCTTCTCACCTATGGGAGATACCCGCTACCCAGTTCGAATATACTAAAATATACGAAAAAGTATATTTGGTATTTTTGGTATGTTTGGTATGTTGATATTCGATCACGTCCAAACATCGCATACAGTACAAAATGTACCATGCATGGTCACATTCTCCTCCAGAATGAAACCACGTGCGGCAGCATATGAGTTTTCCCATACAACACTGTTTCTTAAATATCTTCCAAGTTTTTCATTCGATCGCGACCAAATTTGCAGAAATCATGGAGACTTTAATTATCGTCGTATATACTCGAATTTGAGACTTTAGCTTTAAAAATGCGTTTGCAAATCGTTTTTTTCGATTTGGGTGGGCGAAAATAGGTGTGGAAAAAATCTAAAGTAAGCTTTTTCTGCCCAAGATATACACCAATAGTGGTACAAAGTTTGGAATCTCCAGCTCTTATACTGTCTGAGATCTAGGTGTTCAAACAGACAGCCAGACATACGGATCGCTTCGGCTGGTGACCTTTTGCAAAAATATCTTCGATTTTGGTGAGCGGAAAGGGGTGTGGCGAAAATCTAAAATAAACTTGTTCTGCCTAAGAACTGGTGCCAAAGTTTGGAATTTCTAGTTCTTATAGTCTCTGACGGATCGACTCAGCTAGTGATCCTAAGCTTTCTTCAGCCTAATACATCCATTTTCTGGAGTCATTAAATTATAATACCTTTCTCACCTTTGGGAGATACCCGCTAACCAGTTCGAATATACTAAAATATACGAAAAAGTATATTTGGTATTTTTGGTATGTTTGGTATGTTGATATTCTATCACGTCCAAACATCGCATACAGTATAAAATGTACCATGCATGGTCACATTCTCCTCCAGAATGAAACCACGTGCGGCAGCATACGAGTTTTCCCATACAACACTGTTTCTTGAATATTATCCAAGTTTTTCATCCGATCGCGACCAAATTTGCAGAAATCATGGAGACTATAATCACCGTCGTATATACCCGAATTCGAGACTTTAGCTTAAAAAATGCGGTTGCAAATCGTTTTTTTCGATTTGGGTGGGCGAAAAGAGGTGTGGAAAAAATCTAAAGTAAACTTGTTCTGCCCAAGATATACACCAATAGTGGTACAAAGTTTGGAATCTCTAGCTCGTATAGTCTCTGAGATCTAGGTGTTCAAACAGACAGCCAGACATACGGATCGTCTCGGCTGGCGACCCATAGCAAGAATATTTTCGATTTTGGTGAGCGGAAAGGGGTGTGGCGAAAATCTAAAATAAACTTGTTCTGCCTAAGAACTGGTGCCAAAGTTTGGAATCTCTAGCTTTTATAGTCTCTGACGGATCGACTCAGCTAGTGATCCTAAGCACTAAAATATATACTTTATGGGGTCGGAGATGCTTCCTTCAGCCTAATACATCCATTTTCTGGAGTCATTAAATTATAATACCCTTCTCACCTATGGGGGATACCCGCTACCCAGTTTGAAAATACTAAAATATACGAAAAAGTAAATTTGGTATTATTGGTATGTTTGGTATGTTGATATTCTATCACGTCTAAACATCGCATACAGTATAAAATGTACCATGCATGGTCACATTGTCCTCCAGAATGCAACCACGTGCGGCAGCATATGAATTTTCCCATACAACACTGTTTCTTAAATATCTTCCAAGTTTTTCATTCGATCGCGACCAAATTTGCAGAAATCATGGAGACTTTAATTATCGTCGTATATACTCGAATTTGAGACTTTAGCTTTAAAAATGCGTTTGCAAATCGTTTTTTTCGATTTGGGTGGGCGAAAATAGGTGTGGAAAAAATCTAAAGTAAGCTTTTTCTGCCCAAGATATACACCAATAGTGGTACAAAGTTTGGAATCTCCAGCTCTTATACTGTCTGAGATCTAGGTGTTCAAACAGACAGCCAGACATACGGATCGCTTCGGCTGGTGACCTTTTGCAAAAATATCTTCGATTTTGGTGAGCGGAAAGGGGTGTGGCGAAAATCTAAAATAAACTTGTTCTGCCTAAGAACTGGTGCCAAAGTTTGGAATTTCTAGTTCTTATAGTCTCTGACGGATCGACTCAGCTAGTGATCCTAAGCTTTCTTCAGCCTAATACATCCATTTTCTGGAGTCATTAAATTATAATACCTTTCTCACCTTTGGGAGATACCCGCTAACCAGTTCGAATATACTAAAATATACGAAAAAGTATATTTGGTATTTTTGGTATGTTTGGTATGTTGATATTCTATCACGTCCAAACATCGCATACAGTATAAAATGTACCATGCATGGTCACATTCTCCTCCAGAATGAAACCACGTGCGGCAGCATACGAGTTTTCCCATACAACACTGTTTCTTGAATATTATCCAAGTTTTTCATCCGATCGCGACCAAATTTGCAGAAATCATGGAGACTATAATCACCGTCGTATATACCCGAATTCGAGACTTAAGCTTAAAAAATGCGGTTGCAAATCGTTTTTTTCGATTTGGGTGGGCGAAAAGAGGTGTGGAAAAAATCTAAAGTAAACTTGTTCTGCCCAAGATATACACCAATAGTGGTACAAAGTTTGGAATCTCTAGCTCGTATAGTCTCTGAGATCTAGGTGTTCAAACAGACAGCCAGACATACGGATCGTCTCGGCTGGCGACCCATAGCAAGAATATTTTCGATTTTGGTGAGCGGAAAGGGGTGTGGCGAAAATCTAAAATAAACTTGTTCTGCCTAAGAACTGGTGCCAAAGTTTGGAATCTCTAGCTTTTATAGTCTCTGACGGATCGACTCAGCTAGTGATCCTAAGCACTAAAATATATACTTTATGGGGTCGGAGATGCTTCCTTCAGCCTAATACATCCATTTTCTGGAGTCATTAAATTATAATACCCTTCTCACCTATGGGGGATACCCGCTACCCAGTTTGAAAATACTAAAATATACGAAAAAGTAAATTTGGTATTATTGGTATGTTTGGTATGTTGATATTCTATCACGTCTAAACATCGCATACAGTATAAAATGTACCATGCATGGTCACATTGTCCTCCAGAATGCAACCACGTGCGGCAGCATATGAATTTTCCCATACAAAGCTGCTTCTTAAATATCTTCCAAGTTTTTGATTTGATCGCGACCAAATTTGCAGAAATCATGGAGACTATAATCACCGTCGTATATACCCGAATTCGAGACTTTAGCTTTAGAAATGCGTTTGCAAATCGTTTTTTTCGATTTGGGTGGGCGAAAAGAGGTGTGGAAAAAATCTAAAGTAAGCTTTGTCTGCCCAAGATATACACCAATAGTGGTACAAAGTTTGGAATCTCCAGCTCTTATACTCTCTGAGATCTAGGTGTTCAAACAGACCGCCACATATACGGATCGCTTCGGCTGGTGAACTTTTGCAAAAATATCTTCGATTTTGGTGAGCGGAAAGGTGTGTGGCGAAAATCTAAAATAAACTTGTTCTGCCTAAGAACTGGTGCCAAAGTTTGGAATTTCTAGTTCTTATAGTCTCTGACGGATCGACTCAGCTAGTGATCCTAAGCTTTCTTCAGCCGAATACATCCATTTTCTGGAGTCATTAAATTATAATACCTTTCTCACCTTTGGGAGATACCCGCTACCCAGTTCGAATATACTAAAATATACGAAAAAGTAAATTTGGTATTATTGGTATATTTGGTATGTTGATATTCTATCACGTCTAAACATCGCATACAGTATAAAATGTACCATGCATGGTCACATTGTTCTCCAGAATGCAACCACGTGCGGCAGCATATGAATTTTCCCATACAAAGCTGTTTCTTAAATATCTTCCAAGTTTTTGATCCGATCGCGACCAAATTTGCAGAAATCATGGAGACTATAATCACCGTCGTATATACCCGAATTCGAGACTTTAGCTTTAGAAATGCGTTTGCAAATCGTTTTTTTCGATTTGGGTGGGCGAAAAGAGGTGTGGAAAAAATCTAAAGTAAGCTTTGTCTGCCCAAGATATACACCAATAGTAGTACAAAGTTTGGAATCTCCAGCTCTTATACTCTCTGAGATCTAGGTGTTCAAACAGACCGCCACATATACGGATCGCTTCGGCTGGTGAACTTTTGCAAAAATATCTTCGATTTTGGTGAGCGGAAAGGTGTGTGGCGAAAATCTAAAATAAACTTGTTCTGCCTAAGAACTGGTGCCAAAGTTTGGAATTTCTAGTTCTTATAGTCTCTGACGGATCGACTCAGCTAGTGATCCTGAGCACTAAAATATATACTTTATGTGGTTGGAGATATTTCCTTGAGCCTAATACATCCATTTTCTGGAGTCATTAAATTATAATACCCTTCTCACCTATGGGAGATACCCGCTACTCAGTTCAAATATACTAAAATATACGAAAAAGTATATTTGGTATTATTGGTATATTTTGTATGTTGATATTCTATCACGTCCAAACATCGCATACAGTATAAAATGTACCATGCATGGTCACATTGTCCTCCAGAATGCAACCACGTGCGGCAGCATATGAATTTTCCCATACAAAACTGTTTCTTAAATATCTTCCAAGTTTTTGATCCGATCGCGACCAAATTTGCAGAAATTATGGAGACTATAATCACCGCCGTATATACCCGAATTTGAGACTTTAGCTTTAAAAATGCGTTTACAAATCGTTTTTTTCGATTTGGGTGGGCGAAAATAGGTATGGAAAAAATCTAAAGTAAGCTTTTTCTGCCCAAGATATACACCAATAGTGGTACAAAGTTTGGAATCTCCAGCTCTTATACTCTCTGAGATCTAGGTGTTCAAACAGACCGCCAGACATACGGATCGCTTCGGCTGGTGACCTTTTGCAAAAATATCTTCGATTTTGGTGAGCGGAAAGGGGTGTGGCGAAAATCTAAAATAAACTTGTTCTGCCTAAGAACTGGTGCCAAAGTTTGGAATTTCTAGTTCTTATAGTCTCTGACGGATCGACTCAGCTAGTGATCCTAAGCTTTCTTCAGCCGAATACATCCATTTTCTGGAGTCATTAAATTATAATACCTTTCTCACCTTTGGGAGATACCCGCTACCCAGTTCGAATATACTAAAATATACGAAAAAGTATATTTGGTATTTTTGGTATGTTTGGTATGTTGATATTCGATCACGTCCAAACATCGCATACAGTACAAAATGTACCATGCATGGTCACATTCTCCTCCAGAATGAAACCACGTGCGGCAGCATATGAGTTTTCCCATACAACACTGTTTCTTAAATATCTTCCAAGTTTTTCATTCGATCGCGACCAAATTTGCAGAAATCATGGAGACTTTAATTATCGTCGTATATACTCGAATTTGAGACTTTAGCTTTAAAAATGCGTTTGCAAATCGTTTTTTTCGATTTGGGTGGGCGAAAATAGGTGTGGAAAAAATCTAAAGTAAGCTTTTTCTGCCCAAGATATACACCAATAGTGGTACAAAGTTTGGAATCTCCAGCTCTTATACTGTCTGAGATCTAGGTGTTCAAACAGACAGCCAGACATACGGATCGCTTCGGCTGGTGACCTTTTGCAAAAATATCTTCGATTTTGGTGAGCGGAAAGGGGTGTGGCGAAAATCTAAAATAAACTTGTTCTGCCTAAGAACTGGTGCCAAAGTTTGGAATTTCTAGTTCTTATAGTCTCTGACGGATCGACTCAGCTAGTGATCCTAAGCTTTCTTCAGCCTAATACATCCATTTTCTGGAGTCATTAAATTATAATACCTTTCTCACCTTTGGGAGATACCCGCTACCCAGTTCGAATATACTAAAATATACGAAAAAGTATATTTGGTATTTTTGGTATGTTTGGTATGTTGATATTCGATCACGTCCAAACATCGCATACAGTACAAAATGTACCATGCATGGTCACATTCTCCTCCAGAATGAAACCACGTGCGGCAGCATATGAGTTTTCCCATACAACACTGTTTCTTAAATATCTTCCAAGTTTTTCATTCGATCGCGACCAAATTTGCAGAAATCATGGAGACTTTAATTATCGTCGTATATACCCGAATTCGAGACTTTAGCTTAAAAAATGCGGTTGCAAATGGTTTTTTTCGATTTGGGTGGGCGAAAAGAGGTGTGGAAAAAATCTAAAGTAAACTTGTTCTGCCCAAGATATACACCAATAGTGGTACAAAGTTTGGAATCTCTAGCTCGTATAGTCTATGAGATCTAGGTGTTCAAACAGACAGCCAGACATACGGATCGACTCGGCTGGCGACCCATAGCAAGAATATCTTCGATTTTGGTGAGCGGAAAGGGGTGTGGCGAAAATCTAAAATAAACTTGTTCTGCCTAAGAACTGGTGCCAAAGTTTGGAATCTCTAGCTTTTATAGTCTCTGACGGATCGACTCAGCTAGTGATCCTAAGCACTAAAATATATACTTTATGGGGTCGGAGATGCTTCCTTCAGCCTAATACATCCATTTTCTGGAGTCATTAAATTATAATACCCTTCTCACCTATGGGAGATACCCGCTACCCAGTTCGAATATACTAAAATATACGAAAAAGTAAATTTGGTATTATTGGTATATTTGGTATGTTGATATTCTATCACGTCTAAACATCGCATACAGTATAAAATGTACCATGCATGGTCACATTGTCCTCCAGAATGCAACCACGTGCGGCAGCATATGAATTTTCCCATACAAAGCTGCTTCTTAAATATCTTCCAAGTTTTTGATCCGATCGCGACCAAATTTGCAGAAATCATGGAGACTATAATCACCGTCGTATATTCGAGACTTTAGCTTTAAAAATGCGTTTGCAAATCGTTTTTTTCGATTTGGGTAGGCGAAAAGAGGTGTGGAAAAAATCTAAAGTAAGCTTTGTCTGCCCAAGATATACACCAATAGTGGTACAAAGTTTGGAATCTCCAGCTCTTATACTCTCTGAGATCTAGGTGTTCAAACAGACCGCCATATATACGGATCGCTTCGGCTGGTGAACTTTTGCAAAAATATCTTCGATTTTGGTGAGCGGAAAGGTGTGTGGCGAAAATCTAAAATAAACTTGTTCTGCCTAAGAACTGGTGACAAAGTTTGGAATTTCTAGTTCTTATAGTCTCTGACGGATCGACTCAGCTAGTGATCCTAAGCTTTCTTCAGCCTAATACATCCATTTTCAGGAGTCATTAAATTATAATACCTTTCTCACCTTTGGGAGATACCCGCTACTCAGTTCGAATATACTAAAATATACGAAAAAGTATATTTGGTATTTTTGGTATGTTTGGTATGTTGATATTCTATCACGTCCAAACATCGCATACAGTATAAAATGTACCATGCATGGTCACATTCTCCTCCAGAATGAAACCACGTGCGGCAGCATATGAGTTTTCCCATACAACACTGTTTCTTAAATATCTTCCAAGTTTTTTATCCGATCACGACCAAATTTGCAGAAATCATGGAGACTATAATTACCGTCGTATATACTCGAATTTGAGACTTTAGCTTTAAAAATGCGTTTACAAATCGTTTTTTTCGATTTGGGTGGGCGAAAATAGGTGTGGAAAAAATCTAAAGTAAGCTTTTTCTGCCCAAGATATACACCAATAGTGGTACAAAGTTTGGAATCTCCAGCTCTTATACTCTCTGAGATCTAGGTGTTCAAACAGACCGCCAGACATACGGATCGCTTCGGCTGGTGACCTTTTGCAAAAATATCTTCGATTTTGGTGAGCGGAAAGGGGTGTGGCGAAAATCTAAAATAAACTTGTTCTGCCTAAGAACTGGTGCCAAAGTTTGGAATTTCTAGTTCTTATAGTCTCTGACGGATCGACTCAGCTAGTGATCCTAAGCTTTCTTCAGCCTAATACATCCATTTTCTGGAGTCATTAAATTATAATACCTATCTCACCTTTGGGAGATACCCGCTACCCAGTTCGAATATACTAAACTATACGAAAAAGTATATTTGGTATGTTTGGTATGTTGATATTCTATCACGTCCAAACATCGCATACAGTATAAAATGTACCATGCATGGTCACATTCTCCTCCAGAATGAAACCACTTTCGGCAGCATACGAGTTTTCCCATACAACACTGTTTCTTAAATATATTCCAAGTTTTTCATCCGGTCGCGACCAAATTTGCAGAAATCATGGAGACTATAATCACCGTCGTATATACCCGAATTCGAGACTTTAGCTTAAAAAATGCGGTTGCAAATCGTTTTTGGTGCGCGCTGCGCTGCCAGTTCAGCCGGCAGCGGAGCGGTTACATTATATATTTCTTATATGCATATACTTAAGTGATATGTTGTAAGAAGGCGAGCATGTCGCTTAGTTTACGTAAGATATGGAGAGTCTTATGCACATAGGTCGTTGACATATGCGGTCATCGTTGGACTGCTGAGTTAGCCTAACTCATAAGTGGGCGATCATATTTCATGACCACTTGAGTTGGTTTATTTATTTGTTTATGTTGCAACAATGTGTTGTATTATTTTGTAACAATGTTTTGTTGCTATATGCATGCAGGGTACAGTGTTACCTCGCTACATGTTTCTACATATGTGTATATTACATCTCCCTCCTTTTGAAAAATAACGTAACCTAGTAAAGTTATTTTGAGAAATATTATTTTTTTTTTTAGTTTGAAATTGACAATTTTATTATTATATTTGATTTGTATATATATATATATCTATGTAGTATCTTTGAAATATATAACTATTGATTCTTATGAAGTAAAAATCTTTAGCCTATCCTTATGCACTGTTTGTTTTTTGTTGTTATTTCCTGAAATAACTATATTATCTCTGTCATTAACTTGTTCTACTCTACAGGGCCCTGTGTATTGTAAGTCTAATTTATGTCCTACTTCATTTTTAAGTAAAACTTTATCTCCTATTGATAGACTTATATTTTTAGCTTTTTTATCATAGTTTTCCTTATTTTTCTGCTTATTCGAGTCGAGCAAATTTCTTGCTCTTTTGTATGCTACTTCCAATCTGTATTTACTTTCCTTAGCGTAATCATCTATATTATATATTGGTTCTATACTATTTACACTATTGAAATGCTTTGGTAAGTTACTTGATTTTCCAAAGACGAGTTCATATGGACAATAGTCATGTGCCATAGATGGGGTCGTGTTGAAGAAGTATACGAAATATTGGATCCATACATCCCAATCAGTTTTATCAACCGATATATATGAACGTATGTATTCATTAAAAGTTCTATGACTTCTTTCGACTGTTCCAACTGTCTGATGGTGGTGTGCAGTTGATGTTATATTAGTTATTTTTAAATACTTGCACAGTTATCGAATTTCATTTATTATCGAATTTTTGTATTCTGTTACCATGTCCGTAATGAACGTCTTCATTGGACCGTACTTTAGAATAACATTTTCGAATATAGCCTTCGCTATTGTATTAGCGCTTTTATTTGGAATTGGAATTGCTACTAAATATTTAGTCATGTCACAAATTAGTGTGACTGCATATTCGTTTCCATTTTCTGACTTGGGTAGTGGACCTATAGTGTCTACTATAACCCTGTCAAAGGCTTTTAAAGGTGTTTCCGTAATAGTTAAGGGGGTTTTAATATGCTTATTTATTTTCGCTTTTTGGCATTTTTCACATTTCTGGATATGCTGTGTTACATCACGAGTCATTCCTTTCCAGTAATAATTTCTTTTTACCTTGGCCAAGGTTTTTGTAATGCCTGTATGACCTCCTTGTATTGGATCATCATGTAATGTAGACAATATTGCTTCTTTCTCTTTAACATTTGTTAAAGTGGTCACCGGGTTGAGTAGCGCTACTCTTAATGTAATCAATAGTTTATTGCCCATATTTTTAAAATCATCTATTGAAATTTTTTCAAAGATGTTTTCCCACGGTGCCATTTTCAATTGGCTTATTTTTAATGTACCGGCTTCTTTTTCAAGCCTTGGAAATAATTGTCCTAAGTCAATATTTCCATTTGAACATAAATCACCAATGTCTATTCTTGCTATAATTTTCTTACCATGTTTAAATAAACATAGCTCATTTTTTATATGCAATGTTACTACTTTACGTACTTCATCATTATTTATGACTTGGTATACGTTGGGCTGAGAAGCTTTTTCTGTAGATTGCCTTGGCAATTCTACTTTTTCATTATCTGCGCAGATATTTTGTCTACTTTGGTACCTGGTAGTGACTTTCAGGATTTTACTTTGAATGTCTTTTAATTCGGATATTGTTATCCTAGATAGGGCGTCTGCCACGAAATTATCTTTACCCTTTAGATACTCGACAGTAAAGTCATATTCTTCTAATTCTAGCCGCATACGTGTTAATTTAGAACTTGGATTTACCATAGAAAATAAATATGTTAAAGGTCTGTGGTCTGTTTTAATTGTAAAGTGTTTTCCATAAATATATGGTCGAAAATGTAATATTGCCCAATGGATTGCTGCTAATTCTTGTTCTGTAGTACTCTTATTGCTTTCGCCTTTTGTGCTCTTGATGCATAGGCGATGGGAAGTTGGACTCCATTATAGTCTTGAGTTAAGACTGCTCCACATGCTTGCTTACTTGCGTCAGTGATTATACAAAATTCTTTGCTAAAATCAGGATATTGTAGTAGTGTTGGTTCTATTAGTTTATCTTTCAAATATTGAAATGCTTTTTGGCATTCATCTGTCCATTAAAAGGGAACATTCTTTTTACACAATCTTGTTATGTGCCGTGAATAGTCGGCGAAGTTTTTAATAAAACGTCGATAATAATTGCAAAATGCAATGAAACGTCTAGCACTATCCGCATCGTGTGGGATTGGGTAATTCATGATGACGTCATATTTCTTGTCATCTGGAAGTATTCCTTTATCTGTGCACTTGTGGCCGAGAAATGCCACTTCGTGCATAAAAAATGAACATTTTTCTGGATGTAGTTTAAGATTATTCTTCCTACAGAGTTCAAATATATCGATTAAATTTTTAATCATGTGTTGCTTTGAACATCCAATGACGATTAAATTGTCCATATAAAGGAATGCTTGTGATGGTTCTAGACCTGAGAATGCTATTGTCATCATTCTCTGAAATGAATTTGGTGCTATTTTTAAACCAAATGGCAGTCGCGTGAAGCGATACGAGCCGTTGTTGGTTGAGAATGACGTTATATTTCTTGATTTTTCTTCAAGCTCTATTTGATGAAAACCTGACATAAGGCATGAAAAGTATTTAGCTCTACCTAATTGATCGAGTATGTCGTCAATCCTAGGTAGGGGAAATTTATCGGACAGAAGTTTTTTATTAATTTGGCGATAGTCTATTACTAACCTCCATTTTTTTTCATTAGAACCTGGGAGTGATTTCCACTATATTGTCTTTAATAAGTTTATCTACTTGGTTCCTTATTTCGTATACTGGTTCTTTGTCTTTAAGTCTTGAATGTTGTTTGTAAAAATTATTAGTTGTGATTGATTCGATTTCGAGTCCGAATATATCACTATATTTAGAGCATATGTCAGTGAGTTCTGATTTGAATTGCTTAGGAAAGTTTTTCTTTAATTTAGATATGACTTCATCTGTTCTAGAACCTTTGCTTTGTCGAATTATCTCGTAATTCGAAAGCGGTTCATACTGTATGTTATTTATATCTATTAATTGTTGTGTTCAGTAAACGGACAAATGTATCATTGGATGTTGCTACTGTATTCGCAACATAAATGCCAGATACTATTTCTTGATTTGGAATTAAGATATTATCTTCTGGGATGTTCATATCTACTTTACGGACAACTTCAGATCTTGCTGGTAATAGTATTAGATTATTACCAGAACTAAATTTTATTGGAACGTTTATTGGGTATTTTAAGTTATTCGGTCTTATTATGAACCAATCATTTGCTGGTTCGCAATCCAATTTGCAATTAAACGTTTTTATGAAGTCTACTCCTATAATTCCGTCGCATGGTATTGCGAAATTCTTTGAAACTAAATGGAAATTGTGGGGAATTATATACTTGTCGGTTTGCAATTCAATTTGAACTAAACCATTGGACTTGATTACTCCTTGTCCAATGCCTTGTATATTTATTGTTCTATCTTGCTCGATGTTTTTGAAAACATCTGAATTCTCTTTCAGCAATGAAATGTCTGCTTCTGTATCCAGTAGAAATGTGAGATTATTATTTATTTCGTAGTTTTTGAATACTACAAACATATTAAGACTTGAATTTACTGTGTATACTTTTTTATTTAATTTTGAGTACCTAAAGGTGCCTGGTAGTTTTCCGAACTACTCTGAGTGACACGCACATGAGAGGAGTTATTATTTTGGCCGCGGCTTTGATTACCGCGACCCCTATAATTTCCTCTATACTGACCTCTGCCCCTATTGTTATTATTATAAGGACGATTACTGTTGTTTTGGGTATTTATTCTACCTCGATAGTTTCCTCGACTGCCTCTATTATAGGGTCGTTGACCACTGAAGTATAAAACGGTATTAGATTGTCCTGTTGCATCTGTGCAACTTTTGACGAACTTAGTCGTTGCTTGGTCTAGAGTGCTGAATGTACCAGCCTCCATTATATATTTAACTTTTTCAATAGAGCAATTTTTAATAATTGCATTGACAGCATGCTCTGTGCTGTATTGGGTGGCTGTTTTGGAGGGTAGTCCATCGTCGATGTAGACTCCTTCTAGGGCCTTTGTCAACTTCTCTACCTCTTGTATGATGATCCCTTGTACTGAATCACCTTTTATTTTATTTTTCAATTTACTAATTATGTCAACAATAGTTGATTCTGTGGTAATGAACTTTCTTGTATGGCCTTTCAATTTTGTCTTTATTAAGTTAATGGCTGTTGTTTCAATGCGTCTATGAAACTTGTCAGGTTTTCTGCCTTCCCATCAAACTCTGGCAACAGAGATGAGGCCATTTTTAGGAATTCTACCTGTGACATAGCCATTATTACTACTTTTTCGGATATTGATTCTGACTCAGATTCGGATACCTCGGGAAAATGTATCACCGCTGGTATCGTGAGATCGTGTAGATCTTCTTCTTTAATCTGATGTTCAGAATCGCTTGAGACTTCTGAATCGCTTACAGCTTCTGTATCCGTATTAGTTTCTTCCTCGATTACTACTGGTGTATTCAGTATCGAAGGTATTGTAATTTCTAGTAGATATTGTGTCTTTATATTTTGAAGTTTTTTTTTCAACCTCTGTAGAAACCTAGATACATACGACCAATGATGAGAGTTTAACTTTTCTCTATTGTCGTGTATCAATGAACGTGCTTGGTTGAAACAAACCACTAGCGTTGTTGCGTGTTTATTCAATGTTATGCTAGATACGCTTCTATTTTGCGTTAAGCATTTATAGGATTTATTGAACTGTGTTTTAATGTCAACTAATTTGGCGTTCAAATTATTCCATTCCATTTCAATTCATAATGGGAAATAATGAAATAGTTCTTCGCCGTGTCTTTAGAATTCGGAAATCTGGGTCTTGATCTAAAACTGCGTTTAAATAAGGTTCTTTTTGTGCTTTGGACACTGCTTTAAAATCTGAATTAGATTATTAAATCGAGTTTAATTTCAAAGATACCTGACAGATATATCCAACAAATTAGTAAATGTGATTTGATTTTTTTTTTATAAAATTGTCATTTAATTAGATTACTTTATTCCTCTTTTTTTTTTAAATTTTATCCAAGTCATTTGCTTGGCTCTGATATCTTTTCTTAATACATTTATTGTGGTATTTATATACTTTATACAATAGATTAACCACAAGTATTAAGAATATTATAACTATTAAAATTGTTATAACTTTAAAGTCAGTGTTCTCGACTTCTACTTTGTTAATAACATTGGCTGTAGAGTCTACAGTTTTAACGTCTACAATGCCCATGTTGGTAAAATTTTCAAATGATTCTGATTCTATGTTCTTACTTATTTTATTTGTCTCTATAGACATTCAGTTTTTTTTTACATATTTTCCCTGCCTATCGTTTCGAATGGCCTTTCGAGCCAAACGGCTTACCGGTCGACTCAATTGTCATCGGGTATTACAATTGTTTTAGGATATATATATATATATTAATATTATTATTTCTGCATCTAGGTGTTGGGCGCACTTTGTTGCGCTGTCGGGTTGTCCTGCACTCTATGTGGTGCCGCCGGCATCTGCACCCTTTGTCGTGCTGTCGGCTTCTTCAGGCGCAGTTTGATTTGCTGGCGTTGCCGGTGCTGGTTTCACTGGCTTTTGTTGCTGTTTCTGCACAATGTTTGCATGTCCCCATGCAGTGCGGGCTGTATAAGGGGCCCTCACAGTCGGCTGGACATCTGACTTTGAAAGGATGTATTCTTTTGCGATCTGGACGATGAGTTTTGGGATTGATTATTTCATTCTGATTTGCTTGTGAGTTACAGGTTGAGTTTGTGGCTTTTTCCTTTAACAACCTCTCGATATGTTCGAGTTCGTTGAAAAGTTTTTGAGCATAATCCCACTTTGGGGGATTATTGCTTTTGTAGACGGTTTTTACGATCTCAGACCTGCGCTTTCTGAGTCGTTCTTTTATTCCGCTACGCCTTTTACTCATTGCCTGTACTTACTCAGAATTACTTTGCTTGTTTCCATCCTCAGCTGTTGTTTTAGCTTACTGTTGTTGTTGCTGCAGTTTGCTGTTTTTGTTGTTGTTGTAGCTTTGCTGGTTTTTTGTCCTGAGTCCTCCAGGACTTATGTCACGGTCGCCATGTAATGATTTACTCAATATTTAGAAACACCAGTTCGACTTGGTTGGTTGAGTTCACTTTTATTAATGATCGTATTCGGGAATATAAGAAGTTCTCTAAGTCTAGATACATAAGTTTTGGTGCGCGCTGCGCTGCCAGTTCAGCCGGCAGCGGAGCGGTTACATTATATATTTCTTATATGCATGTTGTGATATGTATAAGTGATATGTTGTAAGAAGGCGAGCATGTCGCTTAGTTTACGTAAGATATGGAGAGTCTTATGCACATAGGTCGTTGACATATGCGGTCAGCGTTGGACTGCTGAGTTAGCCTAACTCATAAGTGGGCGATCATATTTCATGACCACTTGAGTTGGTTTATTTATTTGTTTATGTTGCAACAATGTGTTGTATTATTTTGTAACAATGGTTTGTTGCTATATGCATGCAGGGTACAGTGTTACCTCGCTACATGTTTCTACATATGTGTATATTACAATATACACCAATAGTGGTATAAAGTTTGGAATCTCTAGCTCGTATAGTCTCTGAGATCTAGGTGTTCAAACAGACTGCCAGACATTAGGATCGACTCGGCTGGTGACCCAGAGCAAGAATATCTTCGATTTTGGCGAGCGGAAAGAGGTGTGGCGAAAATCTAAAATAAACTTGTTCTGCCTAAGAACTGGTGCCAAAGTTTGGAATCTCTAGTTCTTATAGTCTCTGACGGATCGACTCAGCTAGTGATCCTAAGCACTAAAATATATACTTTATGGGGTCGGAGATGCTTCCTTCAGCCTAATACATCCATTTTCTGGAGTCATTAAATTATAATACCCTTCTCACCTATGGGAGATACCCGCTACCCAGTTCGAATATACTAAAATATACGAAATAGTATATTTGGTATTTTTGGTATATTTGGTTTGTTGATATTCTATCACTTCCAAACATCGCATACAGTATAAAATGTACCATGCATGGTAACATTCTCCTCCAGAATGCAACCACGTGCGGCAGCATATGAATTTTCCCATACAACACTGTTTCTTAAATATCTTCCAAGTTTTTCATCCGATCCCGACCAAATTTGCAGAAATCATGGAGACTATAATCACCGTCGTATATACCCGAATTCGAGACTTTAGCTTAAAAAATGCGGTTGCAAATCTTTTTTTTCGATTTGGGTGGGCGAAAAGAGGTGTGGAAAAAATCTAAAGTAAACTTCTTCTTCCCAAGATATACACCATTAGTGGTACAAAGTTTGGAATCTCTAGCTCTTATAGTCTCTGAGATCTAGGTGTTCAAACAGACAGCCAGACATTAGGATCGACTCGGCTGGTGACCCATAACAAGAATATCTTCGATTTTGGTGAGCGGAAAGGGGTGTGGCGAAAATCTAAAATAAACTTGTTCTGCCTAAGAACTGGTGCCAAAGTTTGGAAGCTCTAGTTCTTATAGTCTCTGACGGATCGACTCAGCTAGTGATCCTAAGCACTAAAATATATACTTTATGGGGTCGGAGATGCTTCCTTCAGCCTAATACATCCATTTTCTGGAGTCATTAAATTATAATACTCTTCTCACCTATGGGAGATACCCGCAACCCAGTTCGAATATACTAAAATATGCGAAATAGTATATATGGTATATTTGGTTTGTTGATATTCTATCACTTCCAAACATCACATACAGTATAAAATGTACCATGCATGGTAACATTCTCCTCCAGAATGCAACCACGTGCGGCAGCATATGAATTTTTCCATACAACACTGTTTCTTAAATATCTTCCAAGTTTTTCATCCGATCGTGAGCAAATTTGCAGAAATCATCAAGACTATAATCACCGTCGTATATACTCGAATTTGAGACTTTAGCTTTAAAATTGCGTTTGCAAATCGTTTTTTTCGATTTGGGTTGTCGAAAAGAGGTGTGGAAAAAATCTAAAGTAAGCTTTTTCTGCCCAAGATATACACCAATAGTGGTACAAAGTTTGGAATGTCCAGCTCTTATACTCTCTGAGATCTAGGTGTTCAAACAGACCGCCAGACATACGGATCGCTTCGGCTGGTGACCTTTTGCAAAAATATCTTCGATTTTGGTGAGCGGAAAGGGGTGTGGCGAAAATCTAAAATAAACTTGTTCTGCCTAAGAACTCGTGCCAAAGTTTGGAATTTCTAGTTCTTATAGTCTCTGACGGATCGACTCAGCTAGTGATCCTAAGCTTTCTTCAGCCTAATACATCCATTTTCAGGAGTCATTAAATTATAATACCTTTCTCACCTTTGGGAGATACCCGCTACCCAGTTCGAATATACTAAAATATACGAAAAAGTATATTTGGTATTTTTAGTATATTTGGTTTGTTGATTTTCTATCACCTCCAAACATCGCATACAGTATAAAATGTACCATGCATGGTCACATTCTCCTCCAGAATGCAACCACGTGCGGCAGCATATGAATTTTCCCATACAACACTGTTTCTTGAATATCTTTCAAGTTTTTAATTAGATTTGCAGAAATCATCGAGACTATAATCACCGTCGTATATACCCGAATTCGAGACTCTAGCTCAAAAAATGCGTTTGCAAATCGTGTTATTCGATTTGGGTGGGCGAACAGAGGTGTGGAGAAAATCTGAAGTAACTTTGTTCTGCCCAAGATATACACCAATACTGGTCCAAAGGTTGGAATCTCTAGCTCTTATAGTCTCTGAGGTCTAGGTGTTCAAACAGACAGCCAGACATACTAATCGCATTGGCTGGTGACCCTTAGCAAGAATATCTTCGATTTTGGTAAGCGGAAAGGGGTGTGGCGAAAATCTAAAATAAACTTGTTCTGCCTAAGAACTGCTACCAAGTTTTGAATCTCTAGATCTTATAGTCTCTGACGGATCGACTCAGCTAGTGCTTCTGAGCACTAAAATATATACTTTATGGGGTCGGAGATACTTCCTTCAGCCTAATACATCCATTTTCTGGAGTCATTTAATTATAATACCTTTCTCACCTATGGGAGATACCCGCTACCCAGTTCGAATATACTAAAATATACGAAAAAGTATATTTGTATATCGCATGCAGTATAAAATGTACCATGCATGGTCACTTTCTCCTCCAGAATGCAACCACGTGAAGTAGCATATATTCTATCACTTCCAAACATCGCATACAGTATAAAATGTACCATGCATGGTCACATTCTCCTCCAGAATGCAACCACGCGCGGCAGCAAATGAATTTTTCCATACAACACTGTTTCTTAAATATCTTCCAAGTTTATGATCCGATCGCGACCAATTTGCAGAAATCATCGACTTTAGCTTTAAAAATTCTTTTGCAAATCGTTTTTTTTCTGGTTTTAACGTAAACTTGTTCTGCCCAAGATATACACCAATACTGGTGCAAGGTTTGGAATCTCTAGCTCTTATAGTCTCTGAGATCTAGGTGTTCAAACAGACAGCCAGACATACGGATCGATTCGCCTGGTGACCCTTAGCAAGCATATCTTCGATTTTGGTGAGCGGAAAGGGGTGTGGCGAAAATCAAAAATAAACCATACAGTATAAAATGTATCATGCATGGTCACATTTTTCTCCAGAATGAAAAATCGTGCGGCAGAATATGAATTTTCCAAACAGCGCTGTTTCTTAAATATCTTCCAAGTTTTTCATCCGATCGCGTCCAAATTTGCAGAAATCATGGAGACTATAATAACCGTCGAATATACCCGAATTTGAGACTATAGCTTAACAAATGCGTTTGCAAATCGTTTTTTTTTATTTGGGTGGGCAAAAAAATACACAAAAAAGTATATTTGGTATTCTTGGTATATTTGGTATGTTGATATTCTATCACGTCCAAACATCGCATTCAGTATAAAATGTACCACGCATGGTCACATTCTCCTCCAGAATGCAACGACGTGCGGCAGCATATGAATTTTCCCATACAACACTGTTTCTTAAATATCTTCCCAGTTTTTCATCCGATCGCGACCAAATTTTCGGAAATCATCGAGACTATAATTACGGTAAAATTGTTCTGCCCAAGAGCTTATGAATTTTCCCATACAACATTGTTTCTTGAATATTTTTCAAGTTTTTAATTAGATTTGCAGAAAGCATCGAGACTATAATCACCGTCGTATAGACCCGAATTTGAGACTATAGCTTAACAAATGCGTTTGCAAATCGTTTTATTTTTTTATTTGGGTGGGTGAAAAGAGGTGTGGAAAAAATCTAAAGTAAACTTGTTCTACCCAAGATATACACCAATACTAGTTCAAAGTTTGGAATCTCTAGCTCTTATAGTCTCTGAGATCTAGGTGTTCCAACAGACAGCCAGACATACGGATCGACTCGGCTGGTGACCCTTAGCAAGAATATCTTCGATTTTGGTGAGCGGAAAGGGGTATGGCGAAAATCTAAAATTAACTTGTTTTGCCTAAGAACTGGTACCAAGTTTGGAATATCTAGTTCTTATAGTCTCTGACGGATCGACTTATCTGGTGATGCTGAGCACTAAAATATATACTTTATGGGGTCGGAGATGTTTCCTTAAGCCTAATACATCCATTTTCTGGAGTCATTAAATAATAATACCCTTCTCACCTTTGGGAGATACCCGCTACCTAGTTCGAATATACTAAAATATACGAAAAGGAGTATTTGGTATTTTTGGTATATTTGGTATGTTGATATTCTATCACTTCCAAACATCGCATACAGTATAAAATGTACCAAGCATGGTCACATTCTCCTCCAGAATGCAACCACGTGCGGCAGCATATGAATTTTCCCATACAACACTGTTTCCTGAATATCTTCCAAGTTTTTCATCCGATCGCAACCAAATTTGCAGAAATCATCGAGACTATAATCACCATCGAATATACCCGAATTCGAGATATTAGCTTAAAAAATCCGTTTGCAAATCGTTTTTTTTTTATTTGTGTGGGCGAAAAGAGGTGTGGAAAAAATCTAAAGTAAACTTGTTCTGACCAATTCTGATACAAAGATTGGAATCTCTAGCTCATATAGTCGCTGAGATATAGGTGTTCAAACAGACAGTCAGACATATGGATCGACTCGGCTGGTGACCCTTACCAAGAATATCTTCGATTTTGGTGAGCGGAAACGGTTGTGGCAAAATTTAAAATAAACTTATTCTGCCTAAAAACTGGTACCAAGTTTGGAATCTCTACTTCTAATATTCTATGAGTGATCGACTCAGCTTGTGATCCTGAGCGCTTAAATATATACTTTATGGGGTCGGAGATGCTTCCTTCAGCCTAATACATCCATTTTCTGGAGTCATTAAATTATAATACCCTTCTCATCTATGGGAGATACCCGCTACCCAGTTCGAATATACTAAAATATACGAAAAAGTATATTTGGTAGTTTTGGTATATTTGGTATGTTGATATTCTACCACTTCCAAACATCGCATACAGTATAAAATGTACCATGCATGGTCATATGAATTTTCCCATACAACACTGTTTCTTGAATATCTTTCAAGTTTTTCATCCGATCGCGACCAAATTTCCCGAAATCATCGAGACTATAATTACCGTAAACTTGTTCTGCCCAAGAGGGTATGAATTTTCCCATACAACACTGTTTCTTAAATATCTTCCAAGTTTTTCATCCAAATTTGCAGAAATAATCGAGACTATAATCATCGTCGTATATACTCGAATTCGAGACTACAGCTTAACAAATGCGTTTGCAAATCGTTTTTTTTTATTTGGGTGGGCAAAAAAATACACAAAAAGTATATTTGGTATTTTTGGTATATTTGGTATGTTGATATTCTATCACGTCCAAACATCGCATTCAGTATAAAATGTACCACGCATGGTCACATTCTCCTCCAGAATGCAACGACGTGCGGCAGCATATGAATTTTCCCATACAACACTGTTTCTTAAATATCTTCCCAGTTTTTCATCCGATCGCGACCAAATTTTCGGAAATCATCGAGACTATAATTACGGTAAACTTGTTCTGCCCAAGAGCTTATGAATTTTCCCATACAACACTGTTTCTTGAATATTTTTCAAGTTTTTAATTAGATTTGCAGAAAGCATCGAGACTATAATCACCGTCGTATATACCCGAATTCGAGACTCTAGCTCAAAAAATGCGTTTGCAAATCGTGTTATTCGATTTGGGTGGGCGAAAAGAGGTGTGGAAAAAATCTAAAGTAAACTTGTTCTACCCAAGATATACACCAATACTAGTTCAAAGTTTGGAATCTCTAGCTCTTATAGTCTCTGAGATCTAGGTGTTCCAACAGACAGCCAGACATACGGATCGACTCGGCTGGTGATCCTTAGCAAGAATATCTTCGATTTTGGTGAGCGGAAAGGGGTGTGGCGAAAATCTAAAATTAACTTGTTTTGCCTAAGAACTGGTACCAAATTTGGAATCTCTAGTTCTTATAGTCTCTGACGGATCGACTCAGCTAGTGATCCTGAGCACTAAAATATATACTTTATGGGGTCGGAGTCATTAAATTATAATACCTTTCTCACCTTTGGGAAATATCCGCTACCCAGTTCGAATATACTAAAATATACGAAAAAGTATATTTGGTATTTTTGGTATATTTGGTATGTTGATATTCTATCACTTCCAAACATCGCATACAGTATAAAATGTACCATGCATGGTCACATTCTCCTCCAGAATGCAACCACGTGCGGCAGCATATGAATTTTCCCATACAACACCGTTTCTTGAATATCTTCCAAGTTTTTCATCCGATCGCGACCAAATTTGCAGAAATCCTCGCGACCATAATCACCGTCGAACATACCCGAATTCGAGACATTAGCTTAAAAAATGCGTTTGCAAATCGTTTTTTTTTTCTATTTGGGCGAAGAGATGTGTGGAAAAAATCTAACGTAAACTTGTTCTGCCCAAGATATACACCAATACTAGTACAAAGTTTGGAATCTCTACGTCTTATAGTCTCTGAGATCTAGGTGTTCAAACAGACAACCATAGATACGAATCGACTCGGCTGGTGACCCTTAGCAAGAATATCTTCGATTTTGGTGAGCGGAAAGGGGTGTTGGGAAAATCTAAAATAAACTTGTTCTGCCCAAGGACTGGTACCAAGTTTGAAATCTCTAGTTCTTATAGTCTCTGACGGATCGACTCAGCTTGTGATCCTGAGCACTAAAGTATATACTTTATGGGGTCGGAGATGCTTCGTTCAGCCTAATACATCCATTTTTTGGAGTTATTAATTTATAATACCCTTCTCATCTATGGGTGATACCCGCTACCCAGTTCGAATATACTAAAATATACGGAAAAGTATATGTTGATATTCTATAGCTTCCAAAAATCGCATACAGTAAAAAAATGTACCATGCATGGTC
The DNA here is from genome assembly GCA_035047445.1 of Drosophila siamana. Classification (NCBI taxonomy): domain Eukaryota; kingdom Metazoa; phylum Arthropoda; class Insecta; order Diptera; family Drosophilidae; genus Drosophila; species Drosophila siamana. The sequence continues at coordinate 549,923 of JAWNPP010000157.1, read as the reverse complement.
ACATTCTCCTCCAGAATGAAACCACGTGCGGCAGCATATGAATTTTCCAATACATCACTGTTTCTAGGTGTTCAAACAGACAGCCAGACATATGGATCGACTCGGCTGGTGACCCATAGCAAGAATATCTTCGATTTTGGAAAGCAGAAAGGGGTGTTTCGAAAATCTAAAATAAACTTGTTTTGCCTAAGAACTGCTATCAAGTTTGGAATCTCTAGTTCTTATAGTCTCTGACGGATCGACTTATCTGGTGATGCTGAGCACTAAAATATATACTTTATGGGGTCGGAGATGTTTCCTTAAGCCTAATACATCCATTTTCTGGAGTCATTAAATAATAATACCCTTCTCACCTTTGGGAGATACCCGCTACCTAGTTCGAATATACTAAAATATACGAAAAGGAATATTTGGTATTTTTGGTATATTTGGTATGTTGATATTCTATCACTTCCAAACATCGCATACAGTATAAAATGTACCATGCATGGTCACATTCTCCTCCAGAATGCAACCACGTGCGGCAGCATATGAATTTTCCCATACAACACTGTTTCCTGAATATCTTCCAAGTTTTTCATCCGATCGCAACCAAATTTGCAGAAATCATCGAGACTATAATCACCATCGAATATACCCGAATTCGAGATATTAGCTTAAAAAATCCGTTTGCAAATCGTTTTTTTTTTTATTTGTGTGGGCGAAAAGAGGTGTGGAAAAAATCTAAAGTAAACTTGTTCTGACCAATTCTGATACAAAGATTGGAATCTCTAGCTCATATAGTCGCTGAGATATAGGTGTTCAAACAGACAGTCAGACATATGGATCGACTCGGCTGGTGACCCTTACCAAGAATATCTTCGATTTTGGTGAGCGGAAACGGTTGTGGCAAAATTTAAAATAAACTTGTTCTGCCTAAGAACTGGTACCAAGTTTGGAATCTCTACTTCTAATATTCTATGAGTGATCGACTCAGCTTGTGATCCTGAGCGCTTAAATATATACTTTATGGGGTCGGAGATGCTTCCTTCAGCCTAATACATCCATTTTCTGGAGTCATTAAATTATAATACCCTTCTCATCTATGGGAGATACCCGCTACCCAGTTCGAATATACTAAAATATACGAAAAAGTATATTTGGTAGTTTTGGTATATTTGGTATGTTGATATTCTACCACTTCCAAACATCGCATACAGTATAAAATGTACCATGCATGGTCACATTCTCCTCCAGAATGAAACCACGTGCGGCAGCATATGAATTTTCCCATACAACACTGTTTCTTGAATATCTTTCAAGTTTTTCATCCGATCGCGACCAAATTTCCCGAAATCATCGAGACTATAATTACCGTAAACTTGTTCTGCCCAAGAGGGTATGAATTTTCCCATACAACACTGTTTCTTGAATATTTTTCAAGTTTTTAATTAGATTTGCAGAAAGCATCGAGACTATAATCACCGTCGTATAGACCCGAATTTGAGACTATAGCTTAACAAATGCGTTTGCAAATCGTTTTTTTTTTTTATTTGGGTGGGTGAAAAGAGGTGTGGAAAAAATCTAAAGTAAACTTGTTCTACCCAAGATATACACCAATACTAGTTCAAAGTTTGGAATCTCTAGCTCTTATAGTCTCTGAGATCTAGGTGTTCCAACAGACAGCCAGACATACGGATCGACTCGGCTGGTGACCCTTAGCAAGAATATCTTCGATTTTGGTGAGCGGAAAGGGGTGTGGTGAAAATCTAAAATTAACTTGTTTTGCCTAAGAACTGGTACCAAATTTGGAATCTCTAGTTCTTATAGTCTCTGACGGATCGACTTAGCTAGTGATCCTGAGCAATAAAATATATACTTTATGGGGTCGGAGTCATTAAATTATAATACCTTTCTCACCTTTGGGAAATATCCGCTACCCAGTTCGAATATACTAAAATATACGAAAAAGTATATTTGGTATTTTTGGTATATTTGGTATGTTGATATTCTATCACTTCCAAACATCGCATACAGTATAAAATGTACCATGCATGGTCACATTCTCCTCCAGAATGCAACCACGTGCGGCAGCATATGAATTTTCCCATACAACACCGTTTCTTGAATATCTTCCAAGTTTTTCATCCGATCGCGACCAAATTTGCAGAAATCCTCGAGACTATAATCACCGTCGAACATACCCGAATTCGAGACATTAGCTTAAAAAATGCGTTTGCAAATCGTTTTTTTTTTCTATTTGGGCGAAGAGATGTGTGGAAAAAATCTAACGTAAACTTGTTCTGCCCAAGATATACACCAATACTAGTACAAAGTTTGGAATCTCTACGTCTTATAGTCTCTGAGATCTAGGTGTTCAAACAGACAACCATAGATACGAATCGACTCGGCTGGTGACACTTAGCAAGAATATCTTCGATTTTGGTGAGCGGAAAGGGGTATGGCGAAAATCTAAAATTAACTTGTTTTGCCTAAGAACTGGTACCAAGTTTGGAATATCTAGTTCTTATAGTCTCTGACGCATCGACTTATCTGGTGATGCTGAGCACTAAAATATATACTTTATGGGGTCGGAGATGTTTCCTTAAGTCTAATACATCCATTTTCTGGAGTCATTAAATAATAATACCCTTCTCACCTTTGGGAGATACCCGCTACCTAGTTCGAATATACTAAAATATACGAAAAAGCATATTTGGTGTTTTTGGTATATTTAGTAGGTTGATATTCTATCACGTCCACACATCGCATAGAGTATAAAATGTACCATGCATGGTCACATTCTCCTCCAGAATGAAACCACGTGCGGCAGCATATGAATTTTCCCATACAACACTGTTTCTTAAATATCTTCCAAGTTTTTCATCCGATCGCGACCAAATTTCCCGAAATCTTCGAGACTATAATTACCGTCGTATATACCCGAATTCGAGACTCTATTTCAAAAAGGGCGTTTGCAAATCGTTTTTTTTTTCGATTTGCGTGGGCGAAATGAGGTGTGGGAAAAATCTAAAGTAAACTTGTTCGGCTGGTGACCCTTAGCAAGAATATTTTCGATTTTGTTGAGCGGAAAGGGGTGTGGCGAAAATCTAAAATAAACTTGTTCTGCCCAAGGACTGGTACTAAGTTTCAAATTCCTAGTTGTTATAGTCTCTGACGGATCGACTCAGCTAGTGATCCTGAGCACTAAAATATATACTTTATGGGGTCGGAGATGCTTCCTTCAGCCTAATACATCCATTTTCTGTTGTTATTAATTTATAATACCCTTCTCATCTATGGGTGATAGCCGCTACCCAGTTCGAATATACTAAAATATACGGAAAAGTATATGTTGATATTCTATCGCTTCCAAACATCGCATACAGAAAAAAAATGTACCATGCATGGTCACATTCTCCTCCAGAATGAAACAACGTGCGGCAGCATATGAATTTTCCCATACAACACTGTTTCTTGAATATCTTTCAAGTTTTTCATCCGATCGTGACCAAATTTCCCGAAATAATCGAGACTATAATCACCGTCGTATATACCCGAATTCGAGACTCCAGCTCAAAAAATGCGATCGATTTCTGATTTAGGTGGGCGAAAAGAGGTGTGGAACAAATCTAAAGTAAACTTGTTCTGCCCAATATACAAAGTTTGGAATCTCCAGCTCTTATAGTCTCTGAGATCTAGGTGTTCAAGCAGACAGCCAGACATACGGATCTATTCGGCTGGTGACCTTTAGCAAAAATATCTTCGATTTTGGTGAGCGGAAAGGGGAGTGGTGAAAATCTAAAATAAACTTGTTCTGCCTAAGAGCTGGTAACAAGTTTGGAAGCTCTAGTTCTTATAGTCTCTGACGGATCGACTCAGCTAGTGATCCTGAGCACTAAAATATATATGACGAGGATTCATTATCCGAGTTTTTGACCGGACTTTCGGCGAAACTTTTTTTGTCGCGTGGCATGTTGATTGAATTTCACAACTAGTCTGATTCTTTAATTCATGTCGATCCCTTTTCAATTCCTTCTCACCCTCTAATACATACGCACAGTGTGGTGACTTATGACGAACACTATCTGACTCACTCATGCCCACGGCCAAACTACGTTGACAGAATTATGTATCTGCCTCGCACGAAAGAAAGGGAAACCACAAATAAATAAAAGAAGTGTGTACCAACAAATAATCGTTATAATTTGAATGTTTAAATTAATCCGCGACACTGCCTTCCTGACCTATCTCACTCAATAGGAAATTGTGGATCGAAAATAGTAAGAACAGGTTCACTAGTCAGACTTGAAATTACCTTTTGTCGTATTTGCTCGTGCTCTAATTCCCATGAAAATTACATGCTTTTTGAAGTTAGAGCATAGAGTGGTTTCAATAACTGTGAAAACTTGGGTGCAAACTGACGAAAATACGAGACCAGTCCAATAAATTGTCTCAGTTGAGTCACAGATTGCCGAGGCGGTTAATCTGTAAGAGCTTGTATTTTCCTAGGATTCGGTCGAATTTCACCTGCTCTAACTTCGAAGCCCAAATATTTTACACAAGATTTAAGAAAGGAGCATTTTCTGATATTGAAGGAAAATCCTGCTTCGGCGAGTGCTTGTAGAGTTATTTGTAGCCTGTCGAAAGCTTTCTCCTTCGTGCGTGCAACTATCATTACATCGTCTATGTAAACGATGGCATATGTATGAGTCAGATCACCTAGGGCACGATTAATGGCCCATTGTAATACAGAAGGCGCTTTTTTAAGCCCAAAAGGCATAGTCAAGTATTCATACTGCCCTTCTGGGGTTACAAACGCTGTCCGTTCAATAGAGCTTGTATGTATTGGGATCTGATGGAAGCCAATCACCATATCAATGCACGTGAAAAACCTAGCTCCACTCAACCTAGCTATCTGGTCAGATATAAGTGGCAATGGGTACTTGTCGGAAACAGTATTGGCATTAAGCTCACGATAATCAACACACAGACGGTCTGTACCATTTTTCTTACGGACAAGTAACATTTGACTCGCGAAAATAGAGGAGCTGTGTCTTATTATGTTTGCTTCCAACAGCTCATGAATGGAATGTCTAACCTTTTCTTTTTCTTCCACACTCAATCGGTAAGGGCGCCTCTGAACCGTCTTATTTTGATCAATCAAGCGAATCTCTAAATGTCCCGTAGTCACGCGGCTCTGTGGTATACCGTTTATAAAAGAATTTGAATATCCCTGTAATATTGAGAGCAGTTTAGCTTTATCCTGTCCATGTAAATCGGTATCGACACCAGCCAGGTCAGGAGTGCATTCGGAGACTACGACAGGTAATACAGACTTTTCGTTAAACATAGTAAGCGTGCTTGATGTAATTGTCACGCCGATGCCCTGGCTCAAAATTTCCCGACCAATCGTCGTATTTGATATGATTGTCTAACACTACGTGAAACAAGATTTCGAAAGAACGCTCCCAAATTAAAACATTCGCCAATATCTGTAAAGTGCTGCAAACAGAGTTGCCACCGATACCCCTCAATGTCACTAAGTTGTTTATTCTAGTGCCGGATAATCTCAGTGATGCAGTCTCTTTGATGAGTGAACATTCGGCTCCGGAGTCGAAGTAAAATTGGAACGACTCACCAAACTGCAGCAACGTTCCTAAGGGCTCAAGTACCGTGCATATGTTTACGTCTTTGATGGTATTGCTCTTCATCGGCGGACGCTCCTGACGATCCGGGCACACAGTATGTTGAATATCCCATATTCAAAAATAACATTCGGTATTTTTCTTTATTAAGTATTTTGATATAATTAGAATTAGGTCACATTGAAATATAACTCGATCTCTTTTGTAACTGATAGCTGTCGAGTGTGGTTGTGTTGCGTGCTTAAAAAGAGCTTAAAGCCAATGAAATATAAAATAATATAAAAACTAAATCCGTGTTTAATTAATCAATCAAAATAGTAAAATACATTTTTATTTTAAAATATCAACAGGTTATGGGCCCAGTCCACGCCTATTAAGTTATTTTTATAGTAATACAATAGATTGTGAAATAATTCATAGTTTTGTGCTTGTGTGAAAAATTAAATAAAAATGGAAAAAGGAAAGCGGAATATAAAGCCATTCGATGGCGAAAAATATCCAATTTGGAAGCATAGAATTCGAGCTTTACTAACTGAGCTACGCGTTATAAAAGTTATTGATGAAAATGTGCCAGATTCAATTGACGATGATTGGAAGAGGGCGGAGGAAAACGCAAAGGGGATATTAATTGAATACTTGAGCGACTCATTTCTGAATTTCACAATTGGTGACGTCACGTCGCGTCAGATTTTGAAAAACTTGGACGCCATTTATGAGCGCGAAAGTGTAGCTGCGGAATTAGCAACACGCAGGCGGCTATTCGATCTAAAGTTAAAATCCGATCAAACATTGTTAAGTCATTTCAATATTTTTGACGGATTAATGAGTGATTTGGTGGCCTCAGGCGCGTCGATAAATGAGTTGAGCAAAGTTGCACATTTGCTGTATTCATTGCCTTCGTCCTACAATGGAGTCATTACTGCCATTGAGAATATGTCAAAAGACGAATTAAATCTGGCTGTTGCAAAAGCACGACTGTTAGACTACGAGTTAAAAATTAATAAAGATATTAACGACACTAGCAGAAAAGCATTAACAGTAAACACACACCATAATAATTTTAAAAACAATAGAAATAATTCAAATAGAAATAGAGCAGTTAAGCCAAAGAACAGTTTTAAGGGCAAGCCAAAGTTTAGTGGAAAATGCCATTTTTGCGGCAAAACAGGGCACATCAAAAGGGATTGCTTTAATTACAAAAGAATGATAAATAAAAAGGAAAATCAAAATAAACAAGCTCAATGCGCCACAACACAGCACGGTTTCGCGTTTATGCTAAAAGCAAATAATAATACGAATAATACGAATAAGTGCGGTTTTATTCTTGACTCCGGTGCCACTGATCATCTCATTAATGATGAATCATTATACGCCGATTGTGTGAATCTGAGGAGTCCTCTAAAGATCGCTGTGGCAAAGCAAGGGTCTTTCATCTACGCTACTAAGCGTGGTATTGTACGGCTGCGCAACGGTAATGACATAACCCTGGAGGATGTCTTGTTCTGCAAGGAGGCGGCAGGAAATCTTATCTCGGTAAAGAGATTGCAAGAAGCAGGAATGTCCATAGAATTTGACAAAAGCGGAGTAACCATTTCCAAAAATGGAGTGGTAGTTGCTAAAAATACAGGTCAGTCAATTAATATACCTATTATTGAATTTCAAGCATACTCTTTAATTGCAAATAATAAAAATAATTTTCAATTATGGCATGAGAGATTTGGGCATGTTAGCAATAGCAAATTACTAGAAATAAAAAGAAAAAATTTGTTCACTGATAATAGTCCTCTTAACAATTTGGAATTGTCCGATGAAATATGTGAAGCTTGTTTAAATGGAAAACAAGCCAGGTTACCCTTTAAGCAATATAAAGATAAAAGCTACATAAAAAGACCATTGTTTGTAGTTCATTCCGATGTTTGTGGCCCTATTACACCCGGTACAATAGATAGTAAAAATTACTATGTAATTTTTGTAGACCAGTTTACACATTATTGTGTAACCTACCTAATAAAGTTCAAGTCTGATGTATTTAACATGTTTAAAGACTTTGTTGCGAAAAGCGAGGCGCATTTTAATTTAAAAATCGTTAATTTGTATATTGACAATGGAAGAGAATATCTTTCAAATGAGATGCGTGAGTTCTGTGTTCAGAAAGGCATCTCATATCATTTAACTGTACCACACACACCTCAGTTAAATGGTGTCTCTGAGAGAATGATTAGAACATTAACTGAAAAAGCCCGTGCAATGGTTTGCGGTGCAAAATTAGATAAAAGCTTCTGGGGAGAAGCTGTGTTAACTGCAACATATTTAGTTAACAGAATTCCAAGTAGAGCACTTGGTGAGATTGCAAAGACGCCATACGAGATGTGGCATGATAGAAAACCCAATCTAAACCATTTAAAAGTTTTCGGCTCAACTGTGTATGTACACAATAAAACCAGAAAAAGAAAATTTGACGATAAGTCGTACAAAACTATTCTGGTTGGTTATGAACCTAACGGTTTTAAATTATGGGATCCTATCAATGAAAAATTTGTTGTTGCAAGAGATGTGATTGTTGATGAAACCAATATGTTTCACTCTAGAGCTGGAAAACATGATACAAAATTCCTGAATGATAGTAAGGATGTTAATCAAAGAGAATTCCTGAAAGATAGTAAGGAAAGTGATCATGGCAATTTTCTGAATGAAAGTAAGGAAATAGATGAAATTGTAATCCTGAATGATAGTAAGGATATTAATCAAAGAAAATTCCTGAATGATAGTAAGGATGTTAATCAAAGAGAATTCCTGAAAGATAGTAAGGAAAGTGATCATGGCAATTTTCTGAATGAAAGTAAGGAAATAGATGAAATTGTAATCCTGAATGATAGTAAGGATATTAATCAAAGAGAATTCCTGAAAGATAGTAAGGAAAGAGATCATAGAAATTTCCCGAATGAAAGTACGGAATGTATTGTAAGCAAACAGCCTAGACAAATTGAATGTGATGAAAATTCAATTGATTGCATTGACAACAACAATGATATTGAAATATTCACTAGACGAAGTGAAAGATTAAAAGGAAAGCAACAGGTATCTTACAGTAAAGACAATACAAATTTTAATATGTTTGTTATGAATGCTCATACAATTTTTAATGACGTCCCAAATTCATATGAGGAAATCAATTGTAGAAACGACAAACTTCTTTGGGAGGAAGCCATTAAAGCTGAGCTGAAGTCTCATGAAGAAAATAATACTTGGACAATTGTTAAAAGGCCTGAAAACAAAAACATCATTGATAGCAGATGGGTATTTTCTATTAAACAGGATGAATTAGGAAATCCTATAAGGTATAAAGCAAGGCTAGTTGCTCGTGGGTTTACTCAACAGTTTCAAGTCGACTATAACGAAACTTTTGCACCAGTTGCTAGAATTTCAAGTTTTCGACTCATATTATCACTATCAGTTCAATACAATTTAAAAGTACATCATATGGATGTAAAGACAGCATTTTTGAATGGAATACTGAATGAAGAAATATATATGCAACCTCCCCAAGGTATCCCATGTAATATTCAAAATGTGTTAAGCTAAATAAGGCAATTTATGGACTCAAGCAAGCAGCTAGATGCTGGTTTGAAGTTTTTGAGCAAGTATTAAAAGATTGCGGATTTGTTAACTCTCCTGTCGATCGTTGCATATATATAAATGAAAAAGGCAATATCAAAGAAAACATATATGTTTTGTTATATGTTGATGATGTAGTAATAGCAACCGGAAATGTGGAAAGAATGAATAGCTTCAAAAACTATTTAATAAAAAAATTCAAAATGACTGACTTAAATGAAATAAGACATTTCATTGGGATAAGAGTAGAAACATTTGAAGATAGAATTTGCTTAAGCCAGTCTGCATATATTAAAAGGGTTTTAAATAAATTTAATATGGAAAACTGCAATCCAGTTAGTACCCCACTACCAAGCAAACTAAATTACGACCTACTTAATTTAGACACAGATTGTAATACTCCATGCCGAAATCTTATAGGCTGCTTAATGTACATAATGCTTTGTACACGCCCCGACACAGCCACTGCTGTAAATATTTTAAGCAGATATAATAGCAAAAAATAATTTGGAGCTATGGCAATGCTTAAAAAGGGTACTTAGATATTTGAAAGGAAATATTGATATGAAATTGATTTTTAAGAAAAATCCATCTTATGAAAATATCTTAGTTGGTTTTGCAGATTCCGACTGGGGCGGCAGTAATATTGATAGGAAAAGTACAACGGGATATTTATTTAAAATGTTCGATACGAATCTAATTTGCTGGAATACCAAAAGACAAAATTCGGTAGCAGCTTCATCAACTGAAGCAGAATACATGGCTTTATTTGAAGCTGTAAGAGAAGCCTTATGGTTAAAATCTTTACTAGAGAGTGTTAATATAAAGCTTGAAGGACCTATTAAAATTAATGAAGACAACCAAGGTTGTATCTCTATTGCTAACAATCCCACTTGCCATAAAAGATCCAAACATATTGATATTAAATATCATTTTGCCAGAGAGCAAGTTGAAAATAATGTTATTTGTATTGAGTATATATCCACAGATAATCAACTTGCTGACATCTTTACCAAGCCGTTGCCAGCTGCGAGATTCAATGAACTACGTACCAAGATTGGAATGCAAGATGACTGAATGGAGAACACTTTTTAAATTTAATTGAATTCACTATTTTTATTTGCATTATTCAGATAACGAAAACTGACTGAATTATTTGTTTAATTGTTTTGTTTGATACTTTAAAAATATTTTTTTTAACAAAATGAAGTATGAAATATTGTTATGTTAAGTCAAGAAGTGGTCTGATCAGGTTTTTCTGGGTTTTCCCTGATCCACGTAGCGAATGCTAGATCACATTGTTTACCCCAGAACGCACACAAGCCACAGTAGACTAAGTTTATAATGAAACTAATTTTTTTTTTTAATTTTGTTTACTATTCTATATGTTATTTTTGAGGGGGCGTGTTGAATATCCCATATTCAAAAATAACATTCGGTATTTTTCTTTATTAAGTATTTTGATATAATTAGAATTAGGTCACATTGAAATATAACTCGATCTCTTTTGTAACTGATAGCTGTCGAGTGTGGTTGTGTTGCGTGCTTAAAAAGAGCTTAAAGCCAATGAAATATAAAATAATATAAAAACTAAATCCGTGTTTAATTAATCAATCAAAATAGTAAAATACATTTTTATTTTAAAATATCAACACAGTAGATACATGTCCAGCTTTTCCACATTTATAGCAGATCACGGATGATCGATCTTTTGGTCCAGATTGTTGATTACGGGGCTGCTGACGCTGAGTTGCCTCTTTATTAAAGCGACATTCCGCCTTCTTGTGTCCGGGTTTGCCACAATTATGACACGGGATGTGAGACATAGTCCTGACTCTTTTTCCTTGGGGTGCTGATAAGTTGTCACTCGAATGCTGGCTCTGTCGAACGAAAAGGCTTTGAGTTCCTGATGCAGCTCGTTTCTGGTTTTGATATCCGTCGTAAAAACCAAACGGCGCAATTGTTGTCTATCCCAGCTGCATGTGCCAACGTAACGGATGTAGTCGACCGTTGAACACCAGGAGAGAGCGTCTGATCCTGCACGATCAGGGTTGAACTTTGGCAGAACAATGTTTTTGGCATCTTTTGGTTCATTTTGTGGTGAGTTATGACGAACACTACCTGTCTCACTCATGCCCACGGCCAAACTACGTTGACAGAATGGTGTATCTTCCTCGCACGACAGAAAAGGGAACCACAAAGAAATGAAAAAATTTGTGTACCAACAAATAATCGTTATAATTTGAATGTTTAAATTAATCCGCGACATATACTTTATGGGATCGGAGATGCTTCCTTCAGCCTAATACATCCATTTTCTGGAGTCATTAAATTATAATACCCTTTTATACTAAAATATACGAAAAAGTATATTTGGTATTTTTGGTTTATTTGGTATGTTGATATTCTATCACGTCCAAACATCGCATACAATATAAAATGTACCATGCATGGCCACATTTTCCTCCAGAATGAAACCACATGCGGCAGCATATGAACTTTCCCATACAACACTGTTTCTTAAATATCTTCCAAGTTTTTAATCCGATTGCGACCAAATCATCGAGGCTATAATTACCGTGGTAAATACCCGAATTCCAGACTCTAGCTCAAAAAATGCGTTTGCAAATCGTGTTTTTTTTCGATTTGGGTGGGCGAAAAGAGGTGTCGAAAAAATCTAAAGTAAACTTGTTCTGCCCAAGATATACACACTGAGATGGATGAATGGACTCGGCTGGAGACCCTTAGAAAGAATATCTTCGATTTTGGTGAGCGGAAAGGGGTGTGGCGAAAATCTAAAATAAACTTGTTCTGCCTAAAAACTGGTACCAAGTTTGGAATCTCTCGTTCTTATATTCTATGACTGATCGACTCAGCTTGTGATCCTGAGCACTTGAAAATATACTTTATGGGTCGGAGATGCTTCCTTCACCCCAATACATCCATTTTCTGGAGTCATTAAAATATAATACCCTTCTCATCTATGGGTGATACCCGCTACCCAGTTCGAATATACTAAAATATACGAAAAAGTATATTTGGTATTTTTGGTATATTTGGTATGTTGATATTCTATCGCTTCCAAACATCGTATACAGTATAGAATGTACCATGCATGGTCACATTCTCCTCCAGAATGAAACCACGTGCGGCAAATATATTCCAAGTTTTTCATTCGTTTGCGACCAAATTTTCGGAAACCATCGAGACTATAATTACTGTGGTATATACCCGAATTCGAGACTCTAGCTTAAAAAATGCGTTTGCAAATCGTTTTTTTCGATTTGGGTAGGCGAAAAGAGGTGTGGAAAAAATCTAAAGTAAACTTGTTCTGCCCAAGATATACACCAATACTGGTAAAAAGTTTGGAATCTCTAGCTCTTGGAGTCGCTGAGATCAAAGTGTTCAAGCAGACAGCCAGACATACGGATCGACTCAGCTGGTGACCCTTAGCAAGAATATCTTCGATTTTGGTGTGGCGAAAATCTAAAATAAACTTGTTCTGCCTAAGAACTGGTACCAAGTTTGGAATCTCTAGTTCCTATAGTCTCTGACGGATCGACTCAGCTAGTGATCCTGAGCACTAAAATATATACTTTATGGTGTCGGAGATGCTTCCTTCAGCCTAATACATCCATTTTCTGGAGTCATTAAATTATAATACCCTTCTCATCTATGGGAGATACCCGATACCGAGTTCGAATATAGTAAAATATAGGAAAATATATATTTGATTTTTGGGTATATTTGGTAGGTTGATATTCTATCACGTCCAAACATCGCATACAGTATAAAATGTACCATGCATGGTCACATTCTCCTCCAGAATGAAACCACGTGCGGCAGCATATGAATTTTCCCATACAACACTGATTCTTGAATATTTTCCAAGTTGTTCATCCGATCGTGACCAAATTTCCCGAAATAATCGAGACTATAATCACCGTCGTATATACCCGAATTCGAGACTTTAGCTTAAAAAATGCGTTTGTAAATCGTTTTTTTCGATTTGGGTGTGCGAAAAGAGGTGTGGCAAAAATCTAAAGTAAACTTGCTCTACCCAAGATATACACCAATACCGGTAAAAAGTTTGGAATCTCTAGCTCTTATAGTCGCTGAGATCTAGGTGTTCAAACAGACAGCCATACATACGGATCGACTCGGCTGGTGACCCTTAGCAAGAATATCTTCGATTTTGGTGAGCGGAAAGGGGTGTGGCGAAAATCTAAAATAAACTTTTTCTGCCTAAGAACTGATACCAAGTTTGGAATCTCTAGTTCCTATAGTCTCTGACGGATCGACTCAGCTAGTGATCCTGAGCACTAAAATATAAACTTTATGGGGTCGGAGATGCTTCCTTCATTTTCTTGAGTCATTAAATTATAATACCCTTCTCATCTATGGGAGATACCCGCTACCCAGTTCGAATATAGTAAAATATACGAAAAAGTATATTCGATATGTTGATATTCTATCACCTCCAAACATCGCATACAGAATAAAATGTACCATGCATGGTCACATTCTGCTCCAGAATGAAACCACGTGCGGCAGCATATGAATTTTCCCATACAACACTGTTTCTTAAATACCTTCCAAGTTTTTCATCCGATCGCGATCAAATTTGCAGAAATCATCGAGACTATAATCACCGTCGTATATCCCCGAATTTGAGACTTTAGCTTTAAAAATGCGTTTGCAAATCGTTTTTTTTGATTTGGGTGGGCGAAAAGAGGTGTGGAAAAAATCTAAAGTAAACTTGTTCTACCCAAGATATACACCAATACCGGTAAAAAGTTTGGAATCTCTAGCTCTTATAGTCGCTGAGATCTAGGTGTTCAAACAGACAGCCATACATACGGATCGACTCGGCTGGTGACCCTTAGCAAGAATATCTTCGATTTTGGTGAGCCGAAAGGGGTGTGGCGAAAATCTCAAATAAACTTGTTCTGACTAAGAACTGGTACCAAGTTTGGAATCTCTAGTTGTTATAGTCTCTGACGGATCGACTCAGCTAGTGATCCTGAGCACTAAAATATATACTTTATGGTGTCGGAGATGCTTCCTTCAGCCTAATACATCCATTTTCTGGAGTCATTAAATTATAATACCCTTCTCATCTATGGGAGATACCCGCTATCGATTTCGAATATAGTAAAATATACGAAAAAGTATATATGGTATTTTTGGTATGTTGATATTCTATCACGTCCAAACCTCACATACAGTATAAAAAGTACCATGCATGGTCACATTCTCCTCCAGAATGAAACCACGTGCGGCAGCATATGAATTTTCCCATACAACACTGATTCTTGAATATCTTCCAAGTTTTTCATCCGATCGTGACCAAATTTCCCGAAATAATCGAGACTATAATCACCGTCGTATATACCCGAATTCGAGACTCTAGCTTAAAAAATGCGTTTGCAAATCGTTTTTTTCGATTTGGGTGGGCGAAAAGAGGTGTGGAAAAAATCTAAAGTAAACTTGTTCTACCCAAGATATACACCAATACCGGTAAAAAGTTTGGAATCTCTAGCTCTTATAGTCGCTGAGATCTAGGTGTTCAAACAGACAGCCATACATACGGATCGACTCGGCTGGTGACCCTTAGCAAGAATATCTTCGATTTTGGTGAGCGGAAAGGGGTGTGGCGAAAATCTAAAATAAACTTTTTCTGCCTAAGAACTGATACCAAGTTTGGAATCTCTAGTTCCTATAGTATCTGACGGATCGACTCAGCTAGTGATCCTGAGCACTAAAATATATACTTTATGGGGTCGGAGATGCCTCCTTCATTTTCTTGAGTCATTAAATTATAATACCCTTCTCATCTATGGGAGATACCCGCTACCCAGTTCGAATATACTAAAATATACGAAAAAGTATATTTGATATGTTGATATTCTATCACCTCCAAACATCGCATACAGAATTAAATGTACCATGCATGGTCACATTCTGCTCCAGAATGAAACCACGTGCGGCAGCATATGAATTTTCCCATACAACACTGTTTCTTAAATACCTTCCAAGTTTTTCATCCGATCGCGATCAAATTTGCAGAAATCATCGAGACTATAATCACCGTCGTATATACCCGAATTCGAGACTTTAGCTTTAAAAATGCGTTTGCAAATCGTTTTTTTCGATTTGGGTGGGCGAAAAGAGGTGTGGAAAAAATCTAAAGTAAAATTGTTCTGCCCAAGATATACACCAATACTGGTAAAAAGTTTGGAATCTCTAGCTCTTAGAGTCGCTGAGATCTAGGTGTTCAAGCAGACAGCCAGACATACGGATCGACTCAGCTGGTGACCCTTAGCAAGAATATCTTCGATTTTGGAGAGCGGAAAGGGGTGTGGCGAAAATCTAATAGAAACTTGTTCTGCCTAACAACTGGTACCAAGTTTGCAATCTCTAGTTCTTATAGTCTCTGACGGATCGACTCAGCTTGTGATCCTGAGCACTAAAATATATACTTTATGGGGTCGGAGATGCTTCCTTCATTTTCTGGAGTCATTAAATTATAATGCCCTTCTCATCTATGGGAGATACCCGCTACCCAGTTCGAATATACTAAAATATACGAAAAAGTATATTTGATATGTTGATATTCGATCACGTCCAAACATCGCATACAGTATAAAATGTACTATGCATGGTCACATTCCTCCAGAATTAAACCACGTGCGGCAGCACATGAATTTTCCCATACAACACTGTTTCTTGAATATCTTCCAAGTTTTTCATCCGATCGTGACCAAATTTCCCGAAATAATCGAGACTATAATCACCGTCGTATATACCCGAATTCGAGACTCTAGCTTAAAAAATGCGTTTGCAAATCGTTTTTTTCGATTTGGGTGGGCAAAAAGAGGTGTGGAAAAAATCTAAAGTAAAATTGTTCTGCCCAAGATATACACCAATACTGGTAAAAAGTTTGGAATCTCTAGCTCTTAGAGTCGCTGAGATCTAGGTGTTCAAGCAGACAGCCAGACATACGGATCGACTCAGCTGGTGACCCTTAGCAAGAATATCTTCGATTTTGGTGAGCGGAAAGGGGTGTGGCGAAAATCTAAAATAAACTTGTTCTGCCTAAGAACTGGTACCAACTTTGGAATCTCTAGTTCTTATAGTCTCTGACGGATCGACTCAGCTAGTGATCCTGAGCACTAAAATATATACTTTATGGTGTCGGAGATGCTTCCTTCAGCCTAATGCATCCATTTTCTGGAGTCATTAAATTATAATACCCTTCTCATCTATGGGAGATACCCGCTACCGAGTTCGAATATAGTAAAATATACCAAAAAGTATATATGGTATTTTTGGTATATTTGGTATGTTGATATTCTATCACGTCCAAACATCGCATACAGTATAAAATGTACCATGCATGGTCACATTCTCCTCCAGAATGAAACCACGTGCGGCAGCATATGAATTTCCACATACAACACTGATTCTTGAATATCTTCCAAGTTTTTCATCCGATCGAGACCAAATTTCCCGAAATAATCGAGACTATAATCACCGTCGTATATACCCGAATTCGAGACTCTAGCTTAAAAAATGCGTTTGCAAATCGTTTTTTTCGATTTGGGTGGGCGAAAAGAGGTGTGGCAAAAATCTAAAGTAAACTTGTTCTACACAAGATATACACCAAAACCGGTAAAAAGTTTGGAATCTTTAGCTCTTATAGTCGCTGAGATCTAGGTGTTCAAAAAGACAGCCAGACATACGGATCGACTCAGCTGGTGACCCTTAGCAAGAATATCTTCGATTTTGGTGAGCGGAAAGGGGTGTGGCGAAAATCTAAAATAAACTTGTTCTGCCTAAGAACTGGTACCAACTTTGGAATCTCTAGTTCTTATAGTCTCTGACGGATCGACTCAGCTAGTGATCCTGAGCACTAAAATATATACTTTATGGTGTCGGAGATGCTTCCTTCAGCCTAATACATCCATTTTCTGGAGTCATTAAATTATATCTCATCTATGGGAGATACCCGCTATCGAGTTCGAATATACTAAAAGGTACAAAAAGGTATATATGGTATTTTTGGTATATTTGGTATGTTGATATTCTATCACGTCCAAACATCGTATACAGTATAAAATGTACCATGCATGGTCACATTCTCCTCCAGAATGAAACCACGTGCGGCAGCACATGAATTTTCCCATACAACACTCTTTCTTGAATATCTTCCAAGTTTTTCATCCGATCGTGACCAAATTTCCCGAAATAATCGAGACTATAATCACCGTCGTATATACCCGAATTCGAGACTCTAGCTTAAAAAATGCGTTTGCAAATCGTTTTTTTCGATTTGGGTGGGCGAAAAGAGGTGTGGAAAAAATCTAAAGTAAAATTGTTCTACCGAAGATATACACCAATACCGGTAAAAAGTTTGAAATCTCTACCTCTTATAGTCGCTGAGATCTAGGTGTTCAAACAGACAGCCAGACATACGGATCGACTCGGCTGGTGACCCTTAGCAAGAATATCTTCGATTTTGGTGAGCGGAAAGGGGTGTGGCGAAAATCTAAAATAAACTTGTTCTGCCTAAGAACTGGTATACAGTTTAGAATCTCTAGTTACTATAGTCTCTGACGGATCGACTCAGCTAGTGATCCTGAGCACTAAAATATATACTTTATGGTGTCGGAGATGCTTCCTTCAGCCTAATACATCCATTTTCTGGAGTCATTAAATTATAATACCCTTCTCATCTATGGGAGATACCCGCTACCGAGTTCGAATATAGTAAAATATACCAAAAAGTATATATGGTATTTTTGGTATATTTGGTATGTTGATATTCTATCACGTCCAAACATCGCATACAGTATAAAATGTACCATGCATGGTCACATTCTCCTCCAGAATGAAACCACGTGCGGCAGCATATGAATTTCCACATACAACACTGATTCTTGAATATCTTCCAAGTTTTTCATCCGATCGAGACCAAATTTCCCGAAATAATCGAGACTATAATCACCGTCGTATATACCCGAATTCGAGACTCTAGCTTAAAAAATGCGTTTGCAAATCGTTTTTTTCGATTTGGGTGGGCGAAAAGAGGTGTGGCAAAAATCTAAAGTAAACTTGTTCTACACAAGATATACACCAAAACCGGTAAAAAGTTTGGAATCTTTAGCTCTTATAGTCGCTGAGATCTAGGTGTTCAAAAAGACAGCCAGACATACGGATCGACTCAGCTGGTGACGCTTAGCAAGAATATCTTCGATTTTGGTGAGCGGAAAGGGGTGTGGCGAAAATCTAAAATAAACTTGTTCTGCCTAAGAACTGGTACCAACTTTGGAATCTCTAGTTCTTATAGTCTCTGACGGATCGACTCAGCTAGTGATCCTGAGCACTAAAATATATACTTTATGGTGTCGGAGATGCTTCCTTCAGCCTAATACATCCATTTTCTGGAGTCATTAAATTATATCTCATCTATGGGAGATACCCGCTATCGAGTTCGAATATACTAAAAGGTACAAAAAGGTATATATGGTATTTTTGGTATATTTGGTATGTTGATATTCTATCACGTCCAAACATCGTATACAGTATAAAATGTACCATGCATGGTCACATTCTCCTCCAGAATGAAACCACGTGCGGCAGCACATGAATTTTCCCATACAACACTGTTTCTTGAATATCTTCCAAGTTTTTCATCCGATCGTGACCAAATTTCCCGAAATAATCGAGACTATAATCACCGTCGTATATACCCGAATTCGAAACTCTAGCTTAAAAAATGCGTTTGCAAATCGTTTTTTTCGATTTGGGTGGGCGAAAAGAGGTGTGGAAAAAATCTAAAGTAAAATTGTTCTACCGAAGATATACACCAATACCGGTAAAAAGTTTGAAATCTCTACCTCTTATAGTCGCTGAGATCTAGGTGTTCAAACAGACAGCCAGACATACGGATCGACTCGGCTGGTGACCCTTAGCAAGAATATCTTCGATTTTGGTGAGCGGAAAGGGGTGTGGCGAAAATCTAAAATAAACTTGTTCTGCCTAAGAACTGGTATACAGTTTAGAATCTCTAGTTACTATAGTCTCTGACGGATCGACTCAGCTAGTGATCCTGAGCACTAAAATATATACTTTATGGTGTCGGAGATGCTTCCTTCAGCCTAATACATCCATTTTCTGGAGTCATTAAATTATAATACCCTTCTCATCTACGGGAGATACCCGCTACCGAGTTCGAATATAGTAAAATATACCAAAAAGTATATATGGTATTTTTGGTATATTTGGTATGTTGATATTCTATCACGTCCAAACATCGCATACAGTATAAAATGTACCATGCATGGTCACATTCTCCTCCAGAATGAAACCACGTGCGGCAGCATATGAATTTCCACATACAACACTGATTCTTGAATATCTTCCAAGTTTTTCATCCGATCGAGACCAAATTTCCCGAAATAATCGAGACTATAATCACCGTCGTATATACCCGAATTCGAGACTCTAGCTTAAAAAATGCGTTTGCAAATCGTTTTTTTCGATTTGGGTGGGCGAAAAGAGGTGTGGCAAAAATCTAAAGTAAACTTGTTCTACACAAGATATACACCAAAACCGGTAAAAAGTTTGGAATCTTTAGCTCTTATAGTCTCTGAGATCTAGGTGTTCAAACAGACAGCCAGACATACGGATCGACTCGGCTGGTGACCCTTAGCAAGAATATCTTCGATTTTGGTGAGCGGAAAGGGGTGTGGCGAAAATCTAAAATAAACTTTTTCTGCCTAAGAACTGGTACCAAGTTTGGAATCTCTAGTTCTTATAGTCTCTGACGGATCGACTCAGCTAGTGATCCTGAGCACTAAAATATATACTTTATGGGGTCGGAGATGCTTCCTTCATTTTCTGGAGTCATTAAATTATAATGCCCTTCTCATCTATGGGAGATACCCGCTACCCAGTTCGAATATACTAAAATATACGAAAAAGTATATTTGATATGTTGACATTCTATCACGTCCAAACATCGCATACAGTATAAAATGTACTATGCATGGTCACATTCCTCCAGAATTAAACCACGTGCGGCAGCACATGAATTTTCCCATACAACACTGTTTCTTGAATATCTTCCAAGTTTTTCATCCGATCGTGACCAAATTTCCCGAAATAATCGAGACTATAATCACCGTCGTATATACCCGAATTCGAGACTCTAGCTTAAAAAATGCGTTTGCAAATCGTTTTTTTCGATTTGGGTGGGCGAAAAGAGGTGTGGAAAAAATCTAAAGTAAAATTGTTCTGCCCAAGATATACACCAATACTGGTAAAAAGTTTGGAATCTCTAGCTCTTAGAGTCGCTGAGATCTAGGTGTTCAAGCAGACAGCCAGACATACGGATCGACTCAGCTGGTGACCCTTAGCAAGAATATATTCGATTTTGGTGAGCGGAAAGGGGTGTGGCGAAAATCTAAAATAAACTTGTTCTGCCTAAGAACTGGTACCAACTTTGGAATCTCTAGTTCTTATAGTCTCTGACGGATCGACTCAGCTAGTGATCCTGAGCACTAAAATATATACTTTATGGTGTCGGAGATGCTTCCTTCAGCCTAATACATCCATTTTCTGGAGTCATTAAATTATATCTCATCTATGGGAGATACCCGCTATCGAGTTCGAATATACTAAAAGGTACAAAAAGGTATATATGGTATTTTTGGTATATTTGGTATGTTGATATTCTATCACGTCCAAACCTCGCATACAGTATAAAATGTACCATGCATGGTCACATTCCTCCAGAATTAAACCACGTGCGGCAGTATATGAATTTTCCCTTACAACACTGTTTCTTGAATATCTTCCAAGTTTTTCATCCGATCGTGACCAAATTTCCGGAAATAATCGAGACTATAATCACCGTCGTATATACCCGAATTCGAGGCTCTACCTTATAAAATGCGTTTGCAAATCGTTTTTTTCGATTTGGGTGGGCGAAAAGAGGTGTGGAAAAAATCTAAAGTAAACCTGTTCTACCGAAGATATACACCAATACCGGTAAAAAGTTTGAAATCTCTACCTCTTATAGTCGCTGATATCTAGGTGTTCCAACAGACAGCCAGACATACGGATCGACTCGGCTGGTGACCCTTAGCAAGAATATCTTCGATTTTGGTGAGCGGAAAGGGGTGTGGCGAAAATCTAAAATAAACTTGTTCTGCCTAAGAACTGGCATACAGTTTAGAATCTCTAGTTACTATAGTCTCTGACGGATCGACTCAGCTAGTGATCCTGAGCACTAAAATATATACTTTATGGTGTCGGAGATGCTTCCTTCAGCCTAATACATCCATTTTCTGGAGTCATTAAATTATAATACCCTTCTCATCTATGGGAGATACCCGCTACCGAGTTCGAATATAGTAAAATATACCAAAAAGTATATATGGTATTTTTGGTATATTTGGTATGTTGATATTCTATCACGTCCAAACATCGCATACAGTATAAAATGTACCATGCATGGTCACATTCTCCTCCAGAATGAAACCACGTGCGGCAGCATATGAATTTCCACATACAACACTGATTCTTGAATATCTTCCAAGTTTTTCATCCGATCGAGACCAAATTTCCCGAAATAATCGAGACTATAATCACCGTCGTATATACCCGAATTCGAGACTCTAGCTTAAAAAATGCGTTTGCAAATCGTTTTTTTCGATTTGGGTGGGCGAAAAGAGGTGTGGCAAAAATCTAAAGTAAACTTGTTCTACACAAGATATACACCAAAACCGGTAAAAAGTTTGGAATCTTTAGCTCTTATAGTCGCTGAGATCTAGGTGTTCAAACAGACAGCCAGACATACGGATCGACTCGGCTGGTGACCCTTAGCAAGAATATCTTCGATTTTGGTGAGCGGAAAGGGGTGTGGCGAAAATCTAAAATAAACTTTTTCTGCCTAAGAACTGGTACCAAGTTTGGAATCTCTAGTTATTATAGTCTCTGACGGATCGACTCAGCTAGTGATCCTGAGCACTAAAATATATACTTTATGGGGTCGGAGATGCTTCCTTCATTTTCTGGAGTCATTAAATTATAATGCCCTTCTCATCTATGGGAGATACCCGCTACCCAGTTCGAATATACTAAAATATACGAAAAAGTATATTTGATATGTTGATATTCGATCACGTCCAAACATCGCATACAGTATAAAATGTACCATGCATGGTCACATTCCTCCAGAATTAAACCACGTGCGGCAGCATATGAATTTTCCCTTACAACACTGTTTCTTGAATATCTTCCAAGTTTTTCATCCGATCGAGACCAAATTTCCCGAAATAATCGAGACTATAATCACCGTCGTATATACCCGAATTCGAGACTCTAGCTTAAAAAATGCGTTTGCAAATCGTTTATTTCGATTTGGGTGGGCGAAAAGAGGTGTGGAAAAAATCTAAAGTAAAATTGTTCTGCCCAAGATATACACCAATACTGGTAAAAAGTTTGGAATCTCTAGCTCTTAGAGTCGCTGAGATCTAGGTGTTCAAGCAGACAGCCAGACATACGGATCGACTCAGCTGGTGACCCTTAGCAAGAATATCTTCGATTTTGGTGAGCGGAAAGGGGTGTGGCGAAAATCTAAAATAAACTTGTTCTGCCTAAGAACTGGTACCAACTTTGGAATCTTTAGTTCTTATAGTCTCTGACGGATCGACTCAGCTAGTGATCCTGAGCACTAAAATATATACTTTATGGTGTCGGAGATGCTTCCTTCAGCCTAATACATCCATTTTCTGGAGTCATTAAATTATAATACCCTTCTCATCTATGGGAGATACCCGCTACCGAGTTCGAATATACTAAAAGGTACAAAAAGGTATATATGGTATTTTTGGTATATTTGGTATGTTGATATTCTATCACGTCCAAACCTCGCATACAGTATAAAATGTACCATGCATGGTCACATTCCACTCCAGAATGCAACCACGTGCGGCAGTATATGAATTTTCCCATACAACACTGTTTCTTGAATATCTTCCAAGTTTTTCATCCGATCGTGACCAAATTTCCCGAAATAATCGAGACTATAATCACCGTCGTATATACCCGAATTCGAGGCTCTACCTTATAAAATGCGTTTGCAAATCGTTTTTTTCGATTTGGGTGGGCGAAAAGAGGTGTGGAAAAAATCTAAAGTAAACCTGTTCTACCGAAGATATACACCAATACCGGTAAAAAGTTTGAAATCTCTACCTCTTATAGTCGCTGAGATCTAGGTGTTCCAACAGACAGCCAGACATACGGATCGACTCGGCTGGTGACCCTTAGCAAGAATATCTTCGATTTTGGTGAGCGGAAAGGGGTGTGGCGAAAATCTAAAATAAACTTGTTCTGCCTAAGAACTGGCATACAGTTTAGAATCTCTAGTTACTATAGTCTCTGACGGATCGACTCAGCTAGTGATCCTGAGCACTAAAATATATACTTTATGGTGTCGGAGATGCTTCCTTCAGCCTAATACATCCATTTTCTGGAGTCATTAAATTATAATACCCTTCTCATCTATGGGAGATACCCGCTACCGAGTTCGAATATAGTAAAATATACCAAAAAGTATATATGGTATTTTTGGTATATTTGGTATGTTGATATTCTATCACGTCCAAACATCGCATACAGTATAAAATGTACCATGCATGGTCACATTCTCCTCCAGAATGAAACCACGTGCGGCAGCATATGAATTTCCACATACAACACTGATTCTTGAATATCTTCCAAGTTTTTCATCCGATCGAGACCAAATTTCCCGAAATAATCGAGACTATAATCACCGTCGTATATACCCGAATTCGAGACTCTAGCTTAAAAAATGCGTTTGCAAATCGTTTTTTTCGATTTGGGTGGGCGAAAAGAGGTGTGGCAAAAATCTAAAGTAAACTTGTTCTACACAAGATATACACCAAAACCGGTAAAAAGTTTGGAATCTTTAGCTCTTATAGTCGCTGAGATCTAGGTGTTCAAACAGACAGCCAGACATACGGATCGACTCGGCTGGTGACCCTTAGCAAGAATATCTTCGATTTTGGTGAGCGGAAAGGGGTGTGGCGAAAATCTAAAATAAACTTTTTCTGCCTAAGAACTGGTACCAAGTTTGGAATCTCTAGTTCTTATAGTCTCTGACGGATCGACTCAGCTAGTGATCCTGAGCACTAAAATATAAACTTTATGGGGTCGGAGATGCTTCCTTCATTTTCTTGAGTCATTAAATTATAATACCCTTCTCATCTATGGGAGATACCCGCTACCCAGTTCGAATATACTAAAATATACGAAAAAGTATATTTGATATGTTGATATTCGATCACGTCCAAACATCGCATACAGTATAAAATGTACCATGCATGGTCACATTCCTCCAGAATTAAACCACGTGCGGCAGCATATGAATTTTCCCTTACAACACTGTTTCTTGAATATCTTCCAAGTTTTTCATCCGATCGAGACCAAATTTCCCGAAATAATCGAGACTATAATCACCGTCGTATATACCCGAATTCGAGACTCTAGCTTAAAAAATGCGTTTGCAAATCGTTTATTTCGATTTGGGTGGGCGAAAAGAGGTGTGGAAAAAATCTAAAGTAAAATTGTTCTGCCCAAGATATACACCAATACTGGTAAAAAGTTTGGAATCTCTAGCTCTTAGAGTCGCTGAGATCTAGGTGTTCAAGCAGACAGCCAGACATACGGATCGACTCAGCTGGTGACCCTTAGCAAGAATATCTTCGATTTTGGTGAGCGGAAAGGGGTGTGGCGAAAATCTAAAATAAACTTGTTCTGCCTAAGAACTGGTACCAACTTTGGAATCTTTAGTTCTTATAGTCTCTGACGGATCGACTCAGCTAGTGATCCTGAGCACTAAAATATATACTTTATGGTGTCGGAGATGCTTCCTTCAGCCTAATACATCCATTTTCTGGAGTCATTAAATTATAATACCCTTCTCATCTATGGGAGATACCCGCTACCGAGTTCGAATATACTAAAAGGTACAAAAAGGTATATATGGTATTTTTGGTATATTTGGTATGTTGATATTCTATCACGTCCAAACCTCGCATACAGTATAAAATGTACCATGCATGGTCACATTCCACTCCAGAATGCAACCACGTGCGGCAGTATATGAATTTTCCCATACAACACTGTTTCTTGAATATCTTCCAAGTTTTTCATCCGATCGTGACCAAATTTCCCGAAATAATCGAGACTATAATCACCGTCGTATATACCCGAATTCGAGGCTCTACCTTAAAAAATGCGTTTGCAAATCGTTTTTTTCGATTTGGGTGGGCGAAAAGAGGTGTGGAAAAAATCTAAAGTAAACTTGTTCTACCGAAGATATACACCAATACCGGTAAAAAGTTTGAAATCTCTACCTCTTATAGTCGCTGAGATCTAGGTGTTCAAACAGACAGCCAGACATACGGATCGACTCGGCTGGTGACCCTTAGCAAGAATATCTTCGATTTTGGTGAGCGGAAAGGGGTGTGGCGAAAATCTAAAATAAACTTGTTCTGCCTAAGAACTGGTATACAGTTTAGAATCTCTAGTTACTATAGTCTCTGACGGATCGACTCAGCTAGTGATCCTGAGCACTAAAATATATACTTTATGGTGTCGGAGATGCTTCCTTCAGCCTAATACATCCATTTTCTGGAGTCATTAAATTATAATACCCTTCTCATCTATGGGAGATACCCGCTACCGAGTTCGAAGAATATAGTAAAATATACCAAAAAGTATATATGGTATTTTTGGTATATTTGGTATGTTGATATTCTATCACGTCCAAACATCGCATACAGTATAAAATGTACCATGCATGGTCACATTCTCCTCCAGAATGAAACCACGTGCGGCAGCATATGAATTTCCACATACAACACTGATTCTTGAATATCTTCCAAGTTTTTCATCCGATCGAGACCAAATTTCCCGAAATAATCGAGACTATAATCACCGTCGTATATACCCGAATTCGAGACTCTAGCTTAAAAAATGCGTTTGCAAATCGTTTTTTTCGATTTGGGTGGGCGAAAAGAGGTGTGGCAAAAATCTAAAGTAAACTTGTTCTACACAAGATATACACCAAAACCGGTAAAAAGTTTGGAATCTTTAGCTCTTATAGTCGCTGAGATCTAGGTGTTCAAACAGACAGCCAGACATAAGGATCGACTCGGCTGGTGACCCTTAGCAAGAATATCTTCGATTTTGGTGAGCGGAAAGGGGTGTGGCGAAAATCTAAAATAAACTTTTTCTGCCTAAGAACTGGTACCAAGTTTGGAATCTCTAGTTCTTATAGTCTCTGACGGATCGACTCAGCTAGTGATCCTGAGCACTAAAATATATACTTTATGGGGTCGGAGATGCTTCCTTCATTTTCTGGAGTCATTAAATTATAATGCCCTTCTCATCTATGGGAGATACCCGCTACCCAGTTCGAATATACTAAAATATACGAAAAAGTATATTTGATATGTTGATATTCGATCACGTCCAAACATCGCATACAGTATAAAATGTACCATGCATGGTCACATTCTCCTCCAGAATGAAACCACGTGCGGCAGCATATGAATTTTCCCTTACAACACTGTTTCTTCCAAGTTTTTCATCCGATCGTGACCAAATTTCCCGAAATAATCGAGACTATAATCACCGTCGTATATACCCGAATTCGAGACTCTAGCTTAAAAAATGCGTTTGCAATCGTTTTTTTCGATTTGGGTGGGCGAAAAGAGGTGTGGAAAAAATCTAAAGTAAAATTGTTCTGCCCAAGATATACACCAATACTGGTAAAAAGTTTGGAATCTCTAGCTCTTAGAGTCGCTGAGATCTAGGTGTTCAAGCAGACAGCCAGACATACGGATCGACTCAGCTGGTGACCCTTAGCAAGAATATCTTCGATTTTGGTGAGCGGAAAGGGGTGTGGCGAAAATCTAAAATAAACTTGTTCTGCCTAAGAACTGGTACCAAGTTTGGAATCTCTAGTTACTATAGTCTCTGACGGATCGACTCAGCTAGTGATCCTGAGCACTAAAATATATACTTTATGGTGTCGGAGATGCTTCCTTCAGCCTAATACATCCATTTTCTGGAGTCATTAAATTATAATACCCTTCTCATCTATGGGAGATACCCGCTACCGAGTTCGAATATAGTAAAATATACCAAAAAGTATATATGGTATTTTTGGTATATTTGGTATGTTGATATTCTATCACGTCCAAACATCGCATACAGTATAAAATGTACCATGCATGGTCACATTCTCCTCCAGAATGAAACCACGTGTGGCAGCATATGAATTTTCCCATACAACACTGATTCTTGAATATCTTCCAAGTTTTTCATCCGATCGAGACCAAATTTCCCGAAATAATCGAGACTATAATCACCGTCGTATATACCCGAATTCGAGACTCTAGCTTAAAAAATGCGTTTGCAAATCGTTTTTTTCGATTTGGGTGGGCGAAAAGAGGTGTGAAAAAAATCTAAAGTAAACTTGTTCTACCCAAGATATACACCAAAACCGGTAAAAAGTTTGGAATCTTTAGCTCTTATAGTCGCTGAGATCTAGGTGTTCAAACAGACAGCCAGACATACGGATCGACTCGGCTGGTGACCCTTATCAAGAATATCTTCGATTTTGGTGAGCGGAAAGGGGTGTGGCGAAAATCTAAAATAAACTTGTTCTGCCTAAGAACTGGTATACAGTTTAGAATCTCTAGTTACTATAGTCTCTGACGGATCGACTCAGCTAGTGATCCTGAGCACTAAAATATATACTTTATGGTGTCGGAGATGCTTCCTTCAGCCTAATACATCCATTTTCTGGAGTCATTAAATTATAATACCCTTCTCATCTATGGGAGATACCCGCTACCGAGTTCGAATATAGTAAAATATACCAAAAAGTATATATGGTATTTTTGGTATATTTGGTATGTTGATATTCTATCACGTCCAAACATCGCATACAGTATAAAATGTACCATGCATGGTCACATTCTCCTCCAGAATGAAACCACGTGCGGCAGCATATGAATTTCCACATACAACACTGATTCTTGAATATCTTCCAAGTTTTTCATCCGATCGAGACCAAATTTCCCGAAATAATCGAGACTATAATCACCGTCGTATATACCCGAATTCGAGACTCTAACTTAAAAAATGCGTTTGCAAATCGTTTTTTTCGATTTGGGTGGGCGAAAAGAGGTGTGGCAAAAATCTAAAGTAAACTTGTTCTACACAAGATATACACCAAAACCGGTAAAAAGTTTGGAATCTTTAGCTCTTATAGTCGCTGAGATCTAGGTGTTCAAACAGACAGCCAGACATACGGATCGACTCGGCTGGTGACCCTTAGCAAGAATATCTTCGATTTTGGTGAGCGGAAAGGGGTGTGGCGAAAATCTAAAATAAACTTTTTCTGCCTAAGAACTGGTACCAAGTTTGGAATCTCTAGTTCTTATAGTCTCTGACGGATCGACTCAGCTAGTGATCCTGAGCACTAAAATATATACTTTATGGGGTCGGAGATGCTTCCTTCATTTTCTGGAGTCATTAAATTATAATGCCCTTCTCATCTATGGGAGATACCCGCTACCCAGTTCGAATATACTAAAATATACGAAAAAGTATATTTGATATGTTGATATTCGATCACGTCCAAACATCGCATACAGTATAAAATGTACCATGCATGGTCACATTCCTCCAGAATTAAACCACGTGCGGCAGCATATGAATTTTCCCTTACAACACTGTTTCTTGAATATCTTCCAAGTTTTTCATCCGATCGTGACCAAATTTCTTGAAATAATCGAGACTATAATCACCGTCGTATATACCCGAATTCGAGACTCTAGCTTAAAAAATGCGTTTGCAATCGTTTTTTTCGATTTGGGTGGGCGAAAAGAGGTGTGGAAAAAATCTAAAGTAAAATTGTTCTGCCCAAGATATACACCAATACTGGTAAAAAGTTTGGAATCTCTAGCTCTTAGAGTCGCTGAGATCTAGGTGTTCAAGCAGACAGCCAGACATACGGATCGACTCAGCTGGTGACCCTTAGCAAGAATATCTTCGATTTTGGTGAGCGGAAAGGGGTGTGGCGAAAATCTAAAATAAACTTGTTCTGCCTAAGAACTGGTACCAACTTTGGAATCTTTAGTTCTTATAGTCTCTGACGGATCGACTCAGCTAGTGATCCTGAGCACTAAAATATATACTTTATGGTGTCGGAGATGCTTCCTTCAGCCTAATACATCCATTTTCTGGAGTCATTAAATTAAAATACCCTTCTCATCTATGGGAGATACCCGCTACCGAGTTAGAATATACTAAAAGGTACAAAAAGGTATATATGGTATTTTTGGTATATTTGGTATGTTGATATTCTACCACGTCCAAACCTCGCATACAGTATAAAATGTACCATGCATGGTCACATTCCACTCCAGAATGCAACCACGTGCGGCAGTATATGAATTTTCCCATACAACACTGTTTCTTGAATATCTTCCAAGTTTTTCATCCGATCGTGACCAAATTTCCCGAAATAATCGAGACTATAATCACCGTCGTATATACCCGAATTCGAGATTCTAGCTTAAAAAATGCGTTTGCAAATCGTTTTTTTCGATTTGGGTGGGCGAAAAGAGGTGTGGAAAAAATCGAAAGTAAACTTGTTCTACCGAAGATATACACCAATACCGGTAAAAAGTTTGAAATCTCTACCTCTTATAGTCGCTGAGATCTAGGTGTTCAAACAGACAGCCAGACATACGGATCGACTCGGCTGGTGACCCTTAGCAAGAATATCTTCGATTTTGGTGAGCGGAAAGGGGTGTGGCGAAAATCTAAAATAAACTTGTTCTGCCTAAGAACTGGTATAAAGTTTGGAATCTCTAGTTACTATAGTCTCTGACGGATCGACTCAGCTAGTGATCCTGAGCACTAAAATATATACTTTATGGTGTCGGAGATGCTTCCTTCAGCCTAATACATCCATTTTCTGGAGTCATTAAATTATAATACCCTTCTCATCTATGGGAGATACCCGCTACCGAGTTCGAATATAGTAAAATATACCAAAAAGTATATATGGTATTTTTGGTATATTTGGTATGTTGATATTCTATCACGTCGAAACATCGCATACAGTATAAAATGTACCATGCATGGTCACATTCTCCTCCAGAATGAAACCACGTGCGGCAGCATATGAATTTTCCCATACAACACTGATTCTTGAATATCTTCCAAGTTTTTCATCCGATCGAGACCAAATTTCCCGAAATAATCGAGACTATAATCACCGTCGTATATACCCGAATTCGAGACTCTAGCTTAAAAAATGCGTTTGCAAATCGTTTTTTTCGATTTGGGTGGGCGAAAAGAGGTGTGGAAAAAATCTAAAGTAAACTTGTTCTACCGAAGATATACACCAATACCGGTAAAAAGTTTGGAATCTTTAGCTCTTATAGTCGCTGAGATCTAGGTGTTCAAACAGACAGCCAGACATACGGATCGACTCGGCTGGTGACCCTTATCAAGAATATCTTCGATTTTGGTGAGCGGAAAGGGGTGTGGCGAAAATCTAATAGAAACTTGTTCTGCCTAAGAACTGGTACCAAGTTTGCAATCTCTAGTTCTTATAGTCTCTGACGGATCTTGAGCACTAAAATATATACTTTATGGTGTCGGAGATGCTTCCTTCAGCCTAATACATCCATTTTCTGGAGTCATTAAATTATAATACCCATTTCATCTATGGGAGATACCCGCTTCCGAGTTCGAATATACTAAAATATACGAAAAAATATATTTGATTTTTGATTATATTTGGTATGTTGATATTCTATCGCGTCCAAACATCGCATACAGTATAAAATGTACCATGCATGGTCACATTCTCCTCCAGAATAAAACCACGTGCGGTAGTATATGAATTTTCCCATACAACACTGTTTCTTGAATATCTTCCAAGTTTTTCATCCACTCGTGACCAAATTTCCCGAAATAATCGAGACTATAATCACCGTCGTATATACCCGAATTCGAGACTCTAGCTTAAAAAATGCGTTTGCAAATCGTTTTTTTCGATTTGGGTGGGCGAAAAGAGGTGTGGAAAAAATCTAAAGTAAACTTGTTCGACCCAAGATATACACCAATACTGGTAAAAAGTTTGGAATCTCTAGCTCCTAGAGTCGCTGAGATCTAGGTGTTCAAGCAGACAGCCAGACATACGGATCGACTCAGCTGGTGACCCTTAGCAAGAATATCTTCGATTTTGGTGAGCGAAAAGGGGTGTGGCGAAAATCTAAAATAAACTTGTTCTGCCTAAGAACTGGTACCAACTTTGGAATCTCTAGTTCTTATAGCCTCTGACGGATCGACTGAGCTAGTGATCCAGAGCACTAAAATATATACTTTATTGTGTCGGAGATGCTTCCTTCAGCCTAATACATCCATTTTCTGGAGTCATTAAATTATAATACCCTTCTCATCTATGGGAGATACCCGCTACCCAGTTCGAATATATTAAATAAACGAAAAAGTATATTTGGTATTTTTGGTGTATTTGGTATGTTGATATTCTATCACGTCCAAACATCGCATACAGTATAAAATGTACCATGCATGGTCACATTCCTCCAGAATTAAACCACGTGCGGCAGCATATGAATTTTCCCATGCAACACAGTTTCTTGAAAATTTACCAAGTTTTTCATCCGATCGTGTCCAAATTTCCCGAAATAATCGAGACTATAATCACCGTCGTATATACCCGAATTCGAGTCTCTAGCTTAAAAAATGCGTTTGCAAATCGATTTTTTCGATTTGGGTGGCCGAAAAGAGGTGTGGAAAAAATCTATAGTAAACTTGTTCTACCCAAGATATACACCAATACCGGTAAAAAGTTTGGAATCTCTAGCTCTTATAGTCGCTGAGATCTAGGTGTTCAAACAGACAGCCAGACATACGGATCGACTCGGCTGGTGACCCTTAGCAAGAATATCTTCGATTTTGGTGAGCGGAAAGGGGTGTGGCGAAAATCTAAAATAAACTTGTTCTGCTTAAGAACTGGTACCAACTTTGGAATCTCTAGTTCTTATGGTCTCTGACGGATCGACTCAGCTAGTGATCCTGAGCACTAAAATATAGACTTTATGATGTCAAGATGCTTCCTTCAGCCTAATACATCCATTTTCTGGAGTCATTAAATTATAATACTCATCTCATCTATGGGAGATACCCGCTACCGAGTTCGAAACTATATTTGTTTTTTGTGATTTGGGTGGGCGAAAAGAGGTGTGAAAAAAATGTAAAGTAAATATGTTCTGCCCAAGATATACACCAATACTGGTACCAAGTTTTGAATCTCTAGTTCTTATAGTCTCTGAGATCTAGGTGTTCAAATAGAGAGAGAGACATACGGATCGACTCGGCTGGTGACCATTCGCAAAAATATCTTAGATTTTTGTAAGCACAAAGGGGTGTGGCAAAATCTAAAACAAACTTGTTCTGTCTAAGAACTGGTACAAAGCTTGCAATCTCTAGCTCTCTGAGATCTAGGTGTTCAAACAGACAAACAGACATACGGATTGACTCAGCTAGCGATCCTGAGCACTAAAATATATACTTTATGGTGTCGGAGATGCTTCCTTCAGCCTTATACATCCATTTTCTGGAGTCATTAAATTATAATACCCTTCTAATCTATGGGAGATACCCGCTACCCAGTTCGAATATACTAAAATAAAGGAAAAAGTATATTTGGTATTTTTGGTGTATTTGGTATGTTGATATTCTATCACGTCCAAACATCGCATACAGTATAAAATGTACCATGCATGGTCACATTCCTCCAGAATTAAACCACGTGCGGCAGCATTTGAATTTTCCCATACAACACTGTTTCTTGAATATCTTCCAAGTTGTTCATCCGATCGCGACCAAATTTTCGGAAATCATCGATACTATACACGCCGTCGTATATACCCGAATTCGAGGCTCTAGCTTATAAAATGTGTTTGCAAATCGTTTTTTGTGATTTGGGTGGGCGAAAAGAGTTGTAGAAAAAATCATAAGTAAATATGTTCTGCCCAAGATATACACCAATACTGGTACCAAGTTTTGAATCTCTAGCTCTTATAGTCTCTGAGATCTAGGTGTTCAAATAGACAGAGAAACATACGAATCGACTCGGCTGGTGACCATTAGCAAAAATATCTTCGATTTTTGTAAGCGCAAAGGGGTGTGGCCAAAATCTAAAACAAACTTGTTCTGTCTAAGAACTGGTACGAAGGTTTCAATCTCTAGCTCTCTGAGATCTAGGTGTTCAAACAGACAAACAGACATACGGATTGACTCAGCTAGTGATCCTGAGCACTAAAATGTATACTTTATGGGGCCGGAGATGCTCCCTTCAGCCTAATACATCCATTTTCTGGAGTCATTAAATTATAATACCCTTCTCACCTATGGGAGATACCCGCTACCCACTTCGAATATACTTAACAATACGAAAAAGCATATTTGGTATTTTTGGTATATTTGGTACGTTGATATTCTATCACGTCCAAACATCGCATACAGTATAAAATGTACCGTGCATGGTTACATGCTTCTCCAGAATGAAACCACGGGCGGCAGCATTTGAATTTTCCCATACAACACTCTTTCTTGAATATCTTCCAAGTTTTTCATCCGATCGCGACCAAATTTCCCGAAATAATCGAGACTATAATCACCGTCGTATATACCCGAAGAATTCGAGGCTCTAGCTTAAAAAATGCGTTTGCAAATCGGTGGGCGAAAAGAGGTGTGGAAAAAATCTAAAGTAAACTTGTTCTGCCCAAGATATACACCAATAATGGTAAAAAGTTTGGAATCTCTAGCTCTTATAGTCGCTGAGATCTAGGTGTTCAAGCAGACAGCCAGACATACGGATCGACTCAGCTGGTGACCCTTAGCAAGAATATCTTCGATTTTGGTGTTCGGAAAGGGGTGTGGCGAAAGTCTAAAATAAACTTGTTCTGCCTAAGAACTGGTACCAAGTTTGGAATCTCTAGTTCCTATAGTCTCTGACAGATCGACTCAGCTAGTGATCCTGAGCACTAAAATATATACTGTATGGGGTCGGAGATGCTTACTTCTTTTTCTGGAGTCATTAAATTATAATACCCTTCTCACCTATGGGAGATACCCGCTACCCACTTCGAATATACTAAAATATACGAAGAAGTATATTTGGTATTTTTAGTATATTTGATATGTTGATATTCTATCACGTCCAAACATCGCATAAAGTATAAAATGTACCGTGCATGGTTACATGCTTCTCCAGAATGAAACCACGTGCGGCAGCATTTGAATTTTCCCATACAACACTGTTTCTAGAATATCTTCCAAGTTTTTCATCCGATCGCGACGAAATTTCCCGAAATAATCGAGACTATAATCACCGTCGTATATACCCGAAGAATTCGAGGTCTTAGCTTAAAAAATGTGTTTTTGCAAATCGTTTTTTTCGATTTGGGTGGGCGAAAACAGGTGTGGAAAAAATCTAAAGTAAATATGGTCTGCCCAAGATATACACCAATACTGGTACCAAGTTTGGAATCTCTAGCTCTTATAGTCTCTGAGATCTAGGTGTTCAAATAGAGAGAGAGACATACGGATCGACTCGGCTGGTGACCATTAGCAAAAATATCTTAGATTTTTGTAAGCACAAAGGGGTGTGGCAAAATCTAAAACAAACTTGTTCTGTCTAAGAACTGGTACAAAGCTTGCAATCTCTAGCTCTCTGTGATCTAGGTGTTCAAACAGACAAACAGACATACGGATTGACTCAGCTAGTGATCCTGAGCACTAAAATGTATACTTTATTGGGCCGGAGATGCTCCCTTCAGCCTAATACATCCATTTTCTGGAGTCATTAAATTATAATACCCTTCTCACCTATGGGAGATACCCGCTACCCAGTTCGAATATACTAAAATATACGAAAAAATATATTTGGTATTTTTGGTATATTTGGTATGTTGATATTCTATCACGTCCAAACATCGCATACCGTATAAAATGTACCATGCAT
Organism: Drosophila siamana; assembly: GCA_035047445.1. NCBI lineage: Eukaryota > Metazoa > Arthropoda > Insecta > Diptera > Drosophilidae > Drosophila > Drosophila siamana. The sequence continues at coordinate 514,499 of JAWNPP010000157.1, read as the reverse complement.
GGTCACATTCTCCTCCAGAATGAAACCACGTGCGGCAGCATATGAATTTTCCCAAACAACACTGTTTCTTGAATATCTTCCAAGTTTTGCATCCGATCGCGACCAAATTTCCCGAAATAATCGGGACTATAATCACCGTCGTATATACCCGAATTCGGGACTCTAGCTTAAAAAATGCGTTTGCAAATCGTTTTTTTCGATTTGGGTGGGCGAAAACAGGTGTGGAAAAAATCTAAAGTAAACTTGTTCTACCCAAGATATACACCAATACTGGTAAAAAGTTTGAAATCTCTAGCTCTTATAGTCTCTGAGATCTAGGTGTTCAAACAGACACCCAGACATACGGATCGACTCAGCTGGTGACCCTTAGCAAGAATATCTTCGATTTTGATGAGCGGAAAGGGGTGTGGCGAAAATCTAAAATAAACTTGTTCTGCCTAAGAACTGGTACCAAGTTTGGAATCTCTAGTTCCTATAGTCTCTGACAGATCGACTCAGCTAGTGATCCTGAGCACTAAAATATATACTGTATGGGGTCGGAGATGCTTACTTCATTTTCTGGAGTCATTAAATTATAATACCCTTCTCACCTATGGGAGATACCCGCTACCCACTTCGAATATACTTAACTATACGAAAAAGCATATTTGGTATTTTTGGTATATTTGGTACGTTGATATATTATCACGTCCAAACATCGCATACAGTATAAAATGTACCGTGCATGGTTACATGCTTCTCCAGAATGAAACCACGTGCGGCAGCATTTGAATTTTCCCATACAACACTCTTTCTTGAATATCTTCCAAGTTTTTCATCCGATCGCGACCAAATTTCCCGAAATAATCGAGACTATAATCACCGTCGTATATACCAGAATTCGAGGCTCTAGCTTAAAAAATGCGTTTGCAAATCGTTTTTTTCGATTTGGGTGGGCGAAAAGAGGTGTGGAAAAAATCTAAAGTAAACTTGTTCTGCCCAAGATATACACCAATAATGGTAAAAAGTTTGGAATCTCTAGCTCTTATAGTCGCTGAGATCTAGGTGTTCAAGCAGACAGCCAGACATACGGATCGACTCAGCTGGTGACCCTTAGCAAGAATATCTTCGATTTTGGTGTTCGGAAAGGGGTGTGGCGAAAGTCTAAAATAAACTTGTTCTGCCTAAGAACTGGTACCAAGTTTGGAATCTCTAGTTCCTATAGTCTCTCACGGATCGACTCAGCTAGTGATCCTGAGCACTAAAATATATACTTTATGGGGTCGGAGATGCTTCCTTCAGTCTAATACATCCATTTTCTGGAGTCATTAAATTATAATACCCTTCTCATCTATGGGAGATACCCGCTACCCAGTTCGAATATACTAAAATATACGAAGAAGTATATTTGGTATTTTTAGTATATTTGGTATGTTGATATTCTATCACGTCCAAACATCGCATAAAGTATAAAATGTACCGTGCATGGTTACATGCTTCTCCAGAATGAAACCACGTGCGGCAGCATTTGAATTTTCCCATACAACACTGTTTCTTGAATATCTTCCAAGTTTTTCATCCGATCGCGACGAAATTTCCAGAAATAATCGAGACTATAATAACCGTCGTATATACCCGAATTCGAGGTCCTAGCTTAAAAAATGTGTTTGCAAATCGTTTTTTTTCGATTTGGGTGGGCGAAAACAGGTGTGGAAAAAATCTAAAGTAAATATGGTCTGCCCAAGATATACACCAATACTGGTACCAAGTTTTGAATCTCTAGCTCTTATAGTCTCTGAGATCTAGGTGTTCAAATAGAGAGAGAGACATACGGATCGACTCGGCTGGTGACCATTAGCAAAAATATCTTCGATTTTTGTAAGCACAAAGGGGTGTGGCAAAATCTAAAACAAACTTGTTCTGTATATACCCGAATTCGAGGCTCTAGCTTAAAAAATGCGTTTGCAAATCGTTTTTTTCGATTTGGGTGGGCGAAAAGAGGTGTGGAAAAAATCTAAAGTAAATTTGTTCTACCCAAGATATACACCAATACTGGTAAGAAGTTTGGAATCTCTAGCTCTTATAGTCGCTGAGATCTAGGTGTTCAAGCAGACAGCCAGACATACGGATCGACTCAGCTGGTGACCCTTAGCAAGAATATCTTCGATTTTGGTGTTCGGAAAGGGGTGTGGCGAAAATCTAAAATAAACTTGTTCTGCCTAAGAACTGGTACCAAGTTTGGATCTCTAGTTCCTATAGTCTCTGACGGATCGACTCAGCTAGTGATCCTGAGCACTAAAATATATACTGTATGGGGTCGGAGATGCTTACTTCATTTTCTGGAGTCATTAAATTGTAATACCCTTCTCATCTATGGGGGATACTAGCTACCCAGTTCGAATATACTAAAATATACGAAAAAGTATATTTGGTATTTTTGGTATATTTGGTATGTTGATATTCTATCACGTCCAAACATCGCATACAGTATAAAATGTACCATGCATGGTCACATTCTCCTCCAGAATGAAACCACGTGCGGCAGCATATGAATTTTCCCAAACAACACTGTTTCTTGAATATCTTCCAAGTTTTTCATCCGATCACGACCAAATTTCCTGAAATAATCGGGACTATAATCACCGTCGTATATACCCGAATTCGGGACTCTAGCTTAAAAATGCGTTTGCAAATCGTTTTTTTCGATTTGGTTGGGCGAAAAGAGGTGTGGAAAAAATCTAAAGTATACTTGTTCTACCCAAGATATACACCAATACTGGTAAAAAGTTTGGAATCTCTAACTCTTATAGTCTCTGAGATCTAGGTGTTCAAAAACACAGCCAGACATACGGATCGACTGGGCTGGTGACCCTTAGCAAGAATATCTTCGATTTTGGTGTTCGGAAAGGGGTGTGGCGAAAATCTAAAATAAACTTGTTCTGCCTAAGAACTGGTACCAAGTTTGGATCTCTAGTTCCTATAGTCTCTGACGGATCGACTCAGCTAGTGATCCTGAGCACTAAAATATATACTGTATGGGGTCGGAGATGCTTACTTCATTTTCTGGAGTCATTAAATTGTAATACCCTTCTCATCTATGGGGGATACTAGCTACCCAGTTCGAATATACTAAAATATACGAAAAAGTATATTTGGTATTTTTGGTATATTTGGTATGTTGATATTCTATCACGTCCAAACATCGCATACAGTATAAAATGTACCATGCATGGTCACATTCTCCTCCAGAATGAAACCACGTGCGGCAGCATATGAATTTTCCCAAACAACACTGTTTCTTGAATATCTTCCAAGTTTTTCATCCGATCACGACCAAATTTCCTGAAATAATCGGGACTATAATCACCGTCGTATATACCCGAATTCGGGACTCTAGCTTAAAAAATGCGTTTGCAAATCGTTTTTTTCGATTTGGTTGGGCGAAAAGAGGTGTGGAAAAAATCTAAAGTAAATTTGTTCTACCCAAGATATACACCAATACTGGTAAGAAGTTTGGAATCTCTAGCTCTTATAGTCGCTGAGATCTAGGTGTTCAAGCAGACAGCCAGACATACGGATCGACTCAGCTGGTGACCCTTAGCAAGAATATCTTCGATTTTGGTGTTCGGAAAGGGGTGTGGCGAAAATCTAAAATAAACTTGTTCTGCCTAAGAACTGGTACCAAGTTTGGATCTCTAGTTCCTATAGTCTCTGACGGATCGACTCAGCTAGTGATCCTGAGCACTAAAATATATACTGTATGGGGTCGGAGATGCTTACTTCATTTTCTGGAGTCATTAAATTGTAATACCCTTCTCATCTATGGGGGATACTAGCTACCCAGTTCGAATATACTAAAATATACGAAAAAGTATATTTGGTATTTTTGGTATATTTGGTATGTTGATATTCTATCACGTCCAAACATCGCATACAGTATAAAATGTACCATGCATGGTCACATTCTCCTCCAGAATGAAACCACGTGCGGCAGCATATGAATTTTCCCAAACAACACTGTTTCTTGAATATCTTCCAAGTTTTTCATCCGATCACGACCAAATTTCCTGAAATAATCGGGACTATAATCACCGTCGTATATACCCGAATTCGGGACTCTAGCTTAAAAAATGCGTTTGCAAATCGTTTTTTTCGATTTGGTTGGGCGAAAAGAGGTGTGGAAAAAATCTAAAGTATACTTGTTCTACCCAAGATATACACCAATACTGGTAAAAAGTTTGGAATCTCTAACTCTTATAGTCTCTGAGATCTAGGTGTTCAAAAACACAGCCAGACATACGGATCGACTGGGCTGGTGACCCTTAGCAAGAATATCTTCGATTTTGGTGAGCGGAAAGGGGTGTGGCGAAAGTCTAAAATAAACTTGTTCTGCCTAAGAACTGGTACCAAGTTTGGAATCTCTAGTTCCTATAGTCTCTGACGGATCGACTCAGCTAGTGATCCTGAGCACTAAAATATATACTGTATGGGGTCGGAGATGCTTACTTCATTTTCTGGAGTCATTAAATTGTAATACCCTTCTCATCTATGGGGGATACTAGCTACCCAGTTCGAATATACTAAAATATACGAAAAAGTATATTTGGTATTTTTGGTATATTTGGTATGTTGATATTCTATCACGTCCAAACATCGCATACAGTATAAAATGTACCATGCATGGTCACATTCTCCTCCAGAATGAAACCACGTGCGGCAGCATATGAATTTTCCCAAACAACACTGTTTCTTGAATATCTTCCAAGTTTTTCATCCGATCGCGACCAAATTTCCCGAAATAAGCGGGACTATAATCACCGTCGTATATACCCGAGTTCGGGACTCTAGCTTAAAAAATGCGTTTGCAAATCGTTTTTTTCGATTTGGTTGGGCGAAAAGAGGTGTGGAAAAAATCCAAAGTATACTTGTTCTGCCCAAGATATACACCAATACTGGTAAAAAGTTTGGAATCTCTAACTCTTATAGTCTCTGAGATCTAGGTGTTCAAAAACACAGCCAGACATACGGATCGACTGGGCTGGTGACCCTTAGCAAGAATATCTTCGATTTTGGTGAGCGGAAAGGGGTGTGGCGAAAATTTAAAATAAACTTGTTCTGCCTAAGAACTGGTACCAAGTTTGGAATCTCTAGTTCCTATAGTCTCTGACGGATCGACTCAGCTAGTGATCCTGAGCACTAAAATATATACTTTATGGGATCGGAGATGCTTGCTTCAGCCTAATACATCCATTTTCTGGAGTCATTAAATTATTATACCCTTCTCATCTATGGGGGATACCCGCTACACAGTTCGAATATACTAAAATATACGAAAAAGTATATATGGTATTTTTGGTATATTTGGTATGTTGATATTCTATCACGTCCAAACATCGCATTCAGTATAAAATGTACCATGCATGGTCACATTCTCCTCCAGAATGCAACCACGTGCGGCAGCATATGAATTTTCCCATACAACACTGTTTCTTGAATATCTTCAAAATTTTTCATCCGATCGCGACCAAATTTCCCGAAATCATCGAGACTATATTTACCGTAGTATATACCTGAATTCGAGACTCTATCTCCAAAAATGTGTTTGCAAATCGGTTTTTTTCTTTTGGGTGGGCGAAAAGAGGTGTGGAAAATAGTTAAAGTAAACTTGTTCTGCCCAAGATATACACCAATTCTGGTACAAAAGTTGGAATCTCTAGCTCTTATAGTTGCTAAGATCTAGGTGTTCAAACAGACAGCAAGACATACGGATCGACTTAGCTGGTTACCCTTAGCAAGAATATCTTCAATTTTGGTGAGGGCAAGGGGTGTGGCGAAAATCTAAAATAAACTTGTTCTGCCTAAGAACTGGTACCAAGTTTGGAATCTCTAGTTCTTATAGTCTCTGACGGATCGACTCAAATAGTGACCCTTAGCAAGAATATCTTCGATTTTGGTGAGCGGAAAGGGGTGTGGCGAAAATCTTAAATAAACTTGTTCTGCCTAAGAACTGGTACCAAGTTTGGAATCTCTAGTTCTTATAGTCGCTGACGGATCGAGACAGCGAGTGATCCTGAGCACTAAAATATATACTTTATGCGGTCGGAGATGCTTCCTTCAGCCCAATACATCCATTTTCTGGTGTCATTAAATTATAATACCCTTCTCATCTATGGGAGATACCCGCTACCCAGTTCGAATATAGTAAATTATACGAAAAGGTATATTTGGTATTTTTGGTGTATTTGGTATGTTGATATTCTATCACGTCCAAACATCGCATACAGTATAAAATGTACCATGCATGGTCCCATTCTCTTCCAGAATGAAACCACGTGCGGCAGCATATGAATTTTCCATTACAACACTGATTCTTGAATATCTTCCAAGTTTTTCATCCGATCGAGACCAAATTTCCCGAAATAATCGAGACTATAATCACCGTCGTATATACCCGAATTCGAGACTTTAGCTTTAAAAATGCATTTGCAAATCGTTTTTTTCGATTTGGGTGGGCGAAAAGAGGTGTGGCAAAAATCTAAAGTTAACTTGTTCTACACAAGATATACACCAAAACCGGTAAAAAGTTTGGAATCTTTAGCTCTTATAGTCGCTGAGATCTAGGTGTTCAAACAGACAGCCAGACATACGGATCGACTCAGCTGGTGACCCTTAGCAAGAATATCTTCGATTTTGGTGAGCGGAAAGGGGTGTGGCGAAAATCTTAAATAAACTTGTTCTGCCTAAGAACTGGTACCAAGTTTGGAATCTCTAGTTCTTATAGTCTCTGACGGATCGACTCAGCTAGTGATCCTGAGCACTAAAATATATTTTTTATGGTGTCGGAGATGCTTCCTTCAGCCTAATACATTCATTTTCTGGAGTCATTAAATTATAATAACCTTCTCATCTATGGGAGATACCCGATACCGAGTTCGAATATCGTAAAATATAGGGAAAAATATATTTGATTTTTGGGTATATTTGGTAGGTTGATATTCTATCACGTCCAAACATCGCATACAGTATAAAATGTACCATGCATGGTCACATTCTCCTCCAGAATGAAACCACGTGCGGCAGCATATCAATTTTCCCATACAACACTGATTCTTGAATATCTTCCAAGTTTTTCATCCGATCGCTATCAAATTTGCAGAAATCATCGAGACTATAATCACCGTCGTATATCCCCGAATTCGAGACTTTAGCTTTAAAAATGCATTTGCAAATCGTTTTTTTCGATTTGGGTGGGCGAAAAGTGATGTGGAAAAAATCAAAGGTAAACTTGTTCTACCCAAGATATACACCAATACCGGTAAAAAGTTTGGAATCTCTAGCTCTTATAGTCGCTGAGATCTAGGTGTTCAAGCAGACAGCCAGTCATACGGATCGACTCAGCTGGTGACCCTTAGCAAGAATATCTTCGATTTTGGTGAGCGGAAAGGGGTGTGGCGAAAATCTAATACAAACTTGTTCTGCCTAAGAACTGGTACCAAGTTTGGAATCTCTAGTTCTTATAGTCTCTGACGGATCCTGAGCACTAAAATATATACTTTATGGTGTCGGAGATGCTTCCTTCAGCCTTACACATCAATTTGCTGAAGTCATATAAATTATAATACCATTTTCAACTATGGGAGATACCCGCTTCCGAGTTCGAATATACTAAAATATACGAAAAAATATATTTGATTTTTGGGTATATTTGGTATGTTGATATTCTATCACGTCCAAACATCGCATACAGTATAAAATGTACCATGCATGGTCACATTCTCCTCCAGAATGAAACCACGTGCGGCAGCATATGAATCTTCCATTACAACACTGTTTCTTAAATACCTTCCAAGTTTTTCATCCGACCGCGATCAAATTTGAAGAAATAATCAAGACTATAATCACCGTCGTATATACCCGAATTCGAGACTCTAGCTTAAAAAATGCGTTTGCAAATCGTTTTTTTCGATTTGGGGGGCGAAAAGAGGTGTGGAAAAAATCTAAAGTAAAATTGTTCCGCCCAAGATATACACGAATACTGGTAAAAAGTTTGGAATCTCTAGCTCTTAGAGTCGCTGAGAACTAGGTGTTCAAGCAGACAGCCAGACATTCGGATCGACTCAGCTGGTGACCTTTAGCAAGAATATCTTCGATTTTGTTGAGCGGAAAGTGGTGTGGCGAAAATCTAAAATAAACTTGTTCTGCCTAAGAACTGCTACCAAGTTTGGAATCTCTAGTTCCTATAGTCTCTGACGGATCGACTCAGCTAGTGATCCTGAGCACTAAAATATATACTTTATGATGTCGGAGATGCTTCCTTCAGACTAATACATCCATTTTCTGGAGTCATTAAATTATAATACCCTTCTCATCTATGGGAGATATCCGCTACCGAGTTCGAATATAGTAAAATATACGAAAAAGTATATATATTATGTTGATATTCTATCACGTCCAAACCTCGCATACAGTATAAAATGTACCATGCATGGTCACATTCCTCCAGAATTAAACCACGTGCGGCAGCATATGAATTTTCCATTACAACACTGTTTCTTGAATATCTTCCAAGTTTTTCATCCGATCGCGACCAAATTTCTCGAAATAATCGAGACTATAATCACCGTCGTATATACCCGAATTCGAGACTCTAGCTTAAAAAATGCGTTTGCAAATCGTTTTTTTCGATTTGGGTGGGCGAAAAGAGGTGTGGCAAAAATCTAAAGTAAACTTGTTCTACACAAGATATACACCAATACCGGTAAAAAGTTTGGAATCTTTAGCTCTTATAGTCGCTGAGATCTAGGTGTTCAAACAGACAGCCAGACATACGGATCGACTCGGCTGGTGACCCTTAGCAAGAATATCTTCGATTTTGGTGAGCGGAAAGGGGTGTGGCGAAAATCTAAAATAAACTTTTTCTGCCTAAGAACTGGTACCAAGTTTGGAATCTCTAGTTCTTATAGTCTCTGACGGATCGACTCAGCTAGTGATCCTGAGCACTAAAATATATACTTTATGGGGTCGGAGATGCTTCCTTCATTTTCTGGAGTCATTAAATTATAATGCCCTTCTCATCTATGGGAGATACCCGCTACCCAGTTCGAATATACTAAAATATACGAAAAAGTATATTTGATATGTTGATATTCGATCACGTCCAAACATCGCATACAGTATAAAATGTACCATGCATGGTCACATTCCTCCAGAATTAAACCACGTGCGGCAGCATATGAATTTTCCCTTACAACACTGTTTCTTGAATATCTTCCAAGTTTTTCATCCGATCGTGACCAAATTTCCCGAAATAATCGAGACTATAATCACCGTCGTATATACCCGATTTCGAGACTCTAGCTTAAAAAATGCGTTTGCAAATCGTTTTTTTCGATTTGGGTGGGCGAAAAGAGGTGTGGAAAAAATCTAAAGTAAAATTGTTCTGCCCAAGATATACACCAATACTGGTAAAAAGTTTGGAATCTCTAGCTCTTAGAGTCGCTGAGATCTAGGTGTTCAAGCAGACAGCCAGACATACGGATCGACTCAGCTGGTGACCCTTAGCAAGAATATCTTCGATTTTGGTGAGCGGAAAGGGTTGTGGCGAAAATCTAAAATAAACTTGTTCTGCCTAAGAACTGGTACCAACTTTGGAATCTTTAGTTCTTATAGTCTCTGACGGATCGACTCAGCTAGTGATCCTGAGCACTAAAATATATACTTTATGGTGTCGGAGATGCTTCCTTCAGCCTAATACATCCATTTTCTGGAGTCATTAAATTATAATACCCTTCTCATCTATGGGAGATACCCGCTACCGAGTTCGAATATACTAAATGGTACAAAAAGGTATATATGGTATTTTTGGTATATTTGGTATGTTAATATTCTATCACGTCCAAACCTCGCATACAGTATAAAATGTACCATGCATGGTCACATTCCTCCAGAATGCAACGACGTGCGGCAGTATATGAATTTTCCCATACAACACTGTTTCTTGAATATCTTCCAAGTTTTTCATCCGATCGCGACCAAATTTCCCGAAATAATCGAGACTATAATCACCGTCGTATATACCCGATTTCGAGACTCTACCTTAAAAAATGCGTTTGCAAATCGTTTTTTTCGATTTGGGTGGGCGAAAAGAGGTGTGGAAAAAATCTAAAGTAAACTTGTTCTATGGAAGATATACACCAATACCGGTAAAACGTTTGAAATCTCTACCTCTTATAGTCGCTGAGATCTAGGTGTTCAAACAGACAGCCATACATACGGATCGACTCGGCTGGTGACCCTTAGCAAGAATATCTTCGATTTTGGTGAGCGGAAAGGGGTGTGGCGAAAATCTAAAATAAACTTGTTCTGCCTAAGAACTGGTATAAAGTTTGGAATCTCTAGTTACTATAGTCTCTGACGGATCGACTCAGCTAGTGATCCTGAGCACTACAATATATACTTTATGGTGTCGGAGATGCTTCCTTCAGCCTAATACATCCATTTTCTGGAGTCATTAAATTATAATACCCTTCTCATCTATGGGAGATACCCGCTACCGAGTTCGAATATAGTAAAATATACCAAAAAATATATATGGTATTTTTGGTATATTTGGTATGTTGATATTCTATCACGTCCAAACATCGCATACAGTATAAAATGTACCATGCATGGTCACATTCTCCTCCAGAATGAAACCACGTGCGGCAGCATATGAATTTTCCCATACAACACTGATTCTTGAATATCTTCCAAGTTTTTCATCCGATCGAGACCAAATTTCCCGAAATAATCGAGACTATAATCACCGTCGTATATACCCGAATTCGAGACTCTAGCTTAAAAAATGCGTTTGCAAATCCGTTTTTTCGATTTGGGTGGGCGAAAAGAGGTGTGGAAAAAATCTAAAGTAAACTTGTTCTACCGAAGATATACACCAATACCGGTAAAAAGTTTGAAATCTCTACCTCTTATAGTCGCTGAGATCTAGGTGTTCAAACAGACAGCCATACATACGGATCGACTCGGCTGGTGACCCTTAGCAAGAATATCTTCGATTTTGGTGAGCGGAAAGGGGTGTGGCGAAAATCTAAAATAAACTTGTTCTGCCTAAGAACTGGTATAAAGTTTGGAATCTCTAGTTACTATAGTCTCTGAAGGATCGACTCAGCTAGTGATCCTGAGCACTACAACATATACTTTATGGTGTCGGAGATGCTTCCTTCAGCCTAATACATCCATTTTCTGGAGTCATTAAATTATAATACCCTTCTCATCTATGGGGGATACTAGCTACCCAGTTCGAATATACTAAAATATACGAAAAAGTATATTTGGTATTTTTGGTATATTTGGTATGTTGATATTCTATCACGTCCAAACATCGCATACAGTATAAAATGTACCATGCATGGTCACATTCTCCTCCAGAATGAAACCACGTGCGGCAGCATATGAATTTTCCCATACAACACTGATTCTTGAATATCTTCCAAGTTTTTCATCCGATCGAGACCAAATTTCCCGAAATAATCGAGACTATAATCACCGTCGTATATACCCGAATTCGAGACTCTAGCTTAAAAAATGCGTTTGCAAATCCGTTTTTTCGATTTGGGTGGGCGAAAAGAGGTGTGGAAAAAATCTAAAGTAAACTTGTTCTACCCAAGATATACACCAATACCGGTAAAAAGTTTGGAATCTTTAGCTCTTATAGTCGCTGAGATCTAGGTGTTCAAACAGACAGCCAGACATACGGATCGACTCGGCTGGTGACCCTTAGCAAGAATATCTTCGATTTTGGTGAGCGGAAAGGGGTGTGGCGAAAATCTAAAATAAACTTGTTCTGCCTAAGAACTGATATAAAGTTTGGATTCTCTAGTTACTATAGTCTCTGACGGATCGACTGAGCTAGTGATCCTGAGCACTAAAATATATACTTTATGGTGTCGGAGATGCTTCCTTCAGCCTAATACATCCATTTTCTGGAGTCATTAAATTATAATACCCTTCTTATCTATGGGAGATACCCGCTACCGAGTTCGAATATAGTAAAATATACCAAAAAGTATATATGGTATTTTTAGTATATTTGGTATGTTGATATTCTATCGCGTCCAAACATCGCATACAGTATAAAATGTACCATGCATGGTCACATTCTCCTCCAGAATAAAACCACGTGCGGCAGTATATGAATTTTCCCATACAACACTGTTTCTTGAATATCTTCCAAGTTTTTCATCCACTCGTGACCAAATTTCCCGAAATAATCCAGACTTAATCACCGTCGTATATACCCGAATTCGAGACTCTAGCTTAAAAAATGCGTTTGCAAATCGTTTTTTTCGATTTGGGTGGGCGAAAAGAGGTGTGGCAAAAATCTGAAGTAAACTTGTTCGACCCAAGATATACACCAATACTGGTAAAAAGTTTGGAATCTCTAGCTCTTAGAGTCGCTGAGATCTAGGTGTTCAAGCAGACAGCCAGACATACGGATCGACTCAGCTGGTGACCCTTAGCAAGAATATCTTCGATTTTGGTGAGCGGAAAGGGGTGTGGCGAAAATCTAAAATAAACTTGTTCTGCCTAAGAACTGGTACCAACTTTGGAATCTCTAGTTCTTATAGTCTCTGACGGATCGACTGAGCTAGTGATCCTGAGCACTAAACTATATACTTTATTGTGTCGGAAATGCTTCCTTCAGCCTAATACATCCATTTTCTGGAGTCATTAAATTATAATACCCTTCTCATTTATGGGAGATACCCGCTACCGAGTTCGAAACTATATTCGTTTTTTGTGATTTGGGTGGGCAAAAAGAGGTGTGGAAAAAATCTAAAGCAAATATGTTCTGCCCAAGATATACACCAATACTGGTACCAAGTTTTGAATCTCTAGCTCTTATAGTCTCTGAGATCTAGGTGTTCAAATAGAGAGAGAGACATACGGATGACTCGGCTGGTGACCATTTGCAAAAATATCTTAGATTTTTGTAAGCACAAAGGGGTGTGGCAAAATCTAAAACAAACTTGTTCTGTCTAAGAACTGGTACAAAGCTTGCAATCTCTAGCTCTCTGAGATGTAGGTGTTCAAACAGACAAACAGATATACGGATTGACTCAGCTAGCGATCCTGAGCACTAAAATATATACTTTATGGGGCCGGAGATGCTTCCTTCAGCCTAATACATCCATTTTCTGGTGTCATTAAATTATAATACCCTTCTCTCGAAAAAGTATATATGGTATTTTTGGTATATTTGGTATGTTGATATTCTATCACGTCCAAACCTCGCATACAGTATAAAATGTACCGTGCATGGTCACATTCCTCCAGAATTAAACCACGTGCGGCAGCATATGAATTTTCCCATGCAACACAGTTTCTTGAAAATTTACAAAGTTTTTCATCCGATCGTGTCCAAATTTCCCGAAATAATCGAGACTATAATCACCGTCGTATATACCCGAATTCGAGTCTTTAGCTTAAAAAATGCGTTTGCAAATCGATTTTTTCGATTTGGGTGGGCGAAAACAGGTGTGGAAAAAATCTATAGTAAACTCAAGTAAACCCAAGATATACACCAATACCGGTAAAAAGTTTGGAATCTCTAGCTCTTATAGTCTCTGAGATCTAGGTGTTCAAATAGAGAGAGAGACATACGGATGACTCGGCTGGTGACCATTTGCAAAAATATCTTAGATTTTTGTAAGCACAAAGGGGTGTGGCAAAATCTAAAACAAACTTGTTCTGTCTAAGAACTGGTACAAAGCTTGCAATCTCTAGCTCTCTGAGATGTAGTTGTTCAAACAGACAAACAGATATACGGATTGACTCAGCTAGCGATCCTGAGCACTGAAATTTATACTTTATGGAGCTGGAGATGCTTCCTTCAGCCTAATACATCCATTTTCTGGAGTCATTAAATTATACAACTCTGTATCTTGAATATCTTCCAAGTTTTTCATCCGATCGTGACCAAATTTCCCGAAATAAACGAGACTATAATCACCGTCGTATATACCCGAATTCGAGACTCTAGCTTAAAAAATGCGTTTGCAAATCGATTTTTTCGATTTGGGTGGGCGAAAAAAGGTGTGGAAAAAATCTAAAGTAAACTTGTTCTGCCCAAGATATACACCAATAATGGTAAAAAGTTTGGAATCTCTAGCTCTTACAGTCTCTGAGATCTAGGTGTTCAAGCAGACAGCCAGACATACGGATCGACTCAGCTGGTGACCCTTAGCAAGAATATCTTCGATTTTGGTGTTCGGAAAGGAGTGTGGCGAAAGTCTAAAATAAACTTGTTCTGCCTAAGAACTGGTACCAAGTTTGGAATCTATAGTTCCTATAGTCTCTGACGGATTGACTCAGCTAGTGATCCTGAGCACTAAAATATATACTTTATGGGGTCGGAGATGCTTCCTTCAGCCTAATACATCCATTTTCTGGAGTCATTAAATTATAATACCCTTCTCATTTATGGGAGATACCCGCTTCCGAGTTCGAATATAGTAAAATATACGAAAAAGTATATATGGTATGTTGATATTCTATCACGTCCAAACCTCCCATACAGTATAAAATGTACCATGCATGGTCACATTCCTCCAGAATTAAACCACGTGCGGCAGTATATGAATTTTCCCATGCAACACAGTTTCTTGAATATCTTCCAAGTTGTTCATCCACTCGTGACCAAATTTCCCGAAATAATCGAGACTATAATAACCGTCGTGTATACCCGAATTCGAGACTCTAGCTTAAAAAATGCGTTTGCAAATCGTTTTTTTCGATTTGGGTGGGCGAAAAGAGGTGTGGAAAAAATCTAAAGTAAACTTGTTCTACCCAAGATATACACCAATACCGGTAAAAAGTTTGGAATCTCTAGCTCTTATAGTCGCTGAGATCTAGGTGTTCAAACAGACAGCCAGACATACGGATTGACTCAGCTGGTGACCCTTAGCAAGAATATCTTCGATTTTGGTGAGCGGAAAGGGGTGTGGCGAAAATCTAAAATAAACTTGTTCTGCCTAAGAACTGGTACCAACTTTGGAATCTCTAGTTCTTATAGTCTCTGACGGATCGACTCAGCTAGTGATCCTGAGCACTAAAATATATACTTTATGGGGTCGGAGATGCTTCCTTCAGCCTAATACATCCATTTTCTGGAGTCATTAAATTATAATACCCATCTCATCTATGGGAGATACTCGCTACCGAGTTCGAAACTATATTTGTTTTTTGTGATTTGGGTGGGCGAAAAGAGTTGTGGAAAAAATCTTAAGTAAATATGTTCTGCCCAAGATATACACCAATACTGGTACCAAGTTTTGAATCTCTAGCTCTTATAGTCTCTGAGATCTAGGTGTTCAAATAGAGAGAGAGACATACGGATCGACTCGGCTGGTGACCATTAGCAAAAATATCTTCGATTTTTGTAAGCGCAAAGGGGTGTGGCCAAAATCTAAAACAAACTTGTTCTGTCTAAGAACTGGTACAAAGGTGTCAATCTCTAGCTCTCTGAGATCTAGGTGTTCAAACAGACAAACAGACATACGGATTGACTCAGCTAGTGATCCTGAGCACTAAAATGTATACTTTATGGGGCCGGAGATGCTTCCTTCAGCCTAATACATCCATTTTCTGGAGTCATTAAATTATAATACCCTTCTCATCTATGGGAGATACCCGCTACCCAGTTCGAATATACTAAAATATACGAAGAAGTATATTTGGTATTTTTAGTATATTTGGTATGTTGATATTCTATCACGTCCAAACATCGCATAAAGTATAAAATGTACCGTGCATGGTTACATGCTTCTCCAGAATGAAACCACGTGCGGCAGCATTTGAATTTTCCCATACAACACTGTTTCTTGAATATCTCCAAGTTTTTCATCCGATCGCGACGAAATTTCCCGAAATAATCGAGACTATAATCACCGTCGTATATACCCGAATTCGAGGTCCTAGCTTAAAAAATGTGTTTGCAAATCGTTTTTTTCGATTTGGGTGGGCGAAAACAGGTGTGGAAAAAATCTAAAGTAAATATGGTCTGCCCAAGATATACACCAATACTGGTACCAAGTTTTGAATCTCTAGCTCTTATAGTCTCTGAGATCTAGGTGTTCAAATAGAGAGAGAGATATACGGATGACTCGGCTGGTGACCATTAGCAAAAATATCTTACATTTTTGTAAGCACAAAGGGGTGTGGCAAAATCTAAAACAAACTTGTTCTGTCTAAGAACTGGTACAAAGCTTGCAATCTCTAGCTCTCTGAGATGTAGGTGTTCAAACAGACAAACAGACATACGGATTGACTCAGCTAGTGATCCTGAGCACTAAAATGTATACTTTATGGGGCCGGAGATGCTCCCTTTAGCCTAATACATCCATTTTCTGGAGTCATTAAATTATAATACCCTTCTCACCTATGGGAGATACCCGCTACCCACTTCGAATATACTTAACTATACGAAAAAGCATATTTGGTATTTTTGGTATATTTGGTACGTTGATATTCTATCACGTCCAAACATCGCATACAGTATAAAATGTACCATGCATGGTCACATTCTCCTCCAGTATGAAACCACGTGCGGCAGCATATGAATTTTCCCATACAACACTGTTTCTTGAATATCTTCCAAGTTTTTCATCCGATCGCGACCAAATTTCCCGAAATCATCGAGACTATATTTACCGTAGTATATACCTGAATTCGAGACTCTATCTCCAAAAATGTGTTTGCAAATCGGTTTTTTTCTTTTGGGTGGGCGAAAAGAGGTGTGGAAAAAATCTAAAGTAAACTTGTTCTACCCAAGATATACACCAATACTGGTAAAAAGTTTGGAATCTCTAGCTCTTATAGTCTCTGAGATCTAGGTGTTCAAACAGACACCCAGACATACGGATCGACTCAGCTGGTGACCCTTAGCAAGAATATCTTCGATTTTGGTGAGCGGAAAGGGGTGTGGCGAAAATCTTAAATAAACTTGTTCTGCCTAAGAACTGGTACCAAGTTTGGAATCTCTAGTTCCTATAGTCTCTGACGGATTGACTCAGCTAGTGATCCTGAGCACTAAAATATATACTTTATGGGGTCGGAGATGCTTCCTTCAGCCTAATACATCCATTTTCTGGAGTCATTAAATTATAATACCCTTCTCATCTATGGGAGATACCCGCTAACCAGTTCGAATATACTAAAATATACGAAGAAGTATATTTGGTATTTTTAGTATATTTGGTATGTTGATATTCTATCACGTACAAACATCGCATACAGTATAAAATGTACCGTGCATGGTTACATGCTTCTCCAGAATGAAACCACGTGCGGCAGCATTTGAATTTTCCCATACAACACTCTTTCTTGAATATCTTCCAAGTTTTTCATCCGATCGCGACCAAATTTCCCGAAATAATCGAGACTATAATCACCGTCGTATATACCCGAATTCGAGGCTCTAGCTTAAAAAATGCGTTTGCAAATCGATTTTTTCGATTTGGGTGGGCGAAAAGAGGTGTGGAAAAAATCTAAAGTAAACTTGTTCTGCCCAAGATATACACCAATACTGGTACCAAGTTTTGAATCTCTAGCTCTTATAGTCGCTGAGATCTAGGTGTTCAAGCAGACAGCCAGACATACGGATCGACTCAGCTGGTGACCCTTAGCAAGAATATCTTCGATTTTGGTGTTCGGAAAGGGGTGTGGCGAAAGTCTAAAATAAACATGTTCTGCCTAAGAACTGGTACCAAGTTTGGAATCTCTAGTTCCTATAGTCTCTGACGGATCGACTCAGCTAGTGATCCTGAGCACTAAAATATATACTTTATGGGGTCGGAGATGCTTCCTTCAGCCTAATACATCCATTTTCTGGAGTCATTAAATTATAATACCCTTCTCATTTATGGGAGATACCCGCTTCCGAGTTCGAATATAGTAAAATATACGAAAAAGTATATATGGTATGTTGATATTCTATCACGTCCAAACCTCCCATACAGTATAAAATGTACCATGCATGGTCACATTCCTCCAGAATTAAACCACGTGCGGCAGTATATGAATTTTCCCATGCAACACAGTTTCTTGAATATCTTCCAAGTTTTTCATCCACTCGTGACCAAATTTCCCGAAATAATCGAGACTATAATAACCGTCGTGTATACCCGAATTCGAGACTCTAGCTTAAAAAATGCGATTGCAAATCGTTTTTTTCGATTTGGGTGGGCGAAAAGAGGTGTGGAAAAAATCTAAAGTAAACTTGTTCTACCCAAGATATACACCAATACCGGTAAAAAGTTTGGAATCTCTAGCTCTTATAGTCGCTGAGATCTAGGTGTTCAAACAGACAGCCAGACATACGGATTGACTCAGCTGGTGACCCTTAGCAAGAATATCTTCGATTTTGGTGAGCGGAAAGGGGTGTGGCGAAAATCTAAAGTAAACTTGTTCTGCCTAAGAACTGGTACCAACTTTGGAATCTCTAGTTCTTATAGTCTCTGACGGATCGACTCAGCTAGTGATCCTGAGCACTAAAATATATACTTTATGGGGTCGGAGATGCTTCCTTCAGCCTAATACATCCATTTTCTGGAGTCATTAAATTATAATACCCATCTCATCTATGGGAGATACCCGCTACCGAGTTCGAAACTATATTTGTTTTTTGTGATTTGGGTGGGCGAAAAGAGGTGTGGAAAAAATCTAAAGCAAATATGTTCTGCCCAAGATATACACCAATACTGGTACCAAGTTTTGAATCTCTAGCTCTTATAGTCTCTGAGATCTAGGTGTTCAAATAGAGAGAGAGACATACGGATCGACTCGGCTGGTGACCATTAGCAAAAATATCTTCGATTTTTGTAAGCGCAAAGGGGTGTGGCCAAAATCTAAAACAAACTTGTTCTGTCTAAGAACTGGTACAAAGGTTTCAATCTCTAGCTCTCTGAGATCTAGGTGTTCAAACAGACAAACAGACATACGGATTGACTCAGCTAGCGATCCTGAGCACTAAAATATATACTTTATGGTGTCGGAGATGCTTCCTTCAGCCTAATACATCCATTTTCTAGAGTCATTAAATTATAATACCCTTCTAATCTATGGGAGATACCCGCTACCCAGTTCGAGTATACTAAAATAAAAGAAAAAGTATATTTGGTATTTTTGGTGTATTTGGTATGTTGATATTCTATCACGTCCAAACATCGCATACAGTATAAAATGTACCATGCATGGTCACATTCCTCCAGAATTAAACCACGTGCGGCAGCATTTGAATTTTCCCATACAACACTGTTTCTTGAATATCTTCCAAGTTGTTCATCCGATCGCGACCAAATTTTCGGAAATCATCGATACTATACACGCCGTCGTATACACCCGAATTCGAGGCTCTAGCTTAAAAAATGTGTTTGCAAATCGTTTTTTGTGATTTGGGTGGGCGAAAAGAGTTGTGGAAAAAATCTTAAGTAAATATGTTCTGCCCAAGATATACACCAATACTGGTACCAAGTTTTGAATCTCTAGCTCTTATAGTCTCTGAGATCTAGGTGTTCAAATAGACAGAGAAACATACGGATCGACTCGGCTGGTGACCATTAGCAAAAATATCTTCGATTTTTGTAAGCGCAAAGGGGTGTGGCCAAAATCTAAAACAAACTTGTTCTGTCTAAGAACTGGTACAAAGGTTTCAATCTCTAGCTCTCTGAGATCTAGGTGTTCAAACAGACAAACAGGCATACGGATTGACTCAGCTAGTGATCCTGAGCACTAAAATGTATACTTTATGGGGCCGGAGATGCTTCCTTCAGCCTAATACATCCATTTTCTGGAGTCATTAAATTATAATACCCTTCTCATCTATGGGAGATACCCGCTACCCAGTTCGAATATACTAAAATATACGAAGAAGTATATTTGGTATTTTTAGTATATTTGGTATGTTGATATTCTATCACGTCCAAACATCGCATAAAGTATAAAATGTACCGTGCATGGTTACATGCTTCTCCAGAATGAAACCACGTGCGGCAGCATTTGAATTTTCCCATACAACACTGTTTCTTGAATATCTCCAAGTTTTTCATCCGATCGCGACGAAATTTCCCGAAATAATCGAGACTATAATCACCGTCGTATATACCCGAATTCGAGGTCCTAGCTTAAAAATGTGTTTGCAAATCGTTTTTTTCGATTTGGGTGGGCGAAAACAGGTGTGGAAAAAATCTAAAGTAAATATGGTCTGCCCAAGATATACACCAATACTGGTACCAAGTTTTGAATCTCTAGCTCTTATAGTCTCTGAGATCTAGGTGTTCAAATAGAGAGAGAGATATACGGATGACTCGGCTGGTGACCATTAGCAAAAATATCTTACATTTTTGTAAGCACAAAGGGGTGTGGCAAAATCTAAAACAAACTTGTTCTGTCTAAGAACTGGTACAAAGCTTGCAATCTCTAGCTCTCTGAGATGTAGGTGTTCAAACAGACAAACAGACATACGGATTGACTCAGCTAGTGATCCTGAGCACTAAAATGTATACTTTATGGAGCCGAAGATGCTCCCTTTAGCCTAATACATCCATTTTCTGGAGTCATTAAATTATAATACCCTTCTCACCTATGGGAGATACCCGCTACCCACTTCGAATATACTTAACTATACGAAAAAGCATATTTGGTATTTTTGGTATATTTGGTACGTTGATAATCTATCACGTCCAAACATCGCATACAGTATAAAATGTACCATGCATGGTCACATTCTCCTCCAGTATGAAACCACGTGCGGCAGCATATGAATTTTCCCATACAACACTGTTTCTTGAATATCTTCCAAGTTTTTCATCCGATCGCGACCAAATTTCCCGAAATCATCGAGACTATATTTACCGTAGTATATACCTGAATTCGAGACTCTATCTCCAAAAATGTGTTTGCAAATCGGTTTTTTTCTTTTGGGTGGGCGAAAAGAGGTGTGGAAAAAATCTAAAGTAAACTTGTTCTACCCAAGATATACACCAATACTGGTAAAAAGTTTGGAATCTCTAGCTCTTATAGTCTCTGAGATCTAGGTGTTCAAACAGACACCCAGACATACGGATCGACTCAGCTGGTGACCCTTAGCAAGAATATCTTCGATTTTGGTGAGCGGAAAGGGGTGTGGCGAAAATCTTAAATAAACTTGTTCTGCCTAAGAACTGGTACCAAGTTTGGAATCTCTAGTTCTTATAGTCGCTGACGGATCGACACAGCGAGTGATCCTGAGCACTAAAATTTATACTTTATATGGTCGGAGATGCTTCCTTCAGCCCAATACATCCATTTTCTGGTGTCATTAAATTATAATACCCTTCTTATCCTATCACGTCCAAGCATCGCATACAGTATAAAATGTACCATGCATGATCACATTCTCCTCGAGAATGAAACCACGTGCGGCAGCATATGAATTTTCCCATACAACACTGTTTCTTGAATATCTTCCAAGATTTTCATCCGATCGCGACCAAATTTCCCGAAATAATCGAGACTATAATCACCGTCGTATATACCCGAATTCGGGACTCTAGCTTAAAAAATGCGTTTGCAAATCGTTTTTTGTGATTTGGGTGGGCGAAAAGAGTTGTGGAAAAAATCTTAAGTAAACTTGTTCTACCCAAGATATACACCAATACTGGTACCAAGTTTTGAATCTCTAGCTCTTATAGTCTCTGAGATCTAGGTGTTCAAATAGACAGAGAAACATACGGATCGACTCGGCTGGTGACCATTAGCAAAAATATCTTCGATTTTTGTAAGCGCAAAGGGGTGTGGCCAAAATCTAAAACAAACTTGTTCTGTCTAAGAACTGGTACAAAGGTTTCAATCTCTAGCTCTCTGAGATCTAGGTGTTCAAACAGACAAACAGGCATACGGATTGACTCAGCTAGTGATCCTGAGCACTAAAATGTATACTTTATGGGGCCGGAGATGCTTCCTTCAGCCTAATACATCCATTTTCTGGAGTCATTAAATTATAATACCCTTCTCATCTATGGGAGATACCCGCTACCCAGTTCGAATATACTAAAATATACGAAGAAGTATATTTGGTATTTTTAGTATATTTGGTATGTTGATATTCTATCACGTGCAAACATCGCATAAAGTATAAAATGTACCGTGCATGGTTACATGCTTCTCCAGAATGAAACCACGTGCGGCAGCATTTGAATTTTCCCATACAACACTGTTTCTTGAATATCTCCAAGTTTTTCATCCGATCGCGACGAAATTTCCCGAAATAATCGAGACTATAATCACCGTCGTATATACCCGAATTCGAGGTCCTAGCTTAAAAAATGTGTTTGCAAATCGTTTTTTTCGATTTGGGTGGGCGAAAACAGGTGTGGAAAAAATCTAAAGTAAATATGGTCTGCCCAAGATATACACCAATACTGGTACCAAGTTTTGAATCTCTAGCTCTTATAGTCTCTGAGATCTAGGTGTTCAAATAGAGAGAGAGATATACGGATGACTCGGCTGGTGACCATTAGCAAAAATATCTTACATTTTTGTAAGCACAAAGGGGTGTGGCAAAATCTAAAACAAACTTGTTCTGTCTAAGAACTGGTACAAAGCTTGCAATCTCTAGCTCTCTGAGATGTAGGTGTTCAAACAGACAAACAGACATACGGATTGACTCAGCTAGTGATCCTGAGCACTAAAATGTATACTTTATGGAGCCGAAGATGCTCCCTTTAGCCTAATACATCCATTTTCTGGAGTCATTAAATTATAATACCCTTCTCACCTATGGGAGATACCCGCTACCCACTTCGAATATACTTAACTATACGAAAAAGCATATTTGGTATTTTTGGTATATTTGGTACGTTGATAATCTATCACGTCCAAACATCGCATACAGTATAAAATGTACCATGCATGGTCACATTCTCCTCCAGTATGAAACCACGTGCGGCAGCATATGAATTTTCCCATACAACACTGTTTCTTGAATATCTTCCAAGTTTTTCATCCGATCGCGACCAAATTTCCCGAAATCATCGAGACTATATTTACCGTAGTATATACCTGAATTCGAGACTCTATCTCCAAAAATGTGTTTGCAAATCGGTTTTTTTCTTTTGGGTGGGCGAAAAGAGGTGTGGAAAAAATCTAAAGTAAACTTGTTCTACCCAAGATATACACCAATACTGGTAAAAAGTTTGGAATCTCTAGCTCTTATAGTCTCTGAGATCTAGGTGTTCAAACAGACACCCAGACATACGGATCGACTCAGCTGGTGACCCTTAGCAAGAATATCTTCGATTTTGGTGAGCGGAAAGGGGTGTGGCGAAAATATTAAATAAACTTGTTCTGCCTAAGAACTGGTACCAAGTTTGGAATCTCTAGTTCTTATAGTCGCTGACGGATCGACACAGCGAGTGATCCTGAGCACTAAAATTTATACTTTATATGGTCGGAGATGCTTCCTTCAGCCCAATACATCCATTTTCTGGTGTCATTAAATTATAATACCCTTCTTATCCTATCACGTCCAAGCATCGCATACAGTATAAAATGTACCATGCATGATCACATTCTCCTCGAGAATGAAACCACGTGCGGCAGCATATGAATTTTCCCATACAACACTGTTTCTTGAATATCTTCCAAGATTTTCATCCGATCGCGACCAAATTTCCCGAAATAATCGAGACTATAATCACCGTCGTATATACCCGAATTCGGGACTCTAGCTTAAAAAATGCGTTTGCAAATCGTTTTTTTCGATTTGGGTGGGCGAAAAAAGGTGTGGAAAAAATCTAAAGTAAACTTGTTCTACCCAAGATATACACCAATACTGGTAAAAAGTTTGGAATCTCTAGCTCTTATAGTCTCTGAGATCTAGGTGTTCAAACAGACACCCAGACATACGGATCGACTCAGCTGGTGACCCTTAGCAAGAATATCTTCGATTTTTATGAGCGGAAAGGGGTGTGGCGAAAATCTAAAATAAACTTGTTCTGCCCAAGAACTGGTACCAAGTTTGGATCTCTAGTTCCTATAGTCTCTGACGGATCGACTCAGCTAGTGATCCTGAGCACTAAAATATATACTGTATGGGGTCGGAGATGCTTATTTCATTTTCTGGAGTCATTAAATTGTAATACCCTTCTCATCTATGGGGGATACTAGCTACCCAGTTCGAATATACTAAAATATACGAAAAAGTATATTTGGTATTTTTGGTATATTTGGTATGTTGATATTCTATCACGTCCAAACATCGCATATAGTATAAAATGTACCATGCATGGTCACATTCTCCTCGAGAATGAAACCACGTGCGGCAGCATATGAATTTTCCCATACAACACTGTTTCTTGAATATCTTCCAAGATTTTCATCCGATCGCGACCAAATTTCCCGAAATATTCGAGACTATAATCACCGTCGTATATACCCGAATTCGGGACTCTAGCTTAAAAAATGCGTTTGCAAGTCGTTTTTTTCGATTTGGTTGGGCGAAAAGAGGTGTGGAAAAAATCTAAAGTATACTTGTTCTGCCCAAGATATACACCAATACTGGTAAAAAGTTTGGAAACTTATAGTCTCTGAGATCTAGGTGTTCAAAAACACAGCCAGACATACGGATCGACTGGGCTGGTGACCCTTAGCAAGAATATCTTCGATTTTGGTGAGCGGAAAGGGGTGTGGCGAAAATCTAAAATAAACTTGTTCTGCCTAAGAACTGGTACCAAGTTTGGAATCTCTAGTTCCTATAGTCTCTGACGGATCGACTCAGCTAGTGATCTTGAGCACTAAAATATATACTTTATGGGATCGGAGATGCTTGCTTCAGCCTAATACATCCATTTTCTGGAGTCATTAAATTATTATACCCTTCTCATCTATGGGGGATACCCGCTACACAGTTCGAATATACTAAAATATACGAAAAAGTATATATGGTATTTTTGGTATATTTGGTATGTTGATATTCTATCACGTCCAAACATCGCATACAGTATAAAATGTACCATGCATGGTCACATTCTCCTCCAGAATGGAACCACGTGCGGCAGCATATGAATTTTCCCAAACAACACTGTTTCTTGAATATCTTCCAATTTTTCATCCGATTGTGACCAAATTTCCAGAAATAATCGGGACTATAATCACCGTCGTATATACCCGAATTCGGGACTCTAGCTTAAAAAATGCGTTTGCAAATCGTTTTTTTCGATTTGGGTGGGCGAAAAGAGGTGTGGAAAAAATCTAAAGTAAACTTGTTCTACCCAAGACATACACCAATACTGGTAAAAAGTTTGGAATCTCTAGCTCTTATAGTCGCTGAGATCTAGGTGTTCAAACAGACACCCAGACATACGGATCGACTCAGCTGGTGACCCTTAGCAAGAATATCTTCGATTTTGGTGAGCGGAAAGGGGTGTGGGGAAAATCTAAAATAAACTTGTTCTGCCTAAGAACTGGTACCAAGTTTGGAATCTCTAGTTCCTATAGTCTCTGACGGATCGACTCAGCTAGTGATCCTGAGCACTAAAATATATACTTTATGGGGTCGGAGATGCTTCCTTCAGCCTAATACATCCATTTTCTGGAGTCATTAAATTATAATACCCTTCTCATCTATGGGAGATACCCGCTACACATTTCGAATATACTAAAATATACGAAAAAGTATATTTGGTATTTGTGGTATATTTATGTTGATAGTCTATCACGTCCAAACATCGCATACAGTATAAAATGTACCATGCATGGTCACATTCTCCTCCAGTATGAAACCACGTGCGGCAGCATATGAATTTTCCCATACAACACTGTTTCTTGAATATCTTCCAAGTTTTTCATATTTACCGTAGTATATACTTGAATTCGAGACTCTATCTCCAAAAATGTGTTTGCAAATCGGTTTTTTTCTTTTGGGTGGGCGAAAAGAGGTGTGGAAAATATTTAAAGTAAACTTGTTCTGCCCAAGATATACACCAATTCTGGTACAAAAGTTGGAATCTCTAGCTCTTATAGTCGCTAAGATCTAGGTGTTCAAACAGACAGCAAGACATACGGATCGACTTAGCTGGTTACCCTTAGCAAGAATATCTTCGATTTTGGTGAGGGCAAGGGGTGTGGCGAAAATCTAAAATAAACTTGTTCTGCCTAAGAACTGGTACCAAGTTTGGAATCTCTAGTTCTTATAGTCTCTGACGGATCGACTCAGATAGTGACCCTTAGCAAGAATATCTTCGATTTTGGTGAGCGGAAAGGGGTGTGGCGAAAATCTTAAATAAACTTGTTCTGCCTAAGAACTGGTACCAAGTTTGGAATCTCTAGTTCTTATAGTCTCTGACGGATCGACTCAGCTAGTGACCCTTAGCAAGAATATCTTCCATTTAGGTGAGCAGAAAGGGGTGTGGCGAAAATCTTAAATAAACTTGTTCTGCCTAAGAACTGGTACCA
The DNA here is from genome assembly GCA_035047445.1 of Drosophila siamana. Taxonomy (NCBI): domain Eukaryota; kingdom Metazoa; phylum Arthropoda; class Insecta; order Diptera; family Drosophilidae; genus Drosophila; species Drosophila siamana. The sequence continues at coordinate 488,030 of JAWNPP010000157.1, read as the reverse complement.
AGTTTGGAATCTCTAGTTCTTATAGTTTCTGACGGATCGACTCAGCTAGTGATCCTGAGCACTAAAATATATACTTTATGGTGTCGGAGATGCTTCACTCAGCCTAATACATCCATTTTCTGAAGTCATTAAACTATAATACCCTTCACATCTATGGGAGATACCCGCTACCCAAATCGAATATACTAAAATATACGAAAAAGTATATTTGGTATTTTTGGTGTATTTGGTATGCTGATATTCTATCACGTCCAAACATCGCATACAGTATAAAATGTACCATGCATGGTTACATTCTCCTCCAGAATGAAACCACATGCGGAAGCATATGAATTTTCCCATACAACACTGTTTCTTGAATATCTTCCAAGTTTTTCATCCGATCGCGACCAAATTTCCCGAAATAATCGGGACTATAATCACCGTCGTATATACCCGAATTCGGGACTCTAGCTTAAAAAATGCGTTTGCAAATCGTTTTTTTCGATTTGGGTGGGCGAAAAGAGGTGTGGAAAAAATCTAAAGTAAACTTGTTCTACCCAAGACATACACCAATACTGCTAAAAAGTTTGGAATCTCTAGCTCTTATAGTCGCTGAGATCTAGGTGTTCAAACAGACACCCAGACGTACGGATCGACTCAGCTGGTGACCCTTAGCAAGAATATCTTCGATTTTGGTGAGCGGAAAGGGGTGTGGCGAAAATCTAAAATAAACTTGTTCTGCCTAAGAACTGGTACCAAGTTTGGAATCTCTAGTTCCTATAGTCTCTGACGGATCGACTCAGCTAGTGATCCTGAGCACTAAAATATATACTTTATGGGGTCGGAGATGCTTCCTTCAGCCTAATACATCCATTTTCTGGAGTCATATAATTATAATACCCTTCTCATCTATGGGAGATACCCGCTACCCAGTTCGAATATACTAAAATATACGAAAAAGTATATTTGATATTTTTGGTATATTTGGTATGTTGATATTCTATCACGTCCAAACATCGCATACAGTATAAAGTGTACCATGCATGGTCACATACTCCTCCAGAATGAAACCACGTGCGGCAGCGGATGAATTTCCCCATACAACACTGTTTCTTGAATATCTTCCAAGTTTTTCATCCGATCGCGACCAAATTTCCCGCAATTATCGAGACTATAATCACCGTCGTATATATCTGAATTCAAGACTTTAGCTCAAAAAAATGCGTTTGCAAATCGTTTTTTTCGATTTGGGTGGGCGAAAAGAGGTGTGGAAAAAATCTAAAGTAAAGTTGTTCTGCCCAAGATATACACCAATACTGGTAAAAAGTTTGGAATCTCTAGCTCTTAGAGTCGCTGAGATCTAGGTGTTCAAGCAGACACCCAGACATACTGATCGACTCAGCTGGTGACCCTTAGCAAGAATATCTTCGATTTTGGTGAGCGGAAAGGGGTGTGCCGAAAATCTAAAATAAACTTGTTCTGCCTAAGAACAGGTACCAAGTTTGGAATCTCTAGTTCCTATAGTCTCTGACGGATCGACTCAGCTAGTGATCCTGAGCACTAAAATATATACTTTATGGGGTCGGAGATGCTTCCTTCAGCCTAATACATCCATTTTCTGGAGTCATTAAATTATAGTACCCTTCTCATCAATGGGAGATACCCGCTACCCACTTCGAATATCCTAAAATATACGAAAAAAAATATTTGGTATTTTAGGTATATTTGGTATGTTGATATTCTATCACGTCCAAGCATCTAATACAGTATAAAATGTACCATGCATGATCACATTCTCCTCCAGAATGAAACCACGTGCGGCAGCATATGAATTTCCCCATACAACACTGTTTCTTGAATATCTTCCAAGATTTTCATCCGATCGCGACCAAATTTCCCGAAATCATCGAGACTATAATTACCGTCGTATATACCCGAATTCGAGTCTCTAACTTAAAAGATGCGTTTGCGAATCGTTTTTTTCGATTTGGGTGGGCGAAAAGAGGTGTGGAAAAAATCTAAACTAAATTTGTTGTGCCCAAGATATACACCAATACTGGTAAAAAGTTTGGAATCTCTAGCTCTTATAGTCTCTGAGATCTAGGTGTTCAAACAGACAGCCAGACATACGGATCGACTGGGCTGGTGACCCTTAGCAAGAATATCTTCGATTTTGGTGAGCGGAAAGGCGTGTGGCGAAAATCTAAAATAAACTTGTTCTGCCTAAGAACTGGTACCAAGTTTGGAATCTCTAGTTCCTATAGTCTCTGACGGATCGACTCAGCTAGTGATCCTGAGCACTAAAATATATACTTTATGGGGTCGGAGATGCTTCCTTCAGCCTAATAGATCCATTTTCTGGAGTCATTAAATTATAATACCCTTCTCATCTATGGGAGATACCCGCTACCCAGTTCGAATATACTAAAATATACGAAAAAGTATATTTGATACTTTTGGTATATTTGGTATGTTGATATTCTATCACGTCCAAACATCGCATACAGTATAAAATGTACCATGCATGGTAACATACTCCTCCAGAATGAAACCACGTGCGGCAGCGGATGAATTTCCCCATACAACACTGTTTCTTGAATATCTTCCAAGTTTTTCACCCGATCGCGACCAAATTTCCTGCAATTATCAAGACTATAATCACCGTCGTATATATCCGAATTCAAGACTTTAGCTCAAAAAATGCGTTTGCCAATCGTTTTTTTCGATTTGGGTGGGCGAAAAGAGGTGTGGAAAAAATCTAAAGTAAAGTTGTTCTGCCCAAGATATACACCAATACTAGTACAAAGTTTGGAATCTCTAGCTCTTAGAGTCGCTGAGATCTAGGTGTTCAAGCAGACACCCAGACATACGGATCGACTCAGCTGGTGACCCTTAGCAAGAATATCTTCGATTTTGGTGAGGGCAAGGGGTGTGGCGAAAATCTAAAATAAACTTGTTCTGCCTAAGAACTGGTACCAAGTTTGGAATCTCTAGTTCCTATAGTCTCTGACGGATCGACTCAGCTAGTGATCCTGAGCACTAAAATATATACTTTATGGGGTCGGAGATGCTTCCTTCAGCCTAATACATCCATTTTCTGGAGTCATTAAATTATAGTACCCTTCTCATCAATGGGAGATACCCGCTACCCACTTCGAATATCCTAAAATATACGAAAAAAAATATTTGGTATTTTAGGTATATTTGGTATGTTGATATTCTATCACGTCCAAGCATCTAATACAGTATAAAATGTACCATGCATGATCACATTCTCCTCCAGAATGAAACCACGTGCGGCAGCATATGAATTTCCCCATACAACACTGTTTCTTGAATATCTTCCAAGATTTTCATCCGATCGCGACCAAATTTCCCGAAATCATCGAGACTATAATTACCGTCGTATATACCCGAATTCGAGTCTCTAACTTAAAAGATGCGTTTGCGAATCGTTTTTTTCGATTTGGGTGGGCGAAAAGAGGTGTGGAAAAAATCTAAACTAAACTTGTTGTGCCCAAGATATACACCAATACTGGTAAAAAGTTTGGAATCTCTAGCTCTTATAGTCTCTGAGATCTAGGTGTTCAAACAGACAGCCAGACATACGGATCGACTGGGCTGGTGACCCTTAGCAAGAATATCTTCGATTTTGGTGAGCGGAAAGGCGTGTGGCGAAAATCTAAAATAAACTTGTTCTGCCTAAGAACTGGTACCAAGTTTGGAATCTCTAGTTCCTATAGTCTCTGACGGATCGACTCAGCTAGTGATCCTGAGCACTAAAATATATACTTTATGGGGTCGGAGATGCTTCACTCAGCCTAATACATCCATTTTCTGAAGTCATTAAACTATAATACCCTTCACATCTATGGGAGATACCCGCTACCCAGATCGAATATACTAAAATATACGAAAAAGTATATTTGGTATTTTTGGTGTATTTGTTATGTTGATATTCTATCACGTCCAAACATCGCATACAGTATAAAATGTACCATGCATGGTTACATTCTCCTCCAGAATGAAACCACGTGCGGAAGCATTTGAATTTTCCCATACAACACTGTTTCTTGAATATCTTCCAAGTTTTTCATCCGATCGCGACCCAATTTCCCGAAATAATCGGGACTATAATCACCGTCGTATATACCCGAATTCGGGACTCTAGCTTAAAAAATGCGTTTGCAAATCGTTTTTTTTCGATTTGGGTGGGCGAAAAGAGGTGTGGAAAAAATCTAAAGTAAACTTGTTCTACCCAAGACATACACCAATACTGCTAAGAAGTTTGGAATCTCTAGCTCTTATAGTCGCTGAGATCTAGGTGTTCAAACAGACACCCAGACATACGGATCGACTCAGCTGGTGACCCTTAGCAAGAATATCTTCGATTTTGGTGAGCGGAAGGGGGTGTGGCGAAAATCTAAAATAAACTTGTTCTGCCTAAGAACTGGTACCAAGTTTGGAATCTCTAGTTCCTATAGTCTCTGACGGATCGACTCAGCTAGTGATCCTGAGCACTAAAATATATACTTTATGGGGTCGGAGATGCTTCCTTCAGCCTAATACATCCATTTTCTGGAGTCATTAAATTATAATACCCTTCTCATCTATGGGAGATACCCGCTACCCAGTTCGAATATACTAAAATATACGAAAAAGTATATTTGATACTTTTGGTATATTTGGTATGTTGATATTCTATCACGTCCAAACATCGCATACAGTATAAAATGTACCATGCATGGTAACATACTCCTCCAGAATGAAACCACGTGCGGCAGCGGATGAATTTCCCCATACAACACTGTTTCTTGAATATCTTCCAAGTTTTTCACCCGATCTCGACCAAATTTCCTGCAATTATCGAGACTATAATCACCGTCGTATATATCCGAATTCAAGACTTTAGCTCAAAAAATGCGTTTGCAAATCGTTTTTTTCGATTTGGGTGGGCGAAAAGAGGTGTGGAAAAAATCTAAAGTAAAGTTGTTCTGCCCAAGATATACACCAATACTAGTACAAAGTTTGGAATCTATAGCTCTTAGAGTCGCTGAGATCTAGGTGTTCAAGCAGACACCCAGACATACGGATCGACTCAGCTGGTGACCCTTAGCAAGAATATCTTCGATTTTGGTGAGGGCAAGGGGTGTGGCGAAAATCTAAAATAAACTTGTTCTGCCTAAGAACTGGTACCAAGTTTGGAATCTCTAGTTCTTATAGTCTCTGACGGATCGACTCAGATAGTGACCCTTAGCAAGAATATCTTCGATTTTGGTGAGCGGAAAGGGGTGTGGCGAAAATCTTAAATAAACTTGTTCTGCCTAAGAACTGGTACCAAGTTTGGAATCTCTAGTTCTTATAGTCGCTGACGGATCGACACAGCGAGTGATCCTGAGCACTAAAATATATACTTTATGCGGTCGGAGATGCTTCCTTCAGCCCAATACATCCATTTTCTGGTGTCATTAAATTATAATACCCTTCTCATCTATGGGAGATACCCGCTACCCAGTTCGAATATAGTAAAATATACGAAAAGGTATATTTGGTATTTTTGGTGTATTTGGTATGTTGATATTCTATCACGTCCAAACATCGCATACAGTATAAAATGTACCATGCATGGTCACATTCTCCTCCAGAATGAAACCACGTGCGGCAGCATATGAATTTTCCCATACAACACTGTTTGTTGAATATCTTCCAAGATTTTCATCCGATCGCGACCAAATTTCCCGAAATCATCGAGACTATAATTACCGTCGTATATACCCGAATTCGAGTCTCTAGCTTAAAAGATGCGTTTGCGAATCGTTTTTTTCGATTTGAGTGGGCGAAAAGAGATTTGGAAAAAATCTAAAGTAAACAACACTGTTTCTTGAATATCTTCCAAGTTTTTCATCCGATCGCGACCAAATTTCCCGAAATAATCGAGACTATAATCACCGTCATTTATACCTGAATTCGAGACTCTAGATTAAAAAATGCGTTTGCAATCGTTTTTTTCGATTTGGGTGGGCGAAAAGAGGTGAGGAAAAACCTAAAGTAAACTTGTTCTGCCTAAGATATACACCAATACTGGTAAAAAGTTTGGAATCTCTAGCTCTTAGAGTCGCTGAGATCTAGGTGTTCAAGCAGACACCCAGACATACGGATCGACTCAGCTGGTGACCCTTAGCAAGAATATCTTCGATTTTGGTGAGCTGAAAGGGGTGTGGCGAAAATCTAAAATAAACTTGTTCTGCCTAAGAACTGCTACCAAGTTTGGAATCTCAAGTTCTTATAGTCTCTGACAGACCGACTCAGCTAGTGATCCTGAGCACTACCATATATACCTTATGGGGTCGGAGATGCTTCCTTCAGCATAATACATCCATTTTCTGGAGTCATTAAATTATAATACCCTTCTCAACTATGGGAGATACCCGCTACACTGTTCGAATATACTAAAATATACGAAAAAGTATATTTGGTATGTTGATATTCTATCACGTCCAAACATCGCATACAGTATAAAATGTACCATGCATGATCACATTCTCCTCCAGCATGAAACCACGTGCGGCAGCATATGAATTTCCACATACAACACTGTTTCTTGAATATCTTCCAAGTTTTTCATCCGATCGCGACCAAATTAAAAAATGCGTTTGCGAATCGTTTTTTTCGATTTGGGTTGGCGAAAAGAGATGTGGAAAAAATCTAAAGTAAACTTGTTATGCCCAAGATATACAACAATTCTTGTACAGAGTTTGGAATCTCTAGCTCTTATAGTCTCCGAGATCTAGGTGTTCAAAGAGACAGCCACACATACGGATCGACTCAGCCGGTGACCCTTAGCAAGAATATCTTCGATTTTGGTGAGCGGAAAGGGGCGTGCCGAAAATCTTAAATAAACTTGTTCTGCATAAGAGCTGGTACCAAGTTGGGAATCTTTAGTTCTTATAGTCTCTGAAGGATCGACACAGCGAGTGATCCTGACCACTAAAATATATACTTTATGGGGTCGGAGATGCTGCCTTCACCCTAATACATCCATTTTCTGGAGTCATTAAATTATATTACCCTTCTCATCTATGGGAGATACCCGCTACACAGTTCGAATATAGTAAAATATACAAAAAAGTATATTTGGTATTTGTGGTATATTTGGTATGTTGATATTCTATCACGTCCAAACATCGCAAACGGTATAAAATATACCATGCATGGTCACATTCTCCTCCAGAATGAAACCACGTGCGGCAGCATATGAATTTTCCCATACAACACTGTTTCTTGAATATCTTCCAAGTTTTTCATCCGATCGCGACCAAAATTCCCGAAATCATCAAGACTATAATTGCCGTAGTATATACCAGAATTCAAGACTCTTGCTCCAAAAATGCGTTTGCAAATCGTTTTTTTCGATTTGGGTGGGCGAAAAAAGGTGTGGAAAAAATCTAAAGTAAACTTGTTCTGCCCAAGATATACACCAATTCTGGTACAAAAGTTGGAATCTCTAGCTCTTGTAGTCGCTAAGATCTAGGTGTTCAAACAGACAGCAAGACATACGAATCGACTTAGCTGGTTACCCTTAGCAAGAATATCTTCGATTTTGGTGAGCGCAAAGGGGTGTGACGAAAATCTAAAATAAACTTGTTCTGCCTAAGAACTGGTGCCAAGTTTGGAATCTCTAGTTCTGATAGTCTCTGACGGAACGACTCAGATAGTGACCCTTAGCAAGAATATCTTTGTTGAGCGGAAAGGGGTGTGGCGAAAATCTTAAATAAACTTGTTCTGGCTAAGAACTGGTACCAAGTTTGGAATCTCTAGTTTTTATAGTCTCTGACGGATCGTTTCATCTAGTGATCCTGAGCACTAAAATATTTACTTTATGGCGTCGGAGATGCCTCCTTCAGCGTAATACATCCATTTTCTGGAGTCATTAAATTGTAATACCCTTCTCACCTATGAAGTCACCCGCCACCCAGTTCGAATATACTAAAATATTCGAAAAAGTATAGTTGGTATTTTTAGTATATTTGGTATGTTGATATTCTATCACGTCCAAACATCGCATACAGTATAAAATGTACCATGCATGGTTACATTATATATGAATTTCCCCATACAACACTGTTTCTTGAATATCTTCCAAGTTTTTCATCCGATCACGACCAAATTTCCCGAAATAATCGAGACTATAATCACCGTCGTATATACCCGAATTCGAGGCTCTAGCTTAAAAGATGCGTTTGCAAATCGTTTTTTTCGATTTGGGTGGGCGAAAAGAGGTGTGGAAAAAATCTAAAGTAAATTTGTTCTGCCCAAGATATACACCAATACTGGTAAAAAGTTTGGAATCTCTAGCTCTTATAGTCGCTGAGATCTAGGTGTTCAAGCAGACAGCCAGACATACGGATCGACTCAGCTGGTGACCCTTAGCAAGAATATCTTCGATTTTGGTGAGCGGAAAGGGGTGTGGCGAAAGTCTAAAATAAACTTGTTCTGCCTAAGAACTGGTACCAAGTTTGGAATCTCTAGTTCCTATAGTCTCTGACGGATCGACTCAGCTAGTGATCCTGACCACTAAAATATATACTTTATGGGGTCGGAGATGCTTCCTTCATTTTCTGAAGTCATTAAATTATAATACCCTTCTCATCTATGGGAGATACCCGCTACACAGTTCGAATATACTAAAATATACGAAAAAGTTTTTTTGGTATTTTTGGTATATTTGGTATGTTGATATTCTATCACGTCCAAACCTCGCATACAGTATAAAATGTACCATGCATGGTCACATTCTCCTGCAGAATTAAACCACGTGCGGCAGCATATGAATTTTCCCATACAACACTGTTTCTTGAATATCTTCCAAGTTTTTCATCCGATCGTGACCAAATTTCCCGAAATAATCGAGACTATAATCACCGTCGTATATACCCGAATTCGAGACTCTAGCTTAAAAAATGCGTTTGCAAATCGTTTTTTTATTATGTGTGGGCGAAAAGAGGTGTGGAAAAAATCTAAAGTAAACTTGTTCTACCCAAGATATACACCAATACTAGCACAAAGTTTGAAATCTCTAGCTCTTATAGTCTCTGAGATCTAGGTGTTCAAACAGACAGCCAGACATACGGATCGACTCGGCTGGTGACCCTTAGCAAGAATATCTTCGATTTTGGTGAGCGGAAAGGGGTGTGGCGAAAATCTAAAATAAACTTGTTCTGCCTAAGAACTGGTACCAAGTTTGGAATCTCTAGTTCCTATAGTCTCGTACGGATCGACTCAGCTAGTGATCCTGAGCACTAAAATATATACTTTATGGGGTCGGAGATGCTTACTTCATTTTCTGGAGTCATTAAATTATAATACCCTTCTCATCTATGGGGGATACCCGCTACCCAGTTCGAATATACTAAAATATACGATAAAGTATATTTGGTATTTTTGGTATATTTGGTATGTTGATATTATATCACGTCCAAACATCGCATACAGTATAAAATGTACCATGCATGGTCACATTCTCCTCCAGAATGAAACCACGTGCGGCAGCATATGAATTTTCCCAAACAACATTGTTTCTTGAATATCTTCCAAGTTTTTCATCCGATCGCGACCAAATTTCCCGAAATCATCGAGACTATAATCACCGTCGTATATACCCGAATTCGGGACTCTAGTTAAAAAATTTGTTTGCAAATCGTTTTTTTCGATTTGGGAGGGCGAAAAGAGGTGTGGAAAAAATCTAAAGTAAACTTGTTCTACCCAAGACATACACCAATACTGGTAAAAAGTTTGGAATCTCTAAGCTCTTATAGTCTCTGAGATCTAGGTGTTCAAACAGACACCCAGACATACGGATCGACTCAGCTGGTGACCCTTAGCAAGAATATCTTCGATTTTGGTGAGCGGAAGGGGGTGTGGCGAAAATCTAAAATAAATTTGTTCTGCCTAAGAACTGGTACCAAGTTTGGAATCTCTAGTTCCTATAGTCTCTGACGGATCGACTCAGCTAGTGATCCTGAGCACTAAAATATATACTTTATGGGGTCGGAGATGCTTCCTTCAGTCTAATACATCCATTTTCTGGAGTCATTAAATTATATTACCCTTCTCATCTATGGGAGATACCCGCTACACAGTTCAAATATACTAAAATATACGAAAAAGTATATTTGGTATTTTTGGTATATTTGGTATGTTGATATTCTATCACGTCCAAACATCGCATACAGTATAAAATGTACCATGCATGGTCACATTCTCCACCAGAATGAAACCACGTGCGGCAGCATATGAATTTTCCCATACATCACTGTTTCTTGAATATCTTCCAAGTTTTTCATCCGATCGCGACCAAATTGCTGGAAATAATCGAGACTATAATCACCGTCGTATATACCCGAATTCGAGACTCTAGCTTAAAAGATGCGTTTGCAAATCGTTTTTTTCGATTTGGGAGGGCGAAAAGAGGTGTGGCAAAAATCTAAAGTAAATTTGTTCTACCCAAGATATATATATCAATACTAGCACAAAGTTTGAAATCTCTAGCTCTTATAGTCTCTGAGATCTAGGTGTTCAAACAGACACCCAGACATACGGATCGACTCGACTGGTGACCCTTAGCAAGAATATCTTCGATTTTGGTGAGCGGAAAGGGGTGTGGCGAAAATCTAAAATAAACTTGTTCTGCCTAAGAACTGGTACCAAGTTTGGAATCTCTAGTTCCTATAGTCTCTGACGGATCGACTCAGCTAGTGATCCTGAGCACTACAATATATACTTTATGGGGTCGGAGATGCTTCCTTCATTTTCTGAAGTCATTAAATTATAATACGCTTCTCATCTATGGGAGATACCCGCTACACAGTTCGAATATACTAAAATATACGAAAAAGTATATTTGGTATTTTTGGTATATTTGGTATGTTGATATTCTATCACGTCCAAACCTCGCATACAGTATAAAATGTACCATGCATGGTCACATTCTCCTCCAGAATTAAACCACGTGCGGCAGCATATGAATTTTCTCATACAACACTGTTTCTTGAATATCTTCCAAGCTTTTCATCCGATCGTGACCAAATTTCCCGAAATAATCGAGACTATAATCACCGTCGTAGCGAGGCTATAATCACCGTTTATACCCGAATTCGAGATTCTAGCTTAAAAAATGCTTTTGCAAATCGTTTTTTTCGATTTGGGTGGGCGAAAATAGTTGTGGAAAAAATCTAAAGTAAACTTGTTCTGCGCAAGATATACACCAATACTGGTAAAAAGTTTGGAATCTCTAGCTCTTATAGTCTCTGAGATCTAGGTTTTCAAACAGATATCCAGACATACGGATCGACTCAGCTGGTGACCCTTAGCAAGAATATCTTCGATTTTGGTGAGCGGAAAGGGGTGTGGCGAAAATCTAAAATAAACTTGTTCTGCCTAAGAACTGGTACCAAGTTTGGAATCTCTAGTTCCTATAGTCTCTGACGGATCGACTCAGCTAGTGATCCTGAGCACTAAAATATTTACTTTATGGGGTCGGAGATGCTTCCTTCATTTTCTGAAGTCATTAAATTATAATACGCTTCTCATCTATGGGAGATACCCGCTACACAGTTCGAATATACTAAAATATACGAAAAAGTTTTTTTGGTATTTTTGGTATATTTGGTATGTTGATATTCTATCACGTCCAAACCTCGCATACAGTATAAAATGTACCATGCATGGTCACATTCTCCTGCAGAATTAAACCACGTGCGGCAGCATATGAATTTTCCCATACAACACTGTTTCTTGAATATCTTCCAAGTTTTTCATCCGATCGTGACCAAATTTCCCGAAATAATCGAGACTATAATCACCGTCGTATATACCCGAATTCGAGACTCTAGCTTAAAAAATGCGTTTGCAAATCGTTTTTTTTTATTTGTGTGGGCGAAAAGAGGTGTGGAAAAAATCTAAAGTAAACTTGTTCTACCCAAGATATACACCAATACTAGCACAAAGTTTGAAATCTCTAGCTCTTATAGTCTCTGAGATCTAGGTGTTCAAACAGACAGCCAGACATACGGATCGACTCGGCTGGTGACCCTTAGCAAGAATATCTTCGATTTTGGTGAGCGGAAAGGGGTGTGGCGAAAATCTAAAATAAACTTGTTCTGCCTAAGAACTGGTACCAAGTTTGGAATCTCTAGTTCCTATAGTCTCGTACGGATCGACTCAGCTAGTGATCCTGAGCACTAAAATATATACTTTATGGGGTCGGAGATGCTTACTTCATTTTCTGGAGTCATTAAATTATAATACCCTTCTCATCTATGGGGGATACCCGCTACCCAGTTCGAATATACTAAAATATACGATAAAGTATATTTGGTATTTTTGGTATATTTGGTATGTTGATATTATATCACGTCCAAACATCGCATACAGTATAAAATGTACCATGCATGGTCACATTCTCCTCCAGAATGAAACCACGTGCGGCAGCATATGAATTTTCCCAAACAACATTGTTTCTTGAATATCTTCCAAGTTTTTCATCCGATCGCGACCAAATTTCCCGAAATCATCGAGACTATAATCACCGTCGTATATACCCGAATTCGGGACTCTAGTTAAAAAAATTTGTTTGCAAATCGTTTTTTTCGATTTGGGAGGGCGAAAAGAGGTGTGGAAAAAATCTAAAGTAAACTTGTTCTACCCAAGACATACACCAATACTGGTAAAAAGTTTGGAATCTCTAAGCTCTTATAGTCTCTGAGATCTAGGTGTTCAAACAGACACCCAGACATACGGATCGACTCAGCTGGTGACCCTTAGCAAGAATATCTTCGATTTTGGTGAGCGGAAGGGGGTGTGGCGAAAATCTAAAATAAATTTGTTCTGCCTAAGAACTGGTACCAAGTTTGGAATCTCTAGTTCCTATAGTCTCTGACGGATCGACTCAGCTAGTGATCCTGAGCACTAAAATATATACTTTATGGGGTCGGAGATGCTTCCTTCAGTCTAATACATCCATTTTCTGGAGTCATTAAATTATATTACCCTTCTCATCTATGGGAGATACCCGCTACACAGTTCAAATATACTAAAATATACGAAAAAGTATATTTGGTATTTTTGGTATATTTGGTATGTTGATATTTTATCACGTCCAAACATCGCATACAGTATAAAATGTACCATGCATGGTCACATTCTCCACCAGAATGAAACCACGTGCGGCAGCATATGAATTTTCCCATACATCACTGTTTCTTGAATATCTTCCAAGTTTTTCATCCGATCGCGACCAAATTGCTGGAAATAATCGAGACTATAATCACCGTCGTATATACCCGAATTCGAGACTCTAGCTTAAAAGATGCGTTTGCAAATCGTTTTTTTCGATTTGGGAGGGCGAAAAGAGGTGTGGCAAAAATCTAAAGTAAATTTGTTCTACCCAAGATATATATATCAATACTAGCACAAAGTTTGAAATCTCTAGCTCTTATAGTCTCTGAGATCTAGGTGTTCAAACAGACACCCAGACATACGGATCGACTCGACTGGTGACCCTTAGCAAGAATATCTTCGATTTTGGTGAGCGGAAAGGGGTGTGGCGAAAATCTAAAATAAACTTGTTCTGCCTAAGAACTGGTACCAAGTTTGGAATCTCTAGTTCCTATAGTCTCTGACGGATCGACTCAGCTAGTGATCCTGAGCACTACAATATATACTTTATGGGGTCGGAGATGCTTCCTTCATTTTCTGAAGTCATTAAATTATAATACGCTTCTCATCTATGGGAGATACCCGCTACACAGTTCGAATATACTAAAATATACGAAAAAGTATATTTGGTATTTTTGGTATATTTGGTATGTTGATATTCTATCACGTCCAAACCTCGCATACAGTATAAAATGTACCATGCATGGTCACATTCTCCTCCAGAATTAAACCACGTGCGGCAGCATATGAATTTTCCCATACAACACTGTTTCTTGAATATCTTCCAAGCTTTTCATCCGATCGTGACCAAATTTCCCGAAATAATCGAGACTATAATCACCGTCGTAGCGAGGCTATAATCACCGTTTATACCCGAATTCGAGATTCTAGCTTAAAAATGCTTTTGCAAATCGTTTTTTTCGATTTGGGTGGGCGAAAATAGTTGTGGAAAAAATCTAAAGTAAACTTGTTCTGCGCAAGATATACACCAATACTGGTAAAAAGTTTGGAATCTCTAGCTCTTATAGTCTCTGAGATCTAGGTTTTCAAACAGATATCCAGACATACGGATCGACTCAGCTGGTGACCCTTAGCAAGAATATCTTCGATTTTGGTGAGCGGAAAGGGGTGTGGCGAAAATCTAAAATAAACTTGTTCTGCCTAAGAACTGGTACCAAGTTTGGAATCTCTAGTTCCTATAGTCTCTGACGGATCGACTCAGCTAGTGATCCTGAGCACTAAAATATTTACTTTATGGCGTCGGAGATGCTTCCTTCAGCGTAATACATCCATTTTCTGGAGTCATTAAATTATAATACCCTTCTCACCTATGAAGTCACCCGCCACCCAGTTCGAATATACTAAAATATTCGAAAAAGTATATTTGGTATTTTTAGTATATTTGGTATGTTGATATTCTATCACGTCCAAACATCGCATACAGTATAAAATGTACCATGCATGGTTACATTCTCCTCCAGAATAAAACCACGTGCGGCAACATATGAATTTCCCCATACAACACTGTTTCTTGAATATCTTCCAAGTTTTTCATCCGATCGCGACCAAATTTCCCGAAATAATCGGGACTATAATCACCGTCGTATATACCCGAATTCGAGACTCTAGCTTAAAAAATTTGTTTGCAAATCGTTTTTTTCGATTTGGGTGGGCGAAAATAGGTGTGGAAAAAATCTAAAGTAAACTTGTTCTGCCCAAGATATACACCAATACTGGTAAAAAGTTTGGAATCTCTAGCTCTTATAGTCTCTGAGATCTAGGTGTTCAAACAGACAGCCAGACATACGGATCGACTCGGCTGGTGACCCTTAGCAAGAATATCTTCGATTTTGGTGAGCGGAAAGGGGTGTGGCGAAAATCTAAAATAAACTTGTTCTGCCTAAGAACTGGTACCAAGTTTGGAATCTCTAGTTCCTATAGTCTCTGACGGATCGACTCAGCTAGTGATCCTGAGCACTAAAATATATACTTTATGGGGTCGGAGATGCTTACTTCATTTTCTGGAGTCATTAAATTATAATACCCTTCTCATCTATGGGAGATACCCGCTACACAGTTCGAATATACTAAAATATACGAAAAAGTTTTTTTGGTATTTTTGGTATATTTGGTATGTTGATATTCTATCACGTCCAAACCTCGCATACAGTATAAAATGTACCATGCATGGTCACATTCTCCTCCAGAATTAAACCACGTGCGGCAGCATATGAATTTTCCCATACAACACTGTTTCTTGAATATCTTCCAAGTTTTTCATCCGATCGTGACCAAATTTCCCGAAATAATCGAGACTATAATCACCGTCGTATATACCCGAATTCGAGACTCTAGCTTAAAAAATGCGTTTGCAAATCGTTTTTTTTTATTTGTGTGGGCGAAAAGAGGTGTGGAAAAAATCTAAAGTAAACTTGTTCTACCCAAGATATACACCAATACTAGCACAAAGTTTGAAATCTCTAGCTCTTATAGTCTCTGAGATCTAGGTGTTCAAACAGACAGCCAGACATACGGATCGACTCGGCTGGTGACTATTAGCAAGAATATCTTCGATTTTGGTGAGCGGAAAGGGGTGTGGCGAAAATCTAAAATAAACTTTTTCTGCCTAAGAACTGGTACCAAGTTTGGAATCTCTAGTTCCTATAGTCTCTGACGGATCGACTCAGCTAGTGATCCTGAGCACTAAAATATATACTTTATGGGGTCGGAGATGCTTACTTCATTTTCTGGAGTCATTAAATTATAATACCCTTCTCATCTATGGGGGATACCCGCTACCCAGTTCGAATATACTAAAATATACGAAAAAAGTATATGTGGTATTTTTGGTATATTTGGTATGTTGATATTCTATCACGTCCAAACCTCGCATACAGTATAAAATGTACCATGCATGGTCACATTCTCCTCCAGAATGAAACCACGTGCGGCAGCATATGAATTTTCCCAAACAACACTGTTTCTTGAATATCTTCCAAGTTTTTCATCCGATCGCGACCAAATTTCCCGAAATAATCGGGACTATAATCACCGTCGTATATACCCGAATTCGGGACTCTAGCTTAAAAAATGCGTTTGCAAATCGTTTTTTTCGATTTGGGAGGGGGAAAAGAGGTGTGGAAAAAATCTAAAGTAAACTTGTTCTACCCAAGACATACACCAATACTGGTAAAAAGTTTGGAATTTCTATCTCTTATAGTCGCTGAGATCTAGGTGTTCAAACAGACAGCCAGACATACGGATCGACTCAGCTGGTGACCCTTAGCAAGAATATCTTCGATTTTGGTGAGCGGAAAGGGGTGTGGCGAAAATCTAAAATAAACTTGTTCTGCCTAAGAACTGGTACCAAGTTTGGAATCTCTAGTTCCTATAGTCTCTGACGGATCGACTCAGCTAGGGATCCTGAGCACTAAAATATATACTTTATGGGGTCGGAGATGCTTACTTCATTTTCTGGAGTCATTAAATTATAATACCCTTCTCATCTATGGGAGATACCCGCTACCCAGTTCGAATATACTAAAATATACGAAAAAGTATATTTGGTATTTTTGGTATATATGGTATGTTGATATTCTATCACGTCGAAACATCGCATACACTATAAAATGTTCCATGCATGGTCACATTCTCCTCCAGAATGAAACCACGTGCGGCAGCATATGAATTTTCATAAACAACACTGTTTCTTGAATGTCTTCCAAGTTTTTCATCCGATCGCGACCAAATTTCCCGAAATAATCGGGACTATAATCACCGTCGTATATACCCGAATTCGGAACTCTAGCTTAAAAAATGCGTTTGCAAATCGTTTTTTTTTATTTGTGTGGGCGAAAAGAGGTGTGGAAAAAATCTAAAGTAAACTTGTTCTACCCAAGATATACACCAATATTAGCACAAAGTTTGAAATCTCTAGCTCTTATAGTCTCTGAGATCTAGGTGTTCAAACAGACAGCCAGACATACGGATCGACTCGGCTGGTGACCCTTAGCAAGAATATCTTCGATTTTGGTTAGCGGAAAGGGGTGTGGCGAAAATCTAAAATAAACTTTTTCTGCCTAAGAACTGGTACCAAGTTTGGAATCTCTAGTTCCTATAGTCTCTGACGGATCGACTCAGCTAGTGATCGTGAGCACTAAAATATATACTTTATGGGGTCGGAGATGCTTCCTTCATTTTCTGAAGTCATTAAATTATAATACACTTCTCATCTATGGGAGATACCCGCTACACAGTTCGAATATACTAAAATATACGAAAAAGTTTTTTTTGGTATTTTTGGTATATTTGGTATGTTGATATTCTATCATGTCCAAACCTCGCATACAGTATAAAATGTACCATGCATGGTCACATTCTCCTCCAGAATTAAACCACGTGCGGCAGCATATGAATTTTCCCATACAACACTGTTTCTTGAATATCTTCCAAGTTTTTCATCCGATCGTGACCGAATTTCCCGAAATAATCGAGACTATAATCACCGTCGTATATACCCAAATTCGAGACTCTAGCTTAAAAAATGCGTTTGCAAATCGTTTTTTTTTATTTGTGTGGGCGAAAAGAGGTGTGGAAAAAATCTAAAGTAAACTTGTTCTAAAATCTAAAATAAACTTGTTCTGCCTAAGAACTGGTACCAAGTTTGGAATCTCTAGTTCCTATAGTCTCTGACGGATCGACTCAGCTAGGGATCCTGAGCACTAAAATATATACTTTATGGGGTCGGAGATGCTTACTTCATTTTCTGGAGTCATTAAATTATAATACCCTTCTCATCTATGGGAGATACCCGCTACCCAGTTCGAATATACTAAAATATACGAAAAAGTATATTTGGTATTTTTGGTATATATGGTATGTTGATATTCTATCACGTCCAAACATCGCATACAGTATAAAATGTTCCATGCATGGTCACATTCTCCTCCAGAATGAAACCACGTGCGGCAGCATATGAATTTTCATAAACAACACTGTTTCTTGAATATCTTCCAAGTTTTTCATCCGATCGCGACCAAATTTCCCGAAATAATCGGGACTATAATCACCGTCGTATATACCCGAATTCGGAACTCTAGCTTAAAAAATGCGTTTGCAAATCGTTTTTTTTTATTTGTGTGGGCGAAAAGAGGTGTGGAAAAAATCTAAAGTAAACTTGTTCTACCCAAGATATACACCAATATTAGCACAAAGTTTGAAATCTCTAGCTCTTATAGTCTCTGAGATCTAGGTGTTCAAACAGACAGCCAGACATACGGATCGACTCGGCTGGTGACCCTTAGCAAGAATATCTTCGATTTTGGTTAGCGGAAAGGGGTGTGGCGAAAATCTAAAATAAACTTTTTCTGCCTAAGAACTGGTACCAAGTTTGGAATCTCTAGTTCCTATAGTCTCTGACGGATCGACTCAGCTAGTGATCGTGAGCACTAAAATATATACTTTATGGGGTCGGAGATGCTTCCTTCATTTTCTGAAGTCATTAAATTATAATACACTTCTCATCTATGGGAGATACCCGCTACACAGTTCGAATATACTAAAATATACGAAAAAGTTTTTTTTGGTATTTTTGGTATATTTGGTATGTTGATATTCTATCACGTCCAAACCTCGCATACAGTATAAAATGTACCATGCATGGTCACATTCTCCTCCAGAATTAAACCACGTGCGGCAGCATATGAATTTTCCCATACAACACTGTTTCTTGAATATCTTCCAAGTTTTTCATCCGATCGTGACCGAATTTCCCGAAATAATCGAGACTATAATCACCGTCGTATATACCCGAATATCTTCGATTTTGGTGAGAGGAAAGGGGTGTGGCGAAAATCTAAAATAAACTTGTTCTGCCTAAGAACTGGTACCAAGTTTGGAATCTCTAGTTCCTATAGTCTCTGACGGATCGACTCAGCTAGGGATCCTGAGCACTAAAATATATACTTTATGGGGTCGGAGATGCTTACTTCATTTTCTGGAGTCATTAAATTATAATACCCTTCTCATCTATGGGAGATACCCGCTACCCAGTTCGAATATACTAAAATATACGAAAAAGTATATTTGGTATTTTTGGTATATTTGGTATGTTGATATTCTATCACGTCCAAACATCGCATACAGTATAAAATGTTCCATGCATGGTCACATTCTCCTCCAGAATGAAACCACGTGCGGCAGCATATGAATTTTCCTAAACAACACTGTTTCTTGAATATCTTCCAAGTTTTTCATCCGACCGTGACCAAATTTCCCGAAATAATCGGGACTATAATCACCGTCGTATATACCCGAATTCGGAACTCTAGCTTAAAAAATGCGTTTGCAAATTGTTTTTTTCGATTTGGGTGGGCGAAAAGAGGTGTGGAAAAAATCTAAAGTAAACTTGTTCTACCCAAGATATACACCAATACTAGCACAAAGTTTGAAATCTCTAGCTCTTATATTCTCTGAGATCTAGGTGTTCAAACAGACAGCCAGACATACGGATCGACTCGGCTGGTGACCATTAGCAAGAATATCTTCGATTTTGGTGAGCGGAAAGGGGTGTGGCGAAAATCTAAAATAAACTTTTTCTGCCTAAGAACTGGTACCAAGTTTGGAATCTCTAGTTCCTATAGTCTCTGACGGATCGACTCAGCTAGTGATCCTGAGCACTAAAATATATACTTTATGGGGTCGGAGATGCTTACTTCATTTTCTGGAGTCATTAAATTATAATACCCTTCTCATCTATGGGGGATACCCGCTACCCAGTTCGAATATACTAAAATATACGAAAAAAGTATATTTGGTATTTTTGGTATATTTGGTATGTTGATATTCTATCACGTCCAAACCTCGCATACAGTATAAAATGTACCATGCATGGTCACATTCTCATCCAGAATGAAACCACGTGCGGCAGCATATGAATTTTCCCAAACAACACTGTTTCTTGAATATCTTCCAAGTTTTTCATCCGATCGCGACCAAATTTCCCGAAATAATCGGGACTATAATCACCGTCGTATATACCCGAATTCGGGACTCTAGCTTAAAAAATGCGTTTGCAAATCGTTTTTTTCGATTTGGGAGGGGGAAAAGAGGTGTGGAAAAAATCTAAAGTAAACTTGTTCTACCCAAGACATACACCAATACTGGTAAAAAGTTTGGAATTTCTATCTCTTATAGTCGCTGAGATCTAGGTGTTCAAACAGACAGCCAGACATACGGATCGACTCAGCTGGTGACCCTTAGCAAGAATATCTTCGATTTTGGTGAGCGGAAAGGGGTGTGGCGAAAATCTAAAATAAACTTGTTCTGCCTAAGAACTGGTACCAAGTTAGGAATCTCTAGTTCCTATAGTCTCTGACGGATCGACTCAGCTAGGAATCCTGAGCACTAAAATATATACTTTATGGGGTCGGAGATGCTTACTTCATTTTCTGGAGTCATTAAATTATAATACCCTTCTCATCTATGGGAGATACCCGCTACCCAGTTCGAATATACTAAAATATACGAAAAAGTATATTTGGTATTTTTGGTATATATGGTATGTTGATATTCTATCACGTCCAAACAGTATAAAATGTTCCATGCATGGTCACATTCTCCTCCAGAATGAAACCACGTGCGGCAGCATATGAATTTTCATAAACAACACTGTTTCTTGAATATCTTCCAAGTTTTTCATCCGATCGCGACCAAATTTCCCGAAATAATCGGGACTATAATCACCGTCGTATATACCCGAATTCGGAACTCTAGCTTAAAAAATGCGTTTGCAAATCGTTTTTTTTTTATTTGTGTGGGCGAAAAGGGTGTGGAAAAAATCTAAAGTAAACTTGTTCTACCCAAGATATACACCAATATTAGCACAAAGTTTGAAATCTCTAGCTCTTATAGTCTCTGAGATCTAGGTGTTCAAACAGACAGCCAGACATACGGATCGACTCGGCTGGTGACCCTTAGCAAGAATATCTTCGATTTTGGTTAGCGGAAAGGGGTGTGGCGAAAATCTAAAATAAACTTTTTCTGCCTAAGAACTGGTACCAAGTTTGGAATCTCTAGTTCCTATAGTCTCTGACGGATCGACTCAGCTAGTGATCCTGAGCACTAAAATATATACTTTATGGGGTCGGAGATGCTTACATCATTTTCTGGAGTCATTAAATTATAATACCCTTCTCATCTATGGGAGATACCCGCTACACAGTTCGAATATACTAAAATATACGAAAAAGTTTTTTTGGTATTTTTGGTATATTTGGTATGTTGATATTCTATCACGTCCAAACCTCGCATACAGTATAAAATGTACCATGCATGGTCACATTCTCCTCCAGAATGAAACCACGTGCGGCAGCATATGAATTTTCCCATACAAACTGTTTCTTGAATATCTTCCAAGTTTTTCATCCGATCGCGACCAAATTTCCCGAAATAATCGGGACTATAATCACCGTCGTATATACCCGAATTCGGGACTCTAGCTTAAAAAATGCGTTTGCAAATCGTTTTTTTCGATTTGGGAGGGGGAAAAGAGGTGTGGAAAAAATCTAAAGTAAACTTGTTCTACCCAAGACATATACCAATACTGGTAAAAAGTTTGGAATTTCTATCTCTTATAGTCGCTGAGATCTAGGTGTTCAAACAGACAGCCAGACATACGGATCGACTCAGCTGGTGACCCTTAGCAAGAATATCTTCGATTTTGGTGAGCGGAAAGGGGTGTGGCGAAAATCTAAAATAAACTTGTTCTGCCTAAGAACTGGTACCAAGTTTGGAATCTCTAGTTCCTATAGTCTCTGACGGATCGACTCAGCTAGGGATCCTGAGCACTAAAATATATACTTTATGGGGTCGGAGATGCTTACTTCATTTTCTGGAGTCATTTAATTATAATACCCTTCTCATCTATGGGAGATACCCGCTACCCAGTTCGAATATACTAAAATATACGAAAAAGTATATTTGGTATTTTTGGTATATATGGTATGTTGATATTCTATCACGTCCAAACATCGCATACAGTATAAAATGTTCCATGCATGGTCACATTCTCCTCCAGAATGAAACCACGTGCGGCAGCATATGAATTTTCATAAACAACACTGTTTCTTGAATATCTTCCAAGTTTTTCATCCGATCGCGACCAAATTTCCCGAAATAATCGGGACTATAATCACCGTCGTATATACCCGAATTCGGAACTCTAGCTTAAAAAATGCGTTTGCAAATCGTTTTTTTTTATTTGTGTGGGCGAAAAGAGGTGTGGAAAAAATCTAAAGTAAACTTGTTCTACCCAAGATATACACCAATATTAGCACAAAGTTTGAAATCTCTAGCTCTTATAGTCTCTGAGATCTAGGTGTTCAAACAGACAGCCAGACATACGGATCGACTCGGCTGGTGACCCTTAGCAAGAATATCTTCGATTTTGGTTAGCGGAAAGGGGTGTGGCGAAAATCTAAAATAAACTTTTTCTGCCTAAGAACTGGTACCAAGTTTGGAATCTCTAGTTCCTATAGTCTCTGACGGATCGACTCAGCTAGTGATCGTGAGCACTAAAATATATACTTTATGGGGTCGGAGATGCTTCCTTCATTTTCTGAAGTCATTAAATTATAATACACTTCTCATCTATGGGAGATACCCGCTACACAGTTCGAATATACTAAAATATACGAAAAAGTTTTTTTTGGTATTTTTGGTATATTTGGTATGTTGATATTCTATCACGTCCAAACCTCGCATACAGTATAAAATGTACTATGCATGGTCACATTCTCCTCCAGAATTAAACCACGTGCGGCAGCATAAGAATTTTCCCATACAACACTGTTTCTTGAATATCTTCCAAGTTTTTCATCCGATCATGACCGAATTTCCCGAAATAATCGAGACTATAATCACCGTCGTATATACCCGAATATCTTCGATTTTGATGAGAGGAAAGGGGTGTGGCGAAAATCTAAAATAAACTTGTTCTGCCTAAGAACTGGTACCAAGTTTGGAATCTCTACTTCCTATAGTCTCTGACGGATCGACTCAGCTAGGGATCCTGAGCACTAAAATATATACTTTATGGGGTCGGAGATGCTTACTTCATTTTCTGGAGTCATTAAATTATAATACCCTTCTCATCTATGGGAGATACCCGCTACCCAGGTCGAATATACTAAAATATACGAAAAAGTATATTTGGTATTTTTGGTATATTTGGTATGTTGATATTCTATCACGTCCAAACATCGCATACAGTATAAAATGTTCCATGCATGGTCACATTCTCCTCCAGAATGAAACCACGTGCGGCAGCATATGAATTTTCCTAAACAACACTGTTTCTTGAATATCTTCCAAGTTTTTCATCCGATCGCGACCAAATTTCCCGAAATAATCGGGACTATAATCACCGTCGTATATACCCGAATTCGGAACTCTAGCTTAAAAAATGCGTTTGCAAATCGTTTTTTTCGATTTGGGTGGGCGAAAAGAGGTGTGGAAAAAATCTAAAGTAAACTTGTTCTACCCAAGACATACCCCAATACTGGTAAAAAGTTTGGAATCTCTATCTCTTATAGTCTCTGAGATCTAGGTGTTCAAACAGACACCCAGACATACGGATCGACTCAGCTGGTGACCCTTAGCAAGAATATCTTCGATTTTGGTGAGCGTAAAGGGGTGTGGCGAAAATCTAAAATAAACTTGTTCTGCCTAAGAACTGGTACCAAGTTTGGAATCTCTAGTTCCTATAGTCTCTGACGGATCGACTCAGCTAGAGAGCCTGAGCACTAAAATATATGCTTTATGGGGTCGGAGATGCTTCCTTCACTCTAATACATCCATTTTCTGGAGTCATTAAATTATAATACCCTTCTCATCCATGGGAGATACCCGGTACCCAGTTCGAATATACTAAAATATACGAAAAAGTATATTTGATATTTTTGGTATATTTGGTATGTTGATATTCTATCACGTCCAAACATCGCATACAGTATAAAATGTACCATGCATGGTCACATACTCCTCCAGAATGAAACCACGTGCGGCAGCGGATGAATTTCCCCATACAACACTGTTTCTTGAATATCTTCCAAGTTTTTCATCCGATCGCGACCAAATTTCCCGAAATCATCGAGACTATAATTACCGTCGTATATACCCGAGTTCGAGTCTCAAACTCAAAAGAGTTTACAAAGTTTGGAATGTCTAGCTCTTATAGTCTCTTAGATCTAGGTGTTCAAACAGACACCCAGACATACGGATCGACTCAGCTGGTGACCCTTAGCAAGAATATCTTCGATTTTGGTGAGCGGAAAGGGGTGTGGCGAAAATCTAAAATAAACTTGTTCTGCCTAAGAACTGGTACCAAGTTTGGAATCTCTAGTTCCTATAGTCTCTGACGGATCGACTCAGCTAGTGATTCTGAGCACTAAAATATATACTTTATGGGGTCGGAGATGCTTCCTTCATTTTCTGAAGTCATTAAATTATAATACCCTTCTCATCTATGGGAGATACCAACTACACAGTTCGAATATACTAAAATATACGAAAAAGTTTTTTTTTGTATTTTTGGTATATTTGGTATGTTGATATTCTATCACGTCCAAACCTCGCATACAGTATAAAATGTACCATGCATGGTCACATTCTCCTCCAGAATTAAACCACGTGCGGCAGCATATGAATTTTCCCATACAACACTGTTTCTTGAATATCTTCCAAGTTTTTCATCCACTCGTGACCAAATTTCCCGAAATAATCGAGACTATAATCACCGTCGTATATACCCGAATTCGAGACTCTAGCTTAAAAAATGCGTTTGCAAATCGTTTTTTTTTATTTGTGTGGGCGAAAAGAGGTGTGGAAAAAATCTAAAGTAAACTTGTTCTACCCAAGGTATACACCAATATTAGCACAAAGTTTGAAATCTCTAGCTCTTATAGTCTCTGAGATCTAGGTGTTCAAACAGACAGCCAGACATACGGATCGACTCGGCTGGTGACCCTTAGCAAGAATATCTTCGATTTTGGTTAGCGGAAAGGGGTGTGGCGAAAATCTAAAATAAACTTTTTCTGCCTAAGAACTGGTACCAAGTTTGGAATCTCTAGTTCCTATAGTCTCTGACGGATCGACTCAGCTAGTGATCGTGAGCACTAAAATATATACTTTATGGGGTCGGAGATGCTTCCTTCATTTTCTGAAGTCATTAAATTATAATACACTTCTCATCTATGGGAGATACCCGCTACACAGTTCGAATATACTAAAATATACGAAAAAGTTTTTTTTGGTATTTTTGGTATATTTGGTATGTTGATATTCTATCACGTCCAAACCTCGCATACAGTATAAAATGTACTATGCATGGTCACATTCTCCTCCAGAATTAAACCACGTGCGGCAGCATATGAATTTTCCCATACAACACTGTTTCTTGAATATCTTCCAAGTTTTTCATCCGATCATGACCGAATTTCCCGAAATAATCGAGACTATAATCACCGTCGTATATACCCGAATATCTTCGATTTTGGTGAGAGGAAAGGGGTGTGGCGAAAATCTAAAATAAACTTGTTCTGCCTAAGAACTGGTACCAAGTTTGGAATCTCTACTTCCTATAGTCTCTGACGGATCGACTCAGCTAGGGATCCTGAGCACTAAAATATATACTTTATGGGGTCGGAGATGCTTACTTCATTTTCTGGAGTCATTAAATTATAATACCCTTCTCATCTATGGGAGATACCCGCTACCCAGTTCGAATATACTAAAATATACGAAAAAGTATATTTGGTATTTTTGGTATATTTGGTATGTTGATATTCTATCACGTCCAAACATCGCATACAGTATAAAATGTTCCATGCATGGTCACATTCTCCTCCAGAATGAAACCACGTGCGGCAGCATATGAATTTTCCTAAACAACACTGTTTCTTGAATATCTTCCAAGTTTTTCATCCGATCGCGACCAAATTTCCCGAAATAATCGGGACTATAATCACCGTCGTATATACGCGAATTCGGAACTCTAGCTTAAAAAATGCGTTTGCAAATCGTTTTTTTCGATTTGGGTGGGCGAAAAGAGGTGTGGAAAAAATCTAAAGTAAACTTGTTCTACCCAAGACATACCCCAATACTGGTAAAAAGTTTGGAATCTCTATCTCTTATAGTCTCTGAGATCTAGGTGTTCAAACAGACACCCAGACATACGGATCGACTCAGCTGGTGACCCTTAGCAAGAATATCTTCGATTTTGGTGAGCGTAAAGGGGTGTGGCGAAAATCTAAAATAAACTTGTTCTGCCTAAGAACTGGTACGAAGTTTGGAATCTCTAGTTCCTATAGTCTCTGACGGATCGACTCAGCTAGAGAGCCTGAGCACTAAAATATATACTTTATGGGGTCGGAGATGCTTCCTTCAGTCTAATACATCCATTTTCTGGAGTCATTAAATTATAATACCCTTCTCATCCATGGGAGATACCCGGTACCCAGTTCGAATATACTAAAATATACGAAAAAGTATATTTGATATTTTTGGTATATTTGGTATGTTGATATTCTATCACGTCCAAACATCGCATACAGTATAAAATGTACCATGCATGGTCACATACTCCTCCAGAATGAAACCACGTGCGGCAGCGGATGAATTTCCCCATACAACACTGTTTCTTGAATATCTTCCAAGTTTTTCATCCGATCGCGACCAAATTTCCCGAAATCATCGAGACTATAATTACCGTCGTATATACCCGAGTTCGAGTCTCAAACTCAAAAGAGTTTACAAAGTTTGGAATCTCTAGCTCTTATAGTCTCTTAGATCTAGGTGTTCAAACAGACACCCAGACATACGGATCGACTCAGCTGGTGACCCTTAGGAAGAATATCTTCGATTTTGGTGAGCGGAAAGGGGTGTGGCGAAAATCTAAAATAAACTTGTTCTGCCTAAGAACTGGTACCAAGTTTGGAATCTCTAGTTCCTATAGTCTCTGACGGATCGACTCAGCTAGTGATTCTGAGCACTAAAATATATACTTTATGGGGTCGGAGATGCTTCCTTCATTTTCTGAAGTCATTAAATTATAATACCCTTCTCATCTATGGGAGATACCAACTACACAGTTCGAATATACTAAAATATACGAAAAAGTTTTTTTGGTATTTTTGGTATATTTGGTATGTTGATATTCTATCACGTCCAAACCTCGCATACAGTATAAAATGTACCATGCATGGTCACATTCTCCTCCAGAATTAAACCACGTGCGGCAGCATATGAATTTTCCAATACAACACTGTTTCTTGAATATCTTCCAAGTTTTTCATCCACTCGTGACCAAATTTCCCGAAATAATCGAGACTATAATCACCGTCGTATATACCCGAATTCGAGACTCTAGCTTAAAAAATGCGTTTGCAAATCGTTTTTTTTTATTTGTGTGGGCGAAAAGAGGTGTGGAAAAAATCTAAAGTAAACTTGTTCTACCCAAGATATACACCAATACTAGCACAAAGTTTGAAATCTCTAGCTCTTATAGTTTCTGAGATCTAGGTGTTCAAACAGACAGCCAGACATACGGATCGACTCGGCTGGTGACCCTTAGCAAGAATATCTTCGATTTTGGTGAGCGGAAAGGGGTGTGGCGAAAATCTAAAATAAACTTTTTCTGCATAAGAACTGGTACCAAGTTTGGAATCTCTAGTTTCTATAGTCTCTGACGGATCGACTCAGCTAGTGATCCTGAGCACTAAAATATATACTTTATGGGGTCGGAGATGCTTCCTTCATTTTCTGAAGTCATTAAATTATAATACCCTTCTCATCTATGGGAGATACCCGCTACACAGTTCGAATATACTAAAATATACGAAAAAGTATATTTGATATTTTTGGTATATTTGGTATGTTGATATTCTATCACGTCCAAACATCGCATACAGTATAAAATGTACCATGCATGGTCACATACTCCTCCAGAATGAAACCACGTGCGGCAGCGGATGAATTTCCCCATACAACACTGTTTCTTGAATATCTTCCAAGTTTTTCATCCGATCGCGACCAAATTTCCCGAAATCATCGAGACTATAATTAACGTCGTATATACCCGAGTTCGAGTCTCAAACTCAAAAGAGTTTACAAAGTTTGGAATCTCTAGCTCTTATAGTCTCTTAGATCTAGGTGTTCAAACAGACACCCAGACATACGGATCGACTCAGCTGGTGACCCTTAGCAAGAATATCTTCAATTTTGGTGAGCGGAAAGGGGTGTGGCGAAAATCTAAAATAAACTTGTTCTGCCTAAGAACTGGTACCAAGTTTGGAATCTCTAGTTCCTATAGTCTCTGACGGATCGACTCAGCTAGTGATTCTGAGCACTAAAATATATACTTTATGGGGTCGGAGATGCTTCCTTCATTTTCTGAAGTCATTATATTATAATACACTTTTCATCTATGGGAGATACCCGCTACACAGTTCGAATATACTAAAATATACGAAAAAGTTTTTTTTGGTATTTTTGGTATATTTGGTATGTTCATATTCTATCACGTCCAAACCTCGCATACAGTATAAAATGTACCATGCATGGTCACATTCTCCTCCAGAATTAAACCACGTGCGGCAGCATATGAATTTTCCCATACAACACTGTTTCTTGAATATCTTCCAAGTTTTTCATCCGATCGTGACCGAATTTCCCGAAATAATCGAGACTATAATCACCGTCGTATATACCCGAATAAATTCGATTTTGGTGAGAGGAAAGGGGTGTGGCGAAAATCTAAAATAAACTTGTTCTGCCTAAGAACTGGTACCAAGTTTGGAATCTCTAGTTCCTATAGTCTCTGACGGATCGACTCAGCTAGGGATCCTGAGCACTAAAATATATACTTTATGGGGTCGGAGATGCTTACTTCATTTTGTGGAGTCATTAAATTATAATACCCTTCTCATCTATGGGAGATACTCGCTACCCAGTTCGAATATACTAAAATATACGAAAAAGTATATTTGGTATTTTTGGTATATTTGGTATGTTGATATTCTATCACGTCCAAACATCGCATACAGTATAAAATGTTCCATGCATGGTCACATTCTCCTCCAGAATGAAACCACGTGCGGCAGCATATGAATTTTCATAAACAACACTGTTTCTTGAATATCTTCCAAGTTTTTCATCCGATCGCGACCAAATTTCCCGAAATAATCGGCACTATAATCACCGTCGTATATACCCGAATTCGGAACTCTAGCTTAAAAAATGCGTTTGCAAATCGTTTTTTTTTATTTGTGTGGGCGAAAAGAGGTGTGGAAAAAATCTAAAGTAAACTTGTTCTACCCAAGATATACACCAATACTAGCACAAAGTTTGAAATCTCTAGCTCTTATAGTCTCTGAGATCTAGGTGTTCAAACAGACAGCCAGACATACGGATCGACTCGGCTGGTGACCCTTAGCAAGAATATCTTCGATTTTGGTGAGCGTAAAGGGCTGTGGCGAAAATCTAAAATAAACTTTTTCTGCCTAAGAACTGGTACCAAGTTTGGAATCTCTAGTTCCTATAGTCTCTGACGGATCGACTCAGCTAGTGATCGTGAGCACTAAAATATATACATTATGGGGTCGGAGATGCTTCCTTCATTTTCTGAAGTCATTAAATTATAATACACTTCTCATCTATGGGAGATACCCGCTACACAGTTCGAATATACTAAAATATACGAAAAAGTTTTTTTTGGTATTTTTGGTATATTTGGTATGTTGATATTCTATCACGTCCAAACCTCGCATACAGTATAAAATGTACCATGCATGGTCACATTCTCCTCCAGAATTAAACCACGTGCGGTAGCATATGAATTTTCCCATACAACACTGTTTCTTGAATATCTTCCAAGTTTTTCATCCGATCGTGACCGAATTTCCCGAAATAATCGAGACTATAATCACCGTCGTATATACCCGAATATCTTCGATTTTGGTGAGAGGAAAGGGGTGTGGCGAAAATCTAAAATAAACTTGTTCTGCCTAAGAACTGGTACCAAGTTTGGAATCTCTAGTTCCTATAGTCTCTGACGGATCGACTCAGCTAGGGATCCTGAGCACTAAAATATATACTTTATGGGGTCGGAGATGCTTACTTCATTTTCTGGAGTCATTAAATTATAATACCCTTCTCATCTATGGGAGATACCCGCTACCCAGTTCGAATATACTAAAATATACGAAAAAGTATATTTGGTATTTTTGGTATATTTGGTATGTTGATATTCTATCACGTCCAAACATCGCATACAGTATAAAATGTAACATGCATGGTCACATTCTCCTCCAGAATGAAACCACGTGCGGCAGCATATGAATTTTCATAAACAACACTGTTTCTTGAATATCTTCCAAGTTTTTCATCCGATCGCGACCAAATTTCCCGAAATAATCGGGACTATAATCACCGTCGTATATACCCGAATTCGGAACTCTAGCTTAAAAAATGCGTTTGCAAATCGTTTTTTTTTTATTTGTGTGGGCGAAAAGAGGTGTGGAAAAAATCTAAAGTAAACTTGTTCTACCCAAAATATACACCAATACTAGCACAAAGTTTGAAATCTCTAGCTCTTATAGTCTCTGAGATCTAGGTGTTCAAACAGACAGCCAGACATACGGATCGACTCGGCTGGTGACCCTTAGCAAGAATATCTTCGATTTTGGTTAGCGGAAAGGGGTGTGGCGAAAATCTAAAATAAACTTTTTCTGCCTAAGAACTGGTACCAAGTTTGGAATCTCTAGTTCCTATAGTCTCTGACGGATCGACTCAGCTAGTGATCGTGAGCACTAAAATATATACATTATGGGGTCGGAGATGCTTCCTTCATTTTCTGAAGTCATTAAATTATAATACACTTCTCATCTATGGGAGATACCCGCTACACAGTTCGAATATACTAAACTATACGAAAAAGTTTTTTTTGGTATTTTTGGTATATTTGGTATGTTGATATTCTATCACGTCCAAACCTCGCATACAGTATAAAATGTACCATGCATGGTCACATTCTCCTCCAGAATTAAACCACGTGCGGCAGCATATGAATTTTCATAAACAACACTGTTTCTTGAATATCTTCCAAGTTTTTCATCCGATCGCGACCAATTTTCCCGAAATAATCGGGACTATAATCACCGTCGTATATACCCGAATTCGGAACTCTAGCTTAAAAAATGCGTTTGCAAATCGTTTTTTTCGATTTGGGTGGGCGAAAAGAGATGTGGAAAAAATCTAAAGTAAACTTGTTTTACCCAAGACATACCCCAATACTGGTAAAAAGTTTGGAATCTCTATCTCTTATAGTCTCTGAGATCTAGGTGTTCAAACAGACACCCAGACATACGGATCGACTCAGCTGGTGACCCTTAGCAAGAATATCTTCGATTTTGGTGAGCGTAAAGGGGTGTGGCGAAAATCTAAAATAAACTTGTTCTGCCTAAGAACTGGTACCAAGTTTGGAATCTCTAGTTCCTATAGTCTCTGACGGATCGACTCAGCTAGAGATCCTGAGCACTAAAATATATACTTTATGGGGTCGGAGATGCTTCCTTCAGTCTAATACATCCATTTTCTGGAGTCATTAAATTATAATACCCTTCTCATCCATGGGAGATACCCGGTACCCAGTTCGAATATACTAAAATATACGAAAAAGTATATTTGATATTTTTGGTATATTTGGTATGTTGATATTCTATCACGTCCAAACATCGCATACAGTATAATATGTACCATGCATAGTCACATACTCCTCCAGAATGAAACCACGTGCGGCAGCGGATGAATTTCCCCATACAACACTGTTTCTTGAATATCTTTCAAGTTTTTCATCCGATCGCGACCAAATTTCCCGAAATCATCGAGACTATAATTACCGTCGTATATACCCGAGTTCGAGTCTCAAACTCAAAAGAGTTTACAAAGTTTGGAATCTCTAGCTCTTATAGTCTCTGAGATCTAGGTGTTCAAACAGACAGCCAGACATACGGATCGACTCAGCTGGTGACCCTTAGCAAGAATATTTTCGATTTTGGTGAGCGGAAAGGGGTGTAGCGAAAATCTAAAATAAACTTGTTCTGCCTAAGAACTGGTACCAAGTTTGGAATCTCTAGTTCCTATAGTCTCTGACGGATCGACTCAGCTAGTGATCCTGAGCACTAAAATATATACTTTATGGGGTCGGAGATGCTTCCTTCACCCTAATACATCCATTTTCTGGAGTCATTAAATTATAATACCCTTCTAATTTATGGGAGATACCCGCTACATAGTTCGAATATACTAAAATATACGAAAAAGTATATTTGGTATTTTTGGTATATTTGGTACGTTGATATTCTATCACGTCCAAACATCGCATACAGTATAAAATGTAACATGCATGGTCACATTCTCCTCCAGAATGAAACCACGTGCGGCAGCATATGAATTTCCCCATACAACACTGTTTCTTGAATATCTTCCAAGTTTTTCATCCGATCGCGACCAAATTTCCCGAAATCATCGAGACAATAATTACTAAAATATATACTTTATGGGGTCGGAGATGCTTCCTTCACCCTAATACATCCATTTTCTGGAGTCATTAAATTATAATACCCTTCTCATCTATGGGAGATACCCGCTACCCAGTTCGAATATCCTAAAATATACGAAAAAAATATTTGGTATTTTAGGTGTATTTGGTATGTTGATATTCTATCACGTCCAAACATCGCATACAGTGTAAAATGTTCCATGCATGATCACATTCTCCTCCAGAATGAAACCACGTGCGGCAGCATATGAATTTCCCCATACAACACTGTTTCTTGAATATCTTCGAAGTTTTTAATCCGATCGCGACCAAATTTCCCAATATCATCGAGACTATAATCTCCGTCGTATATACCCAAGTTCGAGTCTCTAGCTTAAAAGATGCGTTTGCGAATCGTTTTTTTCGATTTGGGTGGGCGAAAAGAGGTGTGGAAAAAATCTAAAGTAAACTTGTTCTGCCCAAGATATACACCAATACTGGTAAAAAGTTTGGAATCTCTAGCTTTTATAGTCGCTGGGATCTAGGTGTTCAAGCAGACAGCCAGACATACGGATCGACTCAGCAGGTGACCCTTAGCAAGAATATCTTCGATTTTGGTGAGCGGAAAGGGTTGTGGCGAAAATCTAAAATAAACTTGTTCTGCCTAAGAACTGGTACCAAGTTTGGAATCTCTAGTTCTTATAGTCTCTGACGGATCGACTCTGCTAGTGATCCTGAGCACTAAAGTATATACTTTATGGGGTCGGAGATGCTTCCTTCAGCCTAATACATCCATTTTCTGGAGTCATTAAATTATTTTACCCTTCTCATCTATGGGAGATATCCGCTACCCAGTTCGAATATACTAAAATATACGAAAAGGTATATTTGGTATTTTTGGTGTATTTGGTATGTTGATATTCTATCATTCGATACTTTAACTCAAAAATGCGTTTGCAAATCGTTTTTTTCGATTTGGGTGGGCGAAAAGAGGTGTGGAAAAAATCTAAAGTAAACTTGTTCTGCCCACGATATACACCAATACTGGTAAAAAGTTTGGAATCTCTAGACCTTATAGTCGTTGAGATCTAGGTGTTCAAGCAGACAGCCAGACATACGGATCGACTCAGCAGGTGACCCTTAGCAAGAATATCTTCGATTTTGGTGAGCGGAAAGGGGTGTGGCGAAAATCTAAAATAAACTTGTTCTGCCTAAGAACTGGTACCAAGTTTGGAATCTCTAGTGATCCTGAGCACTAAAATATATACTTTATGGGGTCGGAGATGCTTGCTTTAGCCTAATACATCCATCTGGAGTCAATAAATTATAGTACCCTTCTCATCTATGGGAGATACCGGCTACCCAGTTCGAATATACTAAAATATACGAAAAGGTAAATTTGGTATTTTTGGTGTATTTGGTATGTTGATATTCTATCACGTCCAAACATCGCATACAGTATAAAATGTACCATGCATGGTCACATTCTCCTCTAGAATGAAACCACGTGCGGCAGCATATGAATTTTCCCATACAACACTGTTTCTTGAATATCTTTCAAGTTTTTCATCCGATCGCGACTAAATTTCCCTCAATCATCGAGACTATAATCACCGTCGTATATATCCGAATTCGAGACTTTAGCTCAAAAAATGAGTTTGCAAATCGTTTTTTTCGATTTGGGTGGGCGAAAAGAGGTGTGGAAAAAATCTAAAGTAAACTTGTTCTACCCAAGACATACACCAATACTGGTAAAAAGATTGGAATCTCTATCTCTTATAGTCTCTGAGATCTAGGTGTTCAAACAGACAGCCAGACATACGGATCGACTCAGCTGGTGACCCTTAGCAAGAATATCTTCGATTTTGGTGAGCGTAAAGGGGTGTGGCGAAAATCTAAAATAAACTTGTTCTGCCTAAGAACTGGTACCAAGTTTGGAATCTCTAGTTCCCATAGTCTCTGACGGATCGACTCAGCTAGAGATCCTGAGCACTAAAATATATACTTTATGGGGTCGGAGATGCTTCCTTCAGTCTAATACATCCATTTTCTGGAGTCATTAAATTATAATACCCTTCTCATCCATGGGAGATACCCGGTACCCAGTTCGAATATACTAAAATATACGAAAAAGTATATTTGATATTTTTGGTATATTTGGTATGTTGATATTCTATCACGTCCAAACATCGCATACAGTATAAAATGTACCATGCATGGTCACATACTCCTCCAGAATGAAACCACGTGCGGCAGCGGATGAATTTCCCCATACAACACTGTTTCTTGAATATCTTCCAAGTTTTTCATCCGATCGCGACCAAATTTCCCGAAATCATCGAGACTATAATCACCGTCGTATATACCCGAGTTCGAGTCTCAAACTCAAAAGAGTTTACAAAGTTTGGAATCTCTAGCTCTTATAGTCTCTGAGATCTAGGTGTTCAAACAGACAGCCAGACATACGGATCGACTCGGCTGGTGACCCTTAGCAAGAATATTTTCGATTTTGGTGAGCGGAAAGGGGTGTAGCGAAAATCTAAAATAAACTTGTTCTGCCTAAGAACTGGTACCAAGTTTGGAATCTCTAGTTCCTATAGTCTCTGACGGATCGACTCAGCTAGTGATCCTGAGCACTAAAATATATACTTTATGGGGTCGGAGATGCTTCCTTCACCCTAATACATCCATTTTCTGGAGTCATTAAATTATAATACCCTTCTCATCTATGGGAGATACCCGCTACCCAGTTCGAATATCCTAAAATATACGAAAAAAAATATTTGGTATTTTAGGTGTATTTGGTATGTTGATATTCTATCACGTCCAAACATCGCATACAGTATAAAATGTTCCATGCATGATCACATTCTCCACCAGAATGAAACCACGTGCGGCAGCATATGAATTTCCCCATACAACACTGTTTCTTGAATATCTTCCAAGTTTTTCATCCGATCGCGACCAAATTTCCCAATATCATCGAGACTATAATCTCCGTCGTATATACCCGAGTTCGAGTCTCTAGCTTAAAAGAGGCGTTTGCGAATCGTTTTTTTCGATTTGGGTGGGCGAAAAGAGGTGTGGAAAAAATCTAAAGTAAACTTGTTCTGCCCAAGATATACACCAATACTGGTAAAAAGTTTGGAATCTCTAGCTTTTATAGTCGCTGGGATCTAGGTGTTCAAGCAGACAGCTAGACATACGGATCGACTCAGCAGGTGACCCTTAGCAAGAATATCTTCGATTTTGGTGAGCGGAAAGGGTTGTGGCGAAAATCTAAAATAAACTTGTTCTGCCTAAGAACTGGTACCAAGTTTGGAATCTCTAGTTCTTATAGTCTCTGACGGATCGACTCTGCTAGTGATCCTGAGCACTAAAGTATATACTTTAAGGGGTCGGAGATGCTTCCTTCAGCCTACTACATCCAATTTCTGGAGTCATTAAATTATTTTACCCTTCTCATCTATGGGAGATATCCGCTACCCAGTTCGAATATACTAAAATATACGAAAAGGTATATTTGGTATTTTTGGTGTATTTGGTATGTTGATATTCTATCACGTCCAAACATCGCATACAGTATAAAATGTACCATGCATGGTCACATTCTCCTCCAGAATGAAACCACGTGCGGCAGCATATGAATTTTCCCATACAACACTGTTTCTTGAATATCTTCCAAGTTTTTCATCCGATCGCGACCAAATTTCCCGCAATTATCGAGACTATAATCACCGTCGTATATATCCGAATTCGATACTTTAACTCAAAAAATGCGTTTGCAAATCGTTTTTTTCGATTTGGGTGGGCGAAAAGAGGTGTGGAAAAAATCTAAAGTAAACTTGTTCTGCCCACGATATACACCAATACTCGTAAAAAGTTTGGAATCTCTAGACCTTATAGTCGTTGAGATCTAGGTGTTCAAGCAGACAGCCAGACATACGGATCGACTCAGCAGGTGACCCTTAGCAAGAATATCTTCGATTTTGGTGAGCGGAAAGGGGTGTGGCGAAAATCTAAAATAAACTTGTTCTGCCTAAGAACTGGTACCAAGTTTGGAATCTCTAGTGATCCTGAGCACTAAAATATATACTTTATGGGGTCGGAGATGCTTCCTTTAGCCTAATACATCCATTTTCTGGAGTCATTAAATTATAGTACCCTTCTCATCTATGGGAGATACCCGCTACCCAGTTCGAATATACTAAAATATACGAAAAGGTAAATTTGGTATTTTTGGTGTATTTGGTATGTTGATATTCTATCACGTCCAAACATCGCATACAGTATAAAATGTACCATGCATGGTCACATTCTCCTCTAGAATGAAACCACGTGCGGCAGCATATGAATTTTCCCATACAACACTGTTTCTTGAATATCTTTCAAGTTTTTCATCCGATCGCGACTAAATTTCCCGCAATCATCGAGACTATAATCACCGTCGTATATATCCGAATTCGAGACTTTAGCTCAAAAAATGAGTTTGCAAATCGTTTTTTTCGATTTGGGTGGGCGAAAAGAGGTGTGGAAAAAATCTAAAGTAAACTTGTTCTACCCAAGACATACACCAATACTGGTAAAAAGATTGGAATCTCTATCTCTTATAGTCTCTGAGATCTAGGTGTTCAAACAGACAGCCAGACATACGGATCGACTCAGCTGGTGACCCTTAGCAAGAATATCTTCGATTTTGGTGAGCGTAAAGGGGTGTGGCGAAAATCTAAAATAAACTTGTTCTGCCTAAGAACTGGTACCAAGTTTGGAATCTCTAGTTCCTATAGTCTCTGACGGATCGACTCAGCTAGAGATCCTGAGCACTAAAATATATACTTTATGGGGTCGGAGATGCTTACTTCATTTTCTGGAGTCATTAAATTATAATACCCTTCTCATCTATGGGGGTTACCCGCTACCCAGTTCGAATATACTAAAATATACGAAAAAGTATATTTGGTAGTTTTGGTATATTTGGTATGTTGATATTCTCTCACGTCCAAACATCGCATACAGTATAAAATGTACCATGCATGGTCACATTCTCCTCCAGAATGAAACCACGTGCGGCAGAATATGAATTTTCCTAAACAACACTGTTTCTTGAATATCTTCCAAGTTTTTCATCCGATCGCGACCAAATTTCCCAATATCATCGTGACTATAATCACCGTCGTATATACCCGAGTTCGAGTCTCTAGCTTAAAAGATACGTTTGCGAATCGTTTTTCTCGATTTGGGTGGGCGAAAAGAGGTGTGGAAAAAATCTAAAGTAAACTTGTTCTGCCCACGATATGCACCAATACTGGTAAAAAGTTTGGAATCTCTAGACCTTATAGTCGTTGAGATCTAGGTGTTCAAGCAGACAGCCAGACATACGGATCGACTCAGCAGGTGACCCTTAGCAAGAATATCTTCGATTTTGGTGAGCGGAAAGGGGTGTGGCGAAAATCTAAAATAAACTTGTTCTGCCTAAGAACTGGTACCAAGTTTGGAATCTCTAGTTCCTATAGTCTCTGACGGATCGACTTAACTAGAGATCCTGAGCACCAATACTGGTAAAAAGTTTGGAATCTCTAGCTTTTATAGTCGCTGGGATCTAGGTGTTCAAGCAGACAGCCAGACATACGGATCGACTCAGCAGGTGACCCTTAGCAAGAATATCTTCGATTTTGGTGAGCGGAAAGGGTTGTGGCGAAAATCTAAAATAAACTTGTTCTGCCTAAGAACTGGTACAAAGTTTGGAATCTCTAGTTCTTATAGTCTCTGACGGATCGACTCTGCTAGTGATCCTGAGCACTAAAGTATATACTTTATGGGGTCGGAGATGCTTCCTTCAGCCTAATACATCCAGTTTCTGGAGTCATTAAATTATTTTACCCTTCTCATCTATGGGAGATATCCGCTACCCAGTTCGAATATACTAAAATATACGAAAAGGTATATTTGGTATTTTTGGTGTATTTGGTATGTTGATATTCTATCACGTCCAAACATCGCATACAGTATAACATGTACCATGCATGGTTACATTCTCCTCCAGAATGAAACCACGTGCGGCAGCATATGAATTTTCCCATACAACACTGTTTCTTGAATATCTTCCAAGTTTTTCATCCGATCGCGACCAAATTTCCCGCAATTATCGAGACTATAATCACCGTCGTATATATCCGCATTCGATACTTTAACTCAAAAAATGCGTTTGCAAATCGTTTTTTTCGATTTGGGTGGGCGAAAAGAGGTGTGGAAAAAATCTAAAGTAAACTTGTTCTGCCCACGATATACACCAATACTGGTAAAAAGCTTGGAATCTCTAGACCTTATAGTCGTTGAGATCTAGGTGTTCAAGCAGACAGCCAGACATACGGATCGACTCAGCAGGTGACCCTTAGCAAGAATATCTTCGATTTTGGTGAGCGGAAAGGGGTGTGGCGAAAATCTAAAATAAACTTGTTCTGCCTAAGAACTGGTACCAAGTTTGCAGCATATGAATTTTCCCATACAACACTGTTTCTTGAATATCTTTCAAGTTTTTCATCCGATCGCGACTAAATTTCCCGCAATCATCGAGACTATAATCACCGTCGTATATATCCGAATTCGAGACTTTAGCTCAAAAAATGAGTTTGCAAATCGTTTTTTTCGATTTGGGTGGGCGAAAAGAGGTGTGGAAAAAATCTAAAGTAAACTTGTTCTACCCAAGACATACACCAATACTGGTAAAAAGATTGGAATCTCTATCTCTTATAGTCTCTGAGATCTAGGTGTTCAAACAGACA
Organism: Drosophila siamana; assembly: GCA_035047445.1. Lineage (NCBI taxonomy): Eukaryota > Metazoa > Arthropoda > Insecta > Diptera > Drosophilidae > Drosophila > Drosophila siamana. The sequence goes on along the minus strand of JAWNPP010000157.1, from coordinate 448,457 downwards.
GCCAGACATACGGATCGACTCAGCTGGTGACCCTTAGCAAGAATATCTTCGATTTTGGTGAGCGTAAAGGGGTGTGGCGAAAATCTAAAATAAACTTGTTCTGCCTAAGAACTGGTACCAAGTTTGGAATCTCTAGTTCCTATAGTCTCTGACGGATCGACTCAGCTAGAGATCCTGAGCACTAAAATATATACTTTATGGGGTCGGAGATGCTTACTTCATTTTCTGGAGTCATTAAATTATAATACCCTTCTCATCTATGGGGGTTACCCGCTACCCAGTTCGAATATACTAAAATATACGAAAAAGTATATTTGGTAGTTTTGGTATATTTGGTATGTTGATATTCTCTCACGTCCAAACATCGCATACAGTATAAAATGTACCATGCATGGTCACATTCTCCTCCAGAATGAAACCACGTGCGGCAGAATATGAATTTTCCTAAACAACACTGTTTCTTGAATATCTTCCAAGTTTTTCATCCGATCGCGACCAAATTTCCCAATATCATCGTGACTATAATCACCGTCGTATATACCCGAGTTCGAGTCTCTAGCTTAAAAGATACGTTTGCGAATCGTTTTTCTCGATTTGGGTGGGCGAAAAGAGCTGTGGAAAAAATCTAAAGTAAACTTGTTCTGCCCACGATATGCACCAATACTGGTAAAAAGTTTGGAATCTCTAGACCTTATAGTCGTTGAGATCTAGGTGTTCAAGCAGACAGCCAGACATACGGATCGACTCAGCAGGTGACCCTTAGCAAGAATATCTTCGATTTTGGTGAGCGGAAAGGGGTGTGGCGAAAATCTAAAATAAACTTGTTCTGCCTAAGAACTGGTACCAAGTTTGGAATCTCTAGTTCCTATAGTCTCTGACGGATCGACTTAACTAGAGATCCTGAGCACCAATACTGGTAAAAAGTTTGGAATCTCTAGCTTTTATAGTCGCTGGGATCTAGGTGTTCAAGCAGACAGCCAGACATACGGATCGACTCAGCAGGTGACCCTTAGCAAGAATATCTTCGATTTTGGTGAGCGGAAAGGGTTGTGGCGAAAATCTAAAATAAACTTGTTCTGCCTAAGAACTGGTACAAAGTTTGGAATCTCTAGTTCTTATAGTCTCTGACGGATCGACTCTGCTAGTGATCCTGAGCACTAAAGTATATACTTTATGGGGTCGGAGATGCTTCCTTCAGCCTAATACATCCAGTTTCTGGAGTCATTAAATTATTTTACCCTTCTCATCTATGGGAGATATCCGCTACCCAGTTCGAATATACTAAAATATACGAAAAGGTATATTTGGTATTTTTGGTGTATTTGGTATGTTGATATTCTATCACGTCCAAACATCGCATACAGTATAACATGTACCATGCATGGTTACATTCTCCTCCAGAATGAAACCACGTGCGGCAGCATATGAATTTTCCCATACAACACTGTTTCTTGAATATCTTCCAAGTTTTTCATCCGATCGCGACCAAATTTCCCGCAATTATCGAGACTATAATCACCGTCGTATATATCCGCATTCGATACTTTAACTCAAAAAATGCGTTTGCAAATCGTTTTTTTCGATTTGGGTGGGCGAAAAGAGGTGTGGAAAAAATCTAAAGTAAACTTGTTCTGCCCACGATATACACCAATACTGGTAAAAAGCTTGGAATCTCTAGACCTTATAGTCGTTGAGATCTAGGTGTTCAAGCAGACAGCCAGACATACGGATCGACTCAGCAGGTGACCCTTAGCAAGAATATCTTCGATTTTGGTGAGCGGAAAGGGGTGTGGCGAAAATCTAAAATAAACTTGTTCTGCCTAAGAACTGGTTGGTACCAGTTTGCAGCATATGAATTTTCCCATACAACACTGTTTCTTGAATATCTTTCAAGTTTTTCATCCGATCGCGACTAAATTTCCCGCAATCATCGAGACTATAATCACCGTCGTATATATCCGAATTCGAGACTTTAGCTCAAAAAATGAGTTTGCAAATCGTTTTTTTCGATTTGGGTGGGCGAAAAGAGGTGTGGAAAAAATCTAAAGTAAACTTGTTCTACCCAAGACATACACCAATACTGGTAAAAAGATTGGAATCTCTATCTCTTATAGTCTCTGAGATCTAGGTGTTCAACCAGACAGCCAGACATACGGATCGACTCAGCTGGTGACCCTTAGCACGAATATCTTCGATTTTGGTGAGCGTAAAGGGGTGTGGCGAAAATCTAAAATAAACTTGTTCTGCCTAAGAACTGGTACCAAGTTTGGAATCTCTAGTGATCCTGAGCACTAAAATATATACTTTATGGGGTCGGAGATGCTTCCTTCAGTCTAATACATCCATTTTCTGGAGTCATTAAATTACAATACCCTTCTCATCTATGGGAGATACCCGCTACCCAGTTCAAATATACTAAAATATACGAAAAAGTATATTTGATATTTTTGGTATATTTGGTATGTTGATATTCTATCACGTCCAAACATCGCATACAGTATAAAATGTACCATGCATGGTCACATACTCCTCCAGAATGAAACCACGTGCGGCAGCGGATGAATTTCCCCATACAACACTGTTTCTTGAATATCTTCCAAGTTTTTCATCCGATCGCGACCAAATTTCCCGAAATCAGCGAGACTATAATTACCGTCGTATATACCCGAGTACGAGTCTCAAACTCAAAAGAGTTTACAAAGTTTGGGAATCTCTAGCTTTTATGGTCTCTGAGATCTAGGTGTTCAAACAGACACCCAGACATACGGATCGACTCAGCTGGTGACCCTTAGCAAGAATATCTTCGATTTTGGTGAGCGGAAAGGGGTGTGGCGAAAATCTAAAATAAACTTGTTCTGCCTAAGAACTGGTACCAAGTTTGGAATCTCTAGTTCCTATAGTCTCTGACCGATCGACTCAGCTAGAGATCCTGAGCACTAAAATATATACTTTATGGGGTCGGAGATGCTTCCTTCACCCTAATACATTTATTTTCTGGAGTCATTAAATTATAATACCCTTCTAATTTATGGGAGATACCCGCTACATAGTTCGAATATACTAAAATATACGAAAAAGTATATTTGGTATGTTGATATTCTATCACGTCCAAACATCGCATACAGTATAAAATGTACCATGCATGATCACATTCTCCTCCAGAATGAAACCACGTGCGGCAGCATATGAATTTCCACATACAACACTGTTTCTTGAATATCTTCAAAGTTTTTCATCCGATCGCGACCAAATTAAAAAATGCGTTTGCGAATCGTTTTTTTCGATTTGGGTTGGCTAAAAGAGATGTGGAAAAAATCTAAAGTAAACTTGTTATGCCCAAGATATACAACAATTCTTGTACAAAGTTTGGAATCTCTAGTTTTTATACTCTCTGACGGATCGTCTCATCTAGTGATCCTGAGCACTAAAATATTTACTTTATGGCGTCGGAGATGCTTCGTTCAGCGTAATACATCCATTTTCTGGAGTCATTAAATTATAATACCCTTCTCACCTATGTAGACACCCGCCACCCAGTTCGAATATACTAAAAAATTCGAAAAAGTATATTTGGTATTTTTAGTATATTTGGTATGTTGATATTCTATCACGTCCAAACATCGCATACAGTATAAAATGTACCATGCATGGTTACATTCTCCTCCAGAATGAAACCACGTGCGGCAACATATGAATTTCCCCACACAACACTGTTTCTTGAATATCTTCCAAGTTTTTCATCCGATCACGACCAAAATTCCCAAAATTATCGAGACTGTTCAAGCAGACAGCCAGACATACGGATCGACTCAGCCGGTGACCCTTAGCAAGAATATCTTCGATTTTGGTGAGCGGAAAGGGGTGTGGCGAAAATCTAAAATAAACTTGTTCTGCCTAAGAACTGGTACCAAGTTTGGAATCTCTAGTTCTTATAGTCTCTAACGGATCGACTCTGCTAGTGATCCTGAGCACTAAAATGTATACTTTATGGGGTCGGAGATGCTTCCTTTAGCCTAATACATCCATTTTCTGGAGTCATTAAATTATAGTACCCTTCTCATCTATGGGAGATACCCGCTACCTAGTTCGAATATACTAAAATATACGAAAAAGTATATTTGGTATATTTGGTATGTTGATATTCTATCACGTCCAAACATCGCATACAGTATAAAATGTACCATGCATGATCACATTCTCCTCCAGAATGAAACCACGTGCGGCAGCATATGAATTTCCCCATTGTTTCTTGAATATCTTCTAAGTTTTTCATCCGATCGCTATTAAATTTCCCGAAATCATCGAGACTATAATTGCCATCGTATATACACGAATTCGAGTCTCCAACTGAAAAGATGCGTTTGCGAATCGTTTTTTTCGATTTGGATGGGCGAAAAGAGGAGTGGAAAAAATCGAAAGTAAACTTGTTCTGCCCAAGATTTACACCTATACTGGTACAACGTTTGAAATCTCTATCTCTTATAGTCGCTGAGATCTAGGTGTTTAAACAGACAGCCAGACATACGGATCGACTTAGCCGGTTACCCTTAGCAAGAATATCTTCGATTTTGGTGAGCTGAAAGGGGTGTGGCGAAAATCTAAAATAAACTTGTTCTGCCTAAGAACTGCTACCAAGTTTGGAATCTCAAGTTCTTATAGTCTCTGACGGATCGACTCAGCTAGTGATCCTGAGCACTAAAATATATACTTTATGGGGTCGGAGATGCTTCCTTCAGCCTAATAAATAAATTTTCTGGAGTCATTAAATTATAATACCCTTCTCATCTATGGGAGATACCCGCTACACAGTTCGAATATACTAAAATATACGAAAAAGTATATTTGGTATGTTGATATTCTATCACGTCCAACCATCGCATACAGTATAAAATGTACCATGCATGATCACATTCTCCTCCAGAATGAAACCACGTGCGGCAGCATATGAATTTCCCCATACAACACTGTTTCTTGAATATCTTCCAAGTTTTTCATCCGATCGCGACCAAATTTCCCGAAATCATCGAGACTATAATCACCGTCGTATATACCCGAGTTCGAGTCTCTAGCTTAAAAGATGCGTTTGCGAATCGTTTTTTTCGATTTGGATAGGCGAAAAGAGGTGTGGAAAAAATCTAAAGTAAACTTGTTCTGCCCAAGGTATACACCAATACTGGTAAAAAGTTTGGAATCTCTAGCTTTTATAGTCGCTGGGATCTAGGTGTTCAAGCAGACAGCCAGACATACGGATCGACTCAGCAGGTGACCCTTAGTAAGAATATCTTCGATTTTGGTGAGCGGAAAGGGTTGTGGCGAAAATCTAAAATAAACTTGTTCTGCCTAAGAACTGGTACCAAGTTTGGAATCTCAAGTTCTTATTGTCTCTGACGGATCGACTCAGCTAGTGATCCTGAGCACTAAAATATATACTTTATGGGGTCGGAGATGCTTCCTTCAGCCTAATATATAAATTTTCTGGAGTCATTAAATTATAATACCCTTCTCATCTATGGGAGATACCCGCTACACAGTTCGAATATACTAAAATATACGAAAAAGTATATTTGGTATGTTGATATTCTATCACGTCCAAACATCGCATACAGTATAAAATGTACCATGCATGATCACATTCTCCTCCAGAATGAAACCAAGTGCGGCAGCATATGAATTTCCACATACAACACTGTTTCTTGAATATCTTCCAAGTTTTTCATCCGATCGCGACCAAATTAAAAAATGCGTTTGCGAATCGTTTTTTTCGATTTGGGTTGGCTAAAAGAGATGTGGAAAAAATCTAAAGTAAACTTGTTATGCCCAAGATATACAACAATTCTTGTACAAAGTTTGGAATCTCTAGTTTTTATAGTCTCTGACGGATCGTCTCATCTAGTGATCCTGAGCACTAAATTATTTACTTAATGGCGTCGGAGATGTTTCCTTCAGCGTAATACATCCATTTTCTGGAGTCATTAAATTATAATACCCTTCTCACCTATGAAGACACCCGCCACCCAGTTCGAATATACTAAAAAATTCGAAAAAGTATATTTGGTATTTTTAGTATATTTGGTATGTTGATATTCTATCACGTCCAAACATCGCATAGATTATAAAATGTACCATGCATGATTACATTCTCCTCCAGAATGAAACCACGTGCGGCAACATATGAATTTCCCCACACAACACTTTTTCTTGAATATCTTCCAAGTTTTTCATCCGATCGCGACCAAAATTCCCAAAATCATCGAGACTATAATTACCGTCGTATATACCCGAATTCGAGTCTCTAGCTTAAAAAATGCGTTTGCGAATCGTTTTTTTCGATTTGGGTTGGCTAAAAGAGATGTGGAGAAAATCTAAAGTAAACTTGTTATGCCCAAGATATACAACAATTCTTGTATAAAGTTTGGAATCTCTAGCTCTTATAGTCTCCGAGATCTAGGTGTTCAAACAGACAGCCACACATACGGATCGACTCAGCCGGTGACCCTTAGCAAGAATATCTTCGATTTTGGTGAGCGGAAAGGGGCGTGCCGAAAATCTTAAATAAACTTGTTCTGCCTAAGAACTGGTACCAAGTTTGGAATCTCTAGTTCTTATAGTCTCTAACGGATCGACTCTGCTAGTGATCCTGAGCACTAAAATGTATACTTTATGGGGTCGGAGATGCTTCCTTTAGCCTAATACATCCATTTTCTGGAGTCATTAAATTATAGTACCCTTCTCATCTATGGGAGATACCCGCTACCTAGTTCGAATATACTAAAATATACGAAAAAGTATATTTGGTATATTTGGTATGTTGATATTCTATCACGTCCAAACATCGCATACAGTATAAAATGTACCATGCATGATCACATTCTCCTCCAGAATGAAACCACGTGCGGCAGCATATGAATTTCCCCATTGTTTCTTGAATATCTTCTAAGTTTTTCATCCGATCGCTATTAAATTTCCCGAAATCATCGAGACTATAATTGCCATCGTATATACACGAATTCGAGTCTCCAACTGAAAAGATGCGTTTGCGAATCGTTTTTTTCGATTTGGATGGGCGAAAAGAGGAGTGGAAAAAATCGAAAGTAAACTTGTTCTGCCCAAGATTTACACCTATACTGGTACAACGTTTGAAATCTCTATCTCTTATAGTCGCTGAGATCTAGGTGTTTAAACAGACAGCCAGACATACGGATCGACTTAGCTGGTTACCCTTAGCAAGAATATCTTCGATTTTGGTGAGCTGAAAGGGGTGTGGCGAAAATCTAAAATAAACTTGTTCTGCCTAAGAACTGCTACCAAGTTTGGAATCTCAAGTTCTTATAGTCTCTGACGGATCGACTCAGCTAGTGATCCTGAGCACTAAAATATATACTTTATGGGGTCGGAGATGCTTCCTTCAGCCTAATAAATAAATTTTCTGGAGTCATTAAATTATAATACCCTTCTCATCTATGGGAGATACCCGCTACACAGTTCGAATATACTAAAATATACGAAAAAGTATATTTGGTATGTTGATATTCTATCACGTCCAACCATCGCATACAGTATAAAATGTACCATGCATGATCACATTCTCCTCCAGAATGAAACCACGTGCGGCAGCATATGAATTTCCCCATACAACACTGTTTCTTGAATATCTTCCAAGTTTTTCATCCGATCGCGACCAAATTTCCCGAAATCATCGAGACTATAATCACCGTCGTATATACCCGAGTTCGAGTCTCTAGCTTAAAAGATGCGTTTGCGAATCGTTTTTTTCGATTTGGATAGGCGAAAAGAGGTGTGGAAAAAATCTAAAGTAAACTTGTTCTGCCCAAGGTATACACCAATACTGGTAAAAAGTTTGGAATCTCTAGCTTTTATAGTCGCTGGGATCTAGGTGTTCAAGCAGACAGCCAGACATACGGATCGACTCAGCAGGTGACCCTTAGTAAGAATATCTTCGATTTTGGTGAGCGGAAAGGGTTGTGGCGAAAATCTAAAATAAACTTGTTCTGCCTAAGAACTGGTACCAAGTTTGGAATCTCAAGTTCTTATTGTCTCTGACGGATCGACTCAGCTAGTGATCCTGAGCACTAAAATATATACTTTATGGGGTCGGAGATGCTTCCTTCAGCCTAATATATAAATTTTCTGGAGTCATTAAATTATAATACCCTTCTCATCTATGGGAGATACCCGCTACACAGTTCGAATATACTAAAATATACGAAAAAGTATATTTGGTATGTTGATATTCTATCACGTCCAAACATCGCATACAGTATAAAATGTACCATGCATGATCACATTCTCCTCCAGAATGAAACCAAGTGCGGCAGCATATGAATTTCCACATACAACACTGTTTCTTGAATATCTTCCAAGTTTTTCATCCGATCGCGACCAAATTAAAAAATGCGTTTGCGAATCGTTTTTTTCGATTTGGGTTGGCTAAAAGAGATGTGGAAAAAATCTAAAGTAAACTTGTTATGCCCAAGATATACAACAATTCTTGTACAAAGTTTGGAATCTCTAGTTTTTATAGTCTCTGACGGATCGTCTCATCTAGTGATCCTGAGCACTAAATTATTTACTTAATGGCGTCGGAGATGTTTCCTTCAGCGTAATACATCCATTTTCTGGAGTCATTAAATTATAATACCCTTCTCACCTATGAAAACACCCGCCACCCAGTTCGAATATACTAAAAAATTCGAAAAAGTATATTTGGTATTTTTAGTATATTTGGTATGTTGATATTCTATCACGTCCAAACATCGCATAGATTATAAAATGTACCATGCATGATTACATTCTCCTCCAGAATGAAACCACGTGCGGCAACATATGAATTTCCCCACACAACACTTTTTCTTGAATATCTTCCAAGTTTTTCATCCGATCGCGACCAAAATTCCCAAAATCATCGAGACTATAATTACCGTCGTATATACCCGAATTCGAGTCTCTAGCTTAAAAAATGCGTTTGCGAATCGTTTTTTTCGATTTGGGTTGGCTAAAAGAGATGTGGAAAAAATCTAAAGTAAACTTGTTATGCCCAAGATATACAACAATTCTTGTATAAAGTTTGGAATCTCTAGCTCTTATAGTCTCCGAGATCTAGGTGTTCAAACAGACAGCCACACATACGGATCGACTCAGCCGGTGACCCTTAGCAAGAATATCTTCGATTTTGGTGAGCGGAAAGGGGCGTGCCGAAAATCTTAAATAAACTTGTTCTGCACAAGAGCTGGTACCAAGTTAGGAATCTTTAGTTCTTATAGTCTCTGAAGGATCGACACAGCGAGTGATCCTGAGCACTAAAATATACTTTATGGAGTCGGAGATGCTGCCTTCACTCTAATACATCCATTTTCTGGAGTCATTAAATTATAAAACCCTTCTAATTTATGGGACATACCCGCTACCCAGTTCGAATATACTAAAATATACGAAAAATTAAATTTGGTATTTTTAGTATATTTGGTATGTTGATATTCTATCACGTCCAAACATCGCATACAGTATAAAATGTACCATGCATGGTCACATTCTCCTCCAGAATGAAAACACGTGCGGCAGCATATGAATTTCCCCGTACAACGCTGTTTCTTGAATATCTTCCAAGTTTTTCATCCGATCGCGACCAAATTTCCCGAAATCATCGAGACTATAATTACCGTCGTATATACCCGAGTTTGAGTCTCTAGCTTAAAAGATGCGTTTGCGAATCGTTTTTTTCGATTTGGGTGGGCGAAAAGAGGTGTGGAAAAAATCTAAAGTAAACTTGTTCTGCCCAAGATATACACCTATACTGGTACAAAAATTGGAATCTCTAGCTTTTATAGTCTCTGAGATCTAGGTGTTCAAACAGACAGCCAGACATACGGATCGACTTAACTGGTTACCCTTAGCAAGAATATCTTCGATTTTGGTGAGCGAAAGGGGTGTGGCAAAAATCTAAAATAAACTTTTTATGCCTAAGAACTGGTACCAAGTTTGGAATCACTAGTTCCTATAGTCTCTGACGGATCGACTCAGCTAGTGATCCTGAGCACTAAAATATATACTATATGGTGTCGGAGATGCTTCCTTCAGTCTAATACATCTATTTGCTGGAGTCATTAAAGTATAATACCCTTCTCATCTATGGGAGATACACGCTACCCAGTTCGAATATACTAAAATATACGAAAAAGTATATTTGGTATTTTTACTATATTTGGTATGTTGATATTCTATCATGTCCAAACATCGCATACAGTATAACATGTACCATGCATGGTCACATTCTCCTCCAGAATGAAACCACGTGCGGCAGCATATGAATTTTCCCATACAACGCTGTTTCTTGAATATCTTCCAAGTTTTTCATCCGATCGCGACCAAATTTCCCGCAATCAGCGAGACTATATCACCATCGTATATACCCGAATTCGAGACTTTAGCTCAAAAAATGCGTTTGCAAATCGTTTTTTTCGATTTGGGTGGGCGAAAAGAGGTGTGGAAAAAATCTAAAGTAAACTTGTTCTGCCCAAGATATACATACTGAGATGTAGGTGTTTAAACAGACAGCCACACATCCGGATCGACTCGGCTGGTGACCCTTAGCAAGAATATCTTCGATTTTGGTGAGCGGAAATGGGTGTTTCGAAAATCTGAAATAAACTTGTTCTGCCTAAGAACTGGTATCAAGTTTGGAATCTCTAGTTCTTATAGTCTCTGACGGATCGACTCAGCTAGTGAACCTTAGCAAGAATATCTTCGATTTTGGTGAGCGGAAATGGGTGTGGCGAAAATCTTAAATAAACTTGTTCTGCCTAAGAACTGGTACCAAGTTGGGAATCTCTAGTTCCTATAGTCTCTGACGGATCGACTCAGCTAGTGATCCTGAGCACTAAAATATATACTTTATGGGGTCGGAGATGCTTCCTTCACCCTAATACATCCATTTTCTGGAGTCATTAAATTATAAAACCCTTCCAATTTATGGGACATACCCGCTACCCAGTTCGAATATACTAAAATATACGAAAAAGTAAATTTGGTATTTTTGGTGTATTTGGTATGTTGATATTCTATCACGTCCAAACATCGCATACACATCGCCACACATCCGGATCGACTCGGCTGGTGACCCTTAGCAAGAATATCTTTGATTTTGGTGACCGGAAAGGGGTGTGGCGAAAATCTAAAATAAACTTGTTCTGCCTAAGAACTGCTACAAAGATTGGAATCTCTGGTTCTTATATTCTATGACTGATCGACTCAGCTAGTGATCCTGAGCACTAAAATATATACTTTATGGGGTCGGAGATGCTTCCTTCAGCCTAATACATCCATTTTCTGGAGTCATTAAATTATAGTACCCTTCTCATCTATGGGAGATACCCGCTACCCAGTTCGAATATACTAAAATATACGAAAAAGTATATTTGGTATTTTTGGTGTATTTGGTATGTTGATATTCTATCACGTCCAAACATCGCATACAGTATAAAATGTACCATGCATGGTTACATTCTCCTCCAGAATGAAACCACGTGCGGCAGCATAAGAATTTCCCCGTACAACGCTGCTTCTTGAATATCTTCCAAGTTTTTCATCCGATCGCGACCAAATTTTCGGAAATCATCGAGACTATAATCACCGTCGTATATACCCGAATTCGAGTCTCTAGCTTAAAAGATGCGTTTGCAAATCGTTTTTTTCGATTTGGGTGGGCGAATAGAGGTGTATAAAAAATTTAAAGTAACCTTGTTCTGCCCATGATATACACCAATACTGGTAAAAAGTTTGGAATCTCTAGCTCTTATAGTCTCTGAGATATAGGTGTTCAAACAGACAGCCAGACATACGGATCAACTGGGCTGGTGACCCTTAGCAAGAATATCTTTGATTTTGGTGAGCGGAAAGGGGTGTGGCGAAAATCTAAAATAAATTTGTTCTGCCTAAGAACTGGTACCAAGTTTGGAATCTCTAGTTCTTATAGTCTCTGACGGATCGACTCAGCTAGTGATCCTGAGCACTTAGATATATACTTTATGGGGTCGGAGATGCTTCCTTCAGCCTAATACATCCATTTTCTGGAGTCATTAAATTATAATACCCTTCTCATCTATGGGAGATACCCGCTACCCAGTTCGAATATACTTAAATATACGAAAAAGTATATTTGGTATTTTTGGTGTATTTGGTATGTTGATATTCTATCACGTCGAAACATCGCATACAGTATAAAATGTACCATGCATGGTTACATTCTCCTCCAGAATGAAACCACGTGCGGCAGCATAAGAATTTCCCCGTACAACGCTGTTTCTTGAATATCTTCCAAGTTTTTCATCCGATCGCGACCAAATTTTCGGAAATCATCGAGACTATAATCACCGTCGTATATACCCGAATTCGAGTCTCTAGCTTAAAAGATTCGTCTGCGCATCGTTTTCGATTTGAGTGGGCGAAAAGAGATGTGGAAAAAATCTAAAGTAAACTTGTTCTGCCCAAGATATACACCAATTCTTGTACAAAGTTTGGAATCTCTAGCTCTTATAGTCTCCGAGATCTAGGTGTTCAAACAGACAGCCAGACATACGGATCGACTCAGCTGGTGACCCTTAGCAAGAATATCTTCGATTTTGGTGAGCGCAAAGGGGTGTGGCGAAAATCTAAAATAAACTTGTTCTGCCTAAGAACTCGTACCAAGTTTGGAATCTCAAGTTCCTATAGTCTCTGACGGATCGCCTCAGCTAGTGATCCTGAGCACTAAAATATTTACTTTATGGGGTCGGAGATGCTTCCTTCAGCCTAATACATCCATTTTCTGGAGTCATTAAATTATAATACCCTTCTCATCTATGGGAGATACCCGCTACCCGATGCGAATATACTAAAATATACGAAAAAGGATATTTGGTATTTTTAGTATATTTGGTATGTTGATATTCTATCACGTCCAAACATCGCATACAGTATAAAATGTACCATGCATGGTCACTATCTCCTTCAGAATGAAACCACGTGCGGCAGCATATGAATTTTCCCAAACAACACTGTTTCTTGAATATCTTCCAAGTTTTTCATCCGATCGCGACCAAATTTCCCGCAATCAGCGAGACTATATCACCGTCGTATATACCCGAATTCGAGACTTTAGCTCAAAAATGCGTTTGCAAATCGTTTTTTTCGATTTGGGTGGGCGAAAAGAGGTGTGGAAAAAATCTAAAGTAAACTTGTTCTGCCCAAGATATACATACTGAGATGTAGGTGTTCAAACAGACAGCCAGACATCCGGATCGACTCGGCTGGTGACCCTTAGCAAGAATATCTTCGATTTTGGTGACCGGAAAGGGGTGTGGCGAAAATCTAAAATAAACTTGTTCTGCCTAGGAACTGCTACCAAGATTGGAATCTCTGGTTCTTATATTCTATGACTGATCGACTCAGCTAGTGATCCTGAGCACTAAAATATATACTTTATGGGATCGGAGATGCTTCCTTCAGCCTAATACATCCATTTTCTGGAGTCATTAAATTATAATACCCTTCACATCTATGGGAGATACCCGCTACCCAGATCGAATATACCAAAATATACGAAAAAGTATATTTGGCATTTTTGGTGTATTTGGTATGTTGATATTCTATCACGTCCAAACATCGCATACAGTATAAAATGTACCATGCATGGTTACATTCTCCTCCAGAATGAAACCACGTGCGGCAGCATATGAATTTCCCCGTACAACGCTGTTTCTTGAATATCTTCCAAGTTTTTCATCCGATCGCGACCAAATTTTCGGAAATCATCGAGACTATAATTACCGTCGTATATACCCGAATTCGAGTCTCTAGCTTAAAAGATGCGTTTGCAAATCGTTTTTTTCGATTTGGGTGGGCGAATAGAGGTGTATAAAAAATTTAAAGTAAACTTGTTCTGCCCATGATATACACCAATACTGGTAAAAAGTTTGGAATCTCTAGATCTTATAGTCTCTGAGTTCTAGGTGTTCAAACAGACAGCCAGACATACGGATCGACTAAGCTGGTGACCCTTAGCAAGAATATCTTCGATTTTGGTGAGCGGAAATGGGTGTATCGAAAATCTGAAATAAACTTATTCTGCCTAAGAACTGGTATCAAGTTTGGAATCTCTAGTTCTTATAGTCTCTGACGGATCGACTCAGCTAGTGAACCTTAGCAAGAATATCTTCGATTTTGGTGAGCGGAAATGGGTGTGGCGAAAATCTTAAATAAACTTGTTCTGCCTAAGAACTGGTACCAAGTTGGGAATCTCTAGTTCCTATAGTCTCTGACGGATCGACTCAGCTAGTGATCCTGATCACTAAAATATATACTTTATGGGGTCGGAGATGCTTCCTTCACCCTAATACATCCATTTTCTGGAGTCATTAAATTATAAAACCCTTCCAATTTATGGGACATACCCGCTACCCAGTTCGAATATACTAAAATATACGAAAAAGTAAATTTGGTATTTTTGGTGTATTTGGTATTTTGATATTCTATCACGTCCAAACATCGCATACACATCGCCACACATCCGGATCGACTCGGCTGGTGACCCTTAGCAAGAATATCTTTGATTTTGGTGGCCGGAAAGGGGTGTGGCGAAAATCTTAAATAAACTTGTTCTGCCTAAGAACTGGTACCAAGTTGGGAATCTCTAGTTCCTATAGTCTCTGACGGATCGACTCAGCTAGTGATCCTGAGCACTAAAATATATACTTTATGGGGTCGGAGATGCTTTCTTCAGCCTAATACATCCATTTTCTGTAGTCATTAAAGTATAATACCCTTCTCATCTATGGGAGATACCCGCTACCCAGTTCGAATATACTAAAATATACGAAAAAGTATATTTGGTATTTTTGGTTTATTTGGTATGTTAATATTCTATCACGTCCAAACATCGCATACAGTATAAAATGTACCATGCATGGTCATATTCTCCTCCAGAATGAAACCACGTGCGGCAGCATATGAATTTTCCCATACAACACTGTTTCTTGAATATCTTCCAAGTTTTTCATCCGATCGCGACCAAATTTCCCGAAATCATCGAGACTATAGTCACCGTCGTATATACCCGAATTCGAGTCTCTAGCTTAAAAGATGCGTTTGCGCATCGTTTTCGATTTGAATGGGCGAAAAGAGATGTGGAAAAAATTTAAAGTAAACTTGTTCTGCACAAGATATACACCAATTCTTGTTCAAAGTTTGGAATCTCTAGCTCTTATAGTCTCCGAGATCTAGGTGTTCAAACAGACAGTCAGACTTACGGATCGACTCGGCTGGTTACCCTTAGCAAGAATATCTTCGATTTTGGTGAGCGGAAAGGGGTGTGGCGAAAATCTAAAATAAACTTGTTCTGCCTAAGAACTGGTACCAAGTTTGGAATCTCTAGTTCCTATAGTCTCTGACGGATCGACTCAGCTAGAGATCCTGAGCACTAAAATATATACTTTATGGGGTCGGAGATGCTTACTTCATTTTCTGGAGTCATTAAATTATAATACCCTTCTCATCTATGGGGGTTACCCGCTACCCAGTTCGAATATACTAAAATATACGAAAAAGTATATTTGGTATTTTTGGTATATTTGGTATGTTGATATTCTCTCACGTCCAAACATCGCATACAGTATAAAATGTACCATGCATGGTCACATTCTCCTCCAGAATGAAACCACGTGCGGCAGAATATGAATTTTCCTAAACAACACTGTTTCTTGAATATCTTCCAAGTTTTTCATCCGATCGCGACCAAATTTCCCAATATCATCGAGACTATAATCACCGTCGTATATACCCGAGTTCGAGTCTCTAGCTTAAAAGATACGTTTGCGAATCGTTTTTCTCGATTTGGGTGGGCGAAAAGAGGTGTGGGAAAAATCTAAAGTAAACTTGTTCTGCCCACGATATACACCAATACTGGTAAAAAGTTTGGAATCTCTAGACCTTATAGTCGTTGAGATCTAGGTGTTCAAGCAGACAGCCAGACATACGGATCGACTCAGCAGGTGACCCTTAGCAAGAATATCTTCGATTTTGGTGAGCGGAAAGGGGTGTGGCGAAAATCTAAAATAAACTTGTTCTGCCTAAGAACTGGTACCAAGTTTGGAATCTCTAGTGATCCTGAGCACTAAAATATATACTTTATGGGGTCGGAGATGCTTCCTTCAGTCTAATACATCCATTTTCTGGAGTCATTAAATTATAATACCCTTCTCATCTATGGGAGATACCCGCTACCCAGTTCAAATATACTAAAATATACGAAAAAGTATATTTGATATTTTTGGTATATTTGGTATGTTGATATTCTATCACGTCCAAACATCGCATACAGTATAAAATGTACCATGCATGGTCACATACTCCTCCAGAATGAAACCACGTGCGGCAGCGGATGAATTTCCCCATACAACACTGTTTCCTGAATATCTTCCAAGTTTTTCATCCGATCGCGACCAAATTTCCCGAAATCAGCGAGACTATAATTACCGTCGTATATACCCGAGTACGAGTCTCAAACTCAAAAGAGTTTACAAAGTTTGGGAATCTCTAGCTTTTATGGTCTCTGAGATCTAGGTGTTCAAACAGACACCCAGACATACGGATCGACTCAGCTGGTGACCCTTAGCAAGAATATCTTCGATTTTGGTGAGCGGAAAGGGGTGTGGCGAAAATCTAAAATAAACTTGTTCTGCCTAAGAACTGGTACCAAGTTTGGAATCTCTAGTTCCTATAGTCTCTGACCGATCGACTCAGCTAGAGATCCTGAGCACTAAAATATATACTTTATGGGGTCGGAGATGCTTCCTTCACCCTAATACATCCATTTTCTGGAGTCATTAAATTATAATACCCTTCTAATTTATGGGAGATACCCGCTACATAGTTCGAATATACTAAAATATACGAAAAAGTATATTTGGTATGTTGATATTCTATCACGTCCAAACATCGCATACAGTATAAAATGTACCATGCATGATCACATTCTCCTCCAGAATGAAACCACGTGCGGCAGCATATGAATTTCCACATACAACACTGTTTCTTGAATATCTTCAAAGTTTTTCATCCGATCGCGACCAAATTAAAAAATGCGTTTGCGAATCGTTTTTTTCGATTTGGGTTGGCTAAAAGAGATGTGGAAAAAATCTAAAGTAAACTTGTTATGCCCAAGATATACAACAATTCTTGTACAAAGTTTGGAATCTCTAGTTTTTATACTCTCTGACGGATCGTCTCATCTAGTGATCCTGAGCACTAAAATATTTACTTTATGGCGTCGGAGATGCTTCGTTCAGCGTAATACATCCATTTTCTGGAGTCATTAAATTATAATACCCTTCTCACCTATGTAGACACCCGCCACCCAGTTCGAATATACTAAAAAATTCGAAAAAGTATATTTGGTATTTTTAGTATATTTGGTATGTTGATATTCTATCACGTCCAAACATCGCATACAGTATAAAATGTACCATGCATGGTTACATTCTCCTCCAGAATGAAACCACGTGCGGCAACATATGAATTTCCCCATACAACACTGTTTCTTGAATATCTTCTAAGTTTTTCATCCGATCGCTATTAAATTTCCCGAAATCATCGAGACTATAATTGCCATCGTATATACACGAATTCGAGTCTCCAACTGAAAAGATGCGTTTGCGAATCGTTTTTTTCGATTTGGATGGGCGAAAAGAGGAGTGGAAAAAATCGAAAGTAAACTTGTTCTGCCCAAGATTTACACCTATACTGGTACAACGTTTGAAATCTCTATCTCTTATAGTCGCTGAGATCTAGGTGTTTAAACAGACAGCCAGACATACGGATCGACTTAGCTGGTTACCCTTAGCAAGAATATCTTCGATTTTGGTGAGCTGAAAGGGGTGTGGCGAAAATCTAAAATAAACTTGTTCTGCCTAAGAACTGCTACCAAGTTTGGAATCTCAAGTTCTTATAGTCTCTGACGGATCGACTCAGCTAGTGATCCTGAGCACTAAAATATATACTTTATGGGGTCGGAGATGCTTCCTTCAGCCTAATAAATAAATTTTCTGGAGTCATTAAATTATAATACCCTTCTCATCTATGGGAGATACCCGCTACACAGTTCGAATATACTAAAATATACGAAAAAGTATATTTGGTATGTTGATATTCTATCACGTCCAACCATCGCATACAGTATAAAATGTACCATGCATGATCACATTCTCCTCCAGAATGAAACCACGTGCGGCAGCATATGAATTTCCCCATACAACACTGTTTCTTGAATATCTTCCAAGTTTTTCATCCGATCGCGACCAAATTTCCCGAAATCATCGAGACTATAATCACCGTCGTATATACCCGAGTTCGAGTCTCTAGCTTAAAAGATGCGTTTGCGAATCGTTTTTTTCGATTTGGGTGGGCGAAAAGAGGTGTGGAAAAAATCTAAAGTAAACTTGTTCTGCCCAAGGTATACACCAATACTGGTAAAAAGTTTGGAATCTCTAGCTTTTATAGTCGCTGGGATCTAGGTGTTCAAGCAGACAGCCAGACATACGGATCGACTCAGCAGGTGACCCTTAGTAAGAATATCTTCGATTTTGGTGAGCGGAAAGGGTTGTGGCGAAAATCTAAAATAAACTTGTTCTGCCTAAGAACTGGTACCAAGTTTGGAATCTCAGGTTCTTATAGTCTCTGACGGATCGACTCAGCTAGTGATCCTGAGCACTAAAATATATACTTTATGGGGTCGGAGATGCTTCCTTCAGCCTAATATATAAATTTTCTGGAGTCATTAAATTATAATACCCTTCTCATCTATGGGAGATACCCGCTACACAGTTCGAATATACTAAACTATACGAAAAAGTATATTTGGTATGTTGATATTCTATCACGTCCAAACATCGCATACAGTATAAAATGTACCATGCATGATCACATTCTCCTCCAGAATGAAACCAAGTGCGGCAGCATATGAATTTCCACATACAACACTGTTTCTTGAATATCTTCCAAGTTTTTCATCCGATCGCGACCAAATTAAAAAATGCGTTTGCGAATCGTTTTTTTCGATTTGGGTTGGCTAAAAGAGATGTGGAAAAAATCTAAAGTAAACTTGTTATGCCCAAGATATACAACAATTCTTGTACAAAGTTTGGAATCTCTAGTTTTTATAGTCTCTGACGGATCGTCTCATCTAGTGATCCTGAGCACTAAATTATTTACTTAATGGCGTCGGAGATGTTTCCTTCAGCGTAATACATCCATTTTCTGGAGTCATTAAATTATAATACCCTTCTCACCTATGAAGACAACCGCCACCCAGTTCGAATATACTAAAAAATTCGAAAAAGTATATTTGGTATTTTTAGTATATTTGGTATGTTGATATTCTATCACGTCCAAACATCGCATAGAGTATAAAATGTACCATGCATGATTACATTCTCCTCCAGAATGAAACCACGTGCGGCAACATATGAATTTCCCCACACAACACTTTTTCTTGAATATCTTCCAAGTTTTTCATCCGATCGCGACCAAAATTCCCAAAATCATCGAGACTATAATTACCGTCGTATATACCCGAATTCGAGTCTCTAGCTTAAAAAATGCGTTTGCGAATCGTTTTTTTCGATTTGGGTTGGCTAAAAGAGATGTGGAAAAAATCTAAAGTAAACTTGTTATGCCCAAGATATACAACAATTCTTGTATAAAGTTTGGAATCTCTAGCTCTTATAGTCTCCGAGATCTAGGTGTTCAAACAGACAGCCACACATACGGATCGACTCAGCCGGTGACCCTTAGCAAGAATATCTTCGATTTTGGTGAGCGGAAAGGGGCGTGCCGAAAATCTTAAATAAACTTGTTCTGCATAAGAGCTGGTACCAAGTTGGGAATCTTTAGTTCTTATAGTCTCTGACGGATCGACACAGCGAGTGATCCTGAGCACTAAAATATACTTTATGGAGTCGGATATGCTGCCTTCACTCTAATACATCCATTTTCTGGAGTCATTAAATTATAAAACCCTTCTAATTTATGGGACATACCCGCTACCCAGTTCGAATATACTAAAATATACGAAAAATTAAATTTGGTATTTTTAGTATATTTGGTATGTTGATATTCTATCACGTCCAAACATCGCATACAGTATAAAATGTACCATGCATGGTCACATTCTCCTCCAGAATGAAAACACGTGCGGCAGCATATGAATTTCCTCGTACAACGCTGTTTCTTGAATATCTTCCAAGTTTTTCATCCGATCGCGACCAAATTTTCGGAAATCATCGAGACTATAATTACCGTCGTATATACCCGAATTTGAGTCTCTAGCTTAAAAGATGCGTTTGCGAATCGTTTTTTTCGATTTGGGTGGGCGAAAAGAGGTGTGGAAAAAATCTAAAGTAAACTTGTTCTGCCCAAGATATACACCTATACTGGTACAAAAATTGGAATCTCTAGCTTTTATAGTCTCTGAGATCTAGGTGTTCAAACAGACAGCCAGACATACGGATCGACCTAACTGGTTACCCTTAGCAAGAATATCTTCGATTTTGGTGAGCGAAAAGGGGTGTGGCAAAAATCTAAAATAAACTTTTTATGCCTAAGAACTGGTACCAAGTTTGGAATCACTAGTTCCTATAGTCTCTGACGGATCGACTCAGCTAGTGATCCTGAGCACTAAAATATATACTATATGGTGTCGGAGATGCTTCCTTCAGTCTAATACATCTATTTGCTGGAGTCATTAAAGTATAATACCCTTCTCATCTATGGGAGATACACGCTACCCAGTTCGAATATACTAAAATATACGAAAAAGTATATTTGGTATTTTTACTATATTTGGTATGTTGATATTCTATCATGTCCAAACATCGCATACAGTATAACATGTACCATGCATGGTCACATTCTCCTCCAGAATGAAACCACGTGCGGCAGCATATGAATTTTCCCATACAACGCTGTTTCTTGAATATCTTCCAAGTTTTTCATCCGATCGCGACCAAATTTCCCGCAATCAGCGAGACTATATCACCATCGTATATACCCGAATTCGAGACTTTAGCTCAAAAAATGCGTTTGCAAATCGTTTTTTTCGATTTGGGTGGGCGAAAAGAGGTGTGGAAAAAATCTAAAGTAAACTTGTTCTGCCCAAGATATACATACTGAGATGTAGGTGTTTAAACAGACAGCCACACATCCGGATCGACTCGGCTGGTGACCCTTAGCAAGAATATCTTCGATTTTGGTGAGCGGAAATGGGTGTTTCGAAAATCTGAAATAAACTTGTTCTGCCTAAGAACTGGTATCAAGTTTGGAATCTCTAGTTCTTATAGTCTCTGACGGATCGACTCAGCTAGTGAACCTTAGCAAGAATATCTTCGATTTTGGTGAGCGGAAATGGGTGTGGCGAAAATCTTAAATAAACTTGTTCTGCCTAAGAACTGGTACCAAGTTGGGAATCTCTAGTTCCTATAGTCTCTGACGGATCGACTCAGCTAGTGATCCTGAGCACTAAAATATATACTTTATGGGGTCGGAGATGCTTCCTTCACCCTAATACATCCATTTTCTGGAGTCATTAAATTATAAAACCCTTCCAATTTATGGGACATACCCGCTACCCAGTTCGAATATACTAAAATATACGAAAAAGTAAATTTGGTATTTTTGGTGTATTTGGTATGTTGATATTCTATCACGTCCAAACATCGCATACACATCGCCACACATCCGGATCGACTCGGCTGGTGACCCTTAGCAAGAATATCTTTGATTTTGGTGACCGGAAAGGGGTGTGGCGAAAATCTAAAATAAACTTGTTCTGCCTAAGAACTGCTACCAAGATTGGAATCTCTGGTTCTTATATTCTATGACTGATCGACTCAGCTAGTGATCCTGAGCACTAAAATATATACTTTATGGGGTCGGAGATGCTTCCTTCAGCCTAATACATCCATTTTCTGGAGTCATTAAATTATAGTACCCTTCTCATCTATGGGAGATACCCGCTACCCAGTTCGAATATACTTAAATATACGAAAAAGTATATTTGGTATTTTTGGTGTATTTGGTATGTTGATATTCTATCACGTCCAAACATCGCATACAGTATAAAATGTACCATGCATGGTTACATTCTCCTCCAGAATGAAACCACGTGCGGCAGCATAAGAATTTCCCCGTACAACGCTGTTTCTTGAATATCTTCCAAGTTTTTCATCCGATCGCGACCATATTTTCGGAAATCATCGAGACTATAATCACCATCGTATATACCCGAATTCGAGTCTCTAGCTTAAAAGATTCGTCTGCGCATCGTTTTCGATTTGAGTGGGCGAAAAGAGATGTGGAAAAAATCTAAAGTAAACTTGTTCTGCCCAAGATATACACCAATTCTTGTACAAAGTTTGGAATCTCTAGCTCTTATAGTCTCCGAGATCTAGGTGTTCAAACAGACAGCCAGACATACGGATCGACTCAGCTGGTGACCCTTAGCAAGAATATCTTCGATTTTGGTGAGCGCAAAGGGGTGTGGCGAAAATCTAAAATAAACTTGTTCTGCCTAAGAACTCGTACCAAGTTTGGAATCTCAAGTTCCTATAGTCTCTGACGGATCGCCTCAGCTAGTGATCCTGAGCACTAAAATATTTACTTTATGGGGTCGGAGATGCTTCCTTCAGCCTAATACATCCATTTTCTGGAGTCATTAAATTATAATACCCTTCTCATCTATGGGAGATACCCGCTACCCGATGCGAATATACTAAAATATACGAAAAAGGATATTTGGTATTTTTAGTATATTTGGTATGTTGATATTCTATCACGTCCAAACATCGCATACAGTATAAAATGTACCATGCATGGTCACTATCTCCTTCAGAATGAAACCACGTGCGGCAGCATATGAATTTTCCCAAACAACACTGTTTCTTGAATATCTTCCAAGTTTTTCATCCGATCGCGACCAAATTTCCCGCAATCAGCGAGACTATATCACCGTCGTATATACCCGAATTCGAGACTTTAGATCAAAAAATGCGTTTGCAAATCGTTTTTTTCGATTTGGGTGGGCGAAAAGAGGTGTGGAAAAAATCTAAAGTAAACTTGTTCTGCCCAAGATATACATACTGAGATGTAGGTGTTCAAACAGACAGCCACACATCCGGATCGACTCGGCTGGTGACCCTTAGCAAGAATATCTTCGATTTTGGTGACCGGAAAGGGGTGTGGCGAAAATCTAAAATAAACTTGTTCTGCCTAGGAACTGCTACCAAGATTGGAATCTCTGGTTCTTATATTCTATGACTGATCGACTCAGCTAGTGATCCTGAGCACTAAAATATATACTTTATGGGATCGGAGATGCTTCCTTCAGCCTAATACATCCATTTTCTGGAGTCATTAAATTATAATACCCTTCACATCTATGGGAGATACCCGCTACCCAGATCGAATATACCAAAATATACGAAAAAGTATATTTGGCATTTTTGGTGTATTTGGTATGTTGATATTCTATCACGTCCAAACATCGCATACAGTATAAAATGTACCATGCATGGTTACATTCTCCTCCAGAATGAAACCACGTGCGGCAGCATATGAATTTCCCCGTACAACACTGTTTCTTGAATATCTTCCAAGTTTTTCATCCGATCGCGACCAAATTTTCGGAAATCATCGAGACTATAATTACCGTCGTATATACCCGAATTCGAGTCTCTAGCTTAAAAGATGCGTTTGCAAATCGTTTTTTTCGATTTGGGTGGGCGAGTAGAGGTGTATAAAAAATTTAAAGTAAACTTGTTCTGCCCATGATATACACCAATATTGGTAAAAAGTTTGGAATCTCTAGATCTTATAGTCTCTGAGATCTAGGTGTTCAAACAGACAGCCAGACATACGGATCGACTAAGCTGGTGACCCTTAGCAAGAATATCTTCGATTTTGGTGAGCGGAAATGGGTGTTTCGAAAATCTGAAATAAACTTATTCTGCCTAAGAACTGGTATCAAGTTTGGAATCTCTAGTTCTTATAGTCTCTGACGGATCGACTCAGCTAGTGAACCTTAGCAAGAATATCTTCGATTTTGGTGAGCGGAAATGGGTGTGGCGAAAATCTTAAATAAACTTGTTCTGCCTAAGAACTGGTACCAAGTTGGGAATCTCTAGTTCCTATAGTCTCTGACGGATCGACTCAGCTAGTGATCCTGATCACTAAAATATATACTTTATGGGGTCGGAGATGCTTCCTTCACCCTAATACATCCATTTTCTGGAGTCATTAAATTATAAAACCCCTCCAATTTATGGGACATACCCGCTACCCAGTTCGAATATACTAAAATATACGAAAAAGTAAATTTGGTATTTTTGGTGTATTTGGTATTTTGATATTCTATCACGTCCAAACATCGCATACACATCGCCACACATCCGGATCGACTCGGCTGGTGACCCTTAGCAAGAATATCTTTGATTTTGGTGGCCGGAAAGGGGTGTGGCGAAAATCTTAAATAAACTTGTTCTGCCTAAGAACTGGTACCAAGTTGGGAATCTCTAGTTCCTATAGTCTCTGACGGATCGACTCAGCTAGTGATCCTGAGCACTAAAATATATACTTTATGGGGTCGGAGATGCTTTCTTCAGCCTAATACATCCATTTTCTGTAGTCATTAAAGTATAATACCCTTCTCATCTATGGGAGATACCCGCTACCCAGTTCGAATATACTAAAATATACGAAAAAGTATATTTGGTATTTTTGGTTTATTTGGTATGTTAATATTCTATCACGTCCAAACATCGCATACAGTATAAAATGTACCATGCATGGTCATATTCTCCTCCAGAATGAAACCACGTGCGGCAGCATAAGAATTTCCCCGTACAACGCTGTTTCTTGAATATCTTCCAAGTTTTTCATCCGATCGCGACCATATTTTCGGAAATCATCGAGACTATAATCACCATCGTATATACCCGAATTCGAGTCTCTAGCTTAAAAGATTCGTCTGCGCATCGTTTTCGATTTGAGTGGGCGAAAAGAGATGTGGAAAAAATCTAAAGTAAACTTGTTCTGCCCAAGATATACACCAATTCTTGTACAAAGTTTGGAATCTCTAGCTCTTATAGTCTCCGAGATCTAGGTGTTCAAACAGACAGCCAGACATACGGATCGACTCAGCTGGTGACCCTTAACAAGAATATCTTCGATTTTGGTGAGCGCAAAGGGGTGTGGCGAAAATCTAAAATAAACTTGTTCTGCCTAAGAACTCGTACCAAGTTTGGAATCTCAAGTTCCTATAGTCTCTGACGGATCGCCTCAGCTAGTGATCCTGAGCACTAAAATATTTACTTTATGGGATCGGAGATGCTTCACTCAGCCTAATACATCCATTTTCTGAAGTCAATAAACTAAAATACCCTTCACATCTTTGGGAGATACCCGCTACCCAGATCGAATATACCAAAATATACGAAAAAGTATATTTGGTATTTTTGGTGTATTTGGTATGTTGATATTCTAACATGTCCAAACATCGCATACAGTATAAAATGTACCATGCATGGTTACATTCTCCTCCAGAATGAAACCACGTGCGGCAGCATATGAATTTCCCCGTACAACGCTGTTTCTTGAATATCTTCCAAGTTTTTCATCCGATCGCGACCAAATTTCCCGCAATCAGCGAGACTATATCACCATCGTATATACCCGAATTCGAGACTTTAGCTCAAAAAATGCGTTTGCAAATCGTTTTTTTCGATTTGGGTGGGCGAAAAGAGGTGTGGAAAAAATCTAAAGTAAACTTGTTCTGCCCAAGATATACATACTGAGATGTAGGTGTTTAAACAGACAGCCACACATCCGGATCGACTCGGCTGGTGACCCTTAGCAAGAATATCTTCGATTTTGGTGAGCGGAAATGGGTGTTTCGAAAATCTGAAATAAACTTGTTCTGCCTAAGAACTGGTATCAAGTTTGGAATCTCTAGTTCTTATAGTCTCTGACGGATCGACTCAGCTAGTGAACCTTAGCAAGAATATCTTCGATTTTGGTGAGCGGAAATGGGTGTGGCGAAAATCTTAAATAAACTTGTTCTGCCTAAGAACTGGTACCAAGTTGGGAATCTCTAGTTCCTATAGTCTCTGACGGATCGACTCAGCTAGTGATCCTGAGCACTAAAATATATACTTTATGGGGTCGGAGATGCTTCCTTCACCCTAATACATCCATTTTCTGGAGTCATTAAATTATAAAACCCTTCCAATTTATGGGACATACCCGCTACCCAGTTCGAATATACTAAAATATACGAAAAAGTAAATTTGGTATTTTTGGTGTATTTGGTATGTTGATATTCTATCACGTCCAAACATCGCATACACATCGCCACACATCCGGATCGACTCGGCTGGTGACCCTTAGCAAGAATATCTTTGATTTTGGTGACCGGAAAGGGGTGTGGCGAAAATCTAAAATAAACTTGTTCTGCCTAAGAACTGCTACCAAGATTGGAATCTCTGGTTCTTATATTCTATGACTGATCGACTCAGCTAGTGATCCTGAGCACTAAAATATATACTTTATGGGGTCGGAGATGCTTCCTTCAGCCTAATACATCCATTTTCTGGAGTCATTAAATTATAGTACCCTTCTCATCTATGGGAGATACCCGCTACCCAGTTCGAATATACTTAAATATACGAAAAAGTATATTTGGTATTTTTGGTGTATTTGGTATGTTGATATTCTATCACGTCCAAACATCGCATACAGTATAAAATGTACCATGCATGGTTACATTCTCCTCCAGAATGAAACCACGTGCGGCAGCATAAGAATTTCCCCGTACAACGCTGTTTCTTGAATATCTTCCAAGTTTTTCATCCGATCGCGACCATATTTTCGGAAATCATCGAGACTATAATCACCATCGTATATACCCGAATTCGAGTCTCTAGCTTAAAAGATTCGTCTGCGCATCGTTTTCGATTTGAGTGGGCGAAAAGAGATGTGGAAAAAATCTAAAGTAAACTTGTTCTGCCCAAGATATACACCAATTCTTGTACAAAGTTTGGAATCTCTAGCTCTTATAGTCTCCGAGATCTAGGTGTTCAAACAGACAGCCAGACATACGGATCGACTCAGCTGGTGACCCTTAGCAAGAATATCTTCGATTTTGGTGAGCGCAAAGGGGTGTGGCGAAAATCTAAAATAAACTTGTTCTGCCTAAGAACTCGTACCAAGTTTGGAATCTCAAGTTCCTATAGTCTCTGACGGATCGCCTCAGCTAGTGATCCTGAGCACTAAAATATTTACTTTATGGGGTTGGAGATGCTTCCTTCAGCCTAATACATCCATTTTCTGGAGTCATTAAATTATAATACCCTTCTCATCTATGGGAGATACCCGCTACCCGATGCGAATATACTAAAATATACGAAAAAGGATATTTGGTATTTTTAGTATATTTGGTATGTTGATATTCTATCACGTCCAAACATCGCATACAGTATAAAATGTACCATGCATGGTCACTATCTCCTTCAGAATGAAACCACGTGCGGCAGCATATGAATTTTCCCAAACAACACTGTTTCTTGAATATCTTCCAAGTTTTTCATCCGATCGCGACCAAATTTCCCGCAATCAGCGAGACTATATCACCGTCGTATATACCCGAATTCGAGACTTTAGATCAAAAAATGCGTTTGCAAATCGTTTTTTTTCGATTTGGGTGGGCGAAAAGAGGTGTGGAAAAAATCTAAAGTAAACTTGTTCTGCCCAAGATATACATACTGAGATGTAGGTGTTCAAACAGACAGCCACACATCCGGATCGACTCGGCTGGTGACCCTTAGCAAGAATATCTTCGATTTTGGTGACCGGAAAGGGGTGTGGCGAAAATCTAAAATAAACTTGTTCTGCCTAGGAACTGCTACCAAGATTGGAATCTCTGGTTCTTATATTCTATGACTGATCGACTCAGCTAGTGATCCTGAGCACTAAAATATATACTTTATGGGATCGGAGATGCTTCCTTCAGCCTAATACATCCATTTTCTGGAGTCATTAAATTATAATACCCTTCACATCTATGGGAGATACCCGCTACCCAGATCGAATATACCAAAATATACGAAAAAGTATATTTGGCATTTTTGGTGTATTTGGTATGTTGATATTCTATCACGTCCAAACATCGCATACAGTATAAAATGTACCATGCATGGTTACATTCTCCTCCAGAATGAAACCACGTGCGGCAGCATATGAATTTCCCCGTACAACACTGTTTCTTGAATATCTTCCAAGTTTTTCATCCGATCGCGACCAAATTTTCGGAAATCATCGAGACTATAATTACCGTCGTATATACCCGAATTCGAGTCTCTAGCTTAAAAGATGCGTTTGCAAATCGTTTTTTTCGATTTGGGTGGGCGAGTAGAGGTGTATAAAAAATTTAAAGTAAACTTGTTCTGCCCATGATATACACCAATATTGGTAAAAAGTTTGGAATCTCTAGATCTTATAGTCTCTGAGATCTAGGTGTTCAAACAGACAGCCAGACATACGGATCGACTAAGCTGGTGACCCTTAGCAAGAATATCTTCGATTTTGGTGAGCGGAAATGGGTGTTTCGAAAATCTGAAATAAACTTATTCTGCCTAAGAACTGGTATCAAGTTTGGAATCTCTAGTTCTTATAGTCTCTGACGGATCGACTCAGCTAGTGAACCTTAGCAAGAATATCTTCGATTTTGGTGAGCGGAAATGGGTGTGGCGAAAATCTTAAATAAACTTGTTCTGCCTAAGAACTGGTACCAAGTTGGGAATCTCTAGTTCCTATAGTCTCTGACGGATCGACTCAGCTAGTGATCCTGATCACTAAAATATATACTTTATGGGGTCGGAGATGCTTCCTTCACCCTAATACATCCATTTTCTGGAGTCATTAAATTATAAAACCCTTCCAATTTATGGGACATACCCGCTACCCAGTTCGAATATACTAAAATATACGAAAAAGTAAATTTGGTATTTTTGGTGTATTTGGTATTTTGATATTCTATCACGTCCAAACATCGCATACACATCGCCACACATCCGGATCGACTCGGCTGGTGACCCTTAGCAAGAATATCTTTGATTTTGGTGGCCGGAAAGGGGTGTGGCGAAAATCTTAAATAAACTTGTTCTGCCTAAGAACTGGTACCAAGTTGGGAATCTCTAGTTCCTATAGTCTCTGACGGATCGACTCAGCTAGTGATCCTGAGCACTAAAATATATACTTTATGGGGTCGGAGATGCTTTCTTCAGCCTAATACATCCATTTTCTGTAGTCATTAAAGTATAATACCCTTCTCATCTATGGGAGATACCCGCTACCCAGTTCGAATATACTAAAATATACGAAAAAGTATATTTGGTATTTTTGGTTTATTTGGTATGTTAATATTCTATCACGTCCAAACATCGCATACAGTATAAAATGTACCATGCATGGTCATATTCTCCTCCAGAATGAAACCACGTGCGGCAGCATATGAATTTTCCCATACAACACTGTTTCTTGAATATCTTCCAAGTTTTTCATCCGATCGCGACCAAATTTCCCGAAATCATCGAGACTATAGTCACCGTCGTATATACCCGAATTCGAGTCTCTAGCTTAAAAGATGCGTTTGCGCATCGTTTTCGATTTGAATGGGCGAAAAGAGATGTGGGAAAAATTTAAAGTAAACTTGTTCTGCACAAGATATACACCAATTCTTGTTCAAAGTTTGGAATCTCTAGCTCTTATAGTCTCCGAGATCTAGGTGTTCAAACAGACAGTCAGACTTACGGATCGACTCGGCTGGTTACCCTTAGCAAGAATATCTTCGATTTTGGTGAACGGAAAGGGGTGTGCCGAAAATCTAAAATAAACTTGTTCTGCCTAAGAACTGGTACCAAGTTTGGAATCTCTAGTTCTTATAGTCTCTGACGGATCGACTCAGCTAGTGATCCTGAGCACTAAAATATATACTTTATGGGGTCGGAGATGCTTCACTCAGCCTAATACATCCATTTTCTGAAGTCATTAAACTATAATACCCTTCTCATCTATGGGAGATACCCGCTACCCGATTCGAATATACTAAAATATACGAAAAAGTATATTTGGTATATTTGGTATGTTGATATTCTATCACGTCCAAACATCGCATACAGTATAAAATGTACCATGCATGATCACATTCTCCTCCAGAATGAAACCACGTGCGGCAGCATATGAATTTCCCCATACAACACTGTTTCTTGAATATCTTCCAAGTTTTTCATCCGATGGCGACCAAATTTCCCGAAATCATCGAGACTATAATTACCGTCGAATATACCCGAATTCGAGTCTCTAGCTTAAAAGATGCGTTTGCGAATCGTTTTTTTCGATTTGGGTAGGCGAAAAGAGGTGTGGGAAAAATCTAAAGTAAACTTGTTCTGCCCAAGATTTACACCTATACTGGTACAAAGTTTGAAATCTCTATATCTTATAGTCGCTAAGATCTAGGTGTTCAAACAGACAGTCAGACATACGGATCGACTTAGCTGGTTACCCTTAGCAAGAATATCTTCGATTTTGGTGAGCGGTAAGGGGTGTGGCGAAAATCTAAAATAAACTTTTTCTGCCTAAGAACTGGTACCAAGTTTGGAATCTCTAGTTCTTATAGTCTCTGACGGATCGACTAGTATACCCTTCTCATCTATGGGAGATACCCCCTACACAGTTCGAATATACTAAAATATACGAAAAAGTATATTTGGTATATTTGGTATGTTGATATTCTATCACGTCCAAACATCGCATACAGTATAAAATGTACCATGCATGATCACATGCTCCTCCAGAATGAAACCACGTGCGGCAGCATATGAATTTTCCCATACAACACTGTTTCTTGAATATCTTCCAAGTTTTTCATCCGATCGCGACCAAATTTCCCGAAATTATCAAGACTATAATTACCGTAGTATATACCCGAATTCGAGTCTCTAGCTTAAAAGATGCGTTTGCGAATCGTTTTTTTCGATTTGGGTAGGCGAAAAGAGGTGTGGGAAAAATCTAAAGTAAACTTGTTCTGCCCAGGATTTACACCTATACTGGTACAAAGTTTGAAATCTCTATATCTTATAGTCGCTGAGATCTAGGTGTTCAAACAGACAGTCAGACATACGGATCGACTTAGCTGGTTACCCTTAGCAAGAATATCTTCGATTTTGGTGAGCGGAAAGGGGTGTGGCGAAAATCTAAAATAAACTTTTTCTGCCTAAGAACTGGTACCAAGTTTGGAATCTCTAGTTCTTATAGTCTCTGACGGATCGACTCAGCTAGTGATCCTGAGCACTAAAATAAATACTTTATGGTGTCGGAGATGCTTCACTCAGCCTAATACATCCATTTTCTGAAGTCATTAAAGTATAATACCCTTCTCATCTATGGGAGATACCCGCTACCCGATTCGAATATACTAAAATATACGAAAAAGTATATTTGGTATTTTTGGTATATGCTGTATGTTGATATTCTATCACGTCCAAACATCGCATACAGTATAAAATGTACCATGCATGATCACATTCTCCTCCAGAATGAAACCACGTGCGGCAGCATATGAATTTCCCCATACAACACTGTTTCTTGAATATCTTCCAAGGTTTTCATCCGATCGCGACCAAATTTCCCGAAATCATCGAGACTATAATTACCGTCGAATATACCCGAATTCGAGTCTCTAGCTTAAAAGATGCGTTTGCGAATCGTTTTTTTCGATTTGGGTAGGCGAAAAGAGGTGTGGGAAAAATCTAAAGTAAACTTGTTCTGCCCAGGATTTACACCTATACTGGTACAAAGTTTGAAATCTCTATATCTTATAGTCGCTAAGATCTAGGTGTTCAAACAGACAGTCAGACATACGGATCGACTTAGCTGGTTACCCTTAGCAAGAGTATCTTCGATTTTGGTGAGCGGAAAGGGGTGTGGCGAAAATCTAAAATAAACTTTTTCTGCCTAAGAACTGGTACCAAGTTTGGAATCTCTAGTTCTTATAGTCTCTGACGGATCGACTCAGCTAGTGATCCTGAGCACTAAAATAAATACTTTATGGTGTCGGAGATGCTTCACTCAGCCTAATGCATCCATTTTCTGAAGTCATTAAACTATAATACCCTTCTCATCTATGGGAGATACCCGCTACCCGATTCGAATATACTAAAATATACGAAAAAGTATATTTGGTATTTTTGGTATATGCTGTATGTTGATATTCTATCACGTCCAAACATCGCATACAGTATAAAATATACCATGCATGATCACATTCTCCTCCAGAATGAAACCACGTGCGGCAGCATATGAATTTCCCCATAGAACACTGTTTCTTGAATATCTTCCAAGGTTTTCATCCGATCGCGACCAAATTTCCCGAAATCATCGAGACTATAATTACCGTCGAATATACCCGAATTCGAGTCTCTAGCTTAAAAGATGCGTTTGCGAATCGTTTTTTTTCGATTTGGGTAGGCGAAAAGAGGTGTGGGAAAAATCTAAAGTAAACTTGTTCTGCCCAGGATTTACACCTATACTGGTACAAAGTTTGAAATCTCTATATCTTATAGTCGCTAAGATCTAGGTGTTCAAACAGACAGTCAGACATACGGATCGACTTAGCTGGTTACCCTTAGCAAGAATATCTTCGATTTTGGTGAGCGGAAAGGGGTGTGGCGAAAATCTAAAATAAACTTTTTCTGCCTAAGAACTGGTACCAAGTTTGGAATCTCTAGTTCTTATAGTCTCTGACGGATCGACTCAGCTAGTGATCCTGAGCACTAAAATAAATACTTTATGGTGTCGGAGATGCTTCACTCAGCCTAATACATCAATTTTCTGAAGTCATTAAACTATAATACCCTTCTCATCTATGGGAGATACCCGCTACCCGATTCGAATATACTAAAATATACGAAAAAGTATATTTGGTATTTTTGGTATATGCTGTATGTTGATATTCTATCACGTCCAAACATCGCATACAGTATAAAATGTACCATGCATGATCACATTCTCCTCCAGAATGAAACCACGTGCGGCAGCATATGAATTTCCCCATACAACACTGTTTCTTGAATATCTTCCAAGGTTTTCATCCGATCGCGACCAAATTTCCCGAAATCATCGAGACTATAATTACCGTCGAATATACCCGAATTCGAGTCTCTAGCTTAAAAGATGCGTTTGCGAATCGTTTTTTTCGATTTGGGTAGGCGAAAAGAGGTGTGGGAAAAATCTAAAGTAAACTTGTTCTGCCCAAGATTTACGCCTATACTGGTACAAAGTTTGAAATCTCTATATCTTATAGTCGCTAAGATCTAGGTGTTCAAACAGACAGTCAGACATACGGATCGACTTAGCTGGTTACCCTTAGCAAGAATATCTTCGATTTTGGTGAGCGGAAAGGGGTGTGGCGAAAATCTAAAATAAACTTTTTCTGCCTAAGAACTGGTACCAAGTTTGGAATCTCTAGTTCTTATAGTCTCTGACGGATCGACTCAGCTAGTGATCCTGAGCACTAAAATAAATACTTTATGGTGTCGGAGATGCTTCACTCAGCCTAATACATCCATTTTCTGAAGTCATTAAACTATAATACCCTTCTCATTTATGGGAGATACCCGCTACCCGATTCGAATATACTAAAATATACGAAAAAGTTTATTTGGTATATTTGGTATGTTGATATTCTATCACGTCCAAACATCGCATACAGTATAAAATGTACCATGCATGATCACATTCTCCTCCAGAATGAAACCACGTGCGGCAGCATATGAATTTCCCCATACAACACTGTTTCTTGAATATCTTCCAAGGTTTTCATCCGATCGCGACCAAATTTCCCGAAATCATCGAGACTATAATTACCGTCGTATATACCCGAATTCGAGTCTCCAACTTAAAAGATGCGTTTGCGAATCGTTTTTTTCGATTTGGGTGGGCGAAAAGAGGTGTGGAAAAAATCTAAAGTAAACTTGTTCTACCCAAGACATACACCAATACTGGTAAAAAGTTTGGAATCTCTAGCTCTTACAGTCGCTGAGATCTAGGTGTTCAGACAGACACCCAGACATACGGATCGACTCAGCTGGTGACCCTTTGCAAGAATATCTTCGATTTTGGTGAGAGGAAAGGGGTGTGGCGAAAATCTAAAATAAACTTGTTCTGCCTAAGAACTGGTACCAAGTTTGGAATCTCTAGTTCCTATAGTCTCTGACGGATCGACTCAGCTAGAGATCCTGAGCACTAAAATATATACTTTATGGGGTCGGAGATGCTTCCTTCAGTCTAATACATCCATTTTCTGGAGTCATTAAATTATAATACCCTTCTCATCTATGGGAGATACCCGCTACCCAGTTCAAATATACTAAAATATACGAAAAAGTATATTTGATATTTTTGGTATATTTGGTATGTTGATATTCTATCACGTCCAAACATCGCATACAGTATAAAATGTACCATGCATGGTCACATACTCCTCCAGAATGAAACCATGTGCGGCAGCGGATGAATTTCCCCATACAACACTGTTTCTTGAATATCTTCCAAGTTTTTCATCCGATCGCGACCAAATTTCCCGAAATCATCGAGACTATAATTACCGTCGTAAATACCCGAGTTCGAGTCTCAAACTCAAAAGAGTTTACAAAGTTTGGAATCTCTAGCTCTTATAGTCTCTGAGATCTAGGTGTTCAAACAGACACCCAGACATACGCGACCAAATTTCCCGAAATCATCGAGACAATAATTACTAAAATATATACTTTATGGGGTCGGAGATGCTTCCTTCACCCTAATACATCCATTTTCTGGAGTCATTAAATTATAATACCCTTCTCATCTATGGGAGATACCCGCTACCCAGTTCGAATATCCTAAAATATACGAAAAAAAATATTTGGTATTTTAGGTGGGTGGGCGAAAAGAGGTGTGGAAAAAATCTAAAGTAAACTTGTTCTGCCCACGATATACACCAATACTGGTAAAAAGTTTGGAATCTCTAGACCTTATAGTCGTTGAGATCTAGGTGTTCAAGCAGACAGCCAGACATACGGATCGACTCAGCAGGTGACCCTTAGCAAGAATATCTACGATTTTGGTGAGCGGAAAGGGGTGTGGCGAAAATCTAAAATACACTTGTTCTGCCTAAGAACTGGTACCAAGTTTGGAATCTCTAGTTCTTATAGTCTCTGACGGATCGACTCAGCTAGTGATCCTGAGCACTAAAATAAATACTTTATGGTGTCGGAGATGCTTCCTTTAGCCTAATACATCCATTTTCTGAAGTCATTAAATTATAGTACCCTTCTCATCTATGGGAGATACCCGCTACCCAGTTCGAATATACTAAAATATACGAAAAGGTAAATTTGGTATTTTCGGTGTATTTGGTATGTTGATATTCTATCACGTCCAAACATCGCATACAGTATAAAATGTACCACGCATGGTCACATTCTCCTCCAGAATGAAACCACGTGCGGCAGCATATAAATTTTCCCATACAACACTGTTTCTTAAATATCTTCCAAGTTTTTCATCCGATCGCGACCAAATTTCCCGAAATCATCGAGACTATAATTACCGTCGTATATACCCGAATTTGAGACTCTAGCTTAAAAAATGCGTTTGCAAATCGTTTTTTTCGATTTGGGTGGGCGAAAAGAGGTGTGGAAAAAATCTAAAGTAAACTTGTTCTACCCAAGACATACACCAATACTGGTAAAAAGTTTGGAATCTCTAGCTCTTATAGTCGCTGAGATCTAGGTGTTCATGCAGACAGCCAGACATACGGATCGACTCAGCTGGTGACCCTTAGCAAGAATATCTTCGATTTTGGTGAGCGGAAAGGGGTGTGCCGCAAATCTAAAATAAACATGTTCTGCCTAAGAACTGGTGCCAAGTTTGGAATCTCTGGTTCTTATATTCTATGACTGATCGACTCAGCTAGTGATCCTGAGCACTAAAATATATACTTTATGGGGTCGGAGATGCTTCTTCAGCCTAATACATCCATTTTCTGGAGTCATTAAATTATAATACCTTTCTCACCTATGGGAGACACCCGCTACCCAGTTCGAATATACTAAAATATACGAAAAAGTATATTTGGTATTTGTGGTATATTTGCTATGTTGATATTTTATCACGTCCAAATATCGCAAACAGTATAAAATGCACCAGGCATGGTCACATTCTCCTCCAGAATGAAACCACGTGCGGCAGCATATGAATTTTCCCATACAACACTGATTCTTGAATATCTTCCAAGTTTTTCATCCGATCGCGACCAAATTTCCCGCAATCAGCGAGACTATATCACCGTCGTATATACCCGAATTCGAGACTTTAGCTCAAAAAATGCGTTTGCAAATCGTTTTTTTCGATTTGGGTGGGCGAAAAGAGGTGTGGAAAAATTCAAAAGTAAACTTGTTATGCCCAAGATATACAACAATTCTTGTACAAAGTTTGGAATCTCTAGTTTTTATAGTCTCTGACGGATCGTCTCATCTAGTGATCCTGAGCACTAAAATATTTACTTTATGGCGTCGGAGATGCTTCCTTCAGCGTAATACACCATTTTCTGGAGTCATTAAATTATAATACCCTTCTCACCTATGAAGACACCCGCCACCAGGTTCGAATATACTAAAAAATTCGAAAAAGTATATTTGGCATTTTTGGTATATTTGGTATGTTGATATTCTATCACGTCCAAACATCGCATACAGTATAAAATGTACCATGCATGGTTACATTCTCCTCCAGAATGAAACCACGTGCATACTACATATGAATTTCCCCACACAACACTGTTTCTTGAATATCTTCCAAGTTTTTCATCCGATCGCGACCAAATTTCCCAAAATAATCAAGACTATAATCACCGTCGTATATACCCGAATTCGAGACTCTAGCTTAAAAAATGCGTATGCAAATCGTTTTTTTCGATTTGGGTGGGCGAAAAGAGGTGTGGAAAAAATCTAAAGTAAACTTGTTCTACCCAAGACATACACCAATACCGGTAAAAAGTTTGGAATCTCTAGCTCTTATAGTCGCTAAGATCTAGGTGTTCAAACAGACAGCCAGACATACGGATCGACTTAGCTGTTTACCCTTAGCAAGAATATCTTCGATTTTGGTGAGCGGAAAGGGGTGTGGCGAAAATCTTAAATAAACTTGTTCTGCCTAAGAACTGTTACCATGTTTGGAATCTCTAGTTCCTATAGTCTCTCACGGATCGACGCAACTAGTGATCCTGAGCACTAAAATATATACTTTATGGGGTCGGAGATGCTTCACTCAGCCTAATACATCCATTTTCTGGAGTCATTAAATTATAATACCCTTCTCATCCATGGGAGATACCCGCTACCCAGCTCGAATATACTAAAATATACGAAAAAGTATATTTGGTATTTTTAGTATATTTGGTATGTTGATATTCTATCACGTCCAAACATCGCATACAGTATAAAATGTACCACGCATGGTCACATTCTCCTCCAGAATGAAACCACGTGCGGCAGCATATAAATTTTCCCATACAACACTGTTTCTTAAATATCTTCCAAGTT
Organism: Drosophila siamana; assembly: GCA_035047445.1. NCBI lineage: Eukaryota > Metazoa > Arthropoda > Insecta > Diptera > Drosophilidae > Drosophila > Drosophila siamana. The sequence continues at coordinate 410,724 of JAWNPP010000157.1, read as the reverse complement.
TTTCATCCGATCGCGACCAAATTTCGCGAAATCATCGAGACTATAATTACCGTCGTATATACCCGAATTTGAGACTTTAGCTCAAAAAATGCGTTTGCAAATCGTTTTTTTCGATTTGGGTGGGCGAAAAGAGGTGTGGAAAAAATCTAAAGTAAACTTGTTCTGCCCAAGATATACACCAATACCGGTAAAAAGTTTGGAATCTCTAGCTCTTATAGTCGCTGAGATCTAGGTGTTCAAACAGACAGCCAGACATACGGATCGACTCGGCTGGTGACCCTTAGCAAGAATATCATCGATTTTGGTGAGCGGAAAGGGGTGTGGCGAAAATCTAAAATAAACTTTTTCTGCCTAAGAAATGGTACCAAGTTTGGAATCTCTAGTTCTTATAGTCTCTGACGGATCGACTCAGCTAGTGATCCTGAGTACTAAAATATATACTTTATGGGGTCGGAGATGCTTCCTTCACCCTAATACATCCATTTTCTGGAGTCATTAAATAATAATACCCTTCTCATCTATGGGAGATACCCGCTACCCACTTCGAATATACTAAAATATACGAAAAAGTATATTTGGTATTTTTCGTATATTTGGTATGTTGATATTCTATTACGTCCAAACATCGAATACAGTATAAAATGTACCATGCATGGTCACATTCTCCTCCAGAATGAAATATCTTAAATATCTTCCAAGTTTTTCATCCGATCGCGACCAAATTTCCCGAAATCATCGAGACTATAATTACCGTCGTATATACCCGAATTCGAGTCTCTAGCTTAAAAGATGCGTTTGCGAATCGTTTTTTTCGATTTGGGTGGGCGAAAAGAGGTGTGGAAAAAATCTAAAGTAAACTTTTTCTGCCCAAGATATACACCTATACTGGTACAAAGATTGGAATCTCTAGCTTTTATAGTCGATAAGATCTAGGTATTCAAACAGACAGCCAGACATACGGATCGACTTAACTGGTTACCCTTAGCAAGAATATCTTCGATTTTGGTTAGCGAAAAGGGGTGTGGCAAAAATCTAAAATAAACTTTTTATGCCTAAGAACTGGTACCATGTTTGGAATCACTAGTTCCTATAGTCTCTGACGGGTCGACTCAGCTAGTGATCCTGAGCACTAAAATATATACTATTTGGGGTCGGAGATGCTTCCTTCAGCCTAATAGATCCATTTGCTGGAGTCATTAAATTATAATACCCTTCTCATCTATGGGAGATACACGCTACCCAGTTCGAATATATTAAAATATACGAAAAAGTATATTTGGTATTTTTAATATATTTGGTATGTTGATATTCTATCACGTCCAAACATCGCATACAGTATAAAATGTACCATGCATGGTCACATTCTCCTCCAGAATGAAACCACGTGCGGCAGCATATGAATTTTCCCATACATCACTGTTTCTTGAATATCTTCCAAGTTTTTCACCCGATCGCGACCAAATTTGCAGAAATCATCGAGACTATAATCACCGTCGTATATACTTGAATTCGAGACTCTAGCTTAAAAAATGCGTTTGGAAATCGTTTTTTTCGATTTGGGTGGGCGAAAAGAGGTGTTGAAAAAACCTAAAGTAACCTTTTCCTGCCCAAGATATACACCAATACTAGTACAAAGTTTGGAATCTCTAGCTCTTATAGTCTCTGAGATCTAGGTGTTCAAACAGACAGCCAGACATACGGATCGACTCGGCTGGTGAGCCTTAGAAAGAATATCTTCTATTTTGGTGAGCGGAAAGGGGTGTGGCCAAAATCTAAAATCAACTTGTTCTGCCTAAGAACTGGTACCAAGTTTGGAATCTCTGGTTCTTATATTCTATGACTGATCGACTCAGCTAGTGATCCTGAGCACTAAAATATATACTTTATGGGGTCGGAGATGCTTCTTCAGCCTAATACATCCATTTTCTGGAGTCATTAAATTATAATACCCTTCTCACCTATGGGAGACACCCGCTACCCAGTTCGAATATACTAAAATATACGAAAAAGTATATTTGGTATTTGTGGTATATTTGGTATGTTGATATTCTATCACGTCCAAATATCGCATACAGTATAAAATGTACCATGCATGGTCACATTCTCCTCCAGAATGAAACCACGTGCGGCAGCATATGAATTTTCCCATACAACACTGTTTCTTGAATATCTTCCAAGTTTTTCATCCGATCGCGACCAAATTTCCCGCAATCAGCGAGACAATATCACCGTCGTATATACCCGAATTCGAGACTTTAGCTCAAAAAATGCGTTTGCAAATCGTTTTTTTCGATTTGGGTGGGCGAAAGAGGTGTGGAAAAAATCTAAAGTAAACTTGTTCTGCCCAAGATATACATACTGAGATGTAGGTGTTCAAACAGACAGCCACACATCCGGATCGACTCGGCTGGTGAGCCTTAGCAAGAATATCTTCGATTTTGGTGACCGGAAAGGGATGTGGCGAAAATCTAAAATAAACTTGTTCTGCCTAAGAACTGCTACCAAGATTGGAATCTCTGGTTCTTATATTCTATAACTGATCGACTCAGCTAGTGATCCTGAGCACTAAAATATATATATACTTTATGGGATCGGAGATGCTTCACTCAGCCTAATACATCCATTTTCTGAAGTCAATAAACTAAAATACCCTTCACATCTTTGGGAGATACCCGCTACCCAGATCGAATATACCAAAATATACGAAAAAGTATATTTGGTATTTTTGGTGTATTTGGTATGTTGATATTCTAACATGTCCAAACATCGCATACAGTATAAAATGTACCATGCATGGTTACATTCTCCTCCAGAATGAAACCACGTGCGGCAGCATATGAATTTCCCCGTATATTTTAGTATATTCGAACTGGGTAGCGTGTATCTCCCATAGATGAGAAGGGTATTATAATTTAATGACTCCAGCAAATGGATGTATTAGGCTGAAGGAAGCATCTCCGACCCCAAATAGTATATATTTTAGTGCTCAGGATCACTAGCTGAGTCGATCCGTCAGAGACTATAGGAACTAGAGATTCCAAACATGGTACCAGTTCTTAGGCATAAAAAGTTTATTTTAGATTTTTGCCACACCCCTTTTCGCTAACCAAAATCGAAGATATTCTTGCTAAGGGTAACCAGTTAAGTCGATCCGTATGTCTGGCTGTCTGTTTGAACACCTAGATCTCAGAGACTATAAAAGCTAGAGATTCCAAACTTTTTACCAGTATTGGTGTATATCATGGGCAGAACAAGTTTACTTTAAATTTTTTATACACCTCTATTCGCCCACCCAAATCGAAAAAAACGATTTGCAAACGCATCTTTTAAGCTAGAGACTCGAATTCGGGTATATACGACGGTAATTATAGTCTCGATGATTTCGGGAAATTTGGTCGCGATCGGATGAAAAACTTGGAAGATATTTAAGAAACAGTGATGTATGGGAAAATTCATATTTCATTCTGGAGGAGAATGTGACCATGCATGGTACATTTTATCCTGTATTCGATGTTTGGACGTAATAGAATATCAACATACCAAATATACGAAAGGTGGAAAAAATCTAAAGTAAACTTGTTCTGCCCAAGATATACATACTGAGATGTAGGTGTTCAAACAGACAGCCACACATCCGGATCGACTCGGCTGGTGAGCCTTAGCAAGAATATCTTCGATTTTGGTGACCGGATGTGGATGTGGCGAAAATCTAAAATAAACTTGTTCTGCCTAAGAACTGCTACCAAGATTGGAATCTCTGGTTCTTATATTCTATAACTGATCGACTCAGCTAGTGATCCTGAGCACTAAAATATATACTTTATGGGATCGGAGATGCTTCACTCAGCCTAATACATCCATTTTCTGAAGTCAATAAACTATAATACCCTTCTTTGGGAGATACCCGCTACCCAGATCGAATATACCAAAATATACGAAAAAGTATATTTGGTATTTTTGGTGTATTTGGTATGTTGATATTCTATCACGTCCAAACATCGCATACAGTATAAAATGTACCATGCATGGTCACTATCTCCTTCAGAATGAAACCACGTGCGGCAGCATATGAATTTTCCCAAACAACACTGTTTCTTGAATATCTTCCAAGTTTTTCATCCGATCGCGACCAAATTTCCCGAAATAATCGAGACTATAATCACCGTCGTATATACCCGAATTCGAGACTCTAACTTAAAAAATGCGTTTGCAAATCGTTTTTTTCGATTTGGGTGGGCGAAAAGAGGTGTGGAAAAAATCTAAAGTAAACTTGTTATGCCCAAGATATACAACAATTCTTGTACAAAGTTTGGAATCTCTAGTTTTTATAGTCTCTGACGGATCGTCTCATCTAGTGATCCTGAGCACTAAAATATTTACTTTATGGCGTCGGAGATGCTTCCTTCAGCGTAATACATCCATTTTCTAGAGTCATTAAATTATAATACCCTTCTCACCTATGAAGACACCCGCCACCAGGTTCGAATATACTAAAAAATTCGAAAAAGTATATTTGGTATTTTTCGTATATTTGGTATGTTGATATTCTATTACGTCCAAACATCGAATACAGGATAAAATGTACCATGCATGGTCACATTCTCCTCCAGAATGAAATATGAATTTTCCCATACATCACTGTTTCTTAAATATCTTCCAAGTTTTTCATCCGATCGCGACCAAATTTCCCGAAATCATCGAGACTATAATTACCGTCGTATATACCCGAATTCGAGTCTCTAGCTTAAAAGATGCGTTTGCAAATCGTTTTTTTCGATTTGGGTGGGCGAATAGAGGTGTATAAAAAATTTAAAGTAAACTTGTTCTGCCCATGATATACACCAATACTGGTAAAAAGTTTGGAATCTCTAGCTCTTATAGTCTCTGAGATCTAGGTGTTCAAACAGACAGCCAGACATACGGATCGACTTAACTGGTTACCCTTAGCAAGAATATCTTCGATTTTGGTTAGCGAAAAGGGGTGTGGCAAAAATCTAAAATAAACTTTTTATGCCTAAGAACTGGTACCATGTTTGGAATCACTAGTTCCTATAGTCTCTGACGGATCGACTCAGCTAGTGATCCTGAGCACTAAAATATATACTATTTGGGGTCGGAGATGCTTCCTTCAGCCTAATACATCCATTTGCTGGAGTCATTAAATTATAATACCCTTCTCATCTATGGGAGATACACGCTACCCAGTTCGAATATACTAAAATATACGAAAAAGTATATTTGGTATTTTTACTATATTTGGTATGTTGATATTCTATCACGTCCAAACATCGCATACAGTATAAAATGTACCATGCATGGTCACATTCTCCTCCAGAATGAAACCACGTGCGGCAGCATATGAATTTTCCCATACATCACTGTTTCTTGAATATCTTCCAAGTTTTTCATCCGATCGCGACCAAATTTCCCAAAATAATCAAGACTATAATCACCGTCGTATATACCCGAATTCGAGACTCTAGCTTAAAAAATGCGTTTGCAAATCGTTTTTTTCGATTTGGGTGGGCGAAAAGAGGTATGGAAAAAATCTAAAGTAAACTTGTTCTACCCAAGACATACACCAATACTGGTAAAAAGTTTGGAATCTCTAGCTCTTATAGTCGCTGAGATCTAGGTGTTCAAGCAGACAGCCAGATATACGGATCGACTCAGCTGGTGACCCTTAGCAAGAATATCTTCGATTTTGGTGAGCGGAAAGGGGTGTGGCGAAAATCTAAAATAAACTTGTTCTGCCTAAGAACTGGTACCAAGTTTGGAATCTCTAGTTCCTATAGTCTCTGACGGATCGCCTCAGCTAGTGATCCTGAGCACTAAAATATATACTTTATGGGGTCGGAGATGCTTCCTTCAGCCTAATACATCCATTTTCTGGAGTCATTAAATTATAATACCCTTCTCATCTATGGGAGATACCCGCTACCCGATGCGAATATACTAAAATATACGAAAAAGTATATTTGGTATTTTTGTTGATATTCTATCACGTCCAAACATCGCATACAGTATAAAATGTACCATGCATGGTTACATTCTCCTCCAGAATGAAACCACGTGCGGCAGCATATGAATTTCCCCGTACAACGCTGTTTCTTGAATATCTTCCAAGTTTTTTATCCGATCGCGACCAAATTTTCGGAAATCATCGAGACTATAATTACCGTCGTATATACCCGAATTCGAGTCTCTAGCTTAAAAGATGCGTTTGCAAATCGTTTTTTTCGATTTGGGTGGGCGAATAGAGGTGTATAAAAAATTTAAAGTAAACTTGTTCTGCCGAAGATATACACCAATACTGGTACAAAATTTGGAATCTCTAGCTCTTATAGTCGCTAGGATCTAGGTGTTCAAACAGACAGCCAGACATACGGATCGACTTAGCTGTTTACCCTTAGCAAGAATATCTTCGATTTTGGAGAGCGGAAAGGGGTGTGGCGAAAATCTTAAATAAACTTTTTATGCCTAAGAACTGGTACCAACTTTGGAATCACTAGTTCCTATAGTCTCTGACGGATCGACTCAGCTAGTGATCCTGAGCACTAAAATATATACTATATGGGGTCGGAGATGCTTCCTTCAGCCTAATACATCCATTTTCTGGAGTCATTAAATTATAATACCCTTCTCATCTATGGGAGATACACGCTACCCAGTTCGAATATACTAAAATATACGAAAAAGTATATTTGGTATTTTTACTATATTTGGTATGTTGATATTCTATCACGTCCAAACATCGCATACAGTATAAAATGTACCATGCATGGTCACATTCTCCTCCAGAATGAAACCACGTGCGGCAGCATATGAATTTTCCCATACAACACTGATTCTTGAATATCTTCCAAGTTTTGCATCCGATCGCGACCAAATTTCCCGCAATCAGCGAGACTATATCACCGTCATATATACCCGAATTCGAGACTTTAGCTCAAAAAATGCGTTTGCAAATCGTTTTTTTCGATTTGGGTGGGCGAAAAGAGGTGTGGAAAAAATCTAAAGTAAACTTGTTATGCCCAAGATATACAACAATTCTTGTACAAAGTTTGGAATCTCTAGTTTTTATAGTCTCTGACGGATCGTCTCATCTAGTGATCCTGAGCACTAAAATATTTACTTTATGGCGTCGGAGATGCTTCCTTCAGCGTAATACATCAATTTTCTGGAGTCATTAAATTATAATACCCTTCTCACCTATGAAGACACCCGCCACCAGGTTCGAATATACTAAAAAATTCGAAAAAGTATATTTGGTATTTTTCGTATATTTGGTATGTTGATATTCTATTACGTCCAAACATCGAATACAGGATAAAATGTACCATGCATGGTCACATTCTCCTCCAGAATGAAATATGAATTTTCCCATACATCACTGTTTCTTAAATATCTTCCAAGTTTTTCATCCGATCGCGACCAAATTTCCCGAAATCATCGAGACTATAATTACCGTCGTATATACCCGAATTCGAGTCTCTAGCTTAAAAGATGCGTTTGCAAATCGTTTTTTTCGATTTGGGTGGGCGAATAGAGGTGTATAAAAAATTTAAAGTAAACTTGTTCTGCCCATGATATACACCAATACTGGTAAAAAGTTTGGAATCTCTAGCTTTTATAGTCTCTGAGATCTAGGTGTTCAAACAGACAGCCAGACATACGGATCGACTTAACTGGTTACCCTTAGCAAGAATATCTTCGATTTTGGTTAGCGAAAAGGGGTGTGGCAAAAATCTAAAATAAACTTTTTATGCCTAAGAACTGGTACCATGTTTGGAATCTCTAGTTCCTATAGTCTCTGACGGATCGACTCAGCTAGTGATCCTGAGCACTAAAATATATACTATTTGGGGTCGGAGATGCTTCCTTCAGCCTAATACATCCATTTGCTGGAGTCATTAAATTATAATACCCTTCTCATCTATGGGAGATACACGCTACCCAGTTCGAATATACTAAAATATACGAAAAAGTATATTTGGTATTTTTACTATATTTGGTATGTTGATATTCTATCACGTCCAAACATCGCATACAGTATAAAATGTACCATGCATGGTCACATTCTCCTCCAGAATGAAACCACGTGCGGCAGCATATGAATTTTCCCATACATCACTGTTTCTTGAATATCTTCCAAGTTTTTCATCCGATCGCGACCAAATTTCCCAAAATAATCAAGACTATAATCACCGTCGTATATACCCGAATTCGAGACTCTAGCTTAAAAAATGCGTTTGCAAATCGTTTTTTTCGATTTGGGTGGGCGAAAAGAGGTATGGAAAAAATCTAAAGTAAACTTGTTCTACCCAAGACATACACCAATACTGGTAAAAAGTTTGGAATCTCTAGCTCTTATAGTCGCTGAGATCTAGGTGTTCAAGCAGACAGCCAGATATACGGATCGACTCAGCTGGTGACCCTTAGCAAGAATATCTTCGATTTTGGTGAGCGGAAAGGGGTGTGGCGAAAATCTAAAATAAACTTGTTCTGCCTAAGAACTGGTACCAAGTTTGGAATCTCTAGTTCCTATAGTCTCTGACGGATCGCCTCAGCTAGTGATCCTGAGCACTAAAATATATACTTTATGGGGTCGGAGATGCTTCCTTCAGCCTAATACATCCATTTTCTGGAGTCATTAAATTATAATACCCTTCTCATCTATGGGAGATACCCGCTACCCGATGCGAATATACTAAAATATACGAAAAAGTATATTTGGTATTTTTGTTGATATTCTATCACGTCCAAACATCGCATACAGTATAAAATGTACCATGCATGGTTACATTCTCCTCCAGAATGAAACCACGTGCGGCAGCATATGAATTTCCCCCGTACAACGCTGTTTCTTGAATATCTTCCAAGTTTTTTATCCGATCGCGACCAAATTTTCGGAAATCATCGAGACTATAATTACCGTCGTATATACCCGAATTCGAGTCTCTAGCTTAAAAGATGCGTTTGCAAATCGTTTTTTTCGATTTGGGTGGGCGAATAGAGGTGTATAAAAAATTTAAAGTAAACTTGTTCTGCCGAAGATATACACCAATACTGGTACAAAATTTGGAATCTCTAGCTCTTATAGTCGCTAGGATCTAGGTGTTCAAACAGACAGCCAGACATACGGATCGACTTAGCTGTTTACCCTTAGCAAGAATATCTTCGATTTTGGAGAGCGGAAAGGGGTGTGGCGAAAATCTTAAATAAACTTTTTATGCCTAAGAACTGGTACCAACTTTGGAATCACTAGTTCCTATAGTCTCTGACGGATCGACTCAGCTAGTGATCCTGAGCACTAAAATATATACTATATGGGGTCGGAGATGCTTCCTTCAGCCTAATACATCCATTTTCTGGAGTCATTAAATTATAATACCCTTCTCATCTATGGGAGATACACGCTACCCAGTTCGAATATACTAAAATATACGAAAAAGTATATTTGGTATTTTTACTATATTTGGTATGTTGATATTCTATCACGTCCAAACATCGCATACAGTATAAAATGTACCATGCATGGTCACATTCTCCTCCAGAATGAAACCACGTGCGGCAGCATATGAATTTTCCCATACAACACTGATTCTTGAATATCTTCCAAGTTTTGCATCCGATCGCGACCAAATTTCCCGCAATCAGCGAGACTATATCACCGTCATATATACCCGAATTCGAGACTTTAGCTCAAAAAATGCGTTTGCAAATCGTTTTTTTCGATTTGGGTGGGCGAAAAGAGGTGTGGAAAAAATCTAAAGTAAACTTGTTATGCCCAAGATATACAACAATTCTTGTACAAAGTTTGGAATCTCTAGTTTTTATAGTCTCTGACGGATCGTCTCATCTAGTGATCCTGAGCACTAAAATATTTACTTTATGGCGTCGGAGATGCTTCCTTCAGCGTAATACATCAATTTTCTGGAGTCATTAAATTATAATACCCTTCTCACCTATGAAGACACCCGCCACCAGGTTCGAATATACTAAAAAATTCGAAAAAGTATATTTGGTATTTTTCGTATATTTGGTATGTTGATATTCTATTACGTCCAAACATCGAATACAGGATAAAATGTACCATGCATGGTCACATTCTCCTCCAGAATGAAATATGAATTTTCCCATACATCACTGTTTCTTAAATATCTTCCAAGTTTTTCATCCGATCGCGACCAAATTTCCCGAAATCATCGAGACTATAATTACCGTCGTATATACCCGAATTCGAGTCTCTAGCTTAAAAGATGCGTTTGCAAATCGTTTTTTTCGATTTGGGTGGGCGAATAGAGGTGTATAAAAAATTTAAAGTAAACTTGTTCTGCCCATGATATACACCAATACTGGTAAAAAGTTTGGAATCTCTAGCTTTTATAGTCTCTGAGATCTAGGTGTTCAAACAGACAGCCAGACATACGGATCGACTTAACTGGTTACCCTTAGCAAGAATATCTTCGATTTTGGTTAGCGAAAAGGGGTGTGGCAAAAATCTAAAATAAACTTTTTATGCCTAAGAACTGGTACCATGTTTGGAATCTCTAGTTCCTATAGTCTCTGACGGATCGACTCAGCTAGTGATCCTGAGCACTAAAATATATACTATTTGGGGTCGGAGATGCTTCCTTCAGCCTAATACATCCATTTGCTGGAGTCATTAAATTATAATACCCTTCTCATCTATGGGAGATACACGCTACCCAGTTCGAATATACTAAAATATACGAAAAAGTATATTTGGTATTTTTACTATATTTGGTATGTTGATATTCTATCACGTCCAAACATCGCATACAGTATAAAATGTACCATGCATGGTCACATTCTCCTCCAGAATGAAACCACGTGCGGCAGCATATGAATTTTCCCATACATCACTGTTTCTTGAATATCTTCCAAGTTTTTCATCCGATCGCGACCAAATTTCCCAAAATAATCAAGACTATAATCACCGTCGTATATACCCGAATTCGAGACTCTAGCTTAAAAAATGCGTTTGCAAATCGTTTTTTTCGATTTGGGTGGGCGAAAAGAGGTATGGAAAAAATCTAAAGTAAACTTGTTCTACCCAAGACATACACCAATACTGGTAAAAAGTTTGGAATCTCTAGCTCTTATAGTCGCTGAGATCTAGGTGTTCAAGCAGACAGCCAGATATACGGATCGACTCAGCTGGTGACCCTTAGCAAGAATATCTTCGATTTTGGTGAGCGGAAAGGGGTGTGGCGAAAATCTAAAATAAACTTGTTCTGCCTAAGAACTGGTACCAAGTTTGGAATCTCTAGTTCCTATAGTCTCTGACGGATCGCCTCAGCTAGTGATCCTGAGCACTAAAATATATACTTTATGGGGTCGGAGATGCTTCCTTCAGCCTAATACATCCATTTTCTGGAGTCATTAAATTATAATACCCTTCTCATCTATGGGAGATACCCGCTACCCGATGCGAATATACTAAAATATACGAAAAAGTATATTTGGTATTTTTAGTATATTTGGTATGTTGATATTCTATCACGTCCAAACATCGCATACAGTATAAAATGTACCATGCATGGTCACTATCTCCTTCAGAATGAAACCACGTGCGGCAGCATATGAATTTTCCCAAACAACACTGTTTCTTGAATATCTTCCAAGTTTTTCATCCGATCGCGACCAAATTTCCCGAAATCATCGAGCCTATAATTACCGTCGAATATACCCGAATTCGAGACTTTAGCTTAAAAAATGCGTTTGCAAATCGTTTTTTTCGATTTGGGTGGGCGAAAAGAGGTGTGGAAAAAATCTAAAGTAAACTTGTTCTGCCCAAGATATACATACTGAGATGTAGGTGTTCAAACAGACAGCCACACATCCGGATCGACTCGGCTGGTGACCCTTAGCAAGAATATCTTCGATTTTGGTGACCGGAAAGGGGTGTGGCGAAAATCTAAAATAAACTTGTTCTGCCTAAGAACTGCTACCAAGATTGGAATCTCTGGTTCTTATATTCTATGACTGATCGACTCAGCTGGTGATCCTGAGCACTAATATATATACTTTATGGGATCGGAGATGCTTCACTCAGCCTAATACATCCATTTTCTGAAGTCATTAAACTTTAATACCCTTCACATCTATAGGAGATACCCGCTACCCAGATCGAATATACCAAAATATACGAAAAAGTATATTTGGTATTTTTGTTGATATTCTATCACGTCCAAACATCGCATACAGTATAAAATGTACCATGCATGGTTACATTCTCCTCCAGAATGAAACCACGTGCGGCAGCATATGAATTTCCCCGTACAACGCTGTTTCTTGAATATCTTCCAAGTTTTTCATCCGATCGCGACCAAATTTTCGGAAATCATCGAGACTATAATTACCGTCGTATATACCCGAATTCGAGTCTCTAGCTTAAAAGATGCGTTTGCAAATCGTTTTTTTCGATTTGGGTGGGCGAATAGAGGTGTATAAAAAATTTAAAGTAAACTTGTTCTGCCCATGATATACACCAATACTGGTAAAAAGTTTGGAATCTCTAGACCTTAGAGTCGTTGAGATCTAGGTGTTCAAGCAGACAGCCAGACACACGGATCGTCTCAGCTGGTGACCCTTAGCAAGAATATCTTCGATTTGGGTGAGCGGAAAGGGGTGTTTCGAAAATCTGAAATAAACTTGTTCTGCCTAAGAACTGGTATCAAGTTTGGAATCTCTAGTTCCTATAGTCTCTGACGTATCGACTCAGCTTGTGATCCTGAGCACTAAAATATATACTTTATGGGCTCGGAGATGCTTCACGCAGCCTAATACATCCATTTTCTGAAGTCATTAAACTATAATACCCTTCTCATCTATGGGAGATACCCGCTACCCGATTCGAATATACTAAAATATACGAAAAAGTATATTTGGTATTTTTGGTATATGTTGTATGTTGATATTCTATCACGTCCAAACATTGCATACAGTATAAAATGTACCATGCATGATCACATTCTCCTCCAGAATGAAACCACGTGCGGCAGCATATGAATTTCCCCATACAACACTGTTTCTTGAATATCTTCCAAGTTTTTCATCCGATCGCGACCAAATTTCCCGAAATCATCGAGACAATAATTACCGTCGAATATACCCGAATTAGAGTCTAGCTTAAAAGATGCGTTTGCGAATCGTTTTTTTCGATTTGGGTAGGCGAAAAGAGGTGTGGGAAAAATCTAAAGTAAACTTGTTCTGCCCAAGATTTACACATAGGTGTACAAAGTTTGAAATCTCTATATCTTATAGTCGCTAAGATCTAGGTGTTCAAACAGACAGTCAGACATACGGATCGACTTAGCTGGTTACCCTTAGCAAGAATATCTTCGATTTTGGTGAGCGGAAAGGGGTGTGGCGGAAATCTAAAATAAACTTTTTCTGCCTAAGAACTGGTACCAAGTTTGGAATCTCTAGTTCTTATAGTCTCTGACGGATCGACTCAGCTAGTGATCCTGAGCACTAAAATAAATACTTTATGGTATCAGAGATGCTTCACTCAGCCTAATACATCCATTTTCTGAAGTCATTAAACTATAATACCCTTCTCATCTATGGGAGATACCCGCTACCCGATTCGAATATTCTAAAATACACGAAAAAGTATATTTGGTATTTTTGATATATTTGGTATGTTGATATTCTATCACGTCCAAACATCGCATACAGTATAAAATGTACCATGCATGATCACATTCTCCTCCAGAATGAAACCACGTGCGGCAGCATATGAATTTCCCCATACAACACTGTTTCTTGAATATCTTCCAAGGTTTTCATCCGATCGCGACCAAATTTCCCGAAATCATCGAGACTATAATTACCGTCATATATACCCGAATTCGAGTCTCTAACTTAAAAGATGCGTTTGCGAATCGTTTTTTTCGATTTGGGTGGGCGAAAAGAGGTGTGGAAAAAATCTAAAGTAAACTTGTTCTGCCCAAGATTTACACCTATACTGGTACAAAGTTTGAAATCTCTATCTCTTATAGTCGCTGAGATCTAGGTGTTCAAACAGACAGCCAGACATACGGATCGACTTAGCTGGTTACCCTTAGCAAGAATATCTTCGATTTTGGTGGGCTGAAAGGGGTGGGGCGAAAATCTAAAATAAACTTGTTCTGCCTAGGAACTGCTACCAAGTTTGGAATCTCAAGTTCTTATAGTCTCTGACGGATCGACTCAGCTAGTGATCCTGAGCACTAAAATATATACTTTAAGGGGTCGGAGATGCTTCCTTCAGCCTAATACATCCATTTTCTGGAGTCATTAAATTATAATACCCTTCTCATCTATGGGAGATACCCGCTACACAGTTCGAATATACTAAAATATACGAAAAAAAATTTCCCGAAATCATCAAAACTAAAATTGCCGTAGTATATACCAGAATTCAAGACTCTTGCTCCAAAAATGCGTTTGCAAATCGTTTTTTTTCGTTTTTAAAGTAAACTTTTTCTGCCCAAGATATACACCAATTCTGGTACAAAAGTTGAAATCTCTAGCTCTTGTAGTCGCTAAGATCTAGGTGTTCAAACAGACAGCAAGACATACGGATCGACTTAGCTGGTTACCCTTAGCAAGAATGTCTTCGATTTTGGTGAGCGCAAAGGGGTGTGACGAAAATCTAAAATAAACTTGTTCTGCCTAAGAACTGGTCCCAAGTTTGGAATCTCTAGTTCTTATAGTCTCTGACGGAAGGACTCAGATAGTGACCCTTAGCAAGAATATCTTCGATTTTGGTGATCGGTAAGGGGTGTGGCGAAAATCTAAAATAAACTTGTTCTGCCTAAGAAATGGTACCAAGTTTGAAATCTCTAGTTCTTATAGTCTCTGACGGATCGACTCAGCTAGTGATCCTGAGTACTAAAATATATACTTTATGGGGTCGGAGATGCTTCCTTCACCCTAATACATCCATTTTTTGGAGTCATTAAATAATAATACCCTTCTCATCTATGGGAGATACCCGCTACCCAGTTCGAATATACTAAAATATACGAAAAAGTATATTTGGTATTTTTAATATATTTGGTATGTTGATATTCTATCACGTCCAAACATCGCATACAGTATAAAATGTACCATGCATGGTCACATTCTCCTCCAGAATGAAACCACGTGCGGCAGCATATGAATTTTCCCAAACAACACTGTTTCTTGAATATCTTCCAAGTTTTTCATCCGATCGCGACCAAATTTCCCGAAATAATCGAGACTATAATCACTGTCGTATATACCCGAATTCGAGACTCTAGCTTAAAAAATGCGTTTGCAAATCGCTTTTTTCGATTTGGGTGGGCGAAAAGAGGTGTGGAAAAAATCTAAAGTAAACTTGTTCTACCCAAGACATACACCAATACTGGTAAAAAGTTTGGAATCTCTAGCTCTTATAGTCGCTGAGATCTAGGTGTTCAAACAGACAGCCAGACATACGGATCGTCTCAGCTGGTGACCTTTAGCAAGAATAACTTCGATTTTGGTGAGCGGAAAGGGGTGTGGCGAAAATCTAAAAGAAACTTGTTCTGCCTAAGAACTGGTACCAAGTTGGGAATCTTTAGTTCTTATAGTCTCTGAAGGATCGACACAGCGAGTGATCCTGAGCACTAAAATATATACTTTATGGGGTCGGAGATGCTTCCTTCAGCCTAATACATCCATTTTCTGGAGCCATTAAATTGTAATACCCTTCTCATCTATGGGAGATACCCGCTACCCGATGCGAATATACTAAAATATACAAAAAAGGATATTTGGTATTTTTAGTATATTTGGTATGTTGATATTCTATCACGTCCAAACATCGCATACAGTATAAAATGTACCATGCATGGTCACATTCTCCTCCAGAATGAAACCACGTGCGGCAGCATATGAATTTCCCCATACAACACTGTTTCTTGAATATCTTCCAAGTTTTTCATCCGATCGCGACCAAATTTCCCGAAATCATCGAGACTATAATTACCGTCGAATATACCCGAATTCGAGTCTCTAGCTTAAAAGATGCGTTTGCGAATCGTTTTTTTCGATTTGGGTAGGCGAAAAGAGGTGTGGGAAAAATCTAAAGTAAACTTGTTCTGCCCAAGATTTACACCTATATTGGTACAAAGTTTGAAATCTCTATATCTTATAGTCGCTAAGATCTAGGTGTTCAAACAGACAGTCAGACATACGGATCGACTTAGCTGGTTACCCTTAGCAAGAATATCTTCGATTTTGGTGAGCGGAAAGGGGTGTGGCGAAAATCTAAAATAAACTTTTTCTGCCTAAGAACTGGTACCAAGTTTGGAATCTCTAGTTCTTATAGTCTCTGACGGATCGACTCAGCTAGTGATCCTGAGCACTAAAATAAATACTTTATGGTATCAGAGATGCTTCACTCAGCCTAATACATCCATTGTCTGAAGTCATTAAACTATAATACCCTTCTCATCTATGGGAGATACCCGCTACCCGATTCGAATATTCTAAAATATACGAAAAAGTATATTTGGTATTTTTGGTATATTTGGTATGTTGATATTCTATCACGTCCAAACATCGCATACAGTATAAAATGTACCATGCATGATCACATTCTCCTCCAGAATGAAACCACGTGCGGCAGCATATGAATTTCCCCATACAACACTGTTTCTTGAATATCTTCCAAGGTTTTCATCCGATCGCGACCAAATTTCCCGAAATCATCGAGACTATAATTACCGTCATATATACCCGAATTCGAGTCTCTAACTTAAAAGATGCGTTTGCGAATCGTTTTTTTCGATTTGGGTGGGCGAAAAGAGGTGTGGAAAAAATCTAAAGTAAACTTGTTCTGCCCAAGATTTACACCTATACTGGTACAAAGTTTGAAATCTCTATCTCTTATAGTCGCTGAGATCTAGGTGTTCAAACAGACAGCCAGACATACGGATCGACTTAGCTGGTTACCCTTAGCAAGAATATCTTCGATTTTGGTGGGCTGAAAGGGGTGGGGCGAAAATCTAAAATAAACTTGTTCTGCCTAAGAACTGCTACCAAGTTTGGAATCTCAAGTTCTTATAGTCTCTGACGGATCGACTCAGCTAGTGATCCTGAGCACTAAAATATATACTTTATGGGGTCGGAGATGCTTCCTTCAGCCTAATACATCCATTTTCTGGAGTCATTAAATTATAATACCCTTCTCATCTATGGGAGATACCCGCTACACAGTTCGAATATACTAAAATATACGAAAAAAAATTTCCCGAAATCATCAAAACTAAAATTGCCGTAGTATATACCAGAATTCAAGACTCTTGCTCCAAAAATGCGTTTGCAAATCGTTTTTTTCGTTTTTAAAGTAAACTTTTTCTGCCCAAGATATACACCAATTCTGGTACAAAAGTTGAAATCTCTAGCTCTTGTAGTCGCTAAGATCTAGGTGTTCAAACAGACAGCAAGACATACGGATCGACTTAGCTGGTTACCCTTAGCAAGAATATCTTCGATTTTGGTGAGCGCAAAGGGGTGTGACGAAAATCTAAAATAAACTTGTTCTGCCTAAGAACTGGTCCCAAGTTTGGAATCTCTAGTTCTTATAGTCTCTGACGGAAGGACTCAGATAGTGACTCTTAGCAAGAATATCTTCGATTTTGGTGATCGGTAAGGGGTGTGGCGAAAATCTAAAATAAACTTGTTCTGCCTAAGAAATGGTACCAAGTTTGAAATCTCTAGTTCTTATAGTCTCTGACGGATCGACTCAGCTAGTGATCCTGAGTACTAAAATATATACTTTATGGGGTCGGAGATGCTTCCTTCACCCTAATACATCCATTTTTTGGAGTCATTAAATAATAATACCCTTCTCATCTATGGGAGATACCCGCTACCCAGTTCGAATATACTAAAATATACGAAAAAGTATATTTGGTATTTTTAATATATTTGGTATGTTGATATTCTATCACGTCCAAACATCGCATACAGTATAAAATGTACCATGCATGGTCACATTCTCCTCCAGAATGAAACCACGTGCGGCAGCATATGAATTTTCCCAAACAACACTGTTTCTTGAATATCTTCCAAGTTTTTCATCCGATCGCGACCAAATTTCCCGAAATAATCGAGACTATAATCACTGTCGTATATACCCGAATTCGAGACTCTAGCTTAAAAAATGCGTTTGCAAATCGTTTTTTTCGATTTGGGTGGGCGAAAAGAGGTGTGGAAAAAATCTAAAGTAAACTTTTTCTGCCCAAGATATACACCAATACTGGTAAAAAGTTTGGAATCTCTAGCTCTTATAGTCGCTGAGATCTAGGTGTTCAAACAGACAGCCAGACATACGGATCGTCTCAGCTGGTGACCTTTAGCAAGAATAACTTCGATTTTGGTGAGCGGAAAGGGGTGTGGCGAAAATCTAAAAGAAACTTGTTCTGCATAAGAACTGGTACCAAGTTGGGAATCTTTAGTTTTTATAGTCTCTGAAGGATCGACACAGCGAGTGATCCTGAGCACTAAAATATATACTTTATGGGGTCGGAGATGCTTCCTTCAGCCTAATACATCCATTTTCTGGAGCCATTAAATTGTAATACCCTTCTCATCTATGGGAGATACCCGCTACCCGATGCGAATATACTAAAATATACGAAAAAGGATATTTGGTATTTTTAGTATATTTGGTATGTTGATATTCTATCACGTCCAAACATCGCATACAGTATAAAATGTACCATGCATGGTCACATTCTCCTCCAGAATGAAACCACGTGCGGCAGCATATGAATTTTCCCATACATCACTGTTTCTTGAATATCTTCCAAGTTTTTCATCCGATCGCGACCAAATTTCCCAAAATAATCAAGACTATAATCACCGTCGTATATACCCGAATTCGAGACTCTAGCTTAAAAATGCGTTTGCAAATCGTTTTTTTCGATTTGGGTGGGCGAAAAGAGGTGTAGAAAAATCTAAAGTAAACTTGTTCTGCCCAAGATATACACTAATACCGGTAAAAAGTTTGGAATCTCTAGCTCTTATAGTCGCTGAGATCTAGGTGTTCAAACAGACAGCCAGACATACGGATCGACTCGGCTGGTGACCCCTAGCAAGAATATATTCGATTTTGGTGAGCGGAAAGGGGTGTGGCGAAAATCTAAAATAAACTTTTTAGGCCTAAGAAATGGTACCAAGTTTGGAATCTCTAGTTCTTATAGTCTCTGACGGATCGACTCAGCTAGTGATCCTGAGCACTAAAATATATACTTTATGGGGTCGGAGATGCTTCCTTCACCCTAATACATCCATTTTTTGGAGTCATTAAATAATAATACCCTTCTCATCTATGGGAGATACCCGCTACCCAGTTCGAATATACTAAAATATACGAAAAAGTATATTTGGTATCTTTGGTATATATGGTATGTTGATATTCTATAACGTCCAAACATCGCATACAGTATAAAATGTACCATGCATGGTCACATTCTCCTCCAGAATGAAACCACGTGCGGCAGCATATGAATTTTCCCATACATCACTGTTTCTTGAATATCTTCCAAGTTTTTCATCCGATCGCGACCAAATTTCCCAAAATAATCAAGACTATAATCACCGTCGTATATACCCGAATTCGAGACTCTAGCTTAAAAAATGCGTTTGCAAATCGTTTTTTTCGATTTGGGTGGGCGAAAAGAGGTGTAGAAAAAATCTAAAGTAAACTTGTTCTGCCCAAGATATACACCAATACCGGTAAAAAGTTTGGAATCTCTAGCTCTTATAGTCGCTGAGATCTAGGTGTTCAAACAGACAGCCAGACATACGGATCGACTCGGCTGGTGACCCCTAGCAAGAATATATTCGATTTTGGTGAGCGGAAAGGGGTGTGGCGAAAATCTAAAATAAACTTTTTATGCCTAAGAAATGGTACCAAGTTTGGAATCTCTAGTTCTTATAGTCTCTGACGGATCGACTCAGCTAGTGATCCTGAGCACTAAAATATATACTTTATGGGGTCGGAGATGCTTCCTTCACCCTAATACATCCATTTTTTGGAGTCATTAAATTATAATACTTTTCTCATCTATGGGAGATATCCGCTACCCAGTTCGAATATACTAAAATATACGAAAAAGTATATTTGGTATTTTTAGTATATTTGGTATGTTGATATTCTTTCACGTCCAAACATCGCATACAGTATAAAATGTACCATGCATGGTCACATTCTCCTTCAGAATGAAACCACGTGCAGCAGCATATGAATTTTCCCATACAACACTGTTTCTTGAATATCTTCCAAGTTTTTCATTCGATCGCGACCAAATTTCCTGAAATAAACGAGACTATAATCACCGTCGTATATACCCGAGTTCGAGACTTTAGCTCAAAAAATGCGTTTGCAAATCGTTTTTTTCGATTTGGGTGGGCGAAAAGAGGTGTGGAAAAAATCTAAAGTAAACTTGTTCTGCCCAAGATATACACCAATACTGGTAAAAAGTTTGGAATCTCTAGACCTTAGAGTCGTTGAGATCTAGGTGTTCAAGCAGACAGCCAGACATACGGATCGTCTCAGCTGGTGACCCTTAGCAAGAATATCTTCGATTTTGGTGAGCGCAAAGGGGTGTGGCGAAAATCTAAAATAAACTTGTTCTGCCTAAGAACTGGTACCAAGTTTGGAATCTCTAGTTTTTATAGTCTCTGACGGATGGACTCAGATAGTGATCCAGAGCACTAAAATATATACTTAATGGGGTCGGAGAGGCTTTCTTCACCCAAATACATCCATTTTCTGGAGTTGTTAAATTATAATACCCTTCTCACCTATAGGAGATACCCGCTACCCAGTTCGAATATACTAAATTACACGAAACAATATATTTGGTATTTTTGGTATATTTGGTATGTTGATATTCTATCACGTCCAAACATCGCATACAGTATAAAATGTACCATGCATGGTCATATGCTCCTCCAGAATGAAACCACGTGCGGCAGCATATGAATTTTCCCATACAACAATGTTTCTTGAATATCTTCCAAGTTTTTCATTCGATCGCGACCAAATTTCCCGAAATCATCGAGACTATAGTCACCGTCGTATATACCCGAATTCGAGTCTCTAGCTTAAAAGATGCGTTTGCGCATCGCTTTCGATTTGAGTGGGCGAAAAGAGATGTGGAAAAAATCTAAAGTAAACTTGTTCTGCCCAAGATATACACCAATTCTTGTACAAAGTTTGGAATCTCTAGCTCTTATAGTCTCCGAGATCTAGGTGTTCAAACAGACAGCCAGACATACGGATCGACTCAGCTGGTGACCCTTAGCAAGAATATCTTCGATTTTGGTGAACGGAAAGGGGTGTGCCGAAAATCTAAAATAAACTTCTTCTGCCTAAGAACTGGTACCAAGTTTGGAATCTCTAGTTCTTATAGTCTCTGACGGATCGACTCAGATAGTGACCCTTAGCAAGAATATCTTCGATTTTGGTGAGCGGAAAGGGGTGTGGCGAAAATCTTAAATAAACTTGTTCTGCATAAGAGCTGGTACCAAGTTGGGAATCTCTAGTTCTTATAGTCTCTGAAGGATCGAAACAGCGAGTGATCCTGAGCACTAAAATATATACTTTATGGAGTCGGAGATGCTTCCTTCACCATAATACATCAATTTTCTGGAGTCATTAAATTATAATACCCTTCTCATCTATGGGAGATACCCCCTACACAGTTCGAATATACTAAAATATACGAAAAAGTATATTTGGTATTTGTGGTATATTTGGTATGTTGATATTCTATTACGTCCAAACATCGCATACAGTATAAAATGTACCATGCATGGTCACATGCTCCTCCAGAATGAAACCACGTGCGGCAGCATATGAATTTTCCCATACAACACTGTTTCTTGAATATCTTCCAAGTTTTTCATCCGATCGCGACCAAATTTCCCGAAATCATCAAGACTATAATTACCGTAGTATATACCCGAATTCGAGTCTCTAGCTTAAAAGATGCGTTTGCGAATCGTTTTTTCGATTTGGGTGGGCGAAAAGAGATGTGGAAAAAATCTAAAATAAACTTGTTATGCCCAAGATATACACCAATTCTTGTACAAAGTTTGGAATCTCTAGCTCTTATAGTCTCTGAGATCTAGGTGTTCAAACAGACAGTCAGACATACGGATCGACTTAGCTGGTTACCCTTAGCAAGAATATCTTCGATTTTGGTGAACGGAAAGGGGTGTGCCGAAAATCTAAAATAAACATTTTCTGCCTAAGAAATGGTACCAAGTTTGGAATCTCTAGTTCTTATAGTCTCTGACGGATCGACTCAGCTAGTGATCCTGAGCACTAAAATATATACTTTATGGGCTCGGAGATGCTTCACTCAGCCTAATACATCCATTTTCTGAAGTCATTAAACTATAATACCCTTCTCATCTATGGGAGATACCCGCTACCCGATTCGAATATACTAAAATATACGAAAAAGTATATTTGGTATTTTTGGTATATTTGGTATGTTGATATTCTATCACGTCCAAACATCGCATACAGTATAAAATGTACCATGCATGATCACATTCTCCTCCAGAATGAAACCACGTGCGGCAGCATATGAATTTCCCCATACAACACTGTTTCTTGAATATCTTCCAAGTTTTTCATCCGATCGCGACCAAATTTCCCGAAATCATCGAGACTATAATTACCGTCGAATATACCCGAATTCGAGTCTCTAGCTTAAAACATGCGTTTGCGAATCGTTTTTTTCGATTTGGGTGGGCGAAAAGAGGTGTGGGAAAAATCTAAAGTAAACTTGTTCTGCCCAAGATTTACACCTATACTGGTACAAAGTTTGAAATCTCTATATCTTATAGTCGCTAAGATCTAGGTGTTCAAACAGACAGTCAGACATACGGATCGACTTAGCTGGTTACCCTTAGCAAGAATATCTTCGATTTTGGTGAGCGGAAAGGGGTGTGGCGAAAATCTAAAATAAACTTGTTCTGCCTAAGAACTGGTACCAAGTTTGGAATCTCTAGTTCCTATAGTCTCTGACGTATCGACTCAGCTAGTGATCCTGAGCACTAAAATAAATACTTTATGGGGTCGGAGATGCTTCACTCAGCCTAATACATCCATTTTCTGAAGTCATTAAACTATAATACCCTTCTCATCTATGGGAGATACCCGCTACCCGATTCGAATATACTAAAATATACGAAAAAGTATATTTGGTATTTTTGGTATATTTGGTATGTTGATATTCTATCACGTCCAAACATCGCATACAGTATAAAATGTACCATGCATGATCACATTCTCCACCAGAATGAAACCACGTGCGGCAGCATATGAATTTCCCCATACAACACTGTTTCTTGAATATCTTCCAAGGTTTTCATCCGATCGCGACCAAATTTCCCGAAATCATCGAGACTATAATTACCGTCGAATATACCCGAATTCGAGTCTCTAGCTTAAAAGATGCGTTTGCGAATCGTTTTTTTCGATTTGGGTGGGCGAAAAGAGGTGTGGGAAAAATCTAAAGTAAACTTGTTCTGCCCAAGATTTACACCTATACTGGTACAAAGTTTGAAATCTCTATATCTTATAGTCGCTAAGATCTAGGTGTTTAAACAGACAGTCAGACATACCGATCGACTTAGCTGGTTACCCTTAGCAAGAATATCTTCGATTTTGGTGAGCGGAAAGGGGTGTGGCGAAAATCTAAAATAAACTTTTTCTGCCTAAGAACTGGTACCAAGTTTGGAATCTCTAGTTCTTATAGTCTCTGACGGATCGACTCAGCTAGTGATCCTGAGCACTAAAATATATACTTTATGGGGTCGGAGATGCTTCACTCAGCCTAATACATCCATTTTCTGAAGTCATTAAACTATAATACCCTTCTCATCTATGGGAGATACCCGCTACCCGATTCGAATATACTAAAATATACGAAAAAGTATATTTGGTATTTTTGGTATATTTGGTATGTTGATATTCTATCACGTCCAAACATCGCATACAGTATAAAATGTACCATGCATGATCACATTCTCCTCCAGAATGAAACCACGTGCGGCAGCATATGAATTTCCCCATACAACACTGTTTCTTGAATATCTTCCAAGTTTTTCATCCGATCGCGACCAAATTTCCCGAAATCATCGAGACTATAATTACCGTCGAATATACCCGAATTCGAGTCTCTAGCTTAAAAAATGCGTTTGCAATCGTTTTTTTCGATTTGGGTGGGCGAAAAGAGGTGTGGAAAAAATCTAAAGTAAACTTGTTCTGCCCAAGATATACACCTATACTGGTACAAAGTTTGAAATCTCTATATCTTATAGTCGCTAAGATCTAGGTGTTCAAACAGACAGTCAGACATACGGATCGACTTAGCTGGTTACCCTTAGCAAGAATATCTTCGATTTTGGTGAGCGGAAAGGGGTGTGGCGAAAATCTAAAATAAACTTGTTCTGCCTAAGAACTGGTACCAAGTTTGGAATCTCTAGTTCCTATAGTCTCTGACGTATCGACTCAGCTAGTGATCCTGAGCACTAAAATAAATACTTTATGGGGTCGGAGATGCTTCACTCAGCCTAATACATCCATTTTCTGAAGTCATTAAACTATAATACCCTTCTCATCTATGGGAGATACCCGCTACCCGATTCGAATATACTAAAATATACGAAAAAGTATATTTGGTATTTTTGATATATTTGGTATGTTGATATTCTATCACGTCCAAACATCGCATACAGTATAAAATGTACCATGCATGATCACATTCTCGTCCAGAATGAAACCACGTGCGGCAGCATATGAATTTCCCCATACAACACTGTTTCTTGAATATCTTCCAAGGTTTTCATCCGATCGCGACCAAATTTCCCGAAATCATCGAGACTATAATTACCGTCGAATATACCCGAATTCGAGTCTCTAGCTTAAAAGATGCGTTTGCGAATCGTTTTTTTCGATTTGGGTAGGCGAAAAGAGGTGTGGGAAAAATCTAAAGTAAACTTGTTCTGCCCAAGATTTACACCTATACTGGTACAAAGTTTGAAATCTCTATATCTTATAGTCGCTAAGATCTAGGTGTTCAAACAGACAGTCAGACATACGGATCGACTTAGCTGGTTACCCTTAGCAAGAATATCTTCGATTTTGGTGAGCGGAAAGGGGTGTGGCGAAAATCTAAAATAAACTTTTTCTGCCTAAGAACTGGTACCAAGTTTGGAATCTCTAGTTCTTATAGTCTCTGACGGATCGACTCAGCTAGTGATCCTGAGCACTAAAATATATACCTTATGGGGTCGGAGATGCTTCACTCAGCCTAATACATCCATTTTCTGAAGTCATTAAACTATAATACCCTTCTCATCTATGGGAGATACCCGCTACCCGATTCGAATATACTAAAATATACGAAAAAGTATATTTGGTATTTTTGGTATATGTTGTATGTTGATATTCTATCACGTCCAAACATCGCATACAGTATAAAATGTACCTTGCATGATCACATTCTCCTCCAGAATGAAACCACGTGCGGCAGCATATGAATTTCCCCATACAACACTGTTTCTTGAATATCTTCCAAGTTTTTCATCCGATCGCGACCAAATTTCCCGAAATCATCGAGACTATAATTACCGTCGAATATACCCGAATTCGAGTCTCTAGCTTAAAAGATGCGTTTGCGAATCTTTTTTTCGATTTGGGTAGGCGAAAAGAGGTGTGGGAAAAATCTAAAGTAAACTTGTTCTGCCCAAGATTTACACCTATACTGGTACAAAGTTTGAAATCTCTATATCTTATAGTCGCTAAGATCTAGGTGTTCAAACAGACATACGGATCGACTTAGCTGGTTACCCTTAGCAAGAATATCTTCGATTTTGGTGAGCGGAAAGGGGTGTGGCGAAAATCTAAAATAAACTTTTTATGCCTAAGAACTGGTACCAAGTTTGGAATCACAAGTTCCTATAGTCTCTGACGGATCGACTCAGCTAGTGATCCTGAGCACTAAAATATATACTTTATGGGGTCGGAGATGCTTCCTTCAGCCTAATACATTCATTTGCTGGAGTCATTAAAGTATAATACCCTTCTCATCTATGGGAGTTACACGCTACCCGATTCGAATATACTAAAATATACGAAAAAGTATATTTGGTATTTTTACAATATTTAGTATGTTGATATTCTATCACGTCCAAACATCGCATACAGTATAAAATGTACCATGCATGGTCACATTCTCCTCCAGAATGAAACCACGTGCGGCAGCATATGAATTTCCCCATACATCACTGTTAAATAACTTAAAAATCTTAAAAGTAAATATCTTAAAAGTTTTTCATCCGATCGCGACCAAATTTCCCAAAATAATCAAGACTATAATCACCGTCGTATATACCCGAATTCGAGACTCTAGCTTAAAAAATGCGTTTGCAAATCGTTTTTTTCGATTTGCGTGGGCGAAAAGAGGTGTGGAAAAAATCTAAAGTAAACTTGTTCTACCCAAGACATACACCAATACTGGTAAAAAGTTTGGAATCTCTAGCTCTTATAGTCGCTGAGATCTACGTGTTCAAGCAGACAGCCAGACATACGGATCAACTCAGCTGGTGACCTTTAGCAAGATTATCTTCGATTTTGGTGAGCGGAAAGGGGTGTGGCGAAAATCTAAAATAAACTTGTTCTGCATAAGAACTGGTACCAAGTTGGGAATCTTTAGTTCTTATAGTCTCTGAAGGATCGACACAGCGAGTGATCCTGAGCACTAAAATATATACTTTATGGGGTCGGAGATGCTTCCTTCAGCCTAATACATCCATTTTCTGGAGTCATTAAATTATAATACCCTTCTCATCTATGGGAGATACCCGCTACCCAGTTCGAATATACTAAAATATACGAAAAAGTATATTTGGTATTTTTGGTATATTTGGTATGTTGATATTCTATCACGTCCAAACATCGCATACAGTATAAAATGTACCATGCATGATCACATTCTCCTCCAGAATGAAACCACGTGCGGCAGCATATGAATTTCCCCATACAACACTGTTTCTTGAATATCTTCCAAGTTTTTCATCCGATCGCGACCAAATTTCCCGAAATCATCGAGACTATAATTACCGTCGAATATACCCGAATTCGAGTCTCTAGCTTAAAAGATGCGTTTGCGAATCTTTTTTTCGATTTGGGTAGGCGAAAAGAGGTGTGGGAAAAATCTAAAGTAAACATGTTCTGCCCAAGATTTACACCTATACTGGTACAAAGTTTGAAATCTCTATATCTTATAGTCGCTAAGATCTAGGTGTTCAAACAGACAGTCAGACATACGGATCGACTTAGCTGGTTACCCTTAGCAAGAATATCTTCGATTTTGGTGAGCGGAAAGGGGTGTGGCGAAAATCTAAAATAAACTTTTTCTGCCTAAGAACTGGTACCAAGTTTGGAATCTCTAGTTCCTATAGTCTCTGACGTATCGACTCAGCTAGTGATCCTGAGCACTAAAATAAATACTTTATGGGGTCGGAGATGCTTCACTCAGCCTAATACATCCATTTTCTGAAGTCATTAAACTATAATACCCTTCTTATCTATGGGAGATACCCGCTACCCGATTCGAATATACTAAAATATACGAAAAAGGATATTTGGTATTTTTGGTATATTTGGTATGTTGATATTCTATCACGTCCAAACATCGCATACAGTATAAAATGTACCATGCATGATCACATTCTCCTCCAGAATGAAACCACGTGCGGCAGCATATGAATTTCCCCATACAACACTGTTTCTTGAATATCTTCCAAGGTTTTCATCCGATCGCGACCAAATTTCCCGAAATCATCGAGACTATAATTACCGTCGAATATACCCGAATTCGAGTCTCTAGCTTAAAAGATGCGTTTGCGAATCGTTTTTTTCGATTTGGGTGGGCGAAAAGAGGTGTGGGAAAAATCTAAAGTAAACTTGTTCTGCCCAAGATTTACACCTATACTGGTACAAAGTTTGAAATCTCTATATCTTATAGTCGCTAAGATCTAGGTGTTTAAACAGACAGTCAGACATACGGATCGACTTAGCTGGTTACCCTTAGCAAGAATATCTTCGATTTTGGTGAGCGGAAAGGGGTGTGGCGAAAATCTAAAATAAACTTTTTCTGCCTAAAAACTGGTACCAAGTTTGGAATCTCTAGTTCTTATAGTCTCTGACGGATCGACTCAGCTAGTGATCCTGAGCACTAAAATATATACTTTATGGGGTCGGAGATGCTTCACTCAGCCTAATACATCCATTTTCTGAAGTCATTAAACTATAATACCCTTCTCATCTATGGGAGATACCCGCTACCCGATTCGAATATACTAAAATATACGAAAAAGTATATTTGGTATTTTTGGTATATTTGGTATGTTGATATTCTATCACGTCCAAACATCGCATACAGTATAAAATGTACCATGCATGATCACATTCTCCTCCAGAATGAAACCACGTGCGGCAGCATATGAATTTCCCCATACAACACTGTTTCTTGAATATCTTCCAAGGTTTTCATCCGATCGCGACCAAATTTCCCGAAATCATCGAGACTATAATTACCGTCGAATATACCCGAATTCGAGTCTCTAGCTTAAAAGATGCGTTTGCGAATCGTTTTTTTCGATTTGGGTGGGCGAAAAGAGGTGTGGGAAAAATCTAAAGTAAACTTGTTCTGCCCAAGATTTACACCTATACTGGTACAAAGTTTGAAATCTCTATATCTTATAGTCGCTAAGATCTAGGTGTTTAAACAGACAGTCAGACATACGGATCGACTTAGCTGGTTACCCTTAGCAAGAATATCTTCGATTTTGGTGAGCGGAAAGGGGTGTGGCGAAAATCTAAAATAAACTTTTTCTGCCTAAAAACTGGTACCAAGTTTGGAATCTCTAGTTCTTATAGTCTCTGACGGATCGACTCAGCTAATGATCCTGAGCACTAAAATATATACTTTATGGGGTCGGAGATGCTTCACTCAGCCTAATACATCCATTTTCTGAAGTCATTAAACTATAATACCCTTCTCATCTATGGGAGATACCCGCTACCCGATTCGAATATACTAAAATATACGAAAAAGTATATTTGGTATTTTTGGTATATTTGGTATGTTGATATTCTATCACGTCCAAACATCGCATACAGTATAAAATGTACCATGCATGATCACATTCTCCTCCAGAATGAAACCACGTGCGGCAGCATATGAATTTCCCCATACAACACTGTTTCTTGAATATCTTCCAAGGTTTTCATCCGATCGCGACCAAATTTCCCGAAATCATCGAGACTATAATTACCGTCGTATATACCCGAATGCGAGTCTCCAACTTAAAAGATGCGTTTGCGAATCGTTTTTTTCGATTTGGGTGGGCGAAAAGAGGTGTGGAAAAATCTAAAGTAAACTTGTTCTGCCCAAGATTTACACCTATACTGGTACAAAGTTTGAAATCTCTATCTCTTATAGTCGCTGAGATCTAGGTGTTCAAACAGACAGCCAGACATACGGATCGACTTAGCTGGTTACCCTTAGCAAGAATATCTTCGATTTTGATGAGCGGAAAGGGGTGTGGCGAAAATCTAAAATAAACTTGTTCTGCCTAAGAACTGGTACCAAGTTTGGAATCTCTAGTTCCTATAGTCTCTGACGGATCGCCTCAGCTAGTGATCCTGAGCACTAAAATATATACTTTATGGGGTCGGAGATGCTTCCTTCAGCCTAATACATCCATTTTCTGGAGTCATTAAATTATAATACCCTTCTCATCTATGGGAGATACCCGCTACCCGATGCGAATATACTAAAATATACGAAAAAGTATATTTGGTATTTTTGTTGATATTCTATCACGTCCAAACATCGCATACAGTATAAAATGTACCATGCATGGTTACATTCTCCTCCAGAATGAAACCACGTGCGGCAGCATATGAATTTCCCCGTACAACGCTGTTTCTTGAATATCTTCCAAGTTTTTTATCCGATCGCGACCAAATTTTCGGAAATCATCGAGACTATAATTACCGTCGTATATACCCGAATTCGAGTCTCTAGCTTAAAAGATGCGTTTGCAAATCGTTTTTTTCGATTTGGGTGGGCGAATAGAGGTGTATAAAAAATTTAAAGTAAACTTGTTCTGCCGAAGATATACACCAATACTGGTACAAAATTTGGAATCTCTAGCTCTTATAGTCGCTAGGATCTAGGTGTTCAAACAGACAGCCAGACATACGGATCGACTTAGCTGTTTACCCTTAGCAAGAATATCTTCGATTTTGGAGAGCGGAAAGGGGTGTGGCGAAAATCTTAAATAAACTTTTTATGCCTAAGAACTGGTACCAACTTTGGAATCACTAGTTCCTATAGTCTCTGACGGATCGACTCAGCTAGTGATCCTGAGCACTAAAATATATACTATATGGGGTCGGAGATGCTTCCTTCAGCCTAATACATCCATTTTCTGGAGTCATTAAATTATAATACCCTTCTCATCTATGGGAGATACACGCTACCCAGTTCGAATATACTAAAATATACGAAAAAGTATATTTGGTATTTTTACTATATTTGGTATGTTGATATTCTATCACGTCCAAACATCGCATACAGTATAAAATGTACCATGCATGGTCACATTCTCCTCCAGAATGAAACCACGTGCGGCAGCATATGAATTTTCCCATACAACACTGATTCTTGAATATCTTCCAAGTTTTGCATCCGATCGCGACCAAATTTCCCGCAATCAGCGAGACTATATCACCGTCATATATACCCGAATTCGAGACTTTAGCTCAAAAAATGCGTTTGCAAATCGTTTTTTTCGATTTGGGTGGGCGAAAAGAGGTGTGGAAAAAATCTAAAGTAAACTTGTTATGCCCAAGATATACAACAATTCTTGTACAAAGTTTGGAATCTCTAGTTTTTATAGTCTCTGACGGATCGTCTCATCTAGTGATCCTGAGCACTAAAATATTTACTTTATGGCGTCGGAGATGCTTCCTTCAGCGTAATACATCAATTTTCTGGAGTCATTAAATTATAATACCCTTCTCACCTATGAAGACACCCGCCACCAGGTTCGAATATACTAAAAAATTCGAAAAAGTATATTTGGTATTTTTCGTATATTTGGTATGTTGATATTCTATTACGTCCAAACATCGAATACAGGATAAAATGTACCATGCATGGTCACATTCTCCTCCAGAATGAAATATGAATTTTCCCATACATCACTGTTTCTTAAATATCTTCCAAGTTTTTCATCCGATCGCGACCAAATTTCCCGAAATCATCGAGACTATAATTACCGTCGTATATACCCGAATTCGAGTCTCTAGCTTAAAAGATGCGTTTGCAAATCGTTTTTTTCGATTTGGGTGGGCGAATAGAGGTGTATAAAAAATTTAAAGTAAACTTGTTCTGCCCATGATATACACCAATACTGGTAAAAAGTTTGGAATCTCTAGCTTTTATAGTCTCTGAGATCTAGGTGTTCAAACAGACAGCCAGACATACGGATCGACTTAACTGGTTACCCTTAGCAAGAATATCTTCGATTTTGGTTAGCGAAAAGGGGTGTGGCAAAAATCTAAAATAAACTTTTTATGCCTAAGAACTGGTACCATGTTTGGAATCTCTAGTTCCTATAGTCTCTGACGGATCGACTCAGCTAGTGATCCTGAGCACTAAAATATATACTATTTGGGGTCGGAGATGCTTCCTTCAGCCTAATACATCCATTTGCTGGAGTCATTAAATTATAATACCCTTCTCATCTATGGGAGATACACGCTACCCAGTTCGAATATACTAAAATATACGAAAAAGTATATTTGGTATTTTTACTATATTTGGTATGTTGATATTCTATCACGTCCAAACATCGCATACAGTATAAAATGTACCATGCATGGTCACATTCTCCTCCAGAATGAAACCACGTGCGGCAGCATATGAATTTTCCCATACATCACTGTTTCTTGAATATCTTCCAAGTTTTTCATCCGATCGCGACCAAATTTCCCAAAATAATCAAGACTATAATCACCGTCGTATATACCCGAATTCGAGACTCTAGCTTAAAAAATGCGTTTGCAAATCGTTTTTTTCGATTTGGGTGGGCGAAAAGAGGTATGGAAAAAATCTAAAGTAAACTTGTTCTACCCAAGACATACACCAATACTGGTAAAAAGTTTGGAATCTCTAGCTCTTATAGTCGCTGAGATCTAGGTGTTCAAGCAGACAGCCAGATATACGGATCGACTCAGCTGGTGACCCTTAGCAAGAATATCTTCGATTTTGGTGAGCGGAAAGGGGTGTGGCGAAAATCTAAAATAAACTTGTTCTGCCTAAGAACTGGTACCAAGTTTGGAATCTCTAGTTCCTATAGTCTCTGACGGATCGCCTCAGCTAGTGATCCTGAGCACTAAAATATATACTTTATGGGGTCGGAGATGCTTCCTTCAGCCTAATACATCCATTTTCTGGAGTCATTAAATTATAATACCCTTCTCATCTATGGGAGATACCCGCTACCCGATGCGAATATACTAAAATATACGAAAAAGTATATTTGGTATTTTTGTTGATATTCTATCACGTCCAAACATCGCATACAGTATAAAATGTACCATGCATGGTTACATTCTCCTCCAGAATGAAACCACGTGCGGCAGCATATGAATTTCCCCGTACAACGCTGTTTCTTGAATATCTTCCAAGTTTTTTATCCGATCGCGACCAAATTTTCGGAAATCATCGAGACTATAATTACCGTCGTATATACCCGAATTCGAGTCTCTAGCTTAAAAGATGCGTTTGCAAATCGTTTTTTTCGATTTGGGTGGGCGAATAGAGGTGTATAAAAAATTTAAAGTAAACTTGTTCTGCCGAAGATATACACCAATACTGGTACAAAATTTGGAATCTCTAGCTCTTATAGTCGCTAGGATCTAGGTGTTCAAACAGACAGCCAGACATACGGATCGACTTAGCTGTTTACCCTTAGCAAGAATATCTTCGATTTTGGAGAGCGGAAAGGGGTGTGGCGAAAATCTTAAATAAACTTTTTATGCCTAAGAACTGGTACCAACTTTGGAATCACTAGTTCCTATAGTCTCTGACGGATCGACTCAGCTAGTGATCCTGAGCACTAAAATATATACTATATGGGGTCGGAGATGCTTCCTTCAGCCTAATACATCCATTTTCTGGAGTCATTAAATTATAATACCCTTCTCATCTATGGGAGATACACGCTACCCAGTTCGAATATACTAAAATATACGAAAAAGTATATTTGGTATTTTTACTATATTTGGTATGTTGATATTCTATCACGTCCAAACATCGCATACAGTATAAAATGTACCATGCATGGTCACATTCTCCTCCAGAATGAAACCACGTGCGGCAGCATATGAATTTTCCCATACAACACTGATTCTTGAATATCTTCCAAGTTTTGCATCCGATCGCGACCAAATTTCCCGCAATCAGCGAGACTATATCACCGTCATATATACCCGAATTCGAGACTTTAGCTCAAAAAATGCGTTTGCAAATCGTTTTTTTCGATTTGGGTGGGCGAAAAGAGGTGTGGAAAAAATCTAAAGTAAACTTGTTATGCCCAAGATATACAACAATTCTTGTACAAAGTTTGGAATCTCTAGTTTTTATAGTCTCTGACGGATCGTCTCATCTAGTGATCCTGAGCACTAAAATATTTACTTTATGGCGTCGGAGATGCTTCCTTCAGCGTAATACATCAATTTTCTGGAGTCATTAAATTATAATACCCTTCTCACCTATGAAGACACCCGCCACCAGGTTCGAATATACTAAAAAATTCGAAAAAGTATATTTGGTATTTTTCGTATATTTGGTATGTTGATATTCTATTACGTCCAAACATCGAATACAGGATAAAATGTACCATGCATGGTCACATTCTCCTCCAGAATGAAATATGAATTTTCCCATACATCACTGTTTCTTAAATATCTTCCAAGTTTTTCATCCGATCGCGACCAAATTTCCCGAAATCATCGAGACTATAATTACCGTCGTATATACCCGAATTCGAGTCTCTAGCTTAAAAGATGCGTTTGCAAATCGTTTTTTTCGATTTGGGTGGGCGAATAGAGGTGTATAAAAAATTTAAAGTAAACTTGTTCTGCCCATGATATACACCAATACTGGTAAAAAGTTTGGAATCTCTAGCTTTTATAGTCTCTGAGATCTAGGTGTTCAAACAGACAGCCAGACATACGGATCGACTTAACTGGTTACCCTTAGCAAGAATATCTTCGATTTTGGTTAGCGAAAAGGGGTGTGGCAAAAATCTAAAATAAACTTTTTATGCCTAAGAACTGGTACCATGTTTGGAATCTCTAGTTCCTATAGTCTCTGACGGATCGACTCAGCTAGTGATCCTGAGCACTAAAATATATACTATTTGGGGTCGGAGATGCTTCCTTCAGCCTAATACATCCATTTGCTGGAGTCATTAAATTATAATACCCTTCTCATCTATGGGAGATACACGCTACCCAGTTCGAATATACTAAAATATACGAAAAAGTATATTTGGTATTTTTACTATATTTGGTATGTTGATATTCTATCACGTCCAAACATCGCATACAGTATAAAATGTACCATGCATGGTCACATTCTCCTCCAGAATGAAACCACGTGCGGCAGCATATGAATTTTCCCATACATCACTGTTTCTTGAATATCTTCCAAGTTTTTCATCCGATCGCGACCAAATTTCCCAAAATAATCAAGACTATAATCACCGTCGTATATACCCGAATTCGAGACTCTAGCTTAAAAAATGCGTTTGCAAATCGTTTTTTTCGATTTGGGTGGGCGAAAAGAGGTATGGAAAAAATCTAAAGTAAACTTGTTCTACCCAAGACATACACCAATACTGGTAAAAAGTTTGGAATCTCTAGCTCTTATAGTCGCTGAGATCTAGGTGTTCAAGCAGACAGCCAGATATACGGATCGACTCAGCTGGTGACCCTTAGCAAGAATATCTTCGATTTTGGTGAGCGGAAAGGGGTGTGGCGAAAATCTAAAATAAACTTGTTCTGCCTAAGAACTGGTACCAAGTTTGGAATCTCTAGTTCCTATAGTCTCTGACGGATCGCCTCAGCTAGTGATCCTGAGCACTAAAATATATACTTTATGGGGTCGGAGATGCTTCCTTCAGCCTAATACATCCATTTTCTGGAGTCATTAAATTATAATACCCTTCTCATCTATGGGAGATACCCGCTACCCGATGCGAATATACTAAAATATACGAAAAAGTATATTTGGTATTTTTAGTATATTTGGTATGTTGATATTCTATCACGTCCAAACATCGCATACAGTATAAAATGTACCATGCATGGTCACTATCTCCTTCAGAATGAAACCACGTGCGGCAGCATATGAATTTTCCCAAACAACACTGTTTCTTGAATATCTTCCAAGTTTTTCATCCGATCGCGACCAAATTTCCCGAAATCATCGAGCCTATAATTACCGTCGAATATACCCGAATTCGAGACTTTAGCTTAAAAAATGCGTTTGCAAATCGTTTTTTTCGATTTGGGTGGGCGAAAAGAGGTGTGGAAAAAATCTAAAGTAAACTTGTTCTGCCCAAGATATACATACTGAGATGTAGGTGTTCAAACAGACAGCCACACATCCGGATCGACTCGGCTGGTGACCCTTAGCAAGAATATCTTCGATTTTGGTGACCGGAAAGGGGTGTGGCGAAAATCTAAAATAAACTTGTTCTGCCTAAGAACTGCTACCAAGATTGGAATCTCTGGTTCTTATATTCTATGACTGATCGACTCAGCTGGTGATCCTGAGCACTAATATATATACTTTATGGGATCGGAGATGCTTCACTCAGCCTAATACATCCATTTTCTGAAGTCATTAAACTTTAATACCCTTCACATCTATAGGAGATACCCGCTACCCAGATCGAATATACCAAAATATACGAAAAAGTATATTTGGTATTTTTGTTGATATTCTATCACGTCCAAACATCGCATACAGTATAAAATGTACCATGCATGGTTACATTCTCCTCCAGAATGAAACCACGTGCGGCAGCATATGAATTTCCCCGTACAACGCTGTTTCTTGAATATCTTCCAAGTTTTTCATCCGATCGCGACCAAATTTTCGGAAATCATCGAGACTATAATTACCGTCGTATATACCCGAATTCGAGTCTCTAGCTTAAAAGATGCGTTTGCAAATCGTTTTTTTCGATTTGGGTGGGCGAATAGAGGTGTATAAAAAATTTAAAGTAAACTTGTTCTGCCCATGATATACACCAATACTGGTAAAAAGTTTGGAATCTCTAGACCTTAGAGTCGTTGAGATCTAGGTGTTCAAGCAGACAGCCAGACACACGGATCGTCTCAGCTGGTGACCCTTAGCAAGAATATCTTCGATTTGGGTGAGCGGAAAGGGGTGTTTCGAAAATCTGAAATAAACTTGTTCTGCCTAAGAACTGGTATCAAGTTTGGAATCTCTAGTTCCTATAGTCTCTGACGTATCGACTCAGCTTGTGATCCTGAGCACTAAAATATATACTTTATGGGCTCGGAGATGCTTCACGCAGCCTAATACATCCATTTTCTGAAGTCATTAAACTATAATACCCTTCTCATCTATGGGAGATACCCGCTACCCGATTCGAATATACTAAAATATACGAAAAAGTATATTTGGTATTTTTGGTATATGTTGTATGTTGATATTCTATCACGTCCAAACATTGCATACAGTATAAAATGTACCATGCATGATCACATTCTCCTCCAGAATGAAACCACGTGCGGCAGCATATGAATTTCCCCATACAACACTGTTTCTTGAATATCTTCCAAGTTTTTCATCCGATCGCGACCAAATTTCCCGAAATCATCGAGACAATAATTACCGTCGAATATACCCGAATTAGAGTCTAGCTTAAAAGATGCGTTTGCGAATCGTTTTTTTCGATTTGGGTAGGCGAAAAGAGGTGTGGGAAAAATCTAAAGTAAACTTGTTCTGCCCAAGATTTACACATAGGTGTACAAAGTTTGAAATCTCTATATCTTATAGTCGCTAAGATCTAGGTGTTCAAACAGACAGTCAGACATACGGATCGACTTAGCTGGTTACCCTTAGCAAGAATATCTTCGATTTTGGTGAGCGGAAAGGGGTGTGGCGGAAATCTAAAATAAACTTTTTCTGCCTAAGAACTGGTACCAAGTTTGGAATCTCTAGTTCTTATAGTCTCTGACGGATCGACTCAGCTAGTGATCCTGAGCACTAAAATAAATACTTTATGGTATCAGAGATGCTTCACTCAGCCTAATACATCCATTTTCTGAAGTCATTAAACTATAATACCCTTCTCATCTATGGGAGATACCCGCTACCCGATTCGAATATTCTAAAATACACGAAAAAGTATATTTGGTATTTTTGATATATTTGGTATGTTGATATTCTATCACGTCCAAACATCGCATACAGTATAAAATGTACCATGCATGATCACATTCTCCTCCAGAATGAAACCACGTGCGGCAGCATATGAATTTCCCCATACAACACTGTTTCTTGAATATCTTCCAAGGTTTTCATCCGATCGCGACCAAATTTCCCGAAATCATCGAGACTATAATTACCGTCATATATACCCGAATTCGAGTCTCTAACTTAAAAGATGCGTTTGCGAATCGTTTTTTTCGATTTGGGTGGGCGAAAAGAGGTGTGGAAAAAATCTAAAGTAAACTTGTTCTGCCCAAGATTTACACCTATACTGGTACAAAGTTTGAAATCTCTATCTCTTATAGTCGCTGAGATCTAGGTGTTCAAACAGACAGCCAGACATACGGATCGACTTAGCTGGTTACCCTTAGCAAGAATATCTTCGATTTTGGTGGGCTGAAAGGGGTGGGGCGAAAATCTAAAATAAACTTGTTCTGCCTAGGAACTGCTACCAAGTTTGGAATCTCAAGTTCTTATAGTCTCTGACGGATCGACTCAGCTAGTGATCCTGAGCACTAAAATATATACTTTAAGGGGTCGGAGATGCTTCCTTCAGCCTAATACATCCATTTTCTGGAGTCATTAAATTATAATACCCTTCTCATCTATGGGAGATACCCGCTACACAGTTCGAATATACTAAAATATACGAAAAAAAATTTCCCGAAATCATCAAAACTAAAATTGCCGTAGTATATACCAGAATTCAAGACTCTTGCTCCAAAAATGCGTTTGCAAATCGTTTTTTTTCGTTTTTAAAGTAAACTTTTTCTGCCCAAGATATACACCAATTCTGGTACAAAAGTTGAAATCTCTAGCTCTTGTAGTCGCTAAGATCTAGGTGTTCAAACAGACAGCAAGACATACGGATCGACTTAGCTGGTTACCCTTAGCAAGAATGTCTTCGATTTTGGTGAGCGCAAAGGGGTGTGACGAAAATCTAAAATAAACTTGTTCTGCCTAAGAACTGGTCCCAAGTTTGGAATCTCTAGTTCTTATAGTCTCTGACGGAAGGACTCAGATAGTGACCCTTAGCAAGAATATCTTCGATTTTGGTGATCGGTAAGGGGTGTGGCGAAAATCTAAAATAAACTTGTTCTGCCTAAGAAATGGTACCAAGTTTGAAATCTCTAGTTCTTATAGTCTCTGACGGATCGACTCAGCTAGTGATCCTGAGTACTAAAATATATACTTTATGGGGTCGGAGATGCTTCCTTCACCCTAATACATCCATTTTTTGGAGTCATTAAATAATAATACCCTTCTCATCTATGGGAGATACCCGCTACCCAGTTCGAATATACTAAAATATACGAAAAAGTATATTTGGTATTTTTAATATATTTGGTATGTTGATATTCTATCACGTCCAAACATCGCATACAGTATAAAATGTACCATGCATGGTCACATTCTCCTCCAGAATGAAACCACGTGCGGCAGCATATGAATTTTCCCAAACAACACTGTTTCTTGAATATCTTCCAAGTTTTTCATCCGATCGCGACCAAATTTCCCGAAATAATCGAGACTATAATCACTGTCGTATATACCCGAATTCGAGACTCTAGCTTAAAAATGCGTTTGCAAATCGCTTTTTTCGATTTGGGTGGGCGAAAAGAGGTGTGGAAAAAATCTAAAGTAAACTTGTTCTACCCAAGACATACACCAATACTGGTAAAAAGTTTGGAATCTCTAGCTCTTATAGTCGCTGAGATCTAGGTGTTCAAACAGACAGCCAGACATACGGATCGTCTCAGCTGGTGACCTTTAGCAAGAATAACTTCGATTTTGGTGAGCGGAAAGGGGTGTGGCGAAAATCTAAAAGAAACTTGTTCTGCCTAAGAACTGGTACCAAGTTGGGAATCTTTAGTTCTTATAGTCTCTGAAGGATCGACACAGCGAGTGATCCTGAGCACTAAAATATATACTTTATGGGGTCGGAGATGCTTCCTTCAGCCTAATACATCCATTTTCTGGAGCCATTAAATTGTAATACCCTTCTCATCTATGGGAGATACCCGCTACCCGATGCGAATATACTAAAATATACAAAAAAGGATATTTGGTATTTTTAGTATATTTGGTATGTTGATATTCTATCACGTCCAAACATCGCATACAGTATAAAATGTACCATGCATGGTCACATTCTCCTCCAGAATGAAACCACGTGCGGCAGCATATGAATTTCCCCATACAACACTGTTTCTTGAATATCTTCCAAGTTTTTCATCCGATCGCGACCAAATTTCCCGAAATCATCGAGACTATAATTACCGTCGAATATACCCGAATTCGAGTCTCTAGCTTAAAAGATGCGTTTGCGAATCGTTTTTTTCGATTTGGGTAGGCGAAAAGAGGTGTGGGAAAAATCTAAAGTAAACTTGTTCTGCCCAAGATTTACACCTATATTGGTACAAAGTTTGAAATCTCTATATCTTATAGTCGCTAAGATCTAGGTGTTCAAACAGACAGTCAGACATACGGATCGACTTAGCTGGTTACCCTTAGCAAGAATATCTTCGATTTTGGTGAGCGGAAAGGGGTGTGGCGAAAATCTAAAATAAACTTTTTCTGCCTAAGAACTGGTACCAAGTTTGGAATCTCTAGTTCTTATAGTCTCTGACGGATCGACTCAGCTAGTGATCCTGAGCACTAAAATAAATACTTTATGGTATCAGAGATGCTTCACTCAGCCTAATACATCCATTGTCTGAAGTCATTAAACTATAATACCCTTCTCATCTATGGGAGATACCCGCTACCCGATTCGAATATTCTAAAATATACGAAAAAGTATATTTGGTATTTTTGGTATATTTGGTATGTTGATATTCTATCACGTCCAAACATCGCATACAGTATAAAATGTACCATGCATGATCACATTCTCCTCCAGAATGAAACCACGTGCGGCAGCATATGAATTTCCCCATACAACACTGTTTCTTGAATATCTTCCAAGGTTTTCATCCGATCGCGACCAAATTTCCCGAAATCATCGAGACTATAATTACCGTCATATATACCCGAATTCGAGTCTCTAACTTAAAAGATGCGTTTGCGAATCGTTTTTTTCGATTTGGGTGGGCGAAAAGAGGTGTGGAAAAAATCTAAAGTAAACTTGTTCTGCCCAAGATTTACACCTATACTGGTACAAAGTTTGAAATCTCTATCTCTTATAGTCGCTGAGATCTAGGTGTTCAAACAGACAGCCAGACATACGGATCGACTTAGCTGGTTACCCTTAGCAAGAATATCTTCGATTTTGGTGGGCTGAAAGGGGTGGGGCGAAAATCTAAAATAAACTTGTTCTGCCTAAGAACTGCTACCAAGTTTGGAATCTCAAGTTCTTATAGTCTCTGACGGATCGACTCAGCTAGTGATCCTGAGCACTAAAATATATACTTTATGGGGTCGGAGATGCTTCCTTCAGCCTAATACATCCATTTTCTGGAGTCATTAAATTATAATACCCTTCTCATCTATGGGAGATACCCGCTACACAGTTCGAATATACTAAAATATACGAAAAAAAATTTCCCGAAATCATCAAAACTAAAATTGCCGTAGTATATACCAGAATTCAAGACTCTTGCTCCAAAAATGCGTTTGCAAATCGTTTTTTTCGTTTTTAAAGTAAACTTTTTCTGCCCAAGATATACACCAATTCTGGTACAAAAGTTGAAATCTCTAGCTCTTGTAGTCGCTAAGATCTAGGTGTTCAAACAGACAGCAAGACATACGGATCGACTTAGCTGGTTACCCTTAGCAAGAATATCTTCGATTTTGGTGAGCGCAAAGGGGTGTGACGAAAATCTAAAATAAACTTGTTCTGCCTAAGAACTGGTCCCAAGTTTGGAATCTCTAGTTCTTATAGTCTCTGACGGAAGGACTCAGATAGTGACTCTTAGCAAGAATATCTTCGATTTTGGTGATCGGTAAGGGGTGTGGCGAAAATCTAAAATAAACTTGTTCTGCCTAAGAAATGGTACCAAGTTTGAAATCTCTAGTTCTTATAGTCTCTGACGGATCGACTCAGCTAGTGATCCTGAGTACTAAAATATATACTTTATGGGGTCGGAGATGCTTCCTTCACCCTAATACATCCATTTTTTGGAGTCATTAAATAATAATACCCTTCTCATCTATGGGAGATACCCGCTACCCAGTTCGAATATACTAAAATATACGAAAAAGTATATTTGGTATTTTTAATATATTTGGTATGTTGATATTCTATCACGTCCAAACATCGCATACAGTATAAAATGTACCATGCATGGTCACATTCTCCTCCAGAATGAAACCACGTGCGGCAGCATATGAATTTTCCCAAACAACACTGTTTCTTGAATATCTTCCAAGTTTTTCATCCGATCGCGACCAAATTTCCCGAAATAATCGAGACTATAATCACTGTCGTATATACCCGAATTCGAGACTCTAGCTTAAAAAATGCGTTTGCAAATCGTTTTTTTCGATTTGGGTGGGCGAAAAGAGGTGTGGAAAAAATCTAAAGTAAACTTTTTCTGCCCAAGATATACACCAATACTGGTAAAAAGTTTGGAATCTCTAGCTCTTATAGTCGCTGAGATCTAGGTGTTCAAACAGACAGCCAGACATACGGATCGTCTCAGCTGGTGACCTTTAGCAAGAATAACTTCGATTTTGGTGAGCGGAAAGGGGTGTGGCGAAAATCTAAAAGAAACTTGTTCTGCATAAGAACTGGTACCAAGTTGGGAATCTTTAGTTTTTATAGTCTCTGAAGGATCGACACAGCGAGTGATCCTGAGCACTAAAATATATACTTTATGGGGTCGGAGATGCTTCCTTCAGCCTAATACATCCATTTTCTGGAGCCATTAAATTGTAATACCCTTCTCATCTATGGGAGATACCCGCTACCCGATGCGAATATACTAAAATATACGAAAAAGGATATTTGGTATTTTTAGTATATTTGGTATGTTGATATTCTATCACGTCCAAACATCGCATACAGTATAAAATGTACCATGCATGGTCACATTCTCCTCCAGAATGAAACCACGTGCGGCAGCATATGAATTTTCCCATACATCACTGTTTCTTGAATATCTTCCAAGTTTTTCATCCGATCGCGACCAAATTTCCCAAAATAATCAAGACTATAATCACCGTCGTATATACCCGAATTCGAGACTCTAGCTTAAAAAATGCGTTTGCAAATCGTTTTTTTCGATTTGGGTGGGCGAAAAGAGGTGTAGAAAAAATCTAAAGTAAACTTGTTCTGCCCAAGATATACACTAATACCGGTAAAAAGTTTGGAATCTCTAGCTCTTATAGTCGCTGAGATCTAGGTGTTCAAACAGACAGCCAGACATACGGATCGACTCGGCTGGTGACCCCTAGCAAGAATATATTCGATTTTGGTGAGCGGAAAGGGGTGTGGCGAAAATCTAAAATAAACTTTTTAGGCCTAAGAAATGGTACCAAGTTTGGAATCTCTAGTTCTTATAGTCTCTGACGGATCGACTCAGCTAGTGATCCTGAGCACTAAAATATATACTTTATGGGGTCGGAGATGCTTCCTTCACCCTAATACATCCATTTTTTGGAGTCATTAAATAATAATACCCTTCTCATCTATGGGAGATACCCGCTACCCAGTTCGAATATACTAAAATATACGAAAAAGTATATTTGGTATCTTTGGTATATATGGTATGTTGATATTCTATAACGTCCAAACATCGCATACAGTATAAAATGTACCATGCATGGTCACATTCTCCTCCAGAATGAAACCACGTGCGGCAGCATATGAATTTTCCCATACATCACTGTTTCTTGAATATCTTCCAAGTTTTTCATCCGATCGCGACCAAATTTCCCAAAATAATCAAGACTATAATCACCGTCGTATATACCCGAATTCGAGACTCTAGCTTAAAAAATGCGTTTGCAAATCGTTTTTTTCGATTTGGGTGGGCGAAAAGAGGTGTAGAAAAAATCTAAAGTAAACTTGTTCTGCCCAAGATATACACCAATACCGGTAAAAAGTTTGGAATCTCTAGCTCTTATAGTCGCTGAGATCTAGGTGTTCAAACAGACAGCCAGACATACGGATCGACTCGGCTGGTGACCCCTAGCAAGAATATATTCGATTTTGGTG
The DNA here is from genome assembly GCA_035047445.1 of Drosophila siamana. Classification (NCBI taxonomy): domain Eukaryota; kingdom Metazoa; phylum Arthropoda; class Insecta; order Diptera; family Drosophilidae; genus Drosophila; species Drosophila siamana. The sequence continues at coordinate 366,894 of JAWNPP010000157.1, read as the reverse complement.
AGCGGAAAGGGGTGTGGCGAAAATCTAAAATAAACTTTTTATGCCTAAGAAATGGTACCAAGTTTGGAATCTCTAGTTCTTATAGTCTCTGACGGATCGACTCAGCTAGTGATCCTGAGCACTAAAATATATACTTTATGGGGTCGGAGATGCTTCCTTCACCCTAATACATCCATTTTTTGGAGTCATTAAATTATAATACTTTTCTCATCTATGGGAGATATCCGCTACCCAGTTCGAATATACTAAAATATACGAAAAAGTATATTTGGTATTTTTAGTATATTTGGTATGTTGATATTCTTTCACGTCCAAACATCGCATACAGTATAAAATGTACCATGCATGGTCACATTCTCCTTCAGAATGAAACCACGTGCAGCAGCATATGAATTTTCCCATACAACACTGTTTCTTGAATATCTTCCAAGTTTTTCATTCGATCGCGACCAAATTTCCTGAAATAAACGAGACTATAATCACCGTCGTATATACCCGAGTTCGAGACTTTAGCTCAAAAAATGCGTTTGCAAATCGTTTTTTTCGATTTGGGTGGGCGAAAAGAGGTGTGGAAAAAATCTAAAGTAAACTTGTTCTGCCCAAGATATACACCAATACTGGTAAAAAGTTTGGAATCTCTAGACCTTAGAGTCGTTGAGATCTAGGTGTTCAAGCAGACAGCCAGACATACGGATCGTCTCAGCTGGTGACCCTTAGCAAGAATATATTCGATTTTGGTGAGCGCAAAGGGGTGTGGCGAAAATCTAAAATAAACTTGTTCTGCCTAAGAACTGGTACCAAGTTTGGAATCTCTAGTTTTTATAGTCTCTGACGGATGGACTCAGATAGTGATCCAGAGCACTAAAATATATACTTAATGGGGTCGGAGAGGCTTTCTTCACCCAAATACATCCATTTTCTGGAGTTGTTAAATTATAATACCCTTCTCACCTATAGGAGATACCCGCTACCCAGTTCGAATATACTAAATTACACGAAACAATATATTTGGTATTTTTGGTATATTTGGTATGTTGATATTCTATCACGTCCAAACATCGCATACAGTATAAAATGTACCATGCATGGTCATATGCTCCTCCAGAATGAAACCACGTGCGGCAGCATATGAATTTTCCCATACAACAATGTTTCTTGAATATCTTCCAAGTTTTTCATTCGATCGCGACCAAATTTCCCGAAATCATCGAGACTATAGTCACCGTCGTATATACCCGAATTCGAGTCTCTAGCTTAAAAGATGCGTTTGCGCATCGCTTTCGATTTGAGTGGGCGAAAAGAGATGTGGAAAAAATCTAAAGTAAACTTGTTCTGCCCAAGATATACACCAATTCTTGTACAAAGTTTGGAATCTCTAGCTCTTATAGTCTCCGAGATCTAGGTGTTCAAACAGACAGCCAGACATACGGGTCGACTCAGCTGGTGACCCTTAGCAAGAATATCTTCGATTTTGGTGAACGGAAAGGGGTGTGCCGAAAATCTAAAATAAACTTCTTCTGCCTAAGAACTGGTACCAAGTTTGGAATCTCTAGTTCTTATAGTCTCTGACGGATCGACTCAGATAGTGACCCTTAGCAAGAATATCTTCGATTTTGGTGAGCGGAAAGGGGTGTGGCGAAAATCTTAAATAAACTTGTTCTGCATAAGAGCTGGTACCAAGTTGGGAATCTCTAGTTCTTATAGTCTCTGAAGGATCGAAACAGCGAGTGATCCTGAGCACTAAAATATATACTTTATGGAGTCGGAGATGCTTCCTTCACCATAATACATCAATTTTCTGGAGTCATTAAATTATAATACCCTTCTCATCTATGGGAGATACCCCCTACACAGTTCGAATATACTAAAATATACGAAAAAGTATATTTGGTATTTGTGGTATATTTGGTATGTTGATATTCTATTACGTCCAAACATCGCATACAGTATAAAATGTACCATGCATGGTCACATGCTCCTCCAGAATGAAACCACGTGCGGCAGCATATGAATTTTCCCATACAACACTGTTTCTTGAATATCTTCCAAGTTTTTCATCCGATCGCGACCAAATTTCCCGAAATCATCAAGACTATAATTACCGTAGTATATACCCGAATTCGAGTCTCTAGCTTAAAAGATGCGTTTGCGAATCGTTTTTTCGATTTGGGTGGGCGAAAAGAGATGTGGAAAAAATCTAAAATAAACTTGTTATGCCCAAGATATACACCAATTCTTGTACAAAGTTTGGAATCTCTAGCTCTTATAGTCTCTGAGATCTAGGTGTTCAAACAGACAGTCAGACATACGGATCGACTTAGCTGGTTACCCTTAGCAAGAATATCTTCGATTTTGGTGAACGGAAAGGGGTGTGCCGAAAATCTAAAATAAACATTTTCTGCCTAAGAAATGGTACCAAGTTTGGAATCTCTAGTTCTTATAGTCTCTGACGGATCGACTCAGCTAGTGATCCTGAGCACTAAAATATATACTTTATGGGCTCGGAGATGCTTCACTCAGCCTAATACATCCATTTTCTGAAGTCATTAAACTATAATACCCTTCTCATCTATGGGAGATACCCGCTACCCGATTCGAATATACTAAAATATACGAAAAAGTATATTTGGTATTTTTGGTATATTTGGTATGTTGATATTCTATCACGTCCAAACATCGCATACAGTATAAAATGTACCATGCATGATCACATTCTCCTCCAGAATGAAACCACGTGCGGCAGCATATGAATTTCCCCATACAACACTGTTTCTTGAATATCTTCCAAGTTTTTCATCCGATCGCGACCAAATTTCCCGAAATCATCGAGACTATAATTACCGTCGAATATACCCGAATTCGAGTCTCTAGCTTAAAACATGCGTTTGCGAATCGTTTTTTTCGATTTGGGTGGGCGAAAAGAGGTGTGGGAAAAATCTAAAGTAAACTTGTTCTGCCCAAGATTTACACCTATACTGGTACAAAGTTTGAAATCTCTATATCTTATAGTCGCTAAGATCTAGGTGTTCAAACAGACAGTCAGACATACGGATCGACTTAGCTGGTTACCCTTAGCAAGAATATCTTCGATTTTGGTGAGCGGAAAGGGGTGTGGCGAAAATCTAAAATAAACTTGTTCTGCCTAAGAACTGGTACCAAGTTTGGAATCTCTAGTTCCTATAGTCTCTGACGTATCGACTCAGCTAGTGATCCTGAGCACTAAAATAAATACTTTATGGGGTCGGAGATGCTTCACTCAGCCTAATACATCCATTTTCTGAAGTCATTAAACTATAATACCCTTCTCATCTATGGGAGATACCCGCTACCCGATTCGAATATACTAAAATATACGAAAAAGTATATTTGGTATTTTTGGTATATTTGGTATGTTGATATTCTATCACGTCCAAACATCGCATACAGTATAAAATGTACCATGCATGATCACATTCTCCACCAGAATGAAACCACGTGCGGCAGCATATGAATTTCCCCATACAACACTGTTTCTTGAATATCTTCCAAGGTTTTCATCCGATCGCGACCAAATTTCCCGAAATCATCGAGACTATAATTACCGTCGAATATACCCGAATTCGAGTCTCTAGCTTAAAAGATGCGTTTGCGAATCGTTTTTTTCGATTTGGGTGGGCGAAAAGAGGTGTGGGAAAAATCTAAAGTAAACTTGTTCTGCCCAAGATTTACACCTATACTGGTACAAAGTTTGAAATCTCTATATCTTATAGTCGCTAAGATCTAGGTGTTTAAACAGACAGTCAGACATACCGATCGACTTAGCTGGTTACCCTTAGCAAGAATATCTTCGATTTTGGTGAGCGGAAAGGGGTGTGGCGAAAATCTAAAATAAACTTTTTCTGCCTAAGAACTGGTACCAAGTTTGGAATCTCTAGTTCTTATAGTCTCTGACGGATCGACTCAGCTAGTGATCCTGAGCACTAAAATATATACTTTATGGGGTCGGAGATGCTTCACTCAGCCTAATACATCCATTTTCTGAAGTCATTAAACTATAATACCCTTCTCATCTATGGGAGATACCCGCTACCCGATTCGAATATACTAAAATATACGAAAAAGTATATTTGGTATTTTTGGTATATTTGGTATGTTGATATTCTATCACGTCCAAACATCGCATACAGTATAAAATGTACCATGCATGATCACATTCTCCTCCAGAATGAAACCACGTGCGGCAGCATATGAATTTCCCCATACAACACTGTTTCTTGAATATCTTCCAAGTTTTTCATCCGATCGCGACCAAATTTCCCGAAATCATCGAGACTATAATTACCGTCGAATATACCCGAATTCGAGTCTCTAGCTTAAAAAATGCGTTTGCAATCGTTTTTTTCGATTTGGGTGGGCGAAAAGAGGTGTGGAAAAAATCTAAAGTAAACTTGTTCTGCCCAAGATATACACCTATACTGGTACAAAGTTTGAAATCTCTATATCTTATAGTCGCTAAGATCTAGGTGTTCAAACAGACAGTCAGACATACGGATCGACTTAGCTGGTTACCCTTAGCAAGAATATCTTCGATTTTGGTGAGCGGAAAGGGGTGTGGCGAAAATCTAAAATAAACTTGTTCTGCCTAAGAACTGGTACCAAGTTTGGAATCTCTAGTTCCTATAGTCTCTGACGTATCGACTCAGCTAGTGATCCTGAGCACTAAAATAAATACTTTATGGGGTCGGAGATGCTTCACTCAGCCTAATACATCCATTTTCTGAAGTCATTAAACTATAATACCCTTCTCATCTATGGGAGATACCCGCTACCCGATTCGAATATACTAAAATATACGAAAAAGTATATTTGGTATTTTTGATATATTTGGTATGTTGATATTCTATCACGTCCAAACATCGCATACAGTATAAAATGTACCATGCATGATCACATTCTCGTCCAGAATGAAACCACGTGCGGCAGCATATGAATTTCCCCATACAACACTGTTTCTTGAATATCTTCCAAGGTTTTCATCCGATCGCGACCAAATTTCCCGAAATCATCGAGACTATAATTACCGTCGAATATACCCGAATTCGAGTCTCTAGCTTAAAAGATGCGTTTGCGAATCGTTTTTTTCGATTTGGGTAGGCGAAAAGAGGTGTGGGAAAAATCTAAAGTAAACTTGTTCTGCCCAAGATTTACACCTATACTGGTACAAAGTTTGAAATCTCTATATCTTATAGTCGCTAAGATCTAGGTGTTCAAACAGACAGTCAGACATACGGATCGACTTAGCTGGTTACCCTTAGCAAGAATATCTTCGATTTTGGTGAGCGGAAAGGGGTGTGGCGAAAATCTAAAATAAACTTTTTCTGCCTAAGAACTGGTACCAAGTTTGGAATCTCTAGTTCTTATAGTCTCTGACGGATCGACTCAGCTAGTGATCCTGAGCACTAAAATATATACCTTATGGGGTCGGAGATGCTTCACTCAGCCTAATACATCCATTTTCTGAAGTCATTAAACTATAATACCCTTCTCATCTATGGGAGATACCCGCTACCCGATTCGAATATACTAAAATATACGAAAAAGTATATTTGGTATTTTTGGTATATGTTGTATGTTGATATTCTATCACGTCCAAACATCGCATACAGTATAAAATGTACCTTGCATGATCACATTCTCCTCCAGAATGAAACCACGTGCGGCAGCATATGAATTTCCCCATACAACACTGTTTCTTGAATATCTTCCAAGTTTTTCATCCGATCGCGACCAAATTTCCCGAAATCATCGAGACTATAATTACCGTCGAATATACCCGAATTCGAGTCTCTAGCTTAAAAGATGCGTTTGCGAATCTTTTTTTCGATTTGGGTAGGCGAAAAGAGGTGTGGGAAAAATCTAAAGTAAACTTGTTCTGCCCAAGATTTACACCTATACTGGTACAAAGTTTGAAATCTCTATATCTTATAGTCGCTAAGATCTAGGTGTTCAAACAGACATACGGATCGACTTAGCTGGTTACCCTTAGCAAGAATATCTTCGATTTTGGTGAGCGGAAAGGGGTGTGGCGAAAATCTAAAATAAACTTTTTATGCCTAAGAACTGGTACCAAGTTTGGAATCACAAGTTCCTATAGTCTCTGACGGATCGACTCAGCTAGTGATCCTGAGCACTAAAATATATACTTTATGGGGTCGGAGATGCTTCCTTCAGCCTAATACATTCATTTGCTGGAGTCATTAAAGTATAATACCCTTCTCATCTATGGGAGTTACACGCTACCCGATTCGAATATACTAAAATATACGAAAAAGTATATTTGGTATTTTTACAATATTTAGTATGTTGATATTCTATCACGTCCAAACATCGCATACAGTATAAAATGTACCATGCATGGTCACATTCTCCTCCAGAATGAAACCACGTGCGGCAGCATATGAATTTCCCCATACATCACTGTTAAATATCTTAAAAATCTTAAAAGTAAATATCTTAAAAGTTTTTCATCCGATCGCGACCAAATTTCCCAAAATAATCAAGACTATAATCACCGTCGTATATACCCGAATTCGAGACTCTAGCTTAAAAAATGCGTTTGCAAATCGTTTTTTTCGATTTGCGTGGGCGAAAAGAGGTGTGGAAAAAATCTAAAGTAAACTTGTTCTACCCAAGACATACACCAATACTGGTAAAAAGTTTGGAATCTCTAGCTCTTATAGTCGCTGAGATCTACGTGTTCAAGCAGACAGCCAGACATACGGATCAACTCAGCTGGTGACCTTTAGCAAGATTATCTTCGATTTTGGTGAGCGGAAAGGGGTGTGGCGAAAATCTAAAATAAACTTGTTCTGCATAAGAACTGGTACCAAGTTGGGAATCTTTAGTTCTTATAGTCTCTGAAGGATCGACACAGCGAGTGATCCTGAGCACTAAAATATATACTTTATGGGGTCGGAGATGCTTCCTTCAGCCTAATACATCCATTTTCTGGAGTCATTAAATTATAATACCCTTCTCATCTATGGGAGATACCCGCTACCCAGTTCGAATATACTAAAATATACGAAAAAGTATATTTGGTATTTTTGGTATATTTGGTATGTTGATATTCTATCACGTCCAAACATCGCATACAGTATAAAATGTACCATGCATGATCACATTCTCCTCCAGAATGAAACCACGTGCGGCAGCATATGAATTTCCCCATACAACACTGTTTCTTGAATATCTTCCAAGTTTTTCATCCGATCGCGACCAAATTTCCCGAAATCATCGAGACTATAATTACCGTCGAATATACCCGAATTCGAGTCTCTAGCTTAAAAGATGCGTTTGCGAATCTTTTTTTCGATTTGGGTAGGCGAAAAGAGGTGTGGGAAAAATCTAAAGTAAACATGTTCTGCCCAAGATTTACACCTATACTGGTACAAAGTTTGAAATCTCTATATCTTATAGTCGCTAAGATCTAGGTGTTCAAACAGACAGTCAGACATACGGATCGACTTAGCTGGTTACCCTTAGCAAGAATATCTTCGATTTTGGTGAGCGGAAAGGGGTGTGGCGAAAATCTAAAATAAACTTTTTCTGCCTAAGAACTGGTACCAAGTTTGGAATCTCTAGTTCCTATAGTCTCTGACGTATCGACTCAGCTAGTGATCCTGAGCACTAAAATAAATACTTTATGGGGTCGGAGATGCTTCACTCAGCCTAATACATCCATTTTCTGAAGTCATTAAACTATAATACCCTTCTTATCTATGGGAGATACCCGCTACCCGATTCGAATATACTAAAATATACGAAAAAGGATATTTGGTATTTTTGGTATATTTGGTATGTTGATATTCTATCACGTCCAAACATCGCATACAGTATAAAATGTACCATGCATGATCACATTCTCCTCCAGAATGAAACCACGTGCGGCAGCATATGAATTTCCCCATACAACACTGTTTCTTGAATATCTTCCAAGGTTTTCATCCGATCGCGACCAAATTTCCCGAAATCATCGAGACTATAATTACCGTCGAATATACCCGAATTCGAGTCTCTAGCTTAAAAGATGCGTTTGCGAATCGTTTTTTTCGATTTGGGTGGGCGAAAAGAGGTGTGGGAAAAATCTAAAGTAAACTTGTTCTGCCCAAGATTTACACCTATACTGGTACAAAGTTTGAAATCTCTATATCTTATAGTCGCTAAGATCTAGGTGTTTAAACAGACAGTCAGACATACGGATCGACTTAGCTGGTTACCCTTAGCAAGAATATCTTCGATTTTGGTGAGCGGAAAGGGGTGTGGCGAAAATCTAAAATAAACTTTTTCTGCCTAAAAACTGGTACCAAGTTTGGAATCTCTAGTTCTTATAGTCTCTGACGGATCGACTCAGCTAGTGATCCTGAGCACTAAAATATATACTTTATGGGGTCGGAGATGCTTCACTCAGCCTAATACATCCATTTTCTGAAGTCATTAAACTATAATACCCTTCTCATCTATGGGAGATACCCGCTACCCGATTCGAATATACTAAAATATACGAAAAAGTATATTTGGTATTTTTGGTATATTTGGTATGTTGATATTCTATCACGTCCAAACATCGCATACAGTATAAAATGTACCATGCATGATCACATTCTCCTCCAGAATGAAACCACGTGCGGCAGCATATGAATTTCCCCATACAACACTGTTTCTTGAATATCTTCCAAGGTTTTCATCCGATCGCGACCAAATTTCCCGAAATCATCGAGACTATAATTACCGTCGAATATACCCGAATTCGAGTCTCTAGCTTAAAAGATGCGTTTGCGAATCGTTTTTTTCGATTTGGGTGGGCGAAAAGAGGTGTGGGAAAAATCTAAAGTAAACTTGTTCTGCCCAAGATTTACACCTATACTGGTACAAAGTTTGAAATCTCTATATCTTATAGTCGCTAAGATCTAGGTGTTTAAACAGACAGTCAGACATACGGATCGACTTAGCTGGTTACCCTTAGCAAGAATATCTTCGATTTTGGTGAGCGGAAAGGGGTGTGGCGAAAATCTAAAATAAACTTTTTCTGCCTAAAAACTGGTACCAAGTTTGGAATCTCTAGTTCTTATAGTCTCTGACGGATCGACTCAGCTAATGATCCTGAGCACTAAAATATATACTTTATGGGGTCGGAGATGCTTCACTCAGCCTAATACATCCATTTTCTGAAGTCATTAAACTATAATACCCTTCTCATCTATGGGAGATACCCGCTACCCGATTCGAATATACTAAAATATACGAAAAAGTATATTTGGTATTTTTGGTATATTTGGTATGTTGATATTCTATCACGTCCAAACATCGCATACAGTATAAAATGTACCATGCATGATCACATTCTCCTCCAGAATGAAACCACGTGCGGCAGCATATGAATTTCCCCATACAACACTGTTTCTTGAATATCTTCCAAGGTTTTCATCCGATCGCGACCAAATTTCCCGAAATCATCGAGACTATAATTACCGTCGTATATACCCGAATGCGAGTCTCCAACTTAAAAGATGCGTTTGCGAATCGTTTTTTTCGATTTGGGTGGGCGAAAAGAGGTGTGGAAAAAATCTAAAGTAAACTTGTTCTGCCCAAGATTTACACCTATACTGGTACAAAGTTTGAAATCTCTATCTCTTATAGTCGCTGAGATCTAGGTGTTCAAACAGACAGCCAGACATACGGATCGACTTAGCTGGTTACCCTTAGCAAGAATATCTTCGATTTTGATGAGCTGAAAGGGGTGGGGCGAAAATCTAAAATAAACTTGTTCTGCCTAAGAACTGCTACCAAGTTTGGAATCTCAAGTTCTTATAGTCTCTGACGGATCGACTCAGCTAGTGATCCCGAGCACTAAAATATATACTTTATTGGGTCGGAGATGCTTTCTTTAGCCTAACACATCCATTTTCTGGAGTCATTAAATTATAATACCCTTCTCATCTATGGGAGATACCCGCTACACAGTTCGAATATACTAAAATATACGAAAAAAAATTTCCCGAAATCATCAAAACTATAATTGCCGTAGTATATACCAGAATTCAAGACTCTTGCTCCAAAAATGCGTTTGCAAATCGTTTTTTTTGTCTTTAAAGTAAACTTTTTCTGCCGAAGATATACACCAATTCTGGTACAAAAGTTGGAATCTCTAGCTCTTGTAGTCGCTAAGATCTAGGTGTTCAAACAGACAGCAAGACATACGGATCGACTTAGCTGGTTACCCTTAGCAAGATTATCTTCGATTTTGGTGAGCGCAAAGGGGTGTGACGAAAATCTAAAATAAACTTGTTCTGCCTAAGAACTGGTGCCAAGTTTGGAATCTCTAGTTCTTATAGTCTCTGACGGAACGACTCAGATAGTGACCCTTAGCAAGAATATCTTCGATTTTGGTGATCGGTAAGGGGTGTGGCGAAAATCTAAAATAAACTTGTTCTACCTAAGAACTGGTACCAAGTTTGGAATCTCTAGTTTTTATAGTCTCTGACGGATCGTCTCATCTAGTGATCCTGAGCACTAAAATATTTACTTTATGGCGTCGGAGATGCTGCCTTCAGCGTAATACATCCATTTTCTGGAGTCATTAAATTATAATACCCTTCTCACCTATGAAGACACCCGCCACCCAGTTCGAATATACTAAAATATTCGAAAAAGTATATTTGGTATTTTTAGTATATTTGGTATGTTGATATTCTATCACGTCCAAATATCGCATACAGTATAAAATGTACCATGCATGGTCACATTCTCCTCCAGAATGAAACCACGTGCGGCAGCATATGAATTTCCCCATACATCACTGTTTCTTAAATATCTTAAAAGTTTTTCATCCGATCGCGACCAAATTTCCCAAAATAATCAAGACTATAATCACCGTCGTATATACCCGAATTCGAGACTCTAGCTTAAAAAATGCGTTTGCAAATCGTTTTTTTCGATTTGCGTGGGCGAAAAGAGGTGTGGAAAAAATCTAAAGTAAACTTGTTCTACCCAAGACATACACCAATACTGGTAAAAAGTTTGGAATCTCTAGCTCTTATAGTCGCTGAGATCTACGTGTTCAAGCAGACAGCTGGTGACCTTTAGCAAGATTATCTTCGATTTTGGTGAGCGGAAAGGGGTGTGGCGAAAATCTAAAATAAACTTGTTCTGCATAAGAACTGGTACCAAGTTGGGAATCTTTAGTTCTTATAGTCTCTGAAGGATCGACACAGCGAGTGATCCTGAGCACTAAAATATATACTTTATGGGGTCGGAGATGCTTCCTTCAGCCTAATACATCCATTTTCTGGAGTCATTAAATTATAATACCCTTCTCATCTATGGGAGATACCCGCTACCCAGTGCGAATATACTAAAATATACGAAAAAGTATATTTGGTATTTTTGGTATATTTGGTATGTTGATATTCTATCACGTCCAAACATCGCATACAGTACAAAATGTACCATGCATGGTCACATTCTCCTTCAGAATGAAACCACGTGCGGCAGCATATGAATTTTCCCAAACAACACTGTTTCTTGAATATCTTCCAAGTTTTTCTTGCGATCGCGACCAAATTTCCCGAAATAATCGAGACTATAATCACCGTCGTATATACCCGAATTCGAGACTCTAGCTTAAAAAATGCGTTTGCCAATCGTTTTTTTCGATTTGGGTGGGCGAAAAGAAGTGTGGAAAAAATCTAAAGTAAACTTTTTCTGCCCAAGATATACACCAATTCTGGTACAAAAGTTGGAATATCTAGCTCATATAGTCGCAAAGATCTAGGTGTTCAAACAGACAGCAAGACATACGGATCGACTTAGCTGGTGACCCTTAGCAAGAATATCTTCGAGTTTGGTGAGCGGAAAGGGGTGTGGCGAAAATCTAAAATAAACCTGTTCTGCCTAAGAACTGGTACCAAGTTTGGAATCTTTAGTTCTTATAGTCTCTGACGGATCGCCTCAGCTAGTGATCCTGAGCACTAAAATATATACTTTATGGGGTCGGAGATGCTTCCTTCAGCCTAATACATCCATTTTCTGGAGTCATTAAATTATAATACCCTTCTCATCTATGGGAGATACCCGCTACCCAGTTCGAATATCACATTCTCCTTCAGAATGAAACCACGTGCGGCAGCATATGAATTTTCCCAAACAAAACTGTTTCTTGAATATCTTCCAAGTTTTTCATCCGATCGCGACCAAATTTCCCGAAATAATCGAGACTATAATCACCGTCGTATATACCCGAATTCGAGACTCTAGCTTAAAAAATGCGTTTGCCAATCGTTTTTTTCGATTTGGGTGGGCGAAAAGTGGTTTGGAAAAAATCTAAAGTAAACTTGTTCTACCCAAGACATACACCAATACTGGTAAAAAGTTTGGAATCTCTAGCTCTTATAGTCGCTGAGATCTAGGTGTTCAAACAGACAGCAAGACATACGGATCGACTTAGCTGGTGACCCTTAGCAAGAATATCTTCGAGTTTGGTGAGCGGAAAGGGGTGTGGCGAAAATCTAAAATAAACTTGTTCTGCCTAAGAACTGGTACCAAGTTTGGAATCTCTAGTTCCTATAGTCTCTGACGGATCGCCTCAGCTAGTAATCCTGAGCACTAAAATATATACTTTATGGGGTCGGAGATGCTTCCTTCAGCCTAATACATCCATTGTCTGGAGTCATTAAATTATAATACCCTTCTCATCTATGGGGGATACCCGCTACCCAGTTCGAATATACTAAAATATACGAAAAAGGATATTTGGTATTTTTAGTATATTTGGTATGTTGATATTCGATCACGTCCAAACATCGCATACAGTATAAAATGTACCATGCGTGGTCACATTCTCCTTCAGAATGAAACCACGTGCGGCAGCATATGAATTTTCCCAAACAACACTGTTTCTTGAATATCTTCCAAGTTTTTCATCCGATCGCGACCAAATTTCCCGAAATAATCGAGACTATAATCACCGTCGTATATACCCGAATTCGAGACTCTAACTTAAAAAATGCGTTTGCAAATCGGTTTTTTCGATTTGGGTGGGCGAAAAGTGGTTTGGAAAAAATCTAAAGTAAACTTGTTCTACCCAAGACATACACCAATACTGGTAAAAAGTTTGGAATCTCTAGCTCTTATAGTCGCTGAGATCTAGGTGTTCAAGCAGACAGCCAGACATACGGATCGACTCAGCTGGTGACCCTTAACAAGAATATCTTCGAGTTTGGTGAGCGGAAAGGGGGGTGGCGAAAATCTAAAATAAACGTGTTCTGCCTAAGAACTGGTACCAAGTTTGGAATCTCTAGTTCCTATAGTCTCTGACGGATCGCCTCAGCTAGTGATCCTGAGCACTAAAATATATACTTTATGGGGTCGGAGATGCTTCCTTCAGCCTAATACATCCATTTTCTGGAGTCATTAAATTATAATACCCTTCTCATCTATGGGAGATACCCGCTACCCAGTTCGAATATACTAAAATATACGAAAAAGTATATTTGGTATTTTTGGTATATTTGGTATGTTGATATTCTATCACGTCCAAACATCGCATACAGTACAAAATGTACCATGCATGGTCACATTCTCCTTCAGAATGAAACCACGTGCGGCAGCATATGAATTTTCCCAAACAACACTGTTTCTTGAATATCTTCCAAGTTTTTCATCCGATCGCGACCAAATTTCCCGAAATAATCGAGACTATAATCACCGTCGTATATACCCGAATTCGAGACTCTAGCTTAAAAAATGCGTTTGCCAATCGTTTTTTTCGATTTGGGTGGGCGAAAAGAAGTGTGGAAAAAATCTAAAGTAAACTTTTTCTGCCCAAGATATACACCAATTCTGGTACAAAAGTTGGAATATCTAGCTCATATAGTCGCAAAGATCTAGGTGTTCAAACAGACAGCAAGACATACGGATCGACTTAGCTGGTGACCCTTAGCAAGAATATCTTCGAGTTTGGTGAGCGGAAAGGGGTGTGGCGAAAATCTAAAATAAACTTGTTCTGCCTAAGAACTGGTACCAAGTTTGGAATCTCTAGTTCCTATAGTCTCTGACGGATCGCCTCAGCTAGTGAGCCTGAGCACTAAAATATATACTTTATGGGGTCGGAGATGCTTCCTTCAGCCTAATACATCCATTTTCTGGAGTCATTAAATTATAATACCCTTCTCATCTATGGGAGATACCCGCTACCCAGTTCGAATATACTAAAATATTCGAAAAAGTATATTTGGTATTTTTAGTATATTTGGTATGTTGATATTCTATCACGTCCAAACATCGCATACAGTATAAAATGTACCATGCATGGTTACATTCTCCTCCAGAATGAAACCATGTGCGGCAACATGAATTTCTCCATACAACACTGTTTCTTGAATATCTTCCAAGTTTTTCATCCGATCGCGACCAAATTTCCCAAAATCATCGAGACTATAATTACCGTCGTATATACCCGAATTCGAGTCTCCAACTTAAAAGACGCGTTTGCGAATCGTTTTTTTCGATTTGGGTGGGCGAAAAGAGGTGTGGAAAAAATCTAAAGTAAACTTGTTCTACCCAAGACATACACCAATACTGGTAAAAAGTTTGGAATCTCTAGCTCTTATAGTCGCTGAGATCTAGGTGTTCAAGCAGACAGCCAGACATACGGATCGACTCAGCTGGTGACCCTTAGCAAGAATATCTTCGAGTTTGGTGAGCGGAAAGGGGGGTGGCGAAAATCTAAAATAAACGTGTTCTGCCTAAGAACTGGTACCAAGTTTGGAATCTCTAGTTCCTATAGTCTCTGACGGATCGCCTCAGCTAGTGATCCTGAGCACTAAAATATATACTTTATGGGGTCGGAGATGCTTCCTTCAGCCTAATACATCCATTTTCTGGAGTCATTAAATTATAATACCCTTCTCATCTATGGGAGATACCCGCCACCCAGTTCGAATATACTAAAATATTCGAAAAAGTATATTTGGTATTTTTAGTATATTTGGTATGTTGATATTCTATCACGTCCAAATATCGCATACAGTATAAAATGTACCATGCATGGTCACATTCTCCTCCAGAATGAAACCACGTGCGGCAGCATATGAATTTCCCCATACATCACTGTTTCTTAAATATCTTAAAAGTTTTTCATCCGATCGCGACCAAATTTCCCAAAATAATCAAGACTATAATCACCGTCGTATATACCCGAATTCGAGACTCTAGCTTAAAAAATGCGTTTGCAAATCGTTTTTTTCGATTTGCGTGGGCGAAAAGAGGTGTGGAAAAAATCTAAAGTAAACTTGTTCTACCCAAGACATACACCAATACTGGTAAAAAGTTTGGAATCTCTAGCTCTTATAGTCGCTGAGATCTACGTGTTCAAGCAGACAGCTGGTGACCTTTAGCAAGATTATCTTCGATTTTGGTGAGCGGAAAGGGGTGTGGCGAAAATCTAAAATAAACCTGTTCTGCCTAAGAACTGGTACCAAGTTTGGAATCTTTAGTTCTTATAGTCTCTGACGGATCGCCTCAGCTAGTGATCCTGAGCACTAAAATATATACTTTATGGGGTCGGAGATGCTTCCTTCAGCCTAATACATCCATTTTCTGGAGTCATTAAATTATAATACCCTTCTCATCTATGGGAGATACCCGCTACCCAGTTCGAATATCACATTCTCCTTCAGAATGAAACCACGTGCGGCAGCATATGAATTTTCCCAAACAAAACTGTTTCTTGAATATCTTCCAAGTTTTTCATCCGATCGCGACCAAATTTCCCGAAATAATCGAGACTATAATCACCGTCGTATATACCCGAATTCGAGACTCTAGCTTAAAAAATGCGTTTGCCAATCGTTTTTTTCGATTTGGGTGGGCGAAAAGTGGTTTGGAAAAAATCTAAAGTAAACTTGTTCTACCCAAGACATACACCAATACTGGTAAAAGTTTGGAATCTCTAGCTCTTATAGTCGCTGAGATCTAGGTGTTCAAACAGACAGCAAGACATACGGATCGACTTAGCTGGTGACCCTTAGCAAGAATATCTTCGAGTTTGGTGAGCGGAAAGGGGTGTGGCGAAAATCTAAAATAAACTTGTTCTGCCTAAGAACTGGTACCAAGTTTGGAATCTCTAGTTCCTATAGTCTCTGACGGATCGCCTCAGCTAGTAATCCTGAGCACTAAAATATATACTTTATGGGGTCGGAGATGCTTCCTTCAGCCTAATACATCCATTGTCTGGAGTCATTAAATTATAATACCCTTCTCATCTATGGGAGATACCCGCTACCCAGTTCGAATATACTAAAATATACGAAAAAGGATATTTGGTATTTTTAGTATATTTGGTATGTTGATATTCGATCACGTCCAAACATCGCATACAGTATAAAATGTACCATGCGTGGTCACATTCTCCTTCAGAATGAAACCACGTGCGGCAGCATATGAATTTTCCCAAACAACACTGTTTCTTGAATATCTTCCAAGTTTTTCATCCGATCGCGACCAAATTTCCCGAAATAATCGAGACTATAATCACCGTCGTATATACCCGAATTCGAGACTCTAGCTTAAAAAATGCGTTTGCAAATCGGTTTTTTCGATTTGGGTGGGCGAAAAGTGGTTTGGAAAAAATCTAAAGTAAACTTGTTCTACCCAAGACATACACCAATACTGGTAAAAAGTTTGGAATCTCTAGCTCTTATAGTCGCTGAGATCTAGGTGTTCAAGCAGACAGCCAGACATACGGATCGACTCAGCTGGTGACCCTTAGCAAGAATATCTTCGAGTTTGGTGAGCGGAAAGGGGGGTGGCGAAAATCTAAAATAAACGTGTTCTGCCTAAGAACTGGTACCAAGTTTGGAATCTCTAGTTCCTATAGTCTCTGACGGATCGCCTCAGCTAGTGATCCTGAGCACTAAAATATATACTTTATGGGGTCGGAGATGCTTCCTTCAGCCTAATACATCCATTTTCTGGAGTCATTAAATTATAATACCCCTTCTCATCTATGGGAGATACCCGCTACCCAGTTCGAATATACTAAAATATACGAAAAAGTATATTTGGTATTTTTGGTATATTTGGTATGTTGATATTCTATCACGTCCAAACATCGCATACAGTACAAAATGTACCGTGCATGGTCACATTCTCCTTCAGAATGAAACCACGTGCGGCAGCATATGAATTTTCCCAAACAACACTGTTTCTTGAATATCTTCCAAGTTTTTCATCCGATCGCGACCAAATTTCCCGAAATAATCGAGACTATAATCACCGTCGTATATACCCGAATTCGAGACTCTAGCTTAAAAAATGCGTTTGCCAATCGTTTTTTTCGATTTGGGTGGGCGAAAAGAAGTGTGGAAAAAATCTAAAGTAAACTTTTTCTGCCCAAGATATACACCAATTCTGGTACAAAAGTTGGAATATCTAGCTCATATAGTCGCAAAGATCTAGGTGTTCAAACAGACAGCAAGACATACGGATCGACTTAGCTGGTGACCCTTAGCAAGAATATCTTCGAGTTTGGTGAGCGGAAAGGGGTGTGGCGAAAATCTAAAATAAACTTGTTCTGCCTAAGAACTGGTACCAAGTTTGGAATCTCTAGTTCCTATAGTCTCTGACGGATCGCCTCAGCTAGTGAGCCTGAGCACTAAAATATATACTTTATGGGGTCGGAGATGCTTCCTTCAGCCTAATACATCCATTTTCTGGAGTCATTAAATTATAATACCCTTCTCATCTATGGGAGATACCCGCTACCCAGTTCGAATATACTAAAATATTCGAAAAAGTATATTTGGTATTTTTAGTATATTTGGTATGTTGATATTCTATCACGTCCAAACATCGCATACAGTATAAAATATACCATGCATGGTTACATTCTCCTCCAGAATGAAACCATGTGCGGCAACATGAATTTCTCCATACAACACTGTTTCTTGAATATCTTCCAAGTTTTTCATCCGATCGCGACCAAATTTCCCAAAATCATCGAGACTATAATTACCGTCGTATATACCCGAATTCGAGTCTCCAACTTAAAAGACGCGTTTGCGAATCGTTTTTTTCGATTTGGGTGGGCGAAAAGAGGTGTGGAAAAAATCTAAAGTAAACTTGTTCTGCCCAAGATATACACCTATACTGGTACAAAGATTGGAATCTCTAGCTTTAATAGTCGATAAGATCTAGGTATTCAAACAGACAGCCAGACATAAGGATCGACTTAACTGGTTACCCTTAGCAAGAATATCTTCGATTTTGGTGAGCGAAAAGAGGTGTGGCAAAAATCTAAAATAAACTTTTTATGCCTAAGAACTGGTACCAAGTTTGGAATCACAAGTTCCTATAGTCTCTGACGGATCGACTCAGCTAGTGATCCTGAGAACTAAAATATATACTTTATGGGGTCGGAGATGCTTCCTTCAGCCTAATACATCCATTTGCTGGAGTCATTAAAGTATAATACCCTTTTCATCTATGGGAGATACACGCTACCCAGTTCGAATATACTAAAATATACGAAAAAGTATATTTGGTATTTTTACAATATTTGGTATGTTGATATTCTATCACGTCCAAACATCGCATACAGTATAAAATGTACCATGCATGGTCACATTCTCCTCCAGAATGAAACCACGTGCGGCAGCATATGAATTTCCCCATACATCACTGTTTCTTAAATATCTTAAAAGTTTTTCATCCGATCGCGACCAAATTTCCCAAAATAATCAAGACTATAATCACCGTCGTATATACCCGAATTCGAGACTCTAGCTTAAAAAATGCGTTTGCAAATCGTTTTTTTCGATTTGGGTGGGCGAAAAGAGGTGTGGAAAAAATCTAAAGTAAACTTGTTCTACCCAAGACATACACCAATACTGGTAAAAAGTTTGGAATCTCTAGCTCTTATAGTCGCTGAGATCTACGTGTTCAAGCAGACAGCCAGACATACGGATCAACTCAGCTGGTGACCTTTAGCAAGATTATCTTCGATTTTGGTGAGCGGAAAGGGGTGTGGCGAAAATCTAAAATAAACTTGTTCTGCATAAGAACTGGTACCAAGTTGGGAATCTTTAGTTCTTATAGTCTCTGAAGGATCGACACAGCGAGTGATCCTGAGCACTAAAATATATACTTTATGGGGTCGGAGATGCTTCCTTCAGCCTAATACATCCATTTTCTGGAGTCATTAAATTATAATACCCTTCTCATCTATGGGAGATACCCGCTACCCAGTTCGAATATACTAAAATATACGAAAAAATATATTTGGTATTTTTGGTATATTTGGTATGTTGATATTCTATCACGTCCAAACATCGCATACAGTACAAAATGTACCATGCATGGTCACATTCTCCTTCAGAATGAAACCACGTGCGGCAGCATATGAATTTTCCCAAACAACACTGTTTCTTGAATATCTTCCAAGTTTTTCATCCGATTGCGACCAAATTTCCCGAAATAATCGAGACTATAATCACCGTCGTATATACCCGAATTCGAGACTCTAGCTTAAAAAATGCGTTTGCAAATCGGTTTTTTCGATTTGGGTGGGCGAAAAGTGGTTTGGAAAAAATCTAAAGTAAACTTGTTCTACCCAAGACATACACCAATACTGGTAAAAAGTTTGGAATCTCTAGCTCTTATAGTCGCTGAGATCTAGGTGTTCAAGCAGACAGCCAGACATACGGATCGACTCAGCTAGTGACCCTTAGCAAGAATATCTTCGATTTTGGTGAGCGGAAAGGGGTGTGGCGAAAATCTAAAATAAACTTGTTCTGCCTAAGAACTGGTACCAAGTTTGGAATCTCTAGTTCCTATAGTCTCTGACGGATCGCCTCAGCTAGTGATCCTGAGCACTAAAATATATACTTTATGGGGTCGGAGATGCTTCCTTCAGCCTAATACATCCATTTTCTGGAGTCATTAAATTATAATACCCTTCTCATCTATGGGAGATACCCGCTACCCAGTTCGAATATTCTAAAATATACGAAAAAGGATATTTGGTATTTTTAGTATATTTGGTATGTTGATATTCTATCACGTCCAAACATCGCATACAGTATAAAATGTACCATGCGTGGTCACATTCTCCTTCAGAATGAAACCACTTGCGGCAGCATATGAATTTTCACTAACAACACTGTTTCTTGAATATCTTCCAAGTTTTTTATCCGATCGCGACCAAATTTCCCGCAATCATTGAGACTATAATCACCGTCGTATATACCCGAATTCGAGACTCTAGCTTAAAAAATGCGTTTGCAAATCGTTTTTTTCGATTTGGGTGGGCGAAAAGAGATGTGGAAAAAATCTAAAGTAATATACAGTTCGAATATACTAAAATATACGAAAAAGTATATCTGGTATTTTTGGTATATTTGGTATGTTGATATTCTATCACGTCCAAACATCGCATACAGTATAAAATGTACCATGCATTCTCGCATTCTCCTCCAGAATGAAACCACGTGCGGCAGCATATGAATTTTCCCATACAACACTGTTTCTTAAATATCTTCCTAGTTTTTCATCCGATCGCGACCAAATTTCCCGAAATCATCGAGACTATAATTACCGTCGTATATACCCGTATTCGAGACTCTAGCTCAAAGAATGCGTTTGAAAATCGTTTTTTTCGATTTGGGTGGGCGAAAAGAGATGTGGAAAAAATCTAAAGTAAACTTGTTCTGCCCAAGATATAAACCAATACTGGTAAAAAGTTTGGAATCTCTAGCTCTTATAGTCTCTGAGATCTAGATGTTCAAACAGATAGCCAGACATACGGATCGTCTTGGCTGGTGACCCTTAGCAAGAATATCTTCGATTTTGTTCTCTAGTTCTTATAGTCTCTGACGGATCGACACAGCGAGTGATCCTGAGCACTAAAATATACGCTTTATGGGGTCGGAGATGCGTCCTTCACCCTTATACATCCATTTTCTGGAGTCATTAAATTATAATACCCTTCTCATCTATGGGAGATACCCGCTACCCAGTTCGAATATACTAAAATATACGAAAAAGTATATTTGGTATATTTGGTATGTTGATATTCAATCACGTCCAAACATCGCATACAGTATAAAATGTACCATGCATGGTCACATTCTCCTCCAAAATGAAACCACGTGCGGCAGCATATGAATTTTCCCATACAACACTGTTTCTTAAATATCTTCCTAGTTTTTCATCCGATCGTGATCAAATTTTCTGAAATCATCAAGACTATAAATTCTGGTACAAAGTTTGGAATCTCTAGCTCTTATAGTCGCTGAGATCTAGGTGTTCAATCAGACAGCCAGACATACGGATCGCATCGGCTGGTGACCCTTAGCAAGAATATCTTCGATTTTGGTGAGCGGAAAGGGGGGTGGCGAAAATCTAAAATAAACTTGTTCTGCCTAAGAACTGGTACAAGGTTTGGAATCTCTAGTTCTTATAGTCTCTGACGGATAGAGTCAGCTAGTGATCCTGAGCACTAAAATATATACTTCATGGGGTCGGAGATGCTTCCTTCACCCTAATACATCCATTTTCTGGTGTCTTTAAATTATAATACCGTTCTCATCTATGGGAGATACCCGATACCCAGTTTGAATATACTAAATTATACGAAAAAGTATATTTGGTATTTTTGGTATATTTGGTATGTTGATATTCTATCACGTCCAAACATCGCATACAGTATAAAATGTACCATGCATGGTTACATTCTCCTCCAGAATGCAACCACGTGCGGCAGCATATGAATTTAACCATACAACACTCTTTCTTGAATATCTTCCAAGTTTTTCATCCGATCGCGACCAAATTTCCCGAAATAATCGAGACTATAATCACGTCGTATTTACCCGAATTCGAGACTCTAGCTTAAAAAATGCGTTTGCAAATCGTTTTCTTCGATTTGGGTGGGCGAAAAGAGGTGTGGAAAAAATCTAAAGTAAACTTGTTCTACCCAAGACATACACCAATACTGGTAAAAAGTTTGGAATCTCTAGCTCTTAGAGTCGCTGATATCTAGGTGTTCAAGCAGACAGCCAGACATACGGATCGACTTAGCTGGTGACCCTTAGCAAGAATATCTTCGATTTTGGTGAGCGGAAAGGGGTGTGGCGAAAATCTAAAATGAACTTGTTCTGCATAAGAACTGGTACCAAGTTGGGAATCTTTAGTTCTTATAGTCTCTGAAGGATCGACACAGCGAGTGATCCTGAGCACTTAAATATATACTTTATGGGGTCGGAGATGCTTCCTTCAGCCTAATACATCCATTTTCTGGAGTCATTAAATTATAATACCCTTCTCATCTATGGGAGATACCCGCTACCCAGTTCGAATATACTAAAATATACGAAAAAGTATATTTGGTATTTTTGGTATATTTGTTATGTTGATATTCTATCACGTCCAAACATCGCATACAGTATAAAATGTACCATGCATGGTCATATTCTCCTTCAGAATGAAACCACGTGCGGCAGCATATTAATTTTCCCATACAACACTGTTTCTTGAATATCTTCCAAGTTTTTCATCCGATCGCGACCAAATTTCCCGAAATAATTGAGACTATAATCACCGTCATATATACCCGAATTCGAGACTTTAGCTCAAAAAATGCGTTTGCAAATCGTTTTTTTCGATTTGGGTGGGCGAAAAGAGATGTGGAAAAAATCTAAAGTAATACCCAGTTCGAATATACTAAAATATACGAAAAAGTATATCTGGTATTTTTGGTATATTGATATTCTATCACGTCCAAACATCGCATACAGTATAAAATGTACCATGCATGCTCACATTCTCCTCCAGAATGAAACCACGTGCGGCAGCATATGAATTTTCCCATACAACACTGTTTCTTAAATATCTTCCAAGTTTTTCATCCGATCACGACCAAATTTCCCGAAATCATCGAGACTATAATTACCGTCGTATATACCCGAATTCGAGACTCTAGCTCAAAAAATGCGTTTGCAAATCGTTTTTTTCGATTTGGGTGGGCGAAAAGAGATGTGGAAAAAATCTAAAGTAAACTTGTTCTGCCCAAGAGATAAACCAATACTGGTAAAAAGTTTGGAATCTCTAGCTCTTATAGTCTCTGAGATCTAGGTGTTCAAACAGATAGCCAGACATACGGATCGTCTTGGCTGGTGACCCTTAGCAAGAATATCTTCGATTTTGGTGACGGGAAAGGGGTGTGGCGAAAATCTAAAATAAACTTGTTCTGCATAAGAACTGCTACCAAGATTGGAATCTCTGGTTCTTATATTCTATGACTGATCGACTCACCTAGTGATCCTGAGAACAAAAATATATGCTTTATGGCGTCTGAGATGCTTCCTTCACCCTAATACATTCATTTTCTGAAGTCATAAAATTATAATACCCTTCTCATCTATGGGAGATACCCGATACCCAGTTCGAATATACTAAAATATACGAAAAAGTATATCTGGTATTTTTGGTATATTTGGTATGTTGATATTCTATCACGTCCAAACATCGCATACAGTATAAAATGTACCATGCATGGTCACATTCTCCTCCAGAATGAAACCACGTGCGGCAGCATATGAATTTTCCCATACAACACTGTTTCTTAAATATCTTCCTAGTTTTTCATCCGATCACGACCAAATTTCCCGAGATCATCGAGACTATAATCACCGTCGTATATACCCGAATTCGGGACTCTAGCTTAAAAGATGCGTTTGCGAATCATTTTTTTCGATTTGGGTGGGCGAAACGAGGTGTGGAAAAAATCTAAAGTAAATTTATTCTGCCAAAGATATACACCAATTCTGGTACAAAGTTTGGAATCTCTAGCTCTTATAGTCTCTGAGATCCAGGTGTTCAAACAGACAACCAGACATACGGATCGACTCAGCTGGTTACCCTTAGCAAGAATATCTTCGATTTTGTTCTCTAGTTCTTATAGTCTCTGACGGGTCGACACAGCGAGTGATCCTGAGCACTAAAATATACGCTTTATGGGGTCGGAGATGCTTTCTTCACCCTAATACATCCATTTTCTGGAGTCATTAAATTATAATGCCCTTCTCATCTATGGGAGATACCCGCTACCCAGTTCGAATATA
Organism: Drosophila siamana; assembly: GCA_035047445.1. Lineage (NCBI taxonomy): Eukaryota > Metazoa > Arthropoda > Insecta > Diptera > Drosophilidae > Drosophila > Drosophila siamana. The sequence continues at coordinate 342,736 of JAWNPP010000157.1, read as the reverse complement.
CTAAAATATACGAAAAAGTATATTTGGTATTTTTGGTATATTTGGTATGTTGATATTCAATCACGTCCAAACATCGCATACAGTATAAAATGTACCATGCATGGTCACATTCTCCTCCAGAATGACACCACGTGCGGCAGCATATGAATTTTCCCATACAACACTGTTTCTTAAATATCTTCCTAGTTTTTCATCCGATCGTGATCAAATTTTCTGAAATCATCAAGACTATAAATTCTGCTACAAAGTTTGGAATCTCTAGCTCTTATAGTCGCTAAGATCTAGGTGTTCAAACAGACAGCCAGACATACGGATCGACTCGGCTGGTGAACCTTAGCAAGAATATCTTCGATTTTGGTGAGCGGAAAGGGGTGTAGCGAAAATCTAAAATAAACTTGTTCTGCCTAAGAACTGGTACAAGGTTTGGAATCTCTAGTTCTTATAGTCTCTAGCGAATAGACTCAGCTAGTGATCCTGAGCACTACAATATATACTTCATGGGGTCGGAGATGCTCCTGGTTACATTCTCCTCCAGAATGCAACCACGTGCGGCAGCATATGAATTTACCCATACAACACTGTTTCTTAAATATCTTCCAAGTTTTTTATTCGATCTCGACCAAATTTCCCGAAATCATCGAGACTATAATCACCGTCGTATATACCCGAATTCGAGACTTTAGCTCAAAAATGCGTTTGCAAATCGTTTTTTTCGATTTGGGAGGGCGAAAAGAGGTGTGGAAAAAATCTAAAGTAAACTTGTTCTGCCCATGATATACACCAATTCTGGTACAAAGTTTGGAATCTCTAGCTCTTATAGTCGCTAAGATCTAGGTGTTCAAACAGACAGCCAGACATACGGATCGATTCGGCTGGTGAACCTTAGCAAGAATATCTTCGATTTTGGTGAGCGGAAAGGGGTGTATCGAAAATCTAAAATAAACTTGTTCTGCCTAAGAACTGGTACCAAGTTTGGAATCTCTAGTTCCTATAGTCTCTGACGGATCGACTCAGCTAGTGATCCTGAGCACTAAAATATATACTTTATGGGGTCGGAGATGCTTACTTCATTTTCTGGAGTCATTAAATTATAATACCCTTCTCATCTATGGAAGATACCCGCTACACAGTTCGAATATACTAAAATATACGAAAAAGTATATTTGGTATTTTTGGTATATTTCGTATCATCGTCCAAACATCGCATACAGTATAAAATGTACCATGCATGATCACATTCTCCTTCAGAATGAAACCACGTGCGGCAGCATATAAATTTTCCCATACAACACTGTTTCTTAAATATATTCCAAGTTTTTCATCCGATCGTGATCAAATTTTCTGAAATCATCAAGACTATAAATACCGTCGTATATACCCGAATTCGAAACTCTAGTTAAAGAAATGCGTTTGCGAATCATTTTTTTCGATTTGGGTGGGCGAAAAGAGGTGGGGAAAAAATCTAAAGTAAACTTGTTCTGCACAAGATATACACCAATTCCAAGTTTGGAATCTCTAGTTCTTATAGTCTCTGACGGATCGACTCAGCTAGTGATCCTGAGCATTAAAATATATACTTTATGGGTCGGAGATGCTTCCTTCAGCCTAATACATCAATTTTCTGGAGTCATTAAATTATAATACCCTTCTCATCAATGGGAGATACCCAGTACCCAGTTCGAATATACTAAAATATACGAAAAAGTATATTTGGTATTTTTGGTATATTTGGTATGTTGATATTCTATCACGTCCAAACATCGCATACAGTATAAAATGTACCATGCATGGTCACATTCTCCTCCAGAATGAAACGATCGTGTTCAAATTTTCTGAAATCATCAAGACTATAAATACCGTCGTATATACCCGAATTCGAAACTCTAGTTAAAGAAATGCGTTTGCGAATCATTTTTTTCGATTTGGGTGGGCGAAAAGAGGTGTGGAAAAAATCTAAAGTAAACTTGTTCTGCCCAAGATATACATACTGAGATGTAGGTGTTCAAACAGACAGCCACACATCCGGATCGACTCGGCTGGTGACCCTTAGCAAGAATATCTTCGATTTTGGTGAGCGGAAAGGGGTGTGGCGAAAATCTAAAATAAACTTGTTCTGCCTAAGAACTGGTACCAAGTTTGGAATCTCCAGTTCCTATAGTCTCTGACAGATCGACTCAGCCAGTGATTCTGAGCACTAAAATATATACTTTATGGGGTCGGAGATGCTTCCTTCAGCCTAATACATCCATTTTCTGGAGTCATTAAATTATAATACCCTTCTCATCTATGGGAGATACCCGGTACCCTGTTTGAATATACGAAAAAGTCTATTTGGTATTTTTGGTATATTTGGTGTGTTGATATTCCATCACGTCCAAGCATCACATACAGTATAAAATGTACCATGCATGGTCACATTTTCCTCCAGAATGACACCACATGCGGCAGCATATGAATTTTCCCATACAACACTGTTTCTTAAATATCTTCCTAGTTTTTCATCCGATCGTGATCAAATTTTCTGAAATCATTAAGACTATAAATACCGTCGTATATACCCGAATTTGAGACTCTAGCTCAAAAAATGCGTTTGCGAATCGTTTTTTTCGATTTGGGTGGGCGAAAGGAGGTGTCAAAAAAATCTAAAGTAAACTTTTTCTGCCCAAGTTATACACCAATTTTGGTACAAAGTTTGGAATCTCTAGCTCTTATCGTCTCTGAGATCTAGGTGTTCAAACAGACAGCCAGACATACGGATCGACTCAGCTGGTGACCCTTAGCAAGAATATCTTCGATCTTGGTGAGCGCAAATGGGTGTGGCGAAAATCTAAAATAAACTTGTTCTGCCTAGGAACTGGTACCAAGTTTGGAATCTCTAGTTCCTATAGTCTCTGACGGATCGACTCAGCTAGTGATCCTGGGCATTAAAATATATACTTTATGGGGTCGGAGATGCTTCCTTCAGCCTAATATATCGATTTTATGGAGTCATTAAATTATAATACCCTTCTCATCTATGGGAGATACCCGCTACCCAGTTCGAATATATTAAATATACGAAAAAGTATATTTGGTATTTTTGCTATATTTGGTATGTTGATATTCTATCACGTCCAAACATCGCATACAGTATAAAATGTACCATGCACGGTCACATTTTCCTCCAGAATGAAACAACATGCGGTATCATATGAATTTTCCCATACAACACTGTTTCTTGAATATCTTCCAAGTTTTTCATCCGATCGCGACCAAATTTCCCGAAATCATCGAGACTATAATTACCGTCGTATATACCCGAATTCGAGTCTCTAGCTTAAAAGATGCGTTTGCGAATCGTTTTTTTCGATTTGGGTGGGCGAAAAGAGGTGTGGAAAAAATCTAAAGTAAACTTGTTCTGCCCAAGATATACACCAATTCTGGTACAACGTTTGGAATCTCTTGCTCTTATAGTCGCTAAGATCTAGGTGTTCAAACAGACAGCCAGACATACGGATCGACTTAGCTGGTTACCCTTAGCAAGAATATCTTCGATTTTGGTGAGCCTAAAGGGGTGTGGCGAAAATCTAAAATAAACTTGTTCTGCCTAAGAACTGGTACCAAGTTTGGAATCTCCAGTTCCTATAGTCTCTGACAGATCGACTCAGCCAGTGATTCTGAGCACTAAAATATATACTTTATGGGGTCGGAGATGCTTCCTTCAGCCTAATACATCCATTTTCTGGAGTCATTAAATTATAATACCCTTCTCATCTATGGGAGATACCCGGTACCCTGTTTGAATATACTAAAATATACGAAAAAGTCTATTTGGTATTTTTGGTATATTTGGTATGTTGATATTCTATCACGTCCAAACATCGCATACAGTATAAAATGTACCATGCATGGTCACATTTTCCTCCAGTATGAAACCACATGCGGCAGCATATGAATTTTCCCATACAACACTGTTTCTTCAATATCTTCCTAGTTTTTCATCCGATCGTGATCAAATTTTCTGAAATCATCAAGACTATAAATACCGTCGTATATACCCGAATTCGAGACTCTAGCTCAAAAAATGCGTTTGCGAATCGTTTTTTTGGATTTGGGTGATCACGTTCTCCTTCAGAATGAAACCACGTGCGGCAGCATATGAATTTTCCAATACAACACTGTTTCTTAAATATTTTCCTAGTTTTTCATCCGATCGTGATAAAATTTTCTGAAATCATCAAGACTATAAATACCGTCGTATATACCCGAATTGCGTTTGCAAATCGTTTTTTTCGATTTGGGTGGGCGAAAAGAGGTGGGGAAAAAATCTAAAGTAAACTTGTTCTGCCTAATACATCCATTTTCTGGAGTCATTAAATTATAATACCCTTCTCATCTATGGGAGATACCCGGTACCCTGTTTGAATATACTAAAATATACGAAAAAGTCTATTTGGTATTTTTGGTATATTTGGTATGTTGATATTCTATCACGTCCAAACATCGCATACAGTATAAAATGTACCATGCATGGTCACATTTTCCTCCAGTATGAAACCACATGCGGCAGCATATGAATTTTCCCATACAACACTGTTTCTTCAATATCTTCCTAGTTTTTCATCCGATCGTGATCAAATTTTCTGAAATCATCAAGACTATAAATACCGTCGTATATACCCGAATTCGAGACTCTAGCTCAAAAAATGCGTTTGCGAATCGTTTTTTTCGATTTGGGTGATCACGTTCTCCTTCAGAATGAAACCACGTGCGGCAGCATATGAATTTTCCAATACAACACTGTTTCTTAAATATTTTCCTAGTTTTTCATCCGATCGTGATAAAATTTTCTGAAATCATCAAGACTATAAATACCGTCGTATATACCCGAATTGCGTTTGCAAATCGTTTTTTTCGATTTGGGTGGGCGAAAAGAGGTGGGGAAAAAATCTAAAGTAAACTTGTTCTGCCCAAGACATACACCAATTCTGGTACACAGGTTGGAATCTCTAGCTCTTATAGTATCTGAGATCTAGGTGTTCGACTCAGCTGGTGACCCTGAGCAAGAATGTCTTCGATTTTGGTGAGCGGAAAGAGGTGTGGCGATAATCTAAAATAAACTTTTTATGCCTAAGAACTGGTACCAAGTTTGGAATCTCTAGTTCTTATAGTCTCTGACGGATCAACTCAGCTAGTGATCCTGAGCATTAAAATATATACTTTATGGGGTCGGAGATGCTTCCTTCAGCCTAATACATCCATTTTCTGGAGTCATTAAATTATAATACCCTTCTCATCAATGGGAGATACCCAGTACCCAGTTCGAATATACTAAAATATACGAAAAAGTATATTTGGTATTTTTGGTATATTTGGTATGTTCATATTCTATCACGTCCAAACATCGCATACAGTATAAAATGTACCATGCATGATCACATTCTCCTTCAGAATGAAACCACGTGCGGCGGCATATGAATTTTCCAATACAACACTGTTTCTTAAATATCTTCCTAGTTTTTCATCCGATCGTTATCAAATTTTCTGAAATCATCAAGACTATAAATACCTTCGTATATACCCGAATTCGAAACTCTAGTTAAAAAAAATGCGTTTGCAAATCGTTTTTTTCGATTTGGGTGGGCGAAAAGAGGTGGGGAAAAAAACTAAAGTAATCTTGTTCTGCCCAAGATATACAGCAATTCTGGTACAAAGGTTGGAATCTCTAGCTCTTATAGTCTCTGAGATCTAGGTGTTCAAACAGACAGCCAGACATACGGATCGACACTGTTTTTTAAATATCTTCCTGGTTTTTCATCCGATTGTGATCAAATTTTCTGAAATCATCAAGACTATAAATATCGTCGTATATACCCGAATTCGAAACTCTAGTTCAAAAATGTGTTTGCAAATCGTTTTTTTTGATTCGGGTGGGCGAAAAAGGTGTTAAAAAATCTAAAGTAAACTTATTCTGCCCAAGATATACACCAATTTTGGTACAAAGTTTGGAATCTCTAGCTCTTATCGTCTCTGAGATCTAGGTGTTCAAACAGACAGCCAGACATACGAATCGACTCAGCTGGTGACCCTTAGCAAGAATATCTTCGATTTTGGTGAGCGGAAAGGGGTGTGGCGAAAATCTAAAATAAACTTGTTCTGACTAAGAACTGCTACCAAGTTTGGAATCTCTAGTTCTTATAGTCTCTGACGGATCGACTCAGCTAGTGATCCTGAGCACTAAAATATATACTTTATGGGGTCGGAGATGCTTCCTTCACCCTAATACATCCATTCTCTGGAGTCATTAAAATATAATAAATACCCTTCTCATTTATGGGAGATATCCGCTACCCTGTTTGAATATACTAAAATATACGAAAAAGTATATTTGGTATTTTTAGTATATTTGGTATGTTGATATTCTATCACGTCCAAATATCACATACAGTATAAAATGTACCATGCAAGGTCACATTCTCCTCCAGAATGAAACCACGTGCGGCAGCATATGAATTTTCCCATACAACACTGTTTCTTGAATATCTTCCAAGTTTTTCATCCGACCGCGACCAAATTTACAGAAATCATCGAAACTATAATTACCGTCGTATATACCCGAACTCGAGACTAGCTCAAAAAATCCGTTTGGAAATCGTTTTTTTTTTCGAGCGAAAAGAGGTATGGAAAAAATCTAAAGTAAACTTGTTCTGCCCAAGATATACACCAATACTGGTAAAAAGTTTGGAGTCTCTAGCTCTTATAGTCTCTGAGATCTAGGTGTTCAAGCAGACAGCCAGACATACGAATCGACTCAGCTGGTGACCCTTAGCAAGAATATCTTCGATTTTGGTGAGCGGAAAGGGGTGTGGCGAAAATCTAAAATAAACTTGTTCTGCCTAAGAACTGGTACCAAGTTTGGAATCTCTAGTTCCTATAGTCTCTGACGGATCGACTTAGCTAGTGATCCTGAGCACTAAAATATATTCTTTATGGGGTCGGAGATGCTTCCTTCACCATAATACATCCATTTTCTGGAGTCATTAAATTATAATACCCTTCTCATCTATGGGAGATACCCAGTACGCAGTTCGAATATATTAAAATATACGAAAAAGTATATTTGGTATTTTTGGTATATTTGGTATGTTGATATTCTATCACGTCCAAACATCGCATACAGTATAAAATGTACCATGCATGGTCACATTCTCCTTCAGAATGAAACCACGTGCGGCAGCATATGAATTTTCCCATACAACACTGTTTATTAAATATCTTCCTAGTTTTTCATCCGATCGAGATCAAATTTTCTGAAATCATCGAGACTATAAATACCTTCGTATGTACCCGAATTGGAGACTCCAGCCCAAAAAATGCGTTTGCAAATTATTTTTTTCGATTTGGGTGGGCGAAAAGAGGTGTGGAAAAAATCTAAAGTAAACTTGTTCTGCCCAAGATATACAGCAATTCAAGACTATAAATACCGTCGTATATACCCGAATTGCGTTTGAAAATCGTTTTTTTCGATTTGGGTGGGCGAAAAGAGGTGGGGAAAAAATCTAAAGTAAACTTGTTCTGCCCAAGACATACACCAATTCTGGTACACAGGTTGGAATCTCTAGCTCTTATAGTATCTGAGATCTAGGTGTTCGACTCAGCTGGTGACCCTGAGCAAGAATATCTTCGATTTTGGTGAGCGGAAAGAGGTCTCTGATCTAGGTGTTCAAACAGACAGCCAGACATACGGATCGACACTGTTTTTTAAATATCTTCCTGGTTTTTCATCCGATTGTGATCAAATTTTCTGAAATCATCAAGTCTATAAATATCGTCGTATATACCCGAATTCGAAACTCTAGTCCAAAAATGTGTTTGCAAATCGTTTTTTTTGATTCGGGTGGGCGAAAAAGGTGTTAAAAAAATCTAAAGTAAACTTATTCTGCCCAAGATATACACCAATTTTGGTACAAAGTTTGGAATCTCTAGCTCTTATCGTCTCTGAGATCTAGGTGTTCAAACAGACAGCCAGACATACGAATCGACTCAGCTGGTGACCCTTAGCAAGAATATCTTCGATTTTGGTGAGCGGAAAGGGGTGTGGCGAAAATCTAAAATAAACTTGTTCTGACTAAGAACTGGTACCAAGTTTGGAATCTCTAGTTCTTATAGTCTCTGACGGATCGACTCAGCTAGTGATCCTGAGCACTAAAATATATACTTTATGGGGTCAGAGATGCTTCCTTCACCCTAATACATCCATTCTCTGGAGTCATTAAAATATAATAAATACCCTTCTCATTTATGGGAGATACCCGCTACCCTGTTTGAATATACTAAAATATACGAAAAAGTATATTTGGTATTTTTAGTATATTTGGTATGTTGATATTCTATCACGTCCAAATATCACATACAGTATAAAATGTACCATGCAAGGTCACATTCTCCTCCAGAATGAAACCACGTGCGGCAGCATATGAATTTTCCCATACAACACTGTTTCTTGAATATCTTCCAAGTTTTTCATCCGACCGCGACCAAATTTACAGAAATCATCGAAACTATAATTACCGTCGTATATACCCGAACTCGAGACTAGCTCAAAAAATCCGTTTGCAAATCGTTTTTTTTTTCGAGCGAAAAGAGGTATGGAAAAAATCTAAAGTAAACTTGTTCTGCCCAAGATATACACCAATACTGGTAAAAAGTTTGGAATCTCTAGCTCTTATAGTCTCTGAGATCTAGGTGTTCAAGCAGACAGCCAGACATACGAATCGACTCAGCTGGTGACCCTTAGCAAGAATATCTTCGATTTTGGTGAGCGGAAAGGGGTGTGGCGAAAATCTAAAATAAACTTGTTCTGCCTAAGAACTGGTACCAAGTTTGGAATCTCTAGTTCCTATAGTCTCTGACGGATCGACTCAGCTAGTGATCCTGAGCACTAAAATATATTCTTTATGGGGTCGGAGATGCTTCCTTCACCATAATACATCCATTTTCTGGAGTCATTAAATTATAATACCCTTCTCATCTATGGGAGATACCCAGTACGCAGTTCGAATATATTAAAATATACGAAAAAGTATATTTGGTATTTTTGGTATATTTGGTATGTTGATATTCTATCACGTCCAAACATCGCATACAGTATAAAATGTACCATGCATGGTCACATTCTCCTTCAGAATGAAACCACGTGCGGCAGCATATGAATTTTCCCATACAACACTGTTTATTAAATATCTTCCTAGTTTTTCATCCGATCGAGATCAAATTTTCTGAAATCATCGAGACTATAAATACCTTCGTATATACCCGAATTGGAGACTCCAGCTCAAAAAATGCGTTTGCAAATTATTTTTTTCGATTTGGGTGGGCGAAAAGAGGTGTGGAAAAAATCTAAAGTAAACTTGTTCTGCCCAAGATATACAGCAATTCAAGACTATAAATACCGTCGTATATGCCCGAATTGCGTTTGAAAATCGTTTTTTTCGATTTGGGTGGGCGAAAAGAGGTGGGGAAAAAATCTAAAGTAAACTTGTTCTGCCCAAGACATACACCAATTCTGGTACACAGGTTGGAATCTCTAGCTCTTATAGTATCTGAGATCTAGGTGTTCGACTCAGCTGGTGACCCTGAGCAAGAATATCTTCGATTTTGGTGAGCGGAAAGAGGTCTCTGATCTAGGTGTTCAAACAGACAGCCAGACATACGGATCGACACTGTTTTTTAAATATCTTCCTGGTTTTTCATCCGATTGTGATCAAATTTTCTGAAATCATCAAGTCTATAAATACCGTCGTATATACCCGAATTCGAAACTCTAGTTCAAAAATGTGTTTGCAAATCGCTTTTTTTGATTTGGGTGGGCGAAAAAGGTGTTAAAAAAATCTAAAGTAAACTTATTCTGCCCAAGATATACACCAATTTTCGTACAAAGTTTGGAATCTCTAGCTCTTATCGTCTCTGAGATCTAGGTGTTCAAACAGACAGCCAGACATACGAATCGACTCAGCTGGTGACCCTTAGCAAGAATATCTTCGATTTTGGTGAGCGGAAAGGGCTGTGGCGAAAATCTAAAATAAACTTTTTCTGCCTAAGAACTACTACCAAGTTTGGAATCTCTAGTTCTTATAGTCTCTGACGGATCGACTCAGCTAGTGATCCTGAGCATTAAAATATATACTTTATGGGGTCGGAGATGCTTCCTTCACCCTAATACATCCATTCTCTGGAGTCATTAAAATATAATAAATACCCTTCTCATTTATGGGAGATATCCGCTACCCTGTTTGAATATACTAAAATATACGAAAAAGTATATTTGGTATGTTGATATTCTATCACGTCCAAATATCACATACAGTATAAAATGTACCATGCAAGGTCACATTCTCCTCCAGAATGAAACCACATGCGGCAGCATATGAATTTTCCCATACAACACTGTTTCTTGAATATCTTCCAAGTTTTTCATCCGACCGCGACCAAATTTACAGAAATCATCGAAACTATAATTACCGTCGTATATACCCGAACTCGAGACTAGCTCAAAAAATCCGTTTGCAAATCGTTTTTTTTCGAGCGAAAAGAGGTATGGAAAAAATCTAAAGTAAACTTGTTCTGCCCAAGATATACACCAATACTGGTAAAAAGTTTGGAATCTCTAGCTCTTATAGTCTCTGAGATCTAGGTGTTCAAGCAGACAGCCAGACATACGAATCGACTCGGCTGGTGACCCTTAGCAAGAATATTTTCGATTTTGGTGAGCGGAAAGGGGTGTGGCGAAAATCTAAAATAAACTTGTTCTGCCTAAGAACTGGTACCAAGTTTGGAATCTCTAGTTCCTATAGTCTCTGACGGATCGACTTAGCTAGTGATCCTGAGCACTAAAATATATTCTTTATGGGGTCGGAGATGCTTCCTTCACCATAATACATCCATTTTCTGGAGTCATTAAATTATAATACCCTTCTCATCTATGGGAGATACCCAGTACGCAGTTCGAATATATTAAAATATACGAAAAAGTATATTTGGTATTTTTGGTATATTTGGTATGTTGATATTCTATCACGTCCAAACATCGCATACAGTATAAAATGTACCATGCATGGTCACATTCTCCTTCAGAATGAAACCACGTGCGGCAGCATATGAATTTTCCCATACAACACTGTTTATTAAATATCTTCCTAGTTTTTCATCCGATCGAGATCAAATTTTCTGAAATCATCGAGACTATAAATACCTTCGTATATACCCGAATTGGAGACTCCAGCTCAAAAAATGCGTTTGCAAATTATTTTTTTCGATTTGGGTGGGCGAAAAGAGGTGTGGAAAAAATCTAAAGTAAACTTGTTCTGCCCAAGATATACAGCAATTCAAGACTATAAATACCGTCGTATATACCCGAATTGCGTTTGAAAATCGTTTTTTTCGATTTGGGTGGGCGAAAAGAGGTGGGGAAAAAATCTAAAGTAAACTTGTTCTGCCCAAGACATACACCAATTCTGGTACACAGGTTGGAATCTCTAGCTCTTATAGTATCTGAGATCTAGGTGTTCGACTCAGCTGGTGACCCTGAGCAAGAATATCTTCGATTTTGGTGAGCGGAAAGAGGTCTCTGATCTAGGTGTTCAAACAGACAGCCAGACATACGGATCGACACTGTTTTTTAAATATCTTCCTGGTTTTTCATCCGATTGTGATCAAATTTTCTGAAATCATCAAGTCTATAAATACCGTCGTATATACCCGAATTCGAAACTCTAGTTCAAAAATGTGTTTGCAAATCGCTTTTTTCGATTTGGGTGGGCGAAAAAGGTGTTAAAAAAATCTAAAGTAAACTTATTCTGCCCAAGATATACACCAATTTTCGTACAAAGTTTGGAATCTCTAGCTCTTATCGTCTCTGAGATCTAGGTGTTCAAACAGACAGCCAGACATACGAATCGACTCAGCTGGTGACCCTTAGCAAGAATATCTTCGATTTTGGTGAGCGGAAAGGGGTGTGGCGAAAATCTAAAATAAACTTTTTCTGCCTAAGAACTACTACCAAGTTTGGAATCTCTAGTTCTTATAGTCTCTGACGGATCGACTCAGCTAGTGATCCTGAGCATTAAAATATATACTTTATGGGGTCGGAGATGCTTCTTTCACCCTAATACATCCATTCTCTGGAGTCATTAAAATATAATAAATACCCTTCTCATTTATGGGAGATACCCGCTACCCTGTTTGAATATACTAAAATATACGAAAAAGTATATTTGGTATGTTGATATTCTATCACGTCCAAATATCACATACAGTATAAAATGTACCATGCAAGGTCACATTCTCCTCCAGAATGAAACCACGTGCGGCAGCATATGAATTTTCCCATACAACACTGTTTCATGAATATCTTCCAAGTTTTTCATCCGACCGCGACCAAATTTACAGAAATCATCGAAACTATAATTACCGTCGTATATACCCGAACTCGAGACTAGCTCAAAAAATCCGTTTGCAAATCGTTTTTTTTTCGAGCGAAAAGAGGTATGGAAAAAATCTAAAGTAAACTTGTTTTGCCCAAGATATACACCAATACTGGTAAAAAGTTTGGAATCTCTAGCTCTTATAGTCTCTGAGATCTAGGTGTTCAAGCAGACAGCCAGACATACGAATCGACTCGGCTGGTGACCCTTAGCAAGAATATTTTCGATTTTGGTGAGCGGAAAGAGGTGTGGCGAAAATCTAAAATAAACTTGTTCTGCCTAAGAACTGGTACCAAGTTTGGAATCTCTAGTTCCTATAGTCTCTGACGGATCGACTTAGCTAGTGATCCTGAGCACTAAAATATATTCTTTATGGGGTCGGAGATGCTTCCTTCACCATAATACATCCATTTTCTGGAGTCATTAAATTATAATACCCTTCTCATCTATGGGAGATACCCAGTACGCATTTCGAATATATTAAAATATACGAAAAAGTATATTTGGTATTTTTGGTATATTTGGTATGTTGATATTCTATCACGTCCAAACATCGCATACAGTATAAAATGTACCATGCATGGTCACATTCTCCTTCAGAATGAAACCACGTGCGGCAGCATATGAATTTTCCCATTCAACACTGTTTATTAAATATCTTCCTAGTTTTTCATCCGATCGAGATCAAATTTTCTGAAATCATCAAGACTATACATACCTTCGTATATACCCGAATTGCGTTTGCAAATTGTTTTTTTCGATTTGGGTGGGCGAAAAGAGGTGGGGAAAAAATCTAAAGTAAACTTGTTCTGCCCAAGACATACACCAATTCTGGTACACAGGTTGGAATCTCTAGCTCTTATAGTATCTGAGATCTAGGTGTTCGACTCAGCTGGTGACCCTGAGCAAGAATATCTTAGATTTTGGTGAGCGGAAAGAGGTCTCTGATCTAGGTGTTCAAACAGACAGCCAGACATACGGATCGACAATGTTTTTTAAATATCTTCTTAGTTTTTCATTCGATCGTGATCAAATTTTCTGAAATAATCAAGTCTATAAATACCTTCGTATATACCCGAATTCGAAACTCTAGTTCAAAAATGTGTTTGCAAATCGTTTTTTTCGATTTGGGTGGGCGAAAAAGGTGTTAAAAAAATCTAAAGTAAACTTATTCTGCCCAAGATATACACCAATTTTGGTACAAAGTTTGGAATCTCTAGCTCTTATCGTCTCTGAGATCTAGGTGTTCAAACAGACAGCCAGACATACGAATCGACTCAGCTGGTGACCCTTAGCAAGAATATCTTCGATTTTGGTGAGCGGAAAGGGGTGTGGCGAAAATCTAAAATAAACTTTTTCTGCCTAAGAACTGGTACCAAGTTTGGAATCTCTAGTTCTTATAGTCTCTGACGGATCGACTCAGCTAGTGATCCTGAGCATTAAAATATATACTTTATGGGGTCGGGGATGCTTCCTTCACCCTAATACATCCATTCTCTGGAGTCATTAAAATATAATAAATACCCTTCTCATTTATGGGAGATACCCGCTACCCTGTTTGAATATACTAAAATATACGAAAAAGTATATTTGGTATTTTTAGTATATTTGGTATGTTGATATTCTATCACGTCCAAATATCACATACAGTATAAAATGTACCATGCAAGGTCACATTCTCCTCCAGAATGAAACCACGTGCGGCAGCATATGAATTTTCCAATACAACACTGTTTCTTGAATATCTTCCAAGTTTTTCATCCGACCGCGACCAAATTTACAGAAATCATCGAAACTATATAATATAAATATCGAGACTAGTTAAAAAAATGCGTTTGCAAATCGTTTTTTTCGAGCGAAAAGAGGTATGGAAAAAATCTAAAGTAAACTTGTTCTGCCCAAGATATACACCAATACTGGTAAAAAGTTTGGAATCTCTAGCTCTTATAGTCTCTGAGATCTAGGTGTTCAAGCAGACAGCCAGACATACGAATCGACTCAGCTGGTGACCCTTAGCAAGAATATCTTCGATTTTGGTGAGCGGAAAGGGGTGTGGCGAAAATCTAAAATAAACTTGTTCTGACTAAGCACTAAAATATATTCTTTATGGGGTCGGAGATGCTTCCTTCACCATAATACATCCATTTTCTGGAGTCATTAAATTATAATACCCTTCTCATCTATGGAAGATACCCAGTACGCAGTTCGAATATATTAAAATATACGAAAAAGAATATTTGGTATTTTTGGTATATTTGGTATGTTCATATTCTATCACGTCCAAACATCGCATACAGTATAAAATGTACCATGCATGGTCACATTCTCCTTCAGAATGAAACCACGTGCGGCAGCATATGAATTTTCCCATACAACACTGTTTATTAAATATCTTCCTAGTTTTTCATCCGATCGAGATCAAATTTTCGGAAATCATCAAGACTATAAATACCTTCGTATATACCCGAATTGGAGACTCGAGCTCAAAAAATGCGTTTGCAAATTGTTTTTTTCGATTTGGGTAGGCGAAAAGAGGTGTGGAAAAAATCTAAAGTAAACTTGTTCTGCCGAAGATATACACCAATACAGGTAAAAGTTTGGAATCTCTAGCTCTTATAGTCGCTTAGATCTAGGTGTTCAAGCAGACAGCCAGACATACGGATCGACTCAGCTGGTGACCCTTAGCAAGAATATCTTCGATTTTGGTGAGCGGAAAGGGATGTGGCGAAAATCTAAAATAATCTTGTTCTGCCTAAGAACTGGTACCAAGTTTGGAATCTCTAGTTCCTATAGTCTCTGACGGATCGACTCAGCTAGTGATCCTGAGCACTAAAATATATTCTTTATGGGGTCGGAGATGCTTCCCCTTCACCATAATACATCCATTTTCTGGAGTCATTAAATTGTAATACCCTTCTCATCTATGGGAGATACCCAGTACGCAGTTCGAATATATTAAAATATACGAAAAAGTATATTTGGTATTTTTGGTATATTTGGTATGTTGATATTCTATCACGTCCAAACATCGCATACAGTATAAAATGTACCATGCATGGTCACATTCTCCTTCAGAATGAAACCACGTGCGGCAGCATATGAATTTTCCCGTACAACACTGTTTATTAAATATCTTCCTAGTTTTTCATCCGAACGAGATCAAATTTTCTGAAATCATCAAGACTATAAATACCTTCGTATATACCCGAATTGGAGACTCCAGCTCAAAAAATGCGTTTGCAAATTGTTTTTTTCGATTTGGGTGGGCGAAAAGAGGTGTGGAAAAAATCTAAAGTAAACTTGTTCTGCCCAAGATATACACCAATACAGGTAAAAGTTTGGAATCTCTGGCTTTTATAGTCTCTGAGATCTAGGTGTTCAAACAGACAGCCAGACATACGAATCGACTCGGCTGGTGACCCTTAGCAAGAATATTTTCGATTTTGGTGATGGAAAGGGGTGTGGCGAAAATCTAAAATAAACTTGTTCTGCCTAAGAACTGGTACCAAGTTTGGAATCTCTAGTTCCTATAGTCTCTGACGGATCGACTCACCTAGTGATCCTGAGCACTAAAATATATACTTTATGGCGTCGGAGATGCTTCCATCACCCTAACACATCCATTTTCTGGAGTCATTAAAATATAATAAATACCCTTCTCATTTATGGGAGATATCCGCTACCCAGTTCGAATATACTAAAATATATGCAAAAGTATATTTGGTATTTTTGGTATATTTGGTATGTTGATATTCTATCACGTCCAAACATCGCATACAGTATAAAATGTACCATGCATGATTACATTCTCCTTCAGAATGAAACCACGTGCGGCAGCATATGAATTTTCCAATACAACACTGTTTCTTAAATATCTTTCTAGTTTTTCATCCGATGGTGATAAAATTTTCTGAAATCATCAAGACTATAAATACCGTCGTATATACCCGAATTGCGTTTGCAAATCGTTTTTTTCGATTTGGGTGGGCGAAAAGTGGTGGGGAAAAAATCTAAAGTAAACTTGTTCTGCCCAAGACATACACCATTTGTGGTACACAGGTTGGAATCTCTAGCTCTTATAGTATCTGAGATCTAGGTGTTCGACTCAGCTGGTGACCCTGAGCAAGAATATCTTCGATTTTGGTGAGCGGAAAGAGGTCTCTGATCTAGGTGTTCAAACAGACAGCCAGACATACGGATCGACAATGTTTTTTAAATATCTTCCTAGTTTTTCATCCGATCGTGATCAAATTTTCTGAAATCATCAAGTCTATAAATACCTTCGCATATACCCGAATTCGAAACTCTAGTTCAAAAATGTGTTTGCAAATCGTTTTTTTCGATTTGGGTGGGCGAAAAAGGTGTTAAAAAAATCTAAAGTAAACTTATTCTGCCCAAGATATACACCAATTTTGGTACAAAGTTTGGAATCTCTAGCTCTTATCGTCTCTGAGATCTAGGTGTTCAAACAGACAGCCAGACATACGAATCGACTCAGCTGGTGACCCTTAGCAAGAATATCTTCGATTTTGGAGAGCGGAAAGGGGTGTGGCGAAAATCTAAAATAAACTTTTTCTGCCTAAGAACTGGTACCAAGTTTGGAATCTCTAGTTCTTATAGTCTCTGACGGATCGACTCAGCTAGTGATCCTGAGCATTTAAATATATACTTTATGGGGTCGGAGATGCTTCCTTCGCCCTAATACATCCATTCTCTGGAGTCATTAAAATATAATAAATACCCTTCTCATTTATGGGAAATACCCGCTACCCTGTTTGAATATACTAAAATATACGAAAAAGTATATTTGGTATTTTTGGTATATTTGGTATGTTGATATTCTATCACGTCCAAACATCGCATACAGTATAAAATGTACCATGCATGGTCACATTCTCCTTCAGAATGAAACCACGTGCGGCAGCATATGAATTTTCCCATACAACACTGTTTATTAAATATCTTCCTAGTTTTTCATCCGATCGTGATCAAATTTTCTGAAATCATTAATACTATAAATACCGTCGTATATACCCGAACTAGAGACTAGCTCAAAAAATGCGTTTGGAAATCGCTTTTTTCGAGCGAAAAGAGGTATGGAAAAAATCTAAAGTAAACTTGTTCTGCCCAAGATATACACCAATACTGGTAAAAAGTTTGGAATCTCTAGCTCTTATAGTCTCTGAGATCTAGGTGTTCAAGCAGACAGCCAGACATACGAATCGACTCAGCTGGTGACCCTTAGCAAGAATATCTTCGATTTTGGTGAGCGGAAAGAGGTGTGGCGAAAATCTAAAATAAACTTTTTCTGCCTAAGAACTGGTACCAAGTTTGGAATCTCTAGTTCCTATAGCCTCTGACGGATCGACTTAGCTAGTGATTCTGAGCACTAAAATATATTCTTTATGGGGTCGGAGATGCTTCCTTCACCATAATACATCCATTTTCTGGAGTCATTAAATTATAATACCCTTCTCATCTATGGGAGATACCCAGTACGCAGTTCGAATATATTAAAATATACGAAAAAGTATATTTGGTATTTTTGGTATATTTGGTATGTTGATATTCTATCACGTCCAAACATCGCATACAGTATAAAATGTACCATGCATGATCACATTCTCCTATAGAATGAAACCACGTGCGGCAGCATATGAATTTTCCCATACAACACTGTTTATTAAATATCTTCCTAGTTTTTCATCCGATCGTGATCAAATTTTCTGAAATCAACAAGACTATAAATACCTTCGTATATACCCGAATTGGAGACTCCAGCTCAAAAAATGCGTTTGCAAATTGTTTTTTTCGATTTGGGTGGGCGAAAAGAGGTGTGGAAAAAATCTAAAGTAAACTTGTTCTGCCCAAGATATACACCAATACAGGTAAAAGTTTGGAATCTCTAGCTTTTATAGTCTCTGAGATCTAGGTGTTCAAACAGACAGCCAGACATACGAATCGACTCGGCTGGTGACCCTTAGCAAGAATATTTTCGATTTTGGTGATGGAAAGGGGTGTGGCGAAAATCTAAAATAAACTTGTTCTGCCTAAGAACTGGTACCAAGTTTGGAATCTCTAGTTCCTATAGTCTCTGACGGATCGACTCACCTAGTGATCCTGAGCACTAAAATATATACTTTATGGCGTCGGAGATGCTTCCATCACCCTAACACATCCATTTTCTGGAGTCATTAAAATATAATAAATACCCTTCTCATTTATGGGAGATATCCGCTACCCAGTTCGAATATACTAAAATATATGCAAAAGTATATTTGGTATTTTTGGTATATTTGGTATGTTGATATTCTATCACGTCCAAACATCGCATACAGTATAAAATGTACCATGCATGATCACATTCTCCTTCAGAATGAAACCACGTGCGGCAGCATATGAATTTTCCCATACAACACTGTTTCTTAAATATCTTCCAAGTTTTTCATCCGATCGTGATCAAATTTTCTGAAATCATTAATACTATAAATACCGTCGTATATACCCGAATTCGAGACTCTAGCTTAAAAAATGCGTTTGCAAATAATTTTTTTCGATTTGGGTGGGCGAAAAGAGGTGTGGAAAAAATCTAAAGTAAACTTGTTCTGCCCAAGATATACACCAATACTGATACAAAGTTTGGAATCTCTAGCTCTTATAGTCGCTTAGATCTAGGTGTTCAAGCAGACACCCAGACATACGGATCGACTCGGCTGGTGACCTTTAGCAAGAATATCTTCGATTTTGTTGAGCGGAAAGGGGTGTGGCGAAAATCTAAAATAAACTTTTTCTGCCTAAGAACTGGTACCAAGTTTGGAATCTCTAGTTCTTATAGTCTCTGACGGATCGACTCAGCTAGTGATCCTGAGCATTAAAATATATACTTTATGGGGTCGGAGATGCTTCCTTCACCCTAATACATCCATTTTCTGGAGTCATTAAATTATAATACCCTTCTCATCAATGGGAGATACCCAGTACCCAGTTCGAATATACTAAAATATACGAAAAAGTATATTTGGTATTTTTGGTATATTTGGTATGTTGATATTCTATCACGTCCAAACATCGCATACAGTATAAAATGTACCATGCATGGTCACATTCTCCTCCAGAATGAAACGATCGTGTTCAAATTTTCTGAAATCATCAAGACTATAAATACCGTCGTATATACCCGAATTCGAAACTCTAGCTAAAAAAATGCGTTTGCAAATCGTTTTTTTCGATTTGGGTGGGCGAAAAGAGGTGTGGAAAAAATCTAAAGAAAACTTGTCCTGCCCAAGATATACACCAATACTAGCACAAAGTTTGGAATCTCTAGCTCTTATAGTCGCTGAGATCTAGGTGTTCAAACAGACAGCCAGACATACGGATCGACTCGGCTGGTGACCCTTAGCAAGAATATCTTCGATTTTGGTGAGCGGAAAGGGGTGTGGCGAAAATCTCAAATAAACTTGTTCTGCCTAAGAACTGGTACCAAGTTTGGAATCTCTAGTTCTTATAGTCTCTGACGGATCGACTCAGCTAGTGATCCTGAGCACTAAAATATATTCTTTATGGGATCGAAGCTGCTTCATTCAGCCTAATACATCCATTCTCTGAAGTCATTAAATTTTAATACCCTTCCCATCTATGGGAGATACCCGCTACCCAGTTCGAATATACTAAAAGATACGAAAACATATATTTGGTATTTTAGGTATATTTGGTATGTTGATATTCTATCACGTCCAAACATCGCAATCGCACACAGTACAAAATGTACCATGCATGGTCATATTCTCCTCCAGAATGAAACCACGTGGGGTAGCATATGAATTTCCCCATACAACACTGTTTCTTGAATATCGTCAGGATCGATTCAGCTAGTGATCCTGAGCACTAAAATAGATACTTTATGGGGTCGGAGATGCTTCCTTCAGCCTAATACATCCATTTTCTGAAGTCATTAAATTATAATACCCATCTCATCTATGGGAGATACCCGCTACCCTGTTTGAATATACTAAAATATACGAAAAGTATATTTGGTATTTTTGGTATATTTGGTATGTTGATATTCTATCACGTCCAAACATCGCATACAGTATAAAATGTACCATGCATGGTCACATTCTCCTCCAGAATGAAACCACGTGCGGCAGCATATGAATTTTCCCATACAACACTGTTTCTTAAATATCTTCCTATTTTATCATCCGATCGTGATCAAATTTTCTGAAATCATCAAGACTATAAATACCGTCGTATATACCCGAATTCGTAACTCTTGCTCAAAAAATGCGTTTACAAATAGTTTTTTTTCGATTTGGGTGGGTGAAAAGAGGTGTGGAAAAAATCGAAAGTAAACTTGTTCTGCCCAAGATATACACCAACTCTAGATCTACGTGTTCAAGCAGACAGCCAGACATACGGATCGACTCAGCTGGTGACCCTTAGCAAGAATATCTTTGATTTTGGTGAGCGGAAAGGGCTGTGGCGAAAATCTAAAATAAACTTGTTCTGCCTAAGAACTGGTACCAAGTTTGGAATCTCTAGTTCCTATAGTCTCTGACGGATAGACTCAGCTAGTGATCCTGAGCACTAAAATATATACTTTATGGGGTCGGAGATGCTTCCTTCACCCTAATACATCCATTTTCTGGAGTCATTAAATTATAATACCCTTCTCATCTATGGGAGATACCCGCTACCCAGTTCGAGTATACTAAAATATACGAAATTTTTGGTATTTGTGGTATATTTGGTATGTTTGTTCTATCACGTCCAAACATCGCATACAGTATAAAATGTACCATGCATGATCACATTCTCCTTCAGAATGAAACCACGTGCGGCAGCATATGAATTTTCCCATACAACACTGTTTCTTAAATATCTTCCAAGTTTTTCATCCGATCGTGATCAAATTTTCTGAAATCATTAATACTATAAATACCGTCGTATATACCCGAATTCGAGACTCTAGCTTAAAAAATGCGTTTGCAAATAATTTTTTTCGATTTGGGTGGGCGAAAAGAGGTGTGGAAAAAATCTAAAGTAAACTTGTTCTGCCCAAGATATACACCAATATTGAAACAAAGTTTGGAATCTCTAGCTCTTATAGTCGCTTAGATCTAGGTGTTCAAGCAGACAGCCAGACATACGGATCGACTCGGCTGGTGACCTTTAGCAAGAATATCTTCGATTTTGTTGAGCGGAAAGTGGTGTGGCGAAAATCTAAAATAAACTTTTTCTGCCTAAGAACTGGTACCAAGTTTGGAATCTCTAGTTCTTATAGTCTCTGACGGATCGACTCAGCTAGTGATCCTGAGCATTAAAATATATACTTTATGGGGTCGGAGATGCTTCCTTCACCCTAATACATCCATTTTCTGGAGTCATTAAACTATAATACCCTTCTCATCAATGGGAGATACCCAGTACCCAGTTCGAATATACTAAAATATACGAAAAAGTATATTTGGTATTTTTGGTATATTTGGTATGTTGATATTCTATCACGTCCAAACATCGCATACAGTATAAAATGTACCATGCATGGTCACATTCTCCTCCAGAATGAAACGATCGTGTTCAAATTTTCTGAAATCATCAAGACTATAAATACCGTCGTATATACCCGAATTCGAGACTCTAGCTTAAAAAATGCGTTTGCAAATAATTTTTTTCGATTTGGGTGGGCGAAAAGAGGTGTGGAAAAAATCTAAAGTAAACTTGTCCTGCCCAAGATATACACCAATACTAGCATAAAGTTTGGAATCTCTAGCTCTTATAGTCGCTGAGATCTAGGTGTTCAAACAGACAGCCAGACATACGGATCGACTCGGCTGGTGACCCTTAGCAAGAATATCTTCGATTTTGGTGAGCGGAAAGGGGTGTGGCAAAAATCTAAAATAAACTTGTTCCGCCTAAGAACTGGTACCAAGTTTGGAATCTCTAGTTCTTATAGTCTCTGACGGATCGACTCACCTAGTGATCCTGAGCACTAAAATATATTCTTTATGGGATCGAAGCTGCTTCATTCAGCCTAATACATCCATTCTCTGAAGTCATTAAATTTTAATACCCTTCCCATCTATGGGAGATACCCGCTACCCAGTTTGAATATACTAAAATATACGAGAAAATATATTTGGTATTTTAGGTATATTTGGTATGTTGATATTCTATCACGTCCAAACATCGCAATCGCATACAGTATAAAATGTACCATGCATGGTCACATTCTCCTCCAGAATGAAACCACGTGCGGCAGCATATGAATTTCCCCATACAACACTGTTTCTTGAATATCTTCAGCCTAATACATCCATTTTCTGAAGTCATTAAATTATAATACCCATCTCATCTATGGGAGATACCCGCTACCCTGTTTGAATATACTAAAATATACGAAAAGTATATTTGGTATTTTTGGTATATTTGGTATGTTGATATTCTATCACGTCCAAACATCGCATACAGTATAAAAAATGCATGGTCACATTCTCCTCCAGAATGAAACCACGTGCGGCAGTATATGAATTTTCCCATACAACACTGTTTCTTAAATATCTTCCTATTTTATCATCCGATCGTGATCAAATTTTCTGAAATCATCAAGACTATAAATACCGTCGTATATACCCGAATTCGAAACTCTTGCTCAAAAAATTCGTTTACAAATAGTTTTTTTTCGATTTGGGTGGGTGAAAAGAGGTGTGGAAAAAATCTAAAGTAAACTTGTTCTGCCCAAGATATACACCAACTCTAGATCTAGGTGTTCAAACAGACAGTCAGACATACGGATCGACTCGGATGGTGAATATCTTCGATTTTGGTGAGCGGAAAGGGGTGTGTCGAAAATCTAAAATAAACTTGTTCTGCCTAAGAACTACTACCAAGTTTGGAAAATCTAGTTCTTATAATCTCTGACGGATCGACTCAGCTAGTGATCCTCAGCACTAAAATATATACTTTATGGGATCGATGCTGCTTCATTCAGCCTAATACATCCATTCTCTGAAGTCATTAAATTTTAATAACCTTTCCATCTATGGGAGATACCCGCTACCCAGTTCGAATATACTAAAATATACGAAAAAATATATTTGGTATTTTAGGTATATTTGGTATGTTGATAATCTATCACGTCCAAACATCGCATACAGTATAAAATGTACCATGCATGGTCACATTCTCCTCCAGAATGAAACCACGTGCGGCAGCATATGAATTTCCCCTTACAACACTCTTTCTTGAATATCTTCAGGATCGATTCAGCTAGTGATCCTGAGCACTAAAATAGATACTTTATGGGGTCGGAGATGCTTCCTTCAGCCTAATTCATTAATTTTCTGAAGTCATTAAATTATAATACCCTTCTCATCTATGGGAGATACCGGCTACCCACTTCGAATATACTAAAATATATGCAAAAGTATATTTGGTATTTTGATATTCTATCACGGCGAAAAGAGGTGTGGAAAAAATCTAAAGTAAACCTGTTCTGCGCAAGATATACACCAATACTGGTACCCTTCTCATCTATGGGAGATACCCGCTACGCAATTCGAATATACTAAAATATATGAAAAAGTATATCTGGTATTTTTGGTATTTTTGGTATTTTGATATTCTATCACGTCCAAACATCGCAATCGCATACAGTATAAAATGTACCATGCATGGTCACATTCTCCTCCAGAATGAAACCACGTGCGACAGGATATGAATATTTCCATACAACACTGTTTCTTGAATATATTCCAAGTTTTTCATCCGATCGCGATCAAATTTTCGGAAATTATCAAGACTATAATTACCGTCGTATATACCCGAATTCGAGACTCCAGCTCAAAAAATGCGTTTGCGAATTGTTTTTTTCGATTTGGGTGGGCGAAAAGAAGTATGGAAAAAATCTAAAGTAAACTTTTTCTGCCCAAGATATACAGACATACGGATCTACTCGGCTGGTGACCCTTAGCAAAAATATCTCCGATTTTGGTGAGCGGAAAGAGGTGTCTCTAGTTCTTACAGTCTCTGACGGATCGACTCAGCTAGTGATCCTGAGCACTAAAATATACACTTTATTGGGTCGTAGATGCTTCCTTCTTCCTTCTACATTCATTTTCTTAAGGTATTAAATTATAATACCCTTCTCATCTATGGAAGATACCTGCTACCCAGTTCGAATATACTAAAATATATGTAAAAGTATATTTCGTATTTTGATATTCTATCACGTCCAAACATCACATACAGCATAAAATGTACCATGCATGGTCACATTCTCCTCCAGAATGAAACCACGTGCGGCAGCATATGAATATTTCCATACAACACTGTTTCTTGAATATTTTCCAAGTTTTTCATCCGATCGCGATCAAATTTTCGGAAATCATCAAGACTATAATTACCGTCGTATATATCCGAATTCGAGACTCTAGCTCAAAAAATGCGTTTGCGAATTGTTTTTTTCGATTTGGGTGGGCGAAAAGAAGTATGGAAAAAATCTAAAGTAAACTTTTTCTGCCCAAGATATACAGACATACGGATCTGCTCGGCTGGTGACCCTTAGCAAAAATATCTTCGATTTTGGTGAGCGGAAAGAGGTGTCTCTAGTTCTTACAGTCTCTGACGGATCGACTCAGCTAGTGATCCTGAGCACTAAAATATACACTTTATTGGGTCGTAGATGCTTCCTTCTTCCTTCTACATTCATTTTCTTAAGGTATTAAATTATAATACCCTTCTCATCTATGGAAGATACCTGCTACCCAGTTCGAATATACTAAAATATATGTAAAAGTATATTTCGTATTTTGATATTCTATCACGTCCAAACATCGCATACAGCATAAAATGTAACATGCATGGTCACATTCTCCTCCAGAATGAAACCACGTGCAGCAGCATATGAATTTTCCCATACAACACTGTTTCTTAAATACCTACCTAGTTTTTCGTCCGATCGCGATCAAATTTTCGGAAATCATCAAGACTGTAATTACCGTCGTATATACCCGAATTCGAGACTCTAGCTCAAAAAATGCGTTTGCGAATCGTTTTTTTGATTTGGGTTGGCGAAAAGAGGTGTGGAAAAAACCTTAAGTAAACTTGTTCTGCCCAAGATATACACCAATGCTGGTGCAAAGTTTGGAATCTCTAGCTTTTATAGTCGTTGAGATCTAGTTGTTCAAGCAGACAGCCAGACATACGGATCGACTCGGCTGGTGACCCCTAGCCATAATATCTTCGATTTTGGTGAGCGCAAAGGGGTGTGGCGAAAATTTAAAAAAACTTGTTCTGCCTAAGAACTGGTACCAAGTTTGGAATCTCTAGTTCTTACAGTCTCTGACGAATCGACTCAGCTAGTGATCCTGAGCACAAAAATATACACTTTATGGGGTCGTAGATGCTTCCTTCAGCCTAATACATCCATTTTCTTGAGGTATTAAATTATAATACCTTTCTCATCTATGGGAGATACCCGCCACCCAGTTCGAATATACTAAAATATATGCAAAAGTATATCTGGTATTTTTGGTATTTTTGGTATTTTTGGTATTTTGATATTCTATCACGTCCAAACATCGCATACAGCATAAAATGTAACATGCATGGTGACATTCGCCTCCAGAATGAAACCACGTGCGGCAGCATATGAATATTTCCATACAACACTGTTTCTTGAATATCTTCCAAGTTTTTCATCTGATAGCGATAAAATTTTAGGAAATCATCGAGACTACCGCCGTATATCCCCGAATTCGAGACTCTAGCTCAAAAAATGCGTTTGCGAATCGCTTTTTTCGATTTGGGTGGGCGAAAAGAGGTGTGGAAAAAATCTTAAGTAAACTTGTTCTACCCAAGATATACACCAGTACTGGTACAAAGTTTGGAATCTCTAGCTCTTATAGTCTCTAAGATCTAGGTGTTCAAACAGACAGCCAGACATACGGATCGACTCGGCTGGTGACCCTTAGCAAGAATATCGTCGATTTTGGTGATCGGAAAGGGGTGTGGCGAAAATCTAAAATAAACTTGCTCTGCCTAAGAACTGGTACCAAGTTTGGAATCTCTAGTTCTTATAGTCTCTGACGGATCGACTCAGCTAGTGATCCTGAGCACTAAAATATATACCTTATGGGGTCGGAGATGCTTCCTTCAACCTAGTACATCCATTTTCTGGAGTCATTAAATTATAATACACTTCTCACCTATGGGAGACACCCGCCACCCAGTTCGAATATACTAAAATATACGAAAAAGTATATTTGGTATTTTTGGTATATGTTGTATGTTGATATTCTATCACGTCCAAACATCGCATACAGTATAAAATGTACCATGCATGGTCACATTCTCCTCAAGAATGAAACCACGTTCGGCAGCATATGAATTTTCCCAGACAACACTGTTTCTTGAATATCTTCCAAGTTTTTCATCCGTTCTCGATCAAATTTTCGGAAATCATCGAGACTATAATTACCGCCGTATATACCCGAATTCGAGACTCTAGCTCAAAGAATGCGTTTGGGATTTTTTTTTTATTTTGATTTGGGTGGGCGAAAAGAAGTATGGAAAAAATCTAAAGTGAACTTGTGTCATACATCCATTTTCTTGAGGCATTAAATTATAATACCCTTCTCACCTATGGGAGACACCCGCCACCCAGTTCGAATATACTAAACTATACGAAAAAGGATATTTGGCTCTTATAGTCTCTGAGATCTAGGTGTTCAAACAGACAGAAAGACATACGGATCGACTCGGCTGGTGACCCTTAGCAAGAATATCTTCGATTTTGGTGAGCGGTAAGGGGTGTGGCGAAAATCTAAAATAAACTTTTTCTGCCTAAGAACTGGTTCCAAGTTTGGAATCTCTAGTTCTTATAGTCTCTGACGGATCGACTCAGCTAGTGATCCTGAGCACTAAAATATATACTTTATGGGGTCGGAGATGCTTCCTTCAGCCTAATACATCCATTTTCTTGAGGCATTAAATTATAATACCCTTCTCCCCTATGGGAGACACCCGCCACCCAGTTCGAATATACTAAAATATACGAAAAAGTATATTTGGTAGTTTTGGTATATTTGGTATGTTGATATTCTATCACGTCCAAACATCACATATGATCCTAGCATAAAATGTACCATGCATGGTCACATTCTCCTCCAGAATGAAACCACGTGCAGCAGCATATGAATATTTCAATACAACACTGTTTCTTGAATATCTTCCAAGTTTTTCATCCGATCTCGATAAAATTTTCGGAAATCATCGAGACTATAATTACCGCCGTATATACCCGAATTCGAGACTCTAGCTCAAAAAAGGCGTTTGCAAATCGTTTTTTTCGATTTGGGTGGGCGAAAAGAGGTGTGGAAAAAATTTAAAGCAAACTTGTTCTGCCCAAGCTATACACCAATACTGGTACAAAGTTTGGAATCTCTAGCTCTTATAGTCTCTGAGATCTAGGTGTTCAAACAGACAGAAAGACATACGGATCGACTCGGCTGGTGACCCTTAGCAAGAATATCTTCAATTTTGGTAAGCGAAAAGGGGTGTGGCGAAAATCTAAAATAAACTTTTTCTGCCTAAGAACTGGTTCCAAGTTTGGAATCTCTAGTTCTTATAGTCTCTGACGGATCGACTCAGCTAGTGATCCTGAGCACTAAAATATATACTTTATGGGGTCGGAGATGCTTCCTTCAAACTATACATCCATTTTCTGGAGTCATTAAATTATAATACCCTTCTCACCAGTTCGAATGTACTAAAATATACGTAAAAGTATATTTGGTATTTTTGGTATATTCGGTATGTTGATATTCTATCACGTCCAAATATCGCATACAGTACAAAATGTACCATGAATGGACACATTCTCCTCCAGAATGAAACCACGAGTGGTAGCATATGAATGTTTTGATACAATACTGTTTCTTGAATATCTTCCAAGTTTTTCATCCGATCGCAATCAAATTTTCGGAAATCATCGATACTATAATTACCGTCGTATTTAATCGAATTGGAGACTCTAGCTCAAAAAATGCGTTTGCAAATCGTTTGTTTCGATTTTGGTGGGCGAAAAAGTGGGGAGAAAAATTTATAGTAAACTTGTTCTGCCCAAGATATACACCAATACTGATACAAAGTTTGGAATCTCTAGCTCTTATATAGTCTCTGAGATCTAGGAGTTCAAACAGACAGCCAGACATTGGAATCTCTAGCTCTTATAATCTCTGAAATCTAGGTGTTCAAACAGACAGCCAGACATACGGATCGACTCGGCTGGTGACCCTTAGAAAAAATGTACCATGCATGGTGACATTCTTCTACAGAATGAAACCACGTGCATATGAATTTTCCCATACAACACTGTTTCTTGAATATCTTCCAAGTTTTTCATCCGATCGCAATCAAATTTTCGGAAATCATTGAGACTATAATTACCGTCGGATATACCCGAATTCGAGACTCTAGCTCAAAAAATGCGTTTGCGAATCGTGTTTTTCGATTTTGGTGGGCGAAAAAAGGTGTGAAAAAAATTTATAGTAAACTTGTTCTGCCCAAGATATACACCAATACTGGTACAAAGTTTGGAATCTCTAGCTCTTATATAGTCTCTGAGATCTAGGAGTTCAAACAGACAGCCAGACATTGGAATCTCTAGCTCTTATAATCTCTGAAATCTAGGTGTTCAAACAGACAGCCAGACATACGGATCGACTCGGCTGGTGACCCTTAGAAAAAAATGTACCATGCATGGTCACATTCTCCTCCAGAATGAAACCACGTGCGGCAGCATATGAATTTTCCCATACAACGCTGTTTCTTGAATATCTTCCAAGTTTTTCATCCGATCGCAATCAAATTTTCGGAAATCATCGAGACTATAATTACCGTCGTATATACCCGAATTCGAGACTCTAGCTCAAAAAATGCGTTTGCGAATCGTGTTTTTCGATTTTGATGGGCGAAAAGAGGTGTGAAAAAAATCTATAGTAAACTTGTACTGCCCAAGATATACACCAATACTGGTACAAAGTTTGGAATCTCTAGCTCTTATAGGCTCTGAAATCTAGGAGTTCAAACAGACAGCCAGACATACGGATCGACTCGGCTGGTGACCCTTAGTAAAAAATGTACCATGCATGGTCACATTCTCCTCCAGAATAATACCACGTGTGGTAGCATATGAATTTTTCGATACAACACTGTTTCTTGAATATCTTCCAAGTTTTTTATGGTATAATTACCATCGTACATAACCGAATTGGAGACTCTAGCTCAAAAAATGCGTTTGCAAATCGGTCTAAAATAAACTTGTTCTGCCTAAGAACTGGTACCAAGTTTGGAATCTCTAGTTCATATAGTCTCTGACGGATCGACTCAGCTAGTGATCCTGAGCACTAAAATATATATACTTTATGGGGTCGGAGATGCTTCTTTCAGCCTAATACATCCATTTTCTGGAGTCATTAAATTATAATACCCTTCTCACCTATGGGAGATACCCGCTACCCAGTTCGAACATACTAAAATATACGAAAAAGCATATTTGGTATTTTTGGTATATTTGGTATGTTGATATTCTATCACGTCCGAACATCGCATACAGTATAAAATGTAACATGCATGGTCACATTCTCCTCAGCTAGTGATCCTGAGCACTAAAATATATACTTTATGGGGTCGGAGAGGCTTCCTTCAACCTAATACATCCATTTTCTGGAGTCAATAAATTATAATACCCTTCTCACCTATGGGAGATACCCGCTACCCAGTTCGAACATACTAAAATATACGAAAAAGCATATTTGGTATTTTTGGTATATTTGGTATGTTGATATTCTATCACGTCCGAACGTCGCATACAGTATAAAATGTACCATGCATGGTCACATTCTCCTCAGTTAGTGATCCTGAGCACTAAAATATATACTTTATGGGGTCGGAGAGGCTTCCTTCAACCTAATACATCCATTTTCTGGAGTCATTAAATTATAATACCCTTCTCACCTATGGGAGATACCCGCTACCCAGTTCGAACATACTAAAATATACGAAAAAGCATATTTGGTATTTTTGGTATATTTGGTATGTTGATATTCTATCACGTCCGAACATCGCATACGGTATAAAATGTACCATGCATGGTCACATTCTCCTCAGCTAGTGATCCTGAGCACTAAAATATATACTTTATGGGGTCGGAGAGGCTTCCTTCAACCTAATACATCCATTTTCTGGAGTCATTAAATTATAATACCCTTCTCACCTATGGGAGATACCCGCTACCCAGTTCGAACATACTAAAATATACGAAAAAGCATATTTGGTATTTTTGGTATATTTGGTATGTTGATATTCTATCACGTCCGAACATCGCATACGTTATAAAATTTACCATGCATGGTCCCATTCTCCTCCAGAAAGAAACCACGTGCATATGAATTTTCCCATACAACACTGCTTTTGAATATCTTCCAAGTTTTTTAACCGATCGCGACCAAATTTTCGGAAATCATCGAGACTATAATTACCGTCGTATGTAACCGAATTGGAGACTCTAGCTCAAAAAGTGCGTTTGCAAATCGTTTGTTTCGATTTGGGTGGGCGAAAAGAGGTGTGGAAAAAATCTAAAGTAAACTTCTTCTGCCCAAGATATACACCAGTACTGGTACAAAGTTTGGAATCTCTAGCTCTTATAGTCTCTGAAATCTAGGTGTTCAAACAGACAGCCAAACATACGGATCGACACGGCTGGCAAGAATATCTTCGATTTTGGTGAGCGGAAAGGGGTGTGGCGATATCTAAAATAAACTTGTTCTGCCTAAGAACTGTTACCAAGTTTGGAATCTCTAGTTCATATAGTCTCTGACGGATCGACTCAGCTAGTGATTCTGAGCACTAAAATATATACTTTATGGGGTCGGAGATGCTTCCTTCAGCCTAATACATCCATTTTCTGGAGTCATTAAATTATAATACCCTTCTCATCAATGTGAGATACCCAGTACCCAGTTCGAATATACTAAAATATACGAAAAAGTATATTTGGTATTTTTGGTATATTTGGTATGTTGATATTCTATCACGTCCAAACATCGCATACAGTATAAAATGTACCATGCATGGTCACATTCTCCTCCAGAATGAAACCACGTGCGGCAGCATATGAATTTTCCCATACAACACTCTTTCCTAAATATCTTCCTAGTTTTTCATCTGATCGCGACCAAATTTTCCGAAATCATCGAGACTATAATTACCGTCGTATGTAACCGAATTGGAGACTCTAGCTCAAAAAATGCGTTTGCAAATCGTTTGTTTCGATTTTGGTTGGCGAAAAATGGTGTGGAAAAAATTTAAAGTAAACCTTTTCTGCCCAAGATATACACCAATACTGGTACAAAGTTTTGAATCTCTAGCTCTTCTAATCTCTGAAATCTAGGTGTTCAAACAGACAGCCAGACATACGGATCGACTCGGCTGGTGACCCTAAGCACTAAAATATATACTTTATGGGGTCGGAGATGCTTCCTTCAGACTAATATTTTCTGGAGTCATTAAATTATAATACCCTTCTCACCTATGGGAAATACCCGCTACCCATTTCGAATATACTAAAATATACGAAAAGTGTATTTGGTATATTTGGTATGTTGATATTCTATTACGTCCAAACATCTCATACAGCGTAAAATGTACCATGCATGGTCACATTCTCCTTTCATTCTCCACATTCACCACGTGCGGCAGCATATGAATGTTTCGATACAACACTGTTTCTTGAATATCTTCCAAGTTTTTCATCCGATCGCAATCAAATTTTCGGAAATCATCGAGACTATAATTACCGTCGTATATACCCGTTTGCGAATCGTGTTTTTCGATTTTGATGGGCGAAAAGAGGTGTGAAAAATATCTATAGTAAACTTGTTCTGCCCAAGATATACACCAATACTTGTAAAAAGTTTGGAATCTCTAGCTCTTATATAGTCTCTGAGATCTAAGAGTTCAAACAGACAGCCAGACATTGGAATCTCTAGCTCTTATAATCTCTGAAATCCAGGTGTTCAAACAGACAGCCAGACATACGGATCGACTCGGCTGGTGACGCTTAGCAAGAATATCTTCGATTGTGGTGAGCGGAAAGGGGTGTGGCGAAAATCTAAAATAAATTTCTTCTGCCTAAGAACTGGTACCAAGTTTGGAATCTCTAGTTCATATAGTCTCTGACGGATCGACTCAGCTAGTGATCCTGAGCATCAAACTATATACTTTATGGGGTCGGAGATGCTTCCTTCAGCCTAATACATAAATTTTCTGGAGTCATTAAATTATAATACCCTTCTCACCAGTTCGAATGTACTAAAATATACGTAAAAGTATATTTGGTATTTTTGGTATATTTGGTATGTTGATATTCTATCATGTACAAACATCGCATACAGTATAAAATGTACCATGAATGGACACATTCTCCTCCAGATGCAACCACGTGTGGCAGCATATGAATGATTCGATACAACACTGTTTCTTGAATATCTTCCAAGTTTTTCATCCGATCGCAATCAAATTTTCGGAAATCATCGAGACTATAATTACCGTCGGATATACCCGAATTCGAGACTCTAGCTCAAAAAATGCGTTTGCAAATCGTGTTTTTCGATTTGGGTGGGCGAAAAAAGGTGTGAAAAAAATTTATAGTAAACTTGTTCTGCCCAAGATATACACCAATACTGGTACAAAGTTTGGAATCTCTAGCTCTTATATAGTCTCTGAGATCTAGGAGTTCAAACAGACAGCCAGACATTGGAATCTCTAGCTCTTATAATCTCTGAAATCTATGTGTTCAAACAGACAGCCAGACATACGGATCGACTCGGCTGGGGACCCTTAGAAAAAATGTACCATGCATGGTCACATTCTCCTCCAGAATGAAACCACGTGCATATGAATTTTCCCATACAACACTGTTTCTTGAATATCTTCCAAGTTTTTCATCCGATCGCATCGAGACTATAATTACCGTCGGATATACCCGAATTCGAGACTCTAGCTCAAAAAATGCGTTTGCGAATCGTGTTTTTCGATTTTGGTGGGCGAAAAAAGGTGTGAAAAAAATTTATAGTAAACTTGTTCTACCCAAGATATACACCAATACTGGTACAAAGTTTGGAATCTCTAGCTCTTATATAGTCTCTGAAATCTAGGAGTTCAAACAGACAGCCAGACATTGGAATCTCTAGCTCTTATAATCTCTGAAATCTAGGTGTTCAAACAGACAGCCAGACATACGGATCGACTCGGCTGGTGACCCTTAGAAAAAATGTACCATGCATGGTCACATTCTCCTCCAGAATGAAACCACGTGCATATGAATTTTCCCATACAACACTGTTTCTTGAATATCTTCCAAGTTTTTCATCCGATCGCAATCAAATTTTCGGAAATCATCGAGACTATAATTACCGTCGGATATACCCGAATTCGAGACTCTAGCTCAAAAAATGCGTTTGCAAATCGTGTTTTTCGATTTTGTAAACTTATAGTAAACTTGTTCTGCCCAAGATATACACCAATACTGGTACAAAGTTTGGAATCTCTAGCTCTTATATAGTCTCTGAAATCTAGGAGTTCAAACAGACAGCCAGACATTGGAATCTCTAGCTCTTATAATCTCTGAAATCTAGGTGTTCAAACAGACAGCCAGACATACGGATCGACTCGGCTGGTGACCCTTAGAAAAAATGTACCATGCATGGTCACATTCTCCTCCAGAATGAAACCACGTGCATATGAATTTTCCCATACAACACTGTTTCTTGAATATCTTCCAAGTTTTTCATCCGATCGCAATCAAATTTTCGGAAATCATCGAGACTATAATTACCGTCGGATATACCCGAATTCGAGACTCTAGCTCAAAAAATGCGTTTGCAAATCGTGTTTTTCGATTTTGGTGGGCGAAAAAAGGTGTGAAAAAAATTTATAGTAAACTTGTTCTGCCCAAGATATACACCAATACTGGTACAAAGTTTGGAATCTCTAGCTCTTATATAGTCTCTGAGATCTAGGACTTCAAACAGACAGCCAGACATTGGAATCTCTAGCTCTTATAATCTCTGAAATCTAGGTGTTCAAACAGACAGCCAGACATACGGATCGACTCGGCTGGGGACCCTTAGAAAAAATGTACCATGCATGGTCACATTCTCCTCCAGAATGAAACCACGTGCATATGAATTTTCCCATACAACACTGTTTCTTGAATATCTTCCAAGTTTTTCATCCGATCGCATCGAGACTATAATTACCGTCGGATATACCCGAATTCGAGACTCTAGCTCAAAAATGCGTTTGCGAATCGTGTTTTTCGATTTTGGTGGGCGAAAAAAGGTGTGAAAAAAATTTATAGTAAACTTGTTCTGCCCAAGATATACACCAATACTGGTACAAAGTTTGGAATCTCTAGCTCTTATATAGTCTCTGAAATCTAGGAGTTCAAACAGACAGCCAGACATTGGAATCTCTAGCTCTTATAATCTCTGAAATCTAGGTGTTCAAACAGACAGCCAGACATACGGATCGACTCGGCTGGTGACCCTTAGAAAAAATGTACCATGCATGGTCACATTCTCCTCCAGAATGAAACCACGTGCATATGAATTTTCCCATACAACACTGTTTCTTGAATATCTTCCAAGTTTTTCATCCGATCGCAATCAAATTTTCGGAAATCATCGAGACTATAACTACCGTCGGATATATCCGAATTCGAGACTCTAGCTCAAAAAATGGGTTTGCGAATCGTGTTTTTCGATTTTGGTGGGCGAAGAAAGGTGTGAAAAAAATTTATAGTAAACTTGTTCTGCCCAAGATATACACCAATACTGGTACAAACTTTGGAATCTCTAGCTCTTATATAGTCTCTGAGATCTAGGAGTTCAAACAGACAGCCAGACATTGGAATCTCTAGCTCTTATAATCTCTGAAATCTAGGTGTTCAAACAGACAGCCAGACATACGGATAGACTCGGCTGGTGACCCTTAGAAAAAATGTACCATGCATGGTCACATTCTCCTCCAGAATGAAACCACGTGCATATGAATTTTCCCATACAACACTGTTTCTTGAATATCTTCCAAGTTTTTCATCCGATCGCATCGAGACTATAATTACCGTCGGATATACCCGAATTCGAGACTCTAGCTCAAAAAATGCGTTTGCGAATCGTGTTTTTCGATTTTGGTGGGCGAAAAAAGGTGTGAAAAAAATTTATAGTAAACTTGTTCTGCCCAAGATATACACCAATACTGGTACAAAGTTTGGAATCTCTAGCTCTTATATAGTCTCTGAAATCTAGGAGTTCAAACAGACAGCCAGACATTGGAATCTCTAGCTCTTATAATCTCTGAAATCTAGGTGTTCAAACAGACAGCCAGACATACGGATCGACTCGGCTGGTGACCCTTAGAAAAAATGTACCATGCATGGTCACATTCTCCTCCAGAATGAAACCACGTGCATATGAATTTTCCCATACAACACTGTTTCTTGAATATCTTCCAAGTTTTTCATCCGATCGCAATCAAATTTTCGGAAATCATCGAGACTATAATTACCGTCGGATATACCCGAATTCGAGACTCTAGCTCAAAAAATGCGTTTGCAAATCGTGTTTTTCGATTTTGGTGGGCGAAAAAAGGTGTGAAAAAAATTTATAGTAAACTTGTTCTGCCCAAGATATACACCAATACTGGTACAAAGTTTGGAATCTCTAGCTCTTATATAGTCTCTGAGATCTAGGACTTCAAACAGACAGCCAGACATTGGAATCTCTAGCTCTTATAATCTCTGAAATCTAGGTGTTCAAACAGACAGCCAGACATACGGATCGACTCGGCTGGGGACCCTTAGAAAAAATGTACCATGCATGGTCACATTCTCCTCCAGAATGAAACCACGTGCATATGAATTTTCCCATACAACACTGTTTCTTGAATATCTTCCAAGTTTTTCATCCGATCGCATCGAGACTATAATTACCGTCGGATATACCCGAATTCGAGACTCTAGCTCAAAAAATGCGTTTGCGAATCGTGTTTTTCGATTTTGGTGGGCGAAAAAAGGTGTGAAAAAAATTTATAGTAAACTTGTTCTGCCCAAGATGTACACCAATACTGGTACAAAGTTTGGAATCTCTAGCTCTTATATAGTCTCTGAAATCCAGGAGTTCAAACAGACAGCCAGACATTGGAATCTCTAGCTCTTATAATCTCTGAAATCTAGGTGTTCAAACAGACAGCCAGACCTACGGATCGACTCGGCTGGTGACCCTTAGAAAAAATGTACCATGCATGGTCACATTCTCCTCCAGAATGAAACCACGTGCATATGAATTTTCCCATACAACACTGTTTCTTGAATATCTTCCAAGTTTTTCATCCGATCGCAATCAAATTTTCGGAAATCATCGAGACTATAACTACCGTCGGATATATCCGAATTCGAGACTCTAGCTCAAAAAATGGGTTTGCGAATCGTGTTTTTCGATTTTGGTGGGCGAAGAAAGGTGTGAAAAAAATTTATAGTAAACTTGTTCTGCCCAAGATATACACCAATACTGGTACAAACTTTGGAATCTCTAGCTCTTATATAGTCTCTGAGATCTAGGAGTTCAAACAGACAGCCAGACATTGGAATCTCTAGCTCTTATAATCTCTGAAATCTAGGTGTTCAAACAGACAGCCAGACATACGGATAGACTCGGCTGGTGACCCTTAGAAAAAAATGTACCATGCATGGTCACATTCTCCTCCAGAATGAAACCACGTGCGGCAGCATATGAATTTTCCCATACAACGCTGTTTCTTGAATATCTTCCAAGTTTTTCATCCGATCGCATCGAGACTATAATTACCGTCGGATATACCCGAATTCGAGACTCTAGCTCAAAAAATGCGTTTGCGAATCGTGTTTTTCGATTTTGGTGGGCGAAAAAAGGTGTGAAAAAAATTTATAGTAAACTTGTTCTGCCCAAGATATACACCAATACTGGTACAAAGTTTGGAATCTCTAGCTCTTATATAGTCTCTGAAATCTAGGAGTTCAAACAGACAGCCAGACATTGGAATCTCTAGCTCTTATAATCTCTGAAATCTAGGTGTTCAAACAGACAGCCAGACATACGGATCGACTCGGCTGGTGACCCTTAGAAAAAAATGTACCATGCATGGTCACATTCTCCTCCAGAATGAAACCACGTGCATATGAATTTTCCCATACAACAC
Source organism: Drosophila siamana (assembly GCA_035047445.1). Classification (NCBI taxonomy): domain Eukaryota; kingdom Metazoa; phylum Arthropoda; class Insecta; order Diptera; family Drosophilidae; genus Drosophila; species Drosophila siamana. The sequence goes on along the minus strand of JAWNPP010000157.1, from coordinate 304,976 downwards.
TGTTTCTTGAATATCTTCCAAGTTTTTCATCCGATCGCAATCAAATTTTCGGAAATCATCGAGACTATAATTACCGTCGGATATACCCGAATTCGAGACTCTAGCTCAAAAAATGCGTTTGCAAATCGTGTTTTTCGATTTTGGTGGGCGAAAAAAGGTGTGAAAAAAATTTATAGTAAACTTGTTCTGCCCAAGATATACACCAATACTGGTACAAAGTTTGGAATCTCTAGCTCTTATATAGTCTCTGAGATCTAGGACTTCAAACAGACAGCCAGACATTGGAATCTCTAGCTCTTATAATCTCTGAAATCTAGGTGTTCAAACAGACAGCCAGACATACGGATCGACTCGGCTGGGGACCCTTAGAAAAAATGTACCATGCATGGTCACATTCTCCTCCAGAATGAAACCACGTGCATATGAATTTTCCCATACAACACTGTTTCTTGAATATCTTCCAAGTTTTTCATCCGATCGCATCGAGACTATAATTACCGTCGGATATACCCGAATTCGAGACTCTAGCTCAAAAAATGCGTTTGCGAATCGTGTTTTTCGATTTTGGTGGGCGAAAAAAGGTGTGAAAAAAATTTATAGTAAACTTGTTCTGCCCAAGATATACACCAATACTGGTACAAAGTTTGGAATCTCTAGCTCTTATATAGTCTCTGAAATCCAGGAGTTCAAACAGACAGCCAGACATTGGAATCTCTAGCTCTTATAATCTCTGAAATCTAGGTGTTCAAACAGACAGCCAGACATACGGATCGACTCGGCTGGTGACCCTTAGAAAAAATGTACCATGCATGGTCACATTCTCCTCCAGAATGAAACCACGTGCATATGAATTTTCCCATACAACACTGTTTCTTGAATATCTTCCAAGTTTTTCATCCGATCGCAATCAAATTTTCGGAAATCATCGAGACTATAACTACCGTCGGATATATCCGAATTCGAGACTCTAGCTCAAAAAATGGGTTTGCGAATCGTGTTTTTCGATTTTGGTGGGCGAAGAAAGGTGTGAAAAAAATTTGTAGTAAACTTGTTCTGCCCAAGATATACACCAATACTGGTACAAACTTTGGAATCTCTAGCTCTTATATAGTCTCTGAGATCTAGGAGTTCAAACAGACAGCCAGACATTGGAATCTCTAGCTCTTATAATCTCTGAAATCTAGGTGTTCAAACAGACAGCCAGACATACGGATAGACTCGGCTGGTGACCCTTAGAAAAAATGTACCATGCATGGTCACATTCTCCTCCAGAATGAAACCACGTGCGGCAGCATATGAATTTTCCCATACAACGCTGTTTCTTGAATATCTTCCAAGTTTTTCATCCGATCGCAATCAAATTTTCGGAAATCATCGAGACTATAATTACCGTCGTATATACCCGAATTCGAGACTCTAGCTCAAAAAATGCGTTTGCGAATCGTGTTTTTCGATTTTGGTGGGCGAAAAGAGGTGTGAAAAAGTTTTTCATCCGATCGCAATCAAATTTTCGGAAATCATCGAGACTATAATTACCGTCGTATATAACCGAATTCGAGACTCTAGCTCAAAAAATGCGTTTGCGAATCGTGTTTTTCGATTTTGGTGGGCGAAAAGAGATGTGAAAAAAATCTATAGTAAACTTGTACTGCCCAAGATATACACCAATACTGGTACAAAGTTTCGAATCTCTAGCTCTTATAGGCTCTGAAATCTAGGAGTTCAAACAGACAGCCAGACATACGGATCGACTCGGCTGGTGACCCTAGCAAGAATATCTTCGATTTTGGTGAGTGGAAAGGGGTGTGGCGAAAATCTAAAATAAACTTGTTCTGCCTAAGAACTGGTACCAAGTTTGGAATCTCTAGTTCTTATAGTCTCTGACGGAACGACTCAGTTAGTGATCCTAAGCACTAAAATATATACTTTATGGGGTCGGAGATGCTTCCTTCAGCCTAATACATCCATTTTCTGGAGTCATTAAATTATAATACCCTTCTCACCTATGGGAGATACCCGCTACCCAGTTCGAAAATACTAAAATATACGAAAAAGCATATTTGGTATATTTGGTATATTTGGTATGTTGATATTCTATCACGTCCAAACATCGCATACAGTATAAAATGTACCATGCATGGTCACATTCTCCTCCAGAATGAAACCTCGTGCGGCAGCATATGAATTTTCCCATCCCACACTGTTTCTTGAATATCTTCCAAGTTTTTTAACCGATCGTGACCAAATTTTCGAGAATTATCGAGACTATAATTACCGCCGTATATACCCGAATTTGGGACTCTACCTCAAATAATGCGTTTGCAAATCGTTTGTTTCGATTTGGGTGGGCGAAAAGAGGTGTGGAAAAAATCTAAAGTAAACTTGCTCTGCCCAAGATATACACCAATACTGGTACAAAGTTTGGAATTTCTTGCTCTTATAGTCTCTGAAATCTAGGTGTTCAAACAGACAGCCAGACATACGGATCGACTCGGCTGGTGACCCTTAGCAAGAATATCTTCGATTGTGGTGAGCGAAAAGGGGTTTGGCGAAAATCTAAAATAAACTTGTTCTGCCTAAGAACTGGTATCAAGTTTGGAATCTCTAGTTCTTATAGTCTCTGACAGATCGACTCAGCTAGTGATCCTGAGCACTAAAATAAATACTTTATGGGGTCGGAGATGCTTCCTTCAGCCTAATACATCCATTTTCTGGAGTCATTATATTATGATACCCTTCTCACCTATGGGAGATACCCGCTACCCAGTTCGAACATACTAAAATATACGAAAAAGCATATTTGATATTTTTGATATATTTGGTATGTTGATATTCTATCACGTCCAAACATCGCATACAGTATAAAATGTACCATGCATTGTCACATTCTCCTCCAGAATGAAACCACGTGCGGCAGAATATGAATTTTCCCATACAACACTGTTTCTTGAATATCTTCCAAGTTTTTTAACCGATCGTGACCAAATTTTCGAGAATTATCGAGACTATAATTACCGTCGTATATAACCGAATTGGAGACTCTAGCTCAAATAATGCGTTTGCAAATCGTTTGTTTCGATTTGGGTGGGCGAAAAGAGGTGTGGAAAAAATCTAAAGTAAACTTGTTCTGCCCAAGATGTACACCAATACTGGTACAAAGTTTTGAGTCTCTAGCTCTTATAATATCTGAAATCTAGGTGTTCAAACAGACAGCCAGACATACGGATCGACTCGGCTGGTGACCCTTAGTAAAAAATGTACCATGCATGGTCACATTCTCCTCCAGAATGAAACCACGTGCGGCAGCATATGAATTTTCCCATACAACACTGTTTCTTAAATATCTTCATAGTTTTTCATACGATCGTGACCAAATTTTCGGAAATCATCGAGACTATAATTACCGTAGTATATACCCGAATCCGAGACTCTAGCTCAAAAAATGCGTTTGCTAATCATTTTTTTCGATATTGGTGGGCGAAAAGAGGTGTGAAAAAAATCTATAGTAAAATTGTTCAGTCCAAGATATACACCAATACTGGTACAAAGTTTGGAATCTCTACCTCTTTTAGTCTCTGAGATCTAAGTGTTCAAACAGACAGCCAGACATACGGATCGACTCGGCTGGTGACCCTTAGTAAAAAATGTACCATGCATGGTCACATTCTCCTCCAGAATGAGACCACGTGCGCAGCATATGAATTTTCCCATACAACACTGTTTCTTGAATATCTTCCAAGTTTTTTAACCGATCGCGACCAAATTTTCGAAAATCATGGATACTATAATTACCGTGGTATATACCCGAATCCGAGACTCTAACTCAAATAATGCGTTTGCAAATCGTTTGTTTCGATTTGGGTGGGCGAAAAGAGGTGTGGAAAAAATCTAAAGTAAACTTGTTCTGCCCAAGATATACACCAATACTGGTACAAAGTTTGGAATCTCTAGCTCTAATAGTCTCTGAGATCTAGGAGTTCAAACAGACAGCCAGACATACGGATCGACTCGGCTGGTGACCCTTAGCAAGAATATCTTCGATTGTGGTGAGCGGAAAGGGGTGTGGCGAAAATCTAAAATAAACTTGTTCTGCCTAAGAACTGGTACCAAGTTTGGAATCTCTAGTTCTTATAGTCTCTTCTGACGGATCCTGAGCAGTAAAATATATATTTTATGGGGACGGAGATGCTTCCTTCAGATTAATACATCCATTTTCAAGAGTCATTAAATTATAATACCCTTCTCACCAATGGGAGATACCCGCTACCCAGTTCGAACATACTAAAATATACGAAAAAGCATATTTGGTATTTTTGGTATATTTGGTATGTTGATATTCTATCACGTCCAAACATCGCATACAGTATAAAATGTACCATGCATTGTCACATTCTCCTCCAGAATGAAACCACGTGCGGCAGCACATGAATTTTCCCATACAACACTGTTTCTTAAATATCTTCCTAGTTTTTCATCCGATCGCGACCAAATTTTCGGAAATCATCGAGACTATAATTACCGTCGTATTTAACCGAATTGGAGACTCAAAAATGCGTTTGCGAATCGTTTTTTCGATTTTGGTGGGCGAAAAGAGGTGTGAAAAAAATCTATAGTAAAATTGTTCTGCTCAAGATATACACCAATACTGGTACAAAGTTTGGAATCTCTAGCTCTTATAGTCTCTGAGATCTAGGTGTTCAAACAGACAGCAAGACATACGGATCGACTCGGCTGGTGACCCTTAGCAAGAATATCTTCGATTGTGGTGAGCGGAAAGGGGTGTGGCGAAAATATAAAATAAACTTGTTCTGCCTAAGAACTGGTACTAAGTTCGGAATCTCTAGTGCCAAACAATAGTCTCCGACGGATCAACGCAGCTAGTGATCCTGAGCTCTAAAATATATACTTTATGGGGTCGGAGATGCTTCCTTCAGCCTAATACATCCATTTTCTGAACTCATTAAATTATAATACCCTTCTCACCTATTAGAGATACCCGCTACCCATTTCGAACATATTAAAATATACGAAAAAGCATATTTGGTATGTTAATATTCTATCATGTCCAAACATCGCATACAGTATAAAATGTACCATGCATTGTAACATTCTCCTCCAGAATGAAACCACGTGTGGCAATATGAATTTTCCCATACAACACTGTTTCTTAAATATATTCTTAATTTTTCATACGATCGCGACCAAATTTTCCGAAATCATCGAGACTATAATTACGGTCGAATATAACCGAATTGGAGACTCTAGCTAAAAAAATGCGTTTGCTAATCGTTTTTTTCGATTTGGGTGGGCGAAAAAAGGTGTGGAAAAAATTTAAAGTAAAATTGTTCAGCCCAAGATATACAAAGTTTGGAATCTCTACCTCTTTTGGTCTCTGAGATCTAAGTGTTCAAACAGACTGCCAGACATACGGATCGACTCGGCTGGTGACCCTTAGTAAAAAATGTACCATGCATGGTCACATTCTCCTCCAGAATGAAACCACGTGCGGCAGCATATGAATTTTCCCATACAACACTTTTTCTTGAATATCTTCCAAGTTTTTTAACCGATCGCGACCAAATTTTCGAAAATCATGGATACTATAATTACCGTGGTATATACCCGAATCCGAGACTCTAGCTCAAATAATGCGTTTGCAAATCGTTTGTTTCGATTTGGGTGGGCGAAAAGAGGTGTGGAAAAAATCTAAAGTAAACTTGTTCTGCCCAAGATATACACCAATACTGGTACAAAGTTTGGAATCTCTAGCTCAAAGTTCAAAAAGACAGCCAGACATACGGATCGACTCGGCTGGTGACCCTTAGCAAGAATATCTTCGATTGTAGTGAGCGGAAAGGGGTGTGGCGAAAATCTAAAATAAACTTGTTCTGCCTAAGAACTGGTACAAAGTTTGGAATCTCGAGTTCTTATAGTCTCTGACGGATCCTGAGCAGTAAAATATATATTTTATGGGGACGGAGATGCTTCCTTCAGATTAATACATCCATTTTCAAGAGTCATTAAATTATAATACCCTTCTCGCCTATTGGAGATACCCGCTACCCAGTTCGAACATACTAAAATATACGAAAAAGCATTTTTGGTATTTTTGATATATTTGGTATGTTGATATTCTATCACGTCCAAACATCGCATACAGTATAAAATGTACCATGCATGGTCACATTCTCCTCCAGAATGAAACCACGTGCGGCAACATATGAATTTTCCCATACAACACTGTTTCTTAAATACCTTCCTAGTTTTTCATCCGATCGTGATCAACTTTTCGGAAATCATCGAGACTATAAATACCGCCGTATATACCCGAATTTGAGACTCTAGCTCAAAAAATGCGTTTGCGAATCGTTTTTTCGATTTGGGTGGGCGAAAAGAGGTGTGGAAAAAATCTAAAGTAAACTTGTTCTGCCCAAGATATACACCAATACTGATACAAAGTTTGGAATCTCTAGCTCTTATAATCTCTGAAATCTAGGCGTTCAAACAGACCGCCAGACATACTGAACGACTCGGCTGGTGACCCTTAGCAAGTATATCTTCGCTTTTGGTGCGCGGAAAGGGGTGTGGCGAAAATCTAAAATAAACTTGTTCTGCCTAAGAACTGGTACAAAGTTTGGAATCTCTAGCTCTTATAGTCTCTGAGATCTAGGTGTTCAAACAGACAGCCAGACATACGGATCGACTCGGCTGGTGACCCTTAGCAAGAATATCTTCGATTTTGGTGAGTGGAAAGGGGTGTGGCGAAAATCTAAAATAAACTTTTTCTGCCTAAGAACTGGTACCAAGTTTGGAATCTCTAGTTCTTATAGTCTCTAACGGATCGACTCAGCTAGTGATCCTGACCACTATAATATATACTTCATGGGGTCGGAGATGCTTCCTTCAACTTAATACATCCTCTTTCTGGAGTTATTAAAATATAATAAATACCCTTCTCATTTATGGGAGATACCCGCTACCCTGTTTGAATATACTAAAATATACGAAAAAGTATATCTGGTATTTTTGGTATATTTGGTATGTTGGTATTCTATCACGTTCAAACATCGCATACAGTATAAAATGTACCATGAATGGTCACATTCTCCTCCAGAATGAAACCACGTGCGGCAGCATATGAATTTTCCCATACAACACTGTTTCTTAAATATCTTCCTAGTTTTTCATCCGATTGTGACCAAATTTTCGGAAATCATCAAGACTATAATTACCGTCGAATATAACCGAATTGGAGACTCTAGCTCAAAAAATGCGTTTGCAAAGCGCTTGTTTCGATTTGGGTGGGCGAAAAGAGGTGTGGAAAAAATCTAAAGTAAACTTGTTCTGCCCAAGATATACACCAATACTGGTACAAAGTTTGGAATCTCTAGCTCTTATAGTCTCTGAAATCTAAGCGTTCAAACAGACAGCCAGACATACGGATCGACTCGGCTGGTGACCCTTAGCAAGAATATCTTCGATTGTGGTGAGCGGAAAGGGGTGTGGCGAAAATCTAAAATAAACTTGTTCTGCCTAAGAACTGGTACCAAGTTTGGAATCTCTAGCTCTTATAGTCTCTGAGATCTAGGTGTTCAAACAGACAGGCAGAAATACGGATCGACTCGGCTGGTGACCCTTAGCAAGAATATCTTCGATTTTGGTGAGCGGTAAGGGGTGTGGCGCAAATCTAAAATAAACTTTTTCTGCCTAAGAACTGGTACCAAGTTTGGAATCTCTAGTTCTTATAGCCTCTGACCGATCGACTCAGTTAGTGATCCTGAGCACTAAAATATATACTTTATGGGGTCGGAGATGCTTCCTTCAGCCTAATACATCCATTTTCTGGAGTCATTAAATTATAATACCCTTCTCACCTATTCTCTCATCGCATTCAGTATAAAATGTATCACGCATGGTCACATTCTCCTCAGCTAGTGATCCTGAGCACTAAAATATATAATTTATGGTGTCGGAGAGGCTTCCTTCAGCCTAATACATCCATTTTCTGGAGTCATTAAATTATAATACCCTTCTCACGTATGGGAGATACCCGCCACCCAGTTCGAACATACTAAAATATACGAAAAAGCATATTTGGTATTTTTGGTATATTTGGTATGTTGATATTCTATCACGTCCAAACATCGCATACAGTATAAAATGTACCATGCATGGTCACATACTCCTCCAGAATGAAACCACGTGTTGCAGCATATGAATGTTTCCATACAACACTGCTTCTTAAATATCTTCCTAGTTTTTCATCAGTTTTCGGAAATCATCGAGACTATAATTACCGTCGTATATATTGAATTAGAGACTCTGAATTGGAGACTCTAGCTAAAAAAATGCGTTTGCAAATCGTTTTTTTCGATTTGGGTGGGCGAAAAGAGGTGTGGAAAAAATCGAAAGTAAACTTGTTCTGCCCAAGATATACACCAATACTGGTACAAAGTTTGGAATCTCTAGCTCTTATAATCGCTGAGATCTAGGTATTCAAACAGACAGCCAGACATACTGTTCGACTCGGCTGGTGGCCCTTACCAAGAATATCTTCGATTTTGGTGAGCGGAAAGGGGTGTGGCGAAAATCTTAAATAAACTTGTTCTGCCTAAGAATTGGTACCAAGTTTGGAATCTCTAGTTCCTATAGTCTGTGCCGGATCGACTCAGTCTTTAAATTATAATACCCTTCTCACTTATGGGAGACACCCGCCACCCAGTTCGAATATACTAAAATATACGAAAAAGTATATTTGGTATTTTTGGTATATTTGGTATATTTGGTATGTTGATATTCTATCACATCCAAACATCGCATACAGTATAAAATGTACCATGCATGGTCACATTCTCCTCCAGAATGAAACCACGTGTGGCAGCATATGAATATTTCCATACAACACTGTTTCTTGAATATCTTCCAAGTTTTTCATCCGATCGCAATCAAATTTTCGGAAATCATCGAGACTATAATTACCGTCGTATATACCCGAATTCGAGACTCTAGCACAAAAAATGCGTTTGCAAATCGTTTGTTTCGATTTGGGTGGGCGAAAAGAGGTGTGGAAAAAATCTAAAGTAAACTTGTTCTGCCCAAGATATACACCAATACTGGTACAAAGTTTGGAATCTATAGCTTTTATATTCTCTGTAATCTAGGTGTTCAAACAGACAGCCAGACATACGGATCGACTCGGCTGGTGACCCTTAGCAAGAATATCTTCGATTGTGGTGAGCGGAAAGGGGTGTGGCGAAAATCTAAAATAAACTTGTTCTGCCTAAGAACTGGTACCAAGTTTGGAATCTCTAGCTCTTATAGTCTCTGAGATCTAGGTGTTCAAACAGACAGGCAGACATACGGATCGACTCGGCTAGTGACCCTTAGCAAGAATATCTTCGATTTTGGTGAGCGGTAAGGGGTGTGGCGCAAATCTAAAATAAACTTTTTCTGCCTAAGAACTGGTACCAAGTTTGGAATCCCTAGTTCTTATAGCCTCTGACCGATCGACTCAGTTAGTGATCCTGAGCACTAAAATATATACTTTATGGGGTCGGAGATGCTTCCCTCAGCCTAATACATCCATTTTCTGGAGTCATTAAATTATAATACCCTTCTCACCTATTCTCTCATCGCATTCAGTATAAAATGTATCATGCATGGTCACATTCTCCTCAGCTAGTGATCCTGAGCACTAAAATATATAATTTATGGTGTCGGAGAGGCTTCCTTCAGCCTAATACATCCATTTTCTGGAGTCATTAAATTATAATACCCTTCTCACGTATGGGAGAAACCCGCCACCCAGTTCGAACATACTAAAATATACGAAAAAGCATATTTGGTATTTTTGGTATATTTGGTATGTTGATATTCTATCACTTCCAAACATCGCTTACAGTATAAAATGTACCATGCAAGGTCACATTCTCCTCCAGAATGAAACCACGTGCGGCAGCATATGAATTTTCCCATACAACACTGTTTCTTGAATATCTTCCAAGTTTTTCATCCGATCGCAATCAAATTTTCGGAAATCATCGAGACTATAATTACCGTCGTATATACCCGAATTCGAGACTCTAGCACAAAAAATGTGTTTGCAAATCGTTTGTTTCGATTTGGGTGGGCGAAAAGAAGTGTGGAAAAAATCTAAAGTAAACTTGTTCTGCCCAAGATATACCCAATACTGGTACAAAGTTTGGAATCTATAGCTCTTATATTCTCTGTAATCTAGGTGTTCAAACAGACAGCCAGACATACTGATCGACTCGGCTGGTGACCCTTAGCAAGAATATCTTCGATTGTGGTGAGCGGAAAGGGGTGTGGCGAAAATCTAAAATAAACTTTTTCTGCCTAAGAACTGGTACCAAGTTTGGAATCTCTAGTTCTTATAGTCTCTGATGGATCGACTCAGCTAGTGATCCTGAGCACTAAAATATATACTTAATGGGGTCGGAGATGCTTTCTTCACCCAAATACATCCATTTTCTGGAGTTGTTAAATTATAATACCCTTCTCACCTATAGGAGATACCCGCTACCCAGTTCGAATATACTAAATTACACGAAACAATATATTTGGTATTTTTGGTATATTTGGTATGTTGATATTCTATCACGTCCAAACATCGCATACAGTATAAAATGTACCATGCATGGTCACATACTCCTCCAGAATGAAACCACGTGTTGCAGCATATGAATGTTTCCATACAACACTGCTTCTTAAATATCTTCCTAGTTTTTCATCAGTTTTCGGAAATCATCGAGACTATAATTACCGTCGTATATATTGAATTAGAGACTCTGAATTGGAGACTCTAGCTAAAAAAATGCGTTTGCAAATCGTTTTTTTCGATTTGGGTGGGCGAAAAGAGGTGTGGAAAAAATCGAAAGTAAACTTGTTCTGCCCAAGATATACACCAATACTGGTACAAAGTTTGGAATCTCTAGCTCTTATAATCGCTGAGATCTAGGTATTCAAACAGACAGCCAGACATACTGTTCGACTCGGCTGGTGGCCCTTAACAAGAATATCATCGATTTTGGTGAGCGGAAAGGGGTGTGGCGAAAATCTTAATTAAACTTGTTCTGCCTAAGAATTGGTACCAAGTTTGGAATCTCTAGTTCCTATAGTCTCTGACGGATCGACTTAGCTAGTGGATCCTGAGCACTGAAATATATACTATATGGGGTCGGAGATGCTTCCTTCAGCCTAATACATTCATTTTCTCTAGTCATTAAAGTATAATACCCTTCTCATCTATGGGAGAAACACGCTACCCAGTTCGAATATACTAAAATATACGAAAAAGTATATTTGGTATTTTTAGTATATTTGGTATGTTGATATTCTATCACGTCCAAACATCGCATACAGTATAAAATGTACCATGCATGGTCACTTTCTCCTCCAGAATGAAACCACGTGCGGCAGCATATGAATTTTCCCATACAACACTGTTTCTTGAATATCTTCCAAGTTTTTCATCCGATCGCGACCAAATTTCCCGAAATCATGGAGACTGTAATTACAGTCGTATATACCCGAATTCGAGTCTCTAGCTTAAAAGATGCGTTTGCGAATCGTTTTTTTCGATTTGGGGGGGCGAAAAGAGGTGTGGAAAAAATTTAAAGCAAACTTGTTCTGCCCAAGCTATACACCAATACTGGTACAAAGTTTAGAATCTCTAGCTCTTATAGTCGCTGAGATCTTGGAGTTCAAGCAGAGAGCCAGACATACGGATCGACTTGGCTGGTGACCCTTAGCAAGAATATTTTTGATTTTGGTGTGCGGAAAGGGGTGTGGCGAAAATCTAAAATAAAGTTGTTCTGCCTAAGAACTGGTACCAAGTTTGGAATCTCTAGTTCTTACAGTCTCTGACGGATCGACTCAGCTAGTGATCCTGAGCACTAAAATATATACTTAATGGGGTCGGAGATGCTTCCTTCAGCCTAATACATCCATTTTCTGGAGTCTTTAAATTATTATACCCTTCTCAATTATGGGAGACACACGCCACCCAGTTCGAATATACTAAAATATACGAAAAAGTATATTTGGTATTTTTGGTATATATGGTATATTTGGTATGTTGATATTCTATCACATCCAAACATCGCATACAGTATAAAATGTACCATGCATGGTCACATTCTCCTTTAGAATGAAACCACGTGCGGCAGCATATGAATTTTCCCATACAACACTGTTTCTTGAATATCTTCCAAGTTTTTCATCCGATAGCGACCAAATTTCCCGAAATCATCGAGACTATAATTACCGTCGTATATACCCGAATTCGAGTCTCTAGCTTAAAAGATGCGTTTGCAAATCGTTTGTTTCGATTTGGGTGGGCGAAAAGAGGTGTGGAAAAAATCTAAAGTAAACTTGTTCTGCCCAAGATATACACCAATACTGGTACAAAGTTTGGAATCTCTAGCTCTTATAATCGCTGAGATCTAGGTATTCAAACAGACAGCCAGACATACTGATCCGTTCGGCTGGTGGCCCTTAGCAAGAATATCTTCGATTTTGATGAGCGGAAAGGGGTGTGGCGAAAATCTAAAATAAACTTCTTCTGCCTAAGAACTGGTACCAAGTTTGGAATCTCTAGTTCTACTAGTCGCTGACGGATCGACTCAGCTAGTGATCCTGAGCACTAAAATATATACTTTATGATGTCAGATATGCTTCCTTCATCCTAATACATACATTTTCTGGAGTTATTAAATTATAATGCCCTTCTCACCTATGGGAGATACCCGCTACCCAGTTCGAATAGTTTTTTTCGATTTGGGTGGGCGAAAAGAGGTGTGGAAAAAATCTAAAGTAAACTCGTTCTGCCTAAGAACTGGTACCAAGTTTGGAATCTTTAGTTCTTATAGTCTCTGGCGGATCGACTCAGCTAGTGATCCTGAGCACTAAAATATATAGTTTATGGGGTCGGAGATGCTTCCTTCAGCCTAATACATCCATTTTCTGGAGTCATTAAATTATAATACCCTTCTCACCTATGGGAGATACCCGCTACCCAGTTCGAATATACTAAAATATACGAAAAAGTATATTTGGTATTTTTGGTATGTTGATATTCTATCACGTCCAAACATCGCATACAGTATAAAATGTACCATGCATGGTCACAATCTCCTCCAGAATGAAACCACGTGCGGCAGCATATGAATTTTACCATACAAAACTGTTTCTTAAAACAAACTTGATCTGCCCAAGATGTACACCAATACTGGTACAAAGTTTGGAGTCTCTAGCTTTTATAGTCGCTGAGATCTTGGTGTTCAAGCAGAGAGCCAGACATACGGATCGACTCAGCTGGTGACCCTTAGCAAGAATATTTTCGATTTTGGTGAGCGGAAAGGGGTGTGGCGAAAATCTAAAATAAACTTGTTCTGCCTAAGAACTGGTACCAAGTTTGGAATCTCTAGTTCTTATAGTCTCTGGCGGATCGACTCAGCTAGTGATCCTGAGCAATAAAATATATACTTTATGGGGTCGGAGATGTCTCCTTCAGCCTAATACATCGATTTTCTGGAGTCATTAAATTATAATACCCTTACAACCTGTGGGAGATACCCGCTACCCAGTTCGAATATACTAAAATATACGAAAAAGTATATTTGGTATTTTTGGTATGTTGATATTCTATCACGTCCAAACATCGCATACAGTATAAAATGTACCATGCATGGTCACATTCTCCTCCAGAATGAAACCACGTGCGGCAGCATATGAATTTTCCCATATAACACTGTTTCTTAAATATCTTCCAAGTTTTTCATTCGAGCGCGACCTAATTTTCGGAAATCATCGACACTATAATTACCGTCGTATATACCCAAATTCGAGACTCTAGCTCAAAAAAATGCGTTTGCAAATAGTTTTTTTCGATTTGGGTGGGCGAAAAGAGGTGTGGAAAAAATCTAAAGTAAACTTGTTCTGCCCAAGATATACACAAATACTGGTATAAAGTTTAGAATCTCTAGCTCTTATAGTCGCTGAGATCTTGGTGTTCAAGCAGAGAGCCAGACATACGGATCGAATCAGCTGGTGACCCTTAGCAAGAATATTTTCGATTTTGGTGATCGGAAAGGGGTGTGGCGAAAATCAAAATAAACTTGTTCTGCCTAAGAACTGGTACCAAGTTTGGAATCTCTAGTTCTTATAGTCTCTGAAGGATCGACTCAGATAGTGAGCCTGAGCACTAAAATATATACTTTATGGGGTCGGAGATGCTACCTTCAGCCTAGTACATCCTCTTTCTGGAGTCATTAAACTATAATACCCTTCTCACCTATTAGAGATACCCGCTACCCAGTTCGAATATACTAAAATATACGAAAAAGCATATTTAGTATTTTTGGTATATTTGGTTTGTTGATATTCTATCACGTCCAAACATCGCATACAGTATAAAATGTACGATGCATGGTCACATTCTCCTCCAGAATGAAACCACGTGCGGCAGCATATGAATTTTCCCATACAACACTGTTTCTTGAATATCTTCCAAGTTTTTTAAGCGATCGCGACCAAATTTGCAGAAATAATCGAGACTATAATTACCGTCGTATATACCCGAATTCGAGACTCAAAAAATGCTTTTGCAAATAGTTTTTTTCGATTTGGGTGGGCGAAAAGAGGTGTGGACAAAAATCTAAAGTAAATTTGTTCTGCCCAAGATATACACCAATACTGGTACAAAGTTCGGAATCTATAGCTTTTATTGTTTCCGAGATCTTGGTGTTCAAACAGACAGCCAGACATACGGATCGACTCGGCTGGTGACCCTTAGCAAGAATATCTTCGATTTTGGTGAGCGGAAAGGGGTGTGGCGAAAATTTAAAATAAACTTGTTCTGCCTAAGAACTGGTACCAAGTTTGGATCAACTCAACTAGTGATCCTGAGCACTATAATATATACTTTATGGGGTCGGAGATGCTTCCTTCAGCCTAATATTTTCTGGAGTCATTAAATTATAATACCCTTCTCACCTATGGGAATTACCCCTTACCCAGTTCGAATATACTAAAATATATGAAAAGGTATATTTGATATTTTTGGTATATTTGGTATGTTGATATCCTATCACATCCAAGCATCGCATACAGTATAAAATGTACCATGCATGGTCACTTTCTCCTCCAGAATGAAACCACGTGCGGCAGCATATGAATTTTCCCATACAATACTGTTTCTTGAATATCTTCCAAGTTAATCATCCGATCGCGGGCAAATTTTCGGAAATCATTGAGACTAAAATTACGGTCGTATATACCCGAAATCGAGACTCTAGCACAAAAAATGCGTTTGCAAATAGTTTTTTTCGATTTGGGTGGGGAAAAGAGGTGTGGAAAAAATCGAAAGTAAACTTGTTCTGCCTAAGAACTGGTACCAAGTTTAGAATCTCTAGTTCTTATAGTCTCTGGCGGATCGACTCAGCTAGTGATCCTGAGCACTAAAATATATACTTTATGGGGTCGGAGATGCTTCCTTCAGCCTAATATTTCCTGGAGTCATTAAATTATAATACCCTTATCACCTGTGGGAGATACCCGCTACCCAGTTCGAATATACTAAAATATACGAAAAAGTATATTTGGTATTTTTGGTATGTTGATATTCTATCACGTCCAAACATCGCATACAGTATAAAATGTACCATGCATGGTCACATTCTCCTCCAGAATGAAACCACGTGCGGCAGCATATGAATTTCCCCATACAACACTGTTTCTTGAGTATCTTCCAAGTTTTTCATCCGATCGCGACCAAATTTTCGGAAATCATCGAGACTATAATTACCGTCGTATGTACCCGAATTCGAGTCTCTAACTTAAAAGATGCGTTTGCGAATCTTTTTTTTTTTGATTTGGGTGGGCGAAAAGAGGTGTGGAGAAAATCTAAAGTAAACTTGTTCTGCCCAAGATATACACCAATACTGGTACAAAGTTTGGAATCTCTAGCTCTTATAGTCTCTGAGATCTAGGTGTTCAAACAGACAGCCAGACATACGGATCGACTCGGCTGGTGACCCTTAGGAAGAATATCTTCGATTTTGGTGAGCGGAAAGGGGTGTGGCGAAAATCTAAAATAAACTTATTCTACCTAAGAACTGGTACCAAGTTTGAAATCTCTAGTTCTTATAGTCTCTGGCGGATCGACTCAGATACTGATCCAGAGTACTAAAATATATACTTTATGGGGTCGGAGATGCTACCTTCAGCCTAGTACATCCACTTTCTGGAGTCATTAAACTATAACACCCTTCTCACCTATTAGAGATACCCGCTACCCAGTTCGAATATACTAAAATATACGAAAAAGCATATTTAGTATTTTTGGTATATTTGGTTTGTTAATATTCTATCACGTCCAAACATCGCATACAGTATAAAATGTACCATGCATGGTCACATTCTCCTCCAGAATGAAACCACGTGCGGCAGCATATGAATTTTCCCATACAACACTGTTTCTTGAATATCTTCCAAGTTAATCATCCGATCGCGGCCAAATTTTCGGAAATCATTGAGACTATAATTACCGTCGTATATACCCTAAATCGAGACTCTAGCACAAAAAATGCGTTTGCAAATAGTTTTTTTCGATTTGGGTGGGGAAAAGAGGTGTGGAAAAAATCGAAAGTAAACTTGTTCTGCCTAAGAACTGGTACCAAGTTTAGAATCTCTAGTTCTTATAGTCTCTGGCGGATCGACTCAGATACTGATCCTGAGCACTAAAATATATACTTTATGGGGTCGGAGATGTCTCCTTCAGCCTAATACATCGATTTTCTGGAGTCATTAAATTATAATACCCTTATCACCTGTGGGAGATACCCGCTACCCAGTTCGAATATACTAAAATATACGAAAAAGTATATTTGGTATTTTTGGTATGTTGATATTCTATCACGTCCAAACATCGCATACAGTATAAAATGTACCATGCATGGTCACATTCTCCTCCAGAATGAAACCACGTGCGGCAGCATATGAATTTCCCCATACTACACTGTTTCTTGAGTATCTTCGCGACCAAATTTTCGGAAATCATCGAGACTATAATTACCGTCGTATGTACCCGAATTCGAGTCTCTAGCTTAAAAGATGCGTTTGCGAATCTTTTTTTTTTTGATTTGGGTGGGCGAAAAGAGGTGTGGAGAAAATCTAAAGTAAACTTGTTCTGCCCAAGATATACACCAATACTGGTACAAAGTTTGGAATCTCTAGCTCTTATAGTCTCTGAGATCTAGGTGTTCAAACAGACAGCCAGACATACGGATCGACTCGGCTGGTGACCCTTAGCAAGAATATCTTCGATTTTGGTGAGCGGAAAGGGGTGTGGCGAAAATCTAAAATAAACTTGTTCTGCCTAAGAACTGGAACCAAGTTTGGAATCTCTAGTTCTTATAGTCTCTGGAGGATCGACTCAGCTAGTGATCCTGAGCACTAAAATATATACTTTATGGGGTCGGAGATGCTTCCTTCAGCCTAATACATCCATTTTTTAGAGTCATTAAATTATAATGCCCTTCTCACCTATGGGAGATACCCGCTACCCAGTTCGAATATACTAAAATATACGAAAAAGCATATTTGGTATTTTTGGTATAAAATGTACCATGCATGGTCACATTCTCCTCCAGAATGAAACCACGTGCAGCATATGAATTTTCCCATACAATATTGTTTCTTAAATATCTTCCAAGTTTTTCGTCGGAACGCGACCAAATTTCCGGAAATCATCGAGACTATAATTACCGTCGTATATACCCGAATTCGAGACTCTAGCCCAAAAAATTCGTTTGCAAATAGCTTTTTTCGATTTGGGTGGGCGAAAAGAGGTGTGGAAAAAATCTAAAGTAAACTCGTTCTGCCTAAGAACTGGTACCAAGTTTGGAATCTTTAGTTCTTATAGTCTCTGGCGGATCGACTCAGCTAGTGATCCTGAGCACTAAAATATATACTTTATGGGGTCGGAGATGCTTCCTTCAGCCTAATACATCCATTTTCTGGAGTTATTAAATTAGAATGCCCTTCTCACCTATGGGAGATACCCGCTACCCAGTTCGAATATACTAAAATATACCAAAAAGTATATTTGGTATTTTTGGTATAAAATGTACCATGCATGGTCACATTCTCCTCCGGAATGAAACCACGTGCAGCATATGAATTTTCCCATACAACATTGTTTCTTAAATATCTTCCAAGTTTTTCGTCGGAACGCGACCAAATTTCCGGAAATCATCGAGACTATAATTACCGTCGTATATACCCGAATTCGAGACTCTAGCCCAAAAAAATTCGTTTGCAAATAGTTTTTTTCGATTTGGGTGGGCGAAAAGAGGTGTGGAAAAAATCTAAAGTAAACTCGTTCTGCCTAAGAACTGGTACCAAGTTTGGAATCTTTAGTTCTTATAGTCTCTGGCGGATCGACTCAGCTAGTGATCCTGAGCACTAAAATATAATATATATAACTTGTTCTGCCCAAGATATACACCAATACTGGTACAAAATTTGGAGTCTCTAGCTTTTATAGTCTCTGAGATCTTGGTGTTCAAACAGACAGTCAGACATACGGATCGACTCGGCTGGTGACCCTTAGGAAGAATATCATCGATTTTGGTGAGCGGAAAGGGGTGTGGCGAAAATCTAAAATAAACTTATTCTACCTTAGAACTGGTACCAAGTTTGAAATCTCTAGTTCTTATAGTCTCTGGCGGATCGACTCAGATACTGATCCTGAGCACTAAAATATATACTTTATGGGGTCGGAGATGTCTCCTTCAGCCTAATACATCGATTTTCTGGAGTCATTAAATTATAATACCCTTATCACCTGTGGGAGATACCCGCTACCCAGTTCGAATATACTAAAATATACGAAAAAGTATATTTAGTATTTTTGGTATGTTGATATTCTATCACGTCCAAACATCGCATACAGTATAAAATGTACCATGCATGGTCACATTCTCCTCCAGAATGAAACCACGTGCGGCAGCATATGAATTTCCCCATACTACACTGTTTCTTGAGTATCTTCGCGACCAAATTTTCGGAAATCATCGAGACTATAATTACCGTCGTATGTACCCGAATTCGAGTCTCTAGCTTAAAAGATGCGTTTGCGAATCTTTTTTTTTTGATTTGGGTGGGCGAAAAGAGGTGTGGAGAAAATCTAAAGTAAACTTGTTCTGCCCAAGATATACACCAATACTGGTACAAAGTTTGGAATCTCTAGCTCTTATAGTCTCTGAGATCTAGGTGTTCAAACAGACAGCCAGACATACGGATCGACTCGGCTGGTGACCCTTAGCAAGAATATCTTCGATTTTGGTGAGCGGAAAGGGGTGTGGCGAAAATCTAAAATAAACTTGTTCTGCCTAAGAACTGGAACCAAGTTTGGAATCTCTAGTTCTTATAGTCTCTGGAGGATCGACTCAGCTAGTGATCCTGAGCAATAAAATATATACTTTATGGGGTCGGAGATGTCTCCTTCAGCCTAATACATCGATTTTCTGGAGTCATTAAATTATAATACCCTTACAACCTGTGGGAGATACCCGCTACCCAGTTCGAATATACTAAAATATACGAAAAAGTATATTTGGTATTTTTGGTATGTTGATATTCTATCACGTCCAAACATCGCATACAGTATAAAATGTACCATGCATGGTCACATTCTCCTCCAGAATGAAACCACGTGCGGCAGCATATGAATTTTCCCATATAACACTGTTTCTTAGATATCTTCCAAGTTTTTCATTCGAGCGCGACCTAATTTTCGGAAATCATCGACACTATAATTACCGTCGTATATACCCAAATTCGAGACTCTAGCTCAAAAAAATGCGTTTGCAAATAGTTTTTTTCGATTTGGGTGGGCGAAAAGAGGTGTGGAAAAAATCTAAAGTAAACTTGTTCTGCCCAAGATATACACAAATACTGGTATAAAGTTTAGAATCTCTAGCTCTTATAGTCGCTGAGATCTTGGTGTTCAAGCAGAGAGCCAGACATACGGATCGAATCAGCTGGTGACCCTTAGCAAGAATATTTTCGATTTTGGTGATCGGAAAGGGGTGTGGCGAAAATCAAAATAAACTTGTTCTGCAGTTTGAAATCTCTAGTTCTTATAGTCTCTGGCGGATCGACTCAGATACTGATCCAGAGCACTAAAATATATATTTTATGGGGTCGGAGATGCTTCCTTCAGCCTAATACATCCATTTTCTAGAGTCATTAAATTATAATACCCTTTTCACCTATGGGAGATACCCGCTACCCAGTTCGAATGTACTAAAATATACGAAAATGTATATTTGGTATTTTTGTTATGTTGATATTCTATCACGTCCAAACATCGCATACAGTATAAAATGTACCATGCATGGTCACATTCTCCTCCAGAATGAAACCACGTGCGGCAGCATATGAATTTTCCCATATAACACTGTTTCTTAAATATCTTCCAAGTTTTTCATTCGAGCGCGACCCAATTTTCGGAAATCATCGACACTATAATTACCGTCGTATTTACCCAAATTCGAGACTCTAGCTCAAAAAAATGCGTTTGCAAATAGTTTTTTTCGATTTGGGTGGGCGAAAAGAGGTGTGGAAAAAATCTAAAGTAAACTTGTTCTGCCCAAGATATACACAAATACTGGTATAAACTTTGAAATCACTAGCTCTTATAGTTCCTGAGATCTAGGTGTTCAAGCAGACAGCAAGACATACGGATCGACTCGGCTGGTGACCCTTAGCAAGAATATTTTCGATTTTGGTGAGCGGAAAGAGGTGTGGCGAAAATCTAAAATAAACTTGTTCTACCTAAGAACTGGTACCAAGTTTGGAATCTCTAGTTCTTCTAGTCGCTGACGGATCGACTCAGCTAGTGATCCTGAGCACTAAAATATATACTTTATGATGTCGGATATGCTTCCTTCAGCATAATACATACATTTTCTGGAGTTATTAAATTATAATGCCCTTCTCACCTATGGGAGATACCCGCTACCCAGTTCGAATATACTAAAATATACGAAAAAGTATATTTGGTATTTTTGGTATAAAATGTACCATGCATGGTCACATTCTCCTCCAGAATGAAACCACGTGCAGCATATGAATTTTCCCATACAACATTGTTTCTTAAATATCTTCCAAGTTTTTCGTCGGAACGCGACCAAATTTTCGGAAATCATCGAGACTATAATTACCGTCGTATATACCCGAATTCGAGACTTTAGCCCAAAAAAATTCGTTTGCAAATAGTTTTTTTCGATTTGGGTGGGCGAAAAGAGGTGTGGAAAAAATCTAAAGTAAACTCGTTCTGCCTAAGAACTGGTACCAAGTTTGGAATCTTTAGTTCTTATAGTCTCTGGCGGATCGACTCAGCTAGTGATCCTGAGCACTAAAATATAATATATATAACTTGTTCTGCCCAAGATATACACCAATACTGGTACAAAATTTGGAGTCTCTAGCTTTTATAGTCTCTGAGATCTTGGTGTTCAAACAGACAGTCAGACATACGGATCGACTCGGCTGGTGACCCTTAGGAAGAATATCATCGATTTTGGTGAGCGGAAAGGGGTGTGGCGAAAATCTAAAATAAACTTATTCTACCTTAGAACTGGTACCAAGTTTGAAATCTCTAGTTCTTATAGTCTCTGGCGGATCGACTCAGATACTGATCCAGAGCACTAAAATATATATTTTATGGGGTCGGAGATGCTTCCTTCAGCCTAATACATCCATTTTCTAGAGTCATTAAATTATAATACCCTTTCAAACTTATGGGAGATACCCGCTACCCAGTTCGAATGTACTAAAATATACGAAAATGTATATTTGGTATTTTTGTTATGTTGATATTCTATCACGTCCAAACATCGCATACAGTATAAAATGTACCATGCATGGTCACATTCTCCTCCAGAATGAAACCACGTGCGGCAGCATATGAATTTTCCCATATAACATTGTTTCTTAAATATCTTCCAAGTTTTTCATTCGAGCGCGACCCAATTTTCGGAAATCATCGACACTATAATTACCGTCGTATATACCCAAATTCGAGACTCTAGCTCAAAAAAATGCGTTTGCAAATAGTTTTTTTCGATTTGGGTGGGCGAAAAGAGGTGTGGAAAAAATCTAAAGTAAACTTGTTCTGCCCAAGATATACACAAATACTGGTATAAACTTTGAAATCACTAGCTCTTATAGTTCCTGAGATCTAGGTGTTCAAGCAGACAGCAAGACATACGGATCGACTCGGCTGGTGACCCTTAGCAAGAATATTTTCGATTTTGGTGAGCGGAAAGAGGTGTGGCGAAAATCTAAAGTAAACTTGTTCTACCTAAGAACTGGTACCAAGTTTGGAATCTCTAGTTCTTCTAGTCGCTGACGGATCGACTCAGCTAGTGATCCTGAGCACTAAAATATATACTTTATGATGTCGGATATGCTTCCTTCAGCATAATACATACATTTTCTGGAGTTATTAAATTATAATGCCCTTCTCACCTATGGGAGATACCCGCTACCCAGTTCGAATATACTAAAATATACGAAAAAGTATATTTGGTATTTTTGGTATAAAATGTACCATGCATGGTCACATTCTCCTCCAGAATGAAACCACGTGCAGCATATGAATTTTCCCATACAACATTGTTTCTTAAATATCTTCCAAGTTTTTCGTCGGAACGCGACCAAATTTCCGGAAATCATCGAGACTATAATTACCGTCGTATATACCCGAATTCGAGACTCTAGCCCAAAAAATTCATTTGCAAATAGTTTTTTTCGATTTGGGTGGGCGAAAAGAGGTGTGGAAAAAATCTAAAGTAAACTCGTTCTGCCTAAGAACTGGTACCAAGTTTGGAATCTTTAGTTCTTATAGTCTCTGGCGGATCGACTCAGCTAGTGATCCTGAGCACTAAAATATAATATATATAACTTGTTCTGCCCAAGATATACACCAATACTGGTACAAAATTTGGAGTCTCTAGCTTTTATAGTCTCTGAGATCTTGGTGTTCAAACAGACAGTCAGACATACGGATCGACTCGGCTGGTGACCCTTAGGAAGAATATCATCGATTTTGGTGAGCGGAAAGGGGTGTGGCGAAAATCTAAAATAAACTTATTCTACCTTAGAACTGGTACCAAGTTTGAAATCTCTAGTTCTTATAGTCTCTGGCGGATCGACTCAGATACTGATCCAGAGCACTAAAATATATATTTTATGGGGTCGGAGATGCTTCCTTCAGCCTAATACATCCATTTTCTAGAGTCATTAAATTATAATACCCTTTTCACCTATGGGAGATACCCGCTACCCAGTTCGAATGTACTAAAATATACGAAAATGTATATTTGGTATTTTTGTTATGTTGATATTCTATCACGTCCAAACATCGCATACAGTATAAAATGTACCATGCATGGTCACATTCTCCTCCAGAATGAAACCACGTGCGGCAGCATATGAATTTTCCCATATAACACTGTTTCTTAAATATCTTCCAAGTTTTTCATTCGAGCGCGACCCAATTTTCGGAAATCATCGACACTATAATTACCGTCGTATATACCCAAATTCGAGACTCTAGCTCAAAAAAATGCGTTTGCAAATAGTTTTTTTCGATTTGGGTGGGCGAAAAGAGGTGTGGAAAAAATCTAAAGTAAACTTGTTCTGCCCAAGATATACACAAATACTGGTATAAACTTTGAAATCACTAGCTCTTATAGTTCCTGAGATCTAGGTGTTCAAGCAGACAGCAAGACATACGGATCGACTCGGCTGGTGACCCTTAGCAAGAATATTTTCGATTTTGGTGAGCGGAAAGAGGTGTGGCGAAAATCTAAAATAAACTTGTTCTACCTAAGAACTGGTACCAAGTTTGGAATCTCTAGTTCTTCTAGTCGCTGACGGATCGACTCAGCTAGTGATCCTGAGCACTAAAATATATACTTTATGATGTCGGATATGCTTCCTTCAGCATAATACATACATTTTCTGGAGTTATTAAATTATAATGCCCTTCTCACCTATGGGAGATACCCGCTACCCAGTTCGAATATACTAAAATATACGAAAAAGTATATTTGGTATTTTTGGTATAAAATGTACCATGCATGGTCACATTCTCCTCCAGAATGAAACCACGTGCAGCATATGAATTTTCCCATACAACATTGTTTCTTAAATATCTTCCAAGTTTTTCGTCGGAACGCGACCAAATTTCCGGAAATCATCGAGACTATAATTACCGTCGTATATACCCGAATTCGAGACTCTAGCCCAAAAAATTCGTTTGCAAATAGTTTTTTTCGATTTGGGTGGGCGAAAAGAGGTGTGGAAAAAATCTAAAGTAAACTCGTTCTGCCTAAGAACTGGTACCAAGTTTGGAATCTTTAGTTCTTATAGTCTCTGGCGGATCGACTCAGCTAGTGATCCTGAGCACTAAAATATAATATATATAACTTGTTCTGCCCAAGATATACACCAATACTGGTACAAAATTTGGAGACTCTAGCTTTTATAGTCTCTGAGATCTTGGTGTTCAAACAGACAGTCAGACATACGGATCGACTCGGCTGGTGACCCTTAGGAAGAATATCATCGATTTTGGTGAGCGGAAAGGGGTGTGGCGAAAATCTAAAATAAACTTATTCTACCTTAGAACTGGTACCAAGTTTGAAATCTCTAGTTCTTATAGTCTCTGGCGGATCGACTCAGATACTGATCCAGAGCACTAAAATATATATTTTATGGGGTCGGAGATGCTTCCTTCAGCCTAATACATCCATTTTCTAGAGTCATTAAATTATAATACCCTTTTCACCTATGGGAGATACCCGCTACCCAGTTCGAATGTACTAAAATATACGAAAATGTATATTTGGTATTTTTGTTATGTTGATATTCTATCACGTCCAAACATCGCATACAGTATAAAATGTACCATGCATGGTCACATTCTCCTCCAGAATGAAACCACGTGCGGCAGCATATGAATTTTCCCATATAACACTGTTTCTTAAATATCTTCCAAGTTTTTCATTCGAGCGCGACCCAATTTTCGGAAATCATCGACACTATAATTACCGTCGTATATACCCAAATTCGAGACTCTAGCTCAAAAAAATGCGTTTGCAAATAGTTTTTTTCGATTTGGGTGGGCGAAAAGAGGTGTGGAAAAAATCTAAAGTAAACTTGTTCTGCCCAAGATATACACAAATACTGGTATAAACTTTGAAATCACTAGCTCTTATAGTTCCTGAGATCTAGGTGTTCAAGCAGACAGCAAGACATACGGATCGACTCGGCTGGTGACCCTTAGCAAGAATATTTTCGATTTTGGTGAGCGGAAAGAGGTGTGGCGAAAATCTAAAATAAACTTGTTCTACCTAAGAACTGGTACCAAGTTTGGAATCTCTAGTTCTTCTAGTCGCTGACGGATCGACTCAGCTAGTGATCCTGAGCACTAAAATATATACTTTATGATGTCGGATATGGTTCCTTCAGCATAATACATACATTTTCTGGAGTTATTAAATTATAATGCCCTTCTCACCTATGGGAGATACCCGCTACCC
The DNA here is from genome assembly GCA_035047445.1 of Drosophila siamana. Lineage (NCBI taxonomy): Eukaryota > Metazoa > Arthropoda > Insecta > Diptera > Drosophilidae > Drosophila > Drosophila siamana. The sequence goes on along the minus strand of JAWNPP010000157.1, from coordinate 279,336 downwards.
AGTTCGAATATACTAAAATATACGAAAAAGTATATTTGGTATTTTTGGTATAAAATGTACCATGCATGGTCACATTCTCCTCCAGAATGAAACCACGTGCAGCATATGAATTTTCCCATACAACATTGTTTCTTAAATATCTTCCAAGTTTTTCGTCGGAACGCGACCAAATTTCCGGAAATCATCGAGACTATAATTACCGTCGTATATACCCGAATTCGAGACTCTAGCCCAAAAAATTCGTTTGCAAATAGTTTTTTTCGATTTGGGTGGGCGAAAAGAGGTGTGGAAAAAATCTAAAGTAAACTCGTTCTGCCTAAGAACTGGTACCAAGTTTGGAATCTTTAGTTCTTATAGTCTCTGGCGGATCGACTCAGCTAGTGATCCTGAGCACTAAAATATAATATATATAACTTGTTCTGCCCAAGATATACACCAATACTGGTACAAAATTTGGAGACTCTAGCTTTTATAGTCTCTGAGATCTTGGTGTTCAAACAGACAGTCAGACATACGGATCGACTCGGCTGGTGACCCTTAGGAAGAATATCATCGATTTTGGTGAGCGGAAAGGGGTGTGGCGAAAATCTAAAATAAACTTATTCTACCTTAGAACTGGTACCAAGTTTGAAATCTCTAGTTCTTATAGTCTCTGGCGGATCGACTCAGATACTGATCCAGAGCACTAAAATATATATTTTATGGGGTCGGAGATGCTTCCTTCAGCCTAATACATCCATTTTCTAGAGTCATTAAATTATAATACTCTTTTCACCTATGGGAGATACCCGCTACCCAGTTCGAATGTACTAAAATATACGAAAATGTATATTTGGTATTTTTGTTATGTTGATATTCTATCACGTCCAAACATCGCATACAGTATAAAATGTACCATGCATGGTCACATTCTCCTCCAGAATGAAACCACGTGCGGCAGCATATGAATTTTCCCATATAACACTGTTTCTTAAATATCTTCCAAGTTTTTCATTCGAGCGCGACCAAATTTTCGGAAATCATCGACACTATAATTACCGTCGTATATACCCAATTTCGAGACTCTAGCTCAAAAAAATGCGTTTGCAAATAGTTTTTTTCGATTTGGGTGGGCGAAAAGAGGTGTGGAAAAAATCTAAAGTAAACTTGTTCTGCCCAAGATATACACAAATACTGGTATAAACTTTGAAATCACTAGCTCTTATAGTTCCTGAGATCTAGGTGTTCAAGCAGACAGCAAGACATACGGATCGACTCGGCTGGTGACCCTTAGCAAGAATATTTTCGATTTTGGTGAGCGGAAAGAGGTGTGGCGAAAATCTAAAATAAACTTGTTCTACCTAAGAACTGGTACCAAGTTTGGAATCTCTAGTTCTTCTAGTCGCTGACGGATCGACTCAGCTAGTGATCCTGAGCACTAAAATATATACTTTATGATGTCGGATATGCTTCCTTCAGCATAATACATACATTTTCTGGAGTTATTAAATTATAATGCCCTTCTCACCTATGGGAGATACCCGCTACCCAGTTCGAATATACTAAAATATACGAAAAAGTATATTTGGTATTTTTGGTATAAAATGTACCATGCATGGTCACATTCTCCTCCAGAATGAAACCACGTGCAGCATATGAATTTTCCCATACAACACTGTTTCTTGAGTATCTTCCAAGTTTTTCATCCGATCGCGACCAAATTTTCAGAAATCATCGAGACTATAATTATCGTCGTATATACCCGAATTCGAGACTCTAGCTCAAAAAATGCATTAGTAAATAGTTTTTTTCGTTATAGTACCCTTCTCACATTCTCCTCCAGAATGAAACCACGTGCGGCAGCATATGAATTTTCCCATATAACACTGTTTCTTAAATATCTTCCAAGTTTTTCATTCGAGCGAGTTAACATGCCCCTCTCCACGGCCACAGGGAGAGAACACAGACCCGGCAACTGCAAGCCTAGCGCCGATAGACAACAACAAAAATCGCCAATGCAAGAACTCTGACGAACACACACACATTCTTGAATTCATTGTAATAAAGTCTTAGTCTTATTTTGTACTCTAAGCAACACAGTCGTTTGTTTGCAAGCCTTCCTTCCAGCATTTCGTAAAGCGATACTCGCTCACGAGATCCCCTCTACCCCCTCGGTCACAAGACTGTTACTGGCGCAGCCGAACTACGAACAAGGGATTAACCATGCCCACTACGCTTATCGTTCTAATTTCTTTGTAGGCTGAGGTGAGTGAACAGGTGACAGCGGTGGTTGTGGAAACTTTTAGTAGCGAAATTATTATAATACATACATACTTAAACATAATAATGTGCAAATAAAGCAAACAAAATCAAATTCTAAATGCCACGCAAGCGACCGTATATGTGTACATCAAACGCTGATAAGGCACCGGGTTCGCTTGTGCGGGACAATTTACAACTACTCTACCAACAAGTTGTTGTGTGCGATGACCGTATATGTGTACATCAAATGCTGATAAGGCACCGGTTTCATCTATACACAGGAACTCAAAAAAAAAAAAAAAAAAAAAAAAAAAAAAAGAGAAAAATGAAATGAAAAATTGGCAAATAGATCAAAAACTCGACATCTCAAACCACTGTGTGTGGCGACCGTGCGTGTGTGCCGGAGATCACTAGGTGTGCGTGTGTGAGAGAGTACGGGTATGCTTTTTGGGTATTTCATCAGAATCGTAATTTCATCACTATGCTAACATTGCATCAGCCTATAGCTACTTTGCGATCGACTGTTGTGGTCTTGCATTTATGAGAACAACCGTTAGGACGCGACGACGGCCTGGCGCCGCTGTCGTCGAGTGTGTTTCGTAGTTTAAGAGGAACTGTTCTGTCGTGACGACAGCCTGGTGTCGCTGTGGTCGAGAGTGTTTTATAATTCGAGAGGAACCGTTCTGTCGCGACGACAGCCTGGCGTCGCTGTGGTCGAGAGTGTTTTATAGTTCGAGAGGAACCGTTCTGTCGCGACAACAGCCTGGCGTCGCTGTCGCCGAGTGTGGTTCATTGTGCACCCAAGAAGAATATTTAGAGGACAGATCAGTCAAACATTAGACTTCGTTGTGATCAGAACTCGCTGCGCAAGAACAAAAAATAACAACGTGCTTTCAAATATCACCGACGCGCCAATGTGTACATCAATCGCCTACAACGCAACGGGACAATCCACACACAGAGGTTTACAAAGATAAATGTAAGTTATGTGATTAACGACCGTATATGTGTACAACAATCGCTGTTAAGGCACCGGGATCGTTTCCATTTAAAAATTTACATGATTTGCGTTCATGAAATACATAAAAACAAGAATACTATAAAAAAAAAAAAAAAAAAAAAAAAAAAAAAAAAAACGTTATATTGAATATTTACTAAATCACATACATTACAGTTGAAGTCGATAACATCCACAAAAACAACAAAGGTTTAAGGAAACACAGCAGCACTACACGAATGGCATAAAACTTACACTAAAACACAGGGAAGCAAGGGTAGCGAATACATACTACAGGTTTTCTTTTACTTTGAAAAAAAAATACATACAAATTTTCTTGCACCCAAACATAGATACATATACATAGTATCACTTATTATAGTACACACACATATTACCACACTAATATACAAACGAAGTCGTGTACCAAATATACACACCCAAAATTTATCCTACACAAAAAAAAAAAAAAAAAAAAAGCATAGATATAATTAATATACATATACTTAATTACTACTTTACATTATAACTATTTTATATTACACTATTTACATACCATTTGTTCTGAATACACGTAAATGTTAAAAAAAAAAGATTAGGTCTAAGGAGCGAGGCCAGTCTATCTGAGACAAGGAAAGCAATAGAAACAAAAGAGAAAGACCAGCTAGTTCAATCCCAAAGCAATAGTCTCACCAACGCTATGGATTCCGGTAACGCATCAGGGCCACTAAGTCCCACCCTTAGCAATTCATTAACTTCCACAAACACAAGCCTGAATCTACCACAACTACTAGCCCTTGTTCATCAACTACCCACCTACGAAGGCCCACCTGACAATCTTGACAGATTCATAGGTAGAGTAGAACAACTACTTTTGTTAGCCGGATCAGTGGACCAAGCAACTTGCGGACAGTACTTACTAGGAACTATCCGTGACAAAATTAAAGGCAGGGCGGACGAAGCACTGAGTGTCTGCGATGTACTCCTCAGTTGGGATGACATTAAAGCAAACCTCAAGCGACTATACTCCAGCAAAAAAACGGAAGAAATGCTTGTTAGAGAACTACATAATCTTCCGGACGGACTCAGTATGGTGAAATTATATTACACAGCCACTAAAATAAGAAGTGAATTAATGTCCCTGGCCAGAGAAACAGACCCTAGTGAACACTCACTCACAACCAAACGTGACCAATATGACAGATTCTGCCTTAATACATTCCTAGTTGGATTAAGGGACCCACTTAGATCAGCCATTAGGAACCAAAGACCAGAGACAATCGAGAAAGCATACGAGTACGGACAGATCGAATTGAATTTTTCTAGAAACCTGAATAAACGCCAAGAAAACCAACAACGCGACATCTCGACATACAGGAATCACCCATATGCGAAAGGACAATCAACCAATAATGACTACAATAGACGCAACATACCAGGACAACAGAACTATACTAATGGCAACAACGCCCGCCATGTAACACGACATGATAACACCAACAACGACAATAATAGTCGCTCTACACAGCGACAACAAAATTTTAACAACAATAATAATAGACGCTTCACACGTCAACATAATTCCAATAACGAAAGTAATGGTCGACACGATAAACAAACTCTGGGCAGGAACCCCTTCCACAATAACGACAAACCAGATCAGACCCTAAACCACCAAGACAAGAACAATCATAATCCAAGCGCTTCCCTATGTAACATCAACGATGATGCAAATTTTTTACTAGAAGCCTCGGGAAGCCAGTCGGTTACATAAACAAGAAGAGTCACGGATCTTCCTTGCCATTTGTTTTCCTTTCACCAAACTTCATGGTGCCAAAACCTCTCAAATTCCTAATAGACACTGGATCTACCTACTCATTCATAAACCCAGCACTTATTAACGAAGACCACATAAAAAAACTAACTTCCGATATAAATATCCACACTGTACTTAGTACATTCAGAATTCGGGAATATGCAGATGAAATAAATTTCAAACAATTCAAAAAAATTCCCAATTTCAAGTTCTTACTATTTAATTTCCACCCCCACTTCAATGGTCTCCTAGGTATGGATTTCCTATCCGGCCTAAATGCAAAAATAAACTTTGCCGACTCCATATTAGAAACACCAGAAACCGCCATACCAATCTTCACAAGAGCAAACCCTGTAGATACATTACATACCCTACCACAAAATACTAAAATACGACTTCCGCTCCCAGTAAACTTCATGCAGGGAGACTTTATATATGAAACTACGAATTTGAATAATCAAATAGTCATAACTGGCGGCTTATACACCGCAATCGCAGGATCCGCCTATTTCGAAGTCTGTAATAACTCAGACCAGATCCAAACACTTTATCTTGAAGAACCGTTACAGGCAGAAGAGTTCTCTCCACTAACCCACCAATACTTAAACTGCATGTCCGCGGCAACTAATACAGAATTACCGGGTGACCAACAATTAAACATTCAAACGGAACACCTTAACAGCGAGGAAAAGCAACATATTCTCAAACTATGCAAATCATTCAAAAGACTCTTTCACGACAAAAACAATCAACTAACGTTCTGTAACGCCGTCAAACACTCTATACCAACAACAGATAATATACCGATTCACACAAAATCTTACCGTTACCCATTTGTACATAAAGACGAAGTTCGAAAGCAAATTTCAAAAATGCTCGAACAGAATATCATAAAAAACAGCCATTCCCCTTGGAGTGCACCCGTCTGGGTCGTACCTAAGAAAGGTGACATCACAGGTGAAAAAAAGTGGCGCTTGGTAATCGATTTTCGAAAATGAAATGAAAAAACTATCTCTGATAGATACCCTATTCCGAACATTGCAGATATACTAGGCAGTATAGGAAAGACCATGTACTTCACAACAATAGACTTAGCAAGTGGCTTTCACCAAATTCAAATGAACCCACGCGACGCAAGCAAGACGGCATTCACCGTCGAAAATGGGCATTACGAGTTCACGAGGATGCCCTTCGGTCTCAAGAACGCCCCTGCCACGTTCCAACGCGTTATGGACAACACTGTTTCTTGAATATGTAAGTTTACCGTCGTATATACCCTAATTCGAGATTCTAGCACAAACAATGCATTTGTAAATAGTTTTTTTCGATTTGGGTGGGCGAAAAGAGGTGTGGACAAAAATCTAAAGTAAACTTGTTCTGCCCAAGATATACACCAATACTGGAACAAAATTTGGAGTCTCTAGCTTTTATAGTCTCTGAGATCTTGGTGTTCAAACAGACAGCCAGACATACGGATCGACTCGGCTGGTGACCCTTAGCAAGAATATTTTTGATTTTGGTGAGCGGAAAGAGGTGTGGCGAAAATCTAAAATAAACTTGTTCTACCTAAGAACTGGTACCAAGTTTGGAATCTCTAGTTCTTCTAGTCGCTGACGAATCGACTCAGCTAGTGATCCTGAGCACTAAAATATATACTTTATGATGTCGGATATGCTTCCTTCAGCATAATACATACATTTTCTGGAGTTATTAAATTATAATGCCCTTCTCACCTATGGGAGATACCCGCTACCCAGTTCGAATATACTAAAATATACGAAAAAGTATATTTGGTAGTTTTGGTATATGTTGTATGTTGATATTCTATCACGTCCATACATCGCATACAGTATAAAATGTACCATGCATGGTCACATTCTCCTCCAGAACGAAACCACGTGCGGCAGCATATGAATTTTCCCATATAACACTGTTTCTTAAATATCTTCCAAGTTTTTCATTCGAGCGCGACCCAATTTTCGGAAATCATCGACACTATAATTACCGTCGTATATACCCAAATTCCAGACTCCAGCTCAAAAAAATGCGTTTGCAAATAGTTTTTTTCGATTTGGGTGGGCGAAAAGAGGTGTGGAAAAAGTCTAAAGTAAACTTGTTCTGCCCAAGATATACACAAATACTGGTACAAAGTTTAGAATCTCTAGCTCTTATAGTCATTGAGATCTTGGTGTTCAAGCAGAGAGCCAGACATACGGATCGACTCGGCTGGTGACCCTTAGATAGAATATTTTCGATTTTGGTGTGCGGAAAGGGGTGTGGCCAAAATCAAAATAAACTTGTTCTGCCTAAGAACTGGTACCAAGTTTGGAATCTCTAGTTCTTATAGTCTCTGAAGAATCGACTCAGATAGTGAGCCTGAGCACTAAAATATATACTTTATAGGGTCGGAGATGCTACCTTCAGCCTAGTACATCCACTTTCTGGAGTCATTAAACTATAATACCCTTCTCACCTATTAGAGATACCCGCTACCCAGTTCGAATATACTAAAATATACGAAAAAGCATATTTAGTATTTTTGGTATATTTGGTTTGTTGATATTCTATCACGTCCAAACATCGCATACAGTATAAAATGTACCATGCATGGTCACATTCTCCTCCAGAATGAAACCACGTGCAGCATATGAATTTTCCCATACAACACTGTTTCTTGAATATCTAAGCTTTTCATCCGATCGCTATCAAATTTTCGGAAATCATTGAGACTATAATTATCATCGTATATACCCGAATTCGAGACTCTAGCTAAAAAACTGCACTTGTAAATAGTTTTTTTCGATTTGGGTGGGCGAAAAGAGGTGTAGAAAAAATCTAAAGTAAACTTGTTCTGCCCAAGATATACACCAATACTGTTACAAAGTTTGGAGTCTCTAGCTTTTATAGTCTCTGAGATCTTGGTGTTCAAACAGACAGCCAGACATACGGATCGACTCGGCTGGTGACCCTTAGGAAGAATATCTTCGATTTTGGTGAGCGGACAGGGGTGTGGCGAAAATCTAAAATAAACTTGTTCTGAAATCTCTAGTTCTTATAGTCTCTGGCGGATCGACTCAGATACTGATCCAGAGTACTAAAATATATATTTTATGGGGTCGGAGATGCTTCCTTCAGCCTAATACATCCATTTTCTGGAGTCATTAAATTATAATACCCTTCTCACCTATGGGAGATACCCGCTACCCAGTTCGAATATATTAAAATATACGAAAAAGAATATTTGGTATTTTTGGTATACTGATATTCTATTATGTCCAATCATCGCATATAGTATAAAATGAACCAAGCATGGTCACATTCTCCTCCAGAATGAAACCACGTGCGGCAGCATATGAATTTTCTCATACAACACTGTTTCTTGAATATCTTCCAAGTTTTTCATCCGATCGCGACCAAATTTTCGGAAATCGTCGAGACTATAATTCGAATTCGACACTCTAGCTCAAAAAATGCGTTTGCAAATAGATTTTTTCGATTTGGGTGGGCGAAAAGAGGTGTGGACAAAAATCTAAAGTAAACTTGTTCTGCCCAAGATATACACCAATACTGCTACAAAATTTGGAGTCTCTAGCTTTTATAGTCTCTGAGATCTTGGTGTTCAAACAGACAGCCAGACATACGGATCGACTCGGCTGGTGACCCTTAGGAAGAATATCTTCGATTTTGGTGAGCGGACAGGGGTGTGGCGAAAATCTAAAATAAACTTGTTCTGAAATCTCTAGTTCTTATAGTCTCTGGCGGATCGACTCAGATACTGATCCAGAGTACTAAAATATATATTTTATGGGGTCGGAGATGCTTCCTTCAGCCTAATACATCCATTTTCTAGAGTCATTAAATTATAATACCCTTTTCACCTATGGGAGATACCCGCTACCCAGTTCGAATGTACTAAAATATACGAAAATGTATATTTGGTATTTTTGTTATGTTGATATTCTATCACGTCCAAACATCGCATACAGTATAAAATGTACCAAGCATGGTCACATTTTCCTCCAGAATGAAACCACGTGCGGCAGCATATGAATTTTCCCATACAACACTGTTTCTTGAGTATCTTCCAAGTTTTTCATCCGATCGCCATCAAATTTTCGGAAATCATCGAGACTATAATTACCGTCGTATATACCCGAATTCGCGACTCTAGCACAAAAAATGCATTTGTAAATAGTTTTTTTCGATTTGGGTGGGCGAAAAGAGGTGTGGACAAAAATCTAAAGTAAACTTGTTGTGCCCAAGATATACACCAATACTGGTACAAAATTTGGAGACTCTAGCTTTTATAGTCTCTGAGATCTTGGTGTTCGAACAGACAGCCAGACATACGGATCGACTCGGCTGGTGACCCTTAGGAAGAATATCTTCGATTTTGGTGAGCGGAAAGGGGTGTGGCGAAAATCTAAAATAAACTTATTCTACCTAAGAACTGGTACCAAGTTTGGAATCTCTAGTTCGTCTAGTCGCTGGCGGATCGACTCAGATAGTGATCCTGAGCACTAAAATATATACTTTATGGGGTCGGAGATGCTTCCTTCAGCCTAATACATCCATTTTCTGGAGTTATTAAATTATAATACCCTTCTCACCTATGGGAGATACCCGCTACCCAGTTCGAATATATTAAAATATACGAAAAAGAATATTTGGTATTTTTGGTATGTTGATATTCTATCACGTCCAAACATCGCATACAGTATAAAATGTACCATGCATGGTCACATTATCCTCCAGAATAAAACCACGCGCGGCAGCATATGAATTTTCCCACATAACACTGTTTCTTGAATATCTTCCAAGTTTTTTAAGCGATCGCGACCAAATTTTCAGAAATCATCGAGACTATAATTACCGTCGTATATACCCGAATTCGAGACTCTAGCTCAAAAACTGCACTTGTAAATAGTTTTTTTCGATTTGGGTGGGCGAAAAGAGGTGTAGAAAAAATCTAAAGTAAACTTGTTCTGCCCAAGATATACACCAATACTGTTACAAAGTTTGGAGTCTCTAGCTTTTATAGTCTCTGAGATCTTGGTGTTCATACAGACAGCCAGACATACGGATCAACCAGGCTGGTGACCCTTAGCACGAATATCTTCGATTTTGTTGAGCGGAAAGGGGTGTGGCGAAAATCAAAATAAACTTGTTCTGCCTAAGATCTGGTACCAAGCTTGAAATCTCTAGTTCTTATAGTCTCTGGCGGATCGACTCAGATACTGATCCTGAGCACTAAAATATATATTTTATGGGGTCGGAGATGCTTCCTTCAGCCTAATACATCCATTTTCTAGAGTCATTAAATTATTATACCCTTCTCACCTATGGGAGATACCCGCTACCCAGTTCGAATATATTAAAATATACGAAAAAGAATATTTGGTATTTTTGGTATGTTGATATTCTATCACGTCCAAACATCGCATACAGTATAAAATGTACCATGCATGGTCACATTATCCTCCAGAATAACACCACGCGCGGCAGCATATGAATTTTCCCATATAACACTGTTTCTTGAATATCTTCCAAGTTTTTTAAGCGATCGCGACCAAATTTTCAGAAATCATTGAGACTATAATTACCGTCGTATATACCCGAATTCGAGACTCTAGCTCAAAAAATGAGTTTGCAAATAGTTTTTTTCGATTTGTGTGCAAAAAGAGGTGTGGAAAAAATCTAAAGTAAACTTGTTCTGCCCAAGATATACACCAATACTGTTACAAAGTTTGGAGTCTCTAGCTTTTACAGTCTCTGAGATCTTGGTGTTCATACAGACAGACAGACATACGGATCATCTCGGCTGGTGACCCTTAGCACGAATATCTTCGATTTTGTTGAGCGGAAAGGGGTGTGGCGAAAATCAAAATAAACTTGTTCTGCCTAAGATCTGGTACCAAGTTTGAAATCTCTAGTTCTTATAGTCTCTGGCGGATCGACTCAGATACTGATCCAGAGCACTAACATATATATTTTATGGGGTCGGAGATGCTTCCTTCAGCCTAATACATCCATTTTCTAGAGTCATTAAATTATAATACCCTTTTCACCTATGGGAGATACCCGCTACCCAGTTCGAATGTACTAAAATATACGAAAATGTATATTTGGTATTTTTGTTATGTTGATATTCTATCACGTCCAAACATCGCATACAGTATAAAATGTACCAAGCATGGTCACATTTTCCTCCAGAATGAAACCACGCGCGGCAGCATATGAATTTTCCCATACAACACTGTTTCTTGAGTATCTTCCAAGTTTTTCATCCGATCGCGACCAAATTTTTGGAAATCATCGAGACTATAATTACCGTCGTATATACCCGAATTCGCGACTCTAGCACAAAAAAATGCATTTGTAAATAGTTTTTTTTGATTTGGGTGGGCGAAAAGAGGTGTGGACAAAAATCTAAAGTAAACTTGTTGTGCCCAAGATATACACCAATACTGGTACAAAATTTGGAGACTCTAGCTTTTATAGTCTCTGAGATCTTGGTGTTCAAACAGACAGCCAGACATACGGATCGACTCGGCTGGTGACCCTTAGGAAGAATATCTTCGATTTTGGTGAGCGGAAAGGGGTGTGGCGAAAATCTAAAATAAACTTATTCTACCTAAGAACTGGTACCAAGTTTGGAATCTCTAGTTCGTCTAGTCGCTGGCGGATCGACTCAGATAGTGATCCTGAGCACTAAAATATATACTTTATGGGGTCGGAGATGCTTCCTTCAGCCTAATACATCCATTTTCTAGAGTCATTAAATTATAATACCCTTTTCACCTATGGGAGATACCCGCTACCCAGTTCGAATATACTAATATATACGAAAATGTATAATTGGTATTTTTGGTATGTTGATATTCTATCACGTCCAAACATCGCATAAAGTATAAAATGTACCAAGCATGGTCACATTCTCCTCCAGAATGAAACCACGTGCGGCAGCATATGAATTTTCCCATACAACACTGTTTCTTGAATATCTTCCATAATTACCGTCGTATATACCCGAATTCGAGGCTCTAGCTCAAAAAATGCATTTGCAAATAGTTGTTCTGCCCAAGATATATACCAATACTGGTACAAAGTTTTGAATCTCTAGCTTTTATAGTCTCTGAGATCTTGGTGTTCAAACAGACAGCCAGATATACGGATCGACTCGGCTGGTGACCCTTAGGAAGAATATCTTCGATTTTGGTGAGCGGAAAGGGGTGTGGCGAAAATCTAAAATAAACTTATTCTACCTAAGAACTGGTACCATGTTTGGAATCTCTAGTTCTTCTAGTCTCTTGCGGATCGACTCAGATAGTGATCCTGAGCACTAAAATATATACTTTATGGGGTCGGAGATGCTTCCTTCAGCCTAATACATCCATTTTCTGGAGTCGTTAAATTATAATACCCTTCTCACCTATGGGAGATATCCGCTACCCAGTTCGAATATACTAATATATACGAAAAAGTATAATTGGTATTTTTGGTATGTTGATATTCTATCACGTCCAAACATCGCATAAAGTATAAAATGTACCATGCATGGTCACATTATCCTCCAGAATAAAACTACGCGCGGCAGCATATGAATTTTCCCATATAACACTGTTTCTTGAATATCTTCCAAGTTTTTTAAGCGATCGCGACCAAATTTTCAGAAATCATCGAGACTATAATTCGAATTCGAGACTCTAGCTCAAAAAATGCGTTTGCAAATAGATTTTTTCGATTTGGGTGGGCGAAAAGAGGTGTGGACAAAAATCTAAAGTAAACTTGTTCTGCCCAAGATATACACCAATACTGTTACAAAGTTTGGAGTCTCTAGCTTTTATAGTCTCTGAGATCTTGGTGTTCAAACAGACAGCCAGACATACGGATCATCTCGGCTGGTGACCCTTAGCACGAATATCTTCGATTTTGTTGAGCGGAAAGGGGTGTGGCGAAAATCAAAATAAACTTGTTCTGCCTAAGATCTGGTACCAAGTTTGAAATCTCTAGTTCTTATAGTCTCTGGCGGATCGACTCAGATACTGATCCAGAGCACTAACATATATATTTTATGGGGTCGGAGATGCTTCCTTCAGCCTAATACATCCATTTTCTAGAGTCATTAAATTATAATACCCTTTTCACCTATGGGAGATACCCGCTACCCAGTTCGAATATACTAATATATACGAAAAAGTATAATTGGTATTTTTGGTATGTTGATATTCTATCACGTCCACACATCGCATAAAGTATACAATGTACCAAGCATGGTCACATTCTCCTCCAGAATGAAACCACGTGCGGCAGCATATGAATTTTCCCATACAACACTGTTTCTTGAATATCTTCCATAATTACCGTCGTATATACCCGAATTCGAGGCTCTAGCTCAAAAAATGCATTTGCAAATAGTTGTTCTGCCCAAGATATATACCAATACTGGTACAAAGTTTTGAATCTCTAGCTTTTATAGTCTCTGAGATCTTGGTGTTCAAACAGACAGCCAGATATACGGATCGACTCGGCTGGTGACCCTTAGGAAGAATATCTTCGATTTTGGTGAGCGGAAAGGTGTGTGGCGAAAATCTAAAATAAACTTATTCTACCTAAGAACTGGTACCATGTTTGGAATCTCTAGTTCTTCTAGTCTCTTGCGGATCGACTCAGATAGTGATCCTGAGCACTAAAATATATACTTTATGGGGTCGGAGATGCTTCCTTCAGCCTAATACATCCATTTTCTGGAGTCGTTAAATTATAATACCCTTCTCACCTATGGGAGATATCCGCTACCCAGTTCGAATATACTAATATATACGAAAAAGTATAATTGGTATTTTTGGTATGTTGATATTCTATCACGTCCAAACATCGCATAAAGTATAAAATATACCAAGCATGGTCACATTCTCCTCCAGAATGAAACCACGTGCGGCAGCATATGAATTTTCCCATACAACACTGATTCTTGAATATCTTCCAAGTTTTTTATCCGATCGCGACCAAATATGCAAAAATCATCGAGACTATAATTAGCATCGTATATACCCGAATTCGAGACTCTAGCTCAAAAAATGCGTTTGCAAATAGTTTTTTCGATTTGGGTGGGCGAAAAGAGGTGTGGAAAAAATCTAAAGTAAACTTGTTCTGCCCAAGATATACACCAATACTGGTACAAAGTTAGAAGTGTCTAGCTTTTATAGTTTGATTGATGTTAAAATTTCTACCGAACTAACTGCAGCAAGCGAGATGAATTCAAACGCATATTGCCTTCTCATTCATGATCGTCTAGTTGAATACACTCCGTTGACTGGATTAGTTCAACGTCTCGTGTGAGGACTTGAAGGAAAAATAATTTTTTTAAGAAAAGTTTTCCACCGACAAGAATAAGAACAAAAACAACAACATGAACAACAACTACATCAACAAAACTATCACCCCTATCACAAGCAACATTACAATTAAAGAAATTGTAACCAGAATCAATAATTTCATGAAAAAAGAAATTAAAGAGAAAATTTTCCCCGAGCACAGGGAATACTTGACAGAATCATTAAACTATTTTCATGCCAGATTAAGTGATAGGACGGTTGTTTCCAATGTTCATTGAGAGCATTTTACATCTGGTTGTTGGGCCAACAATAACGCAGAGCTTGGATTGGTTACATGTGCCTGTTATTTCTTTACGCTACGCTGGCAAAAATCTCTAAAATTTATAAAAATGTATTTAAATTTAGAACATCGTTTCTAAACAGAATTTGAAAATAATAATAAATAAAATCGTATTACAAAGAAAACAAACATACATGTATTTTTATTTATTTATTTATGTTGTTGGGAAACGGTGAAATTGGTACACTCCCTCCATTTCATCCCTCCTTCGTAACGATCAAAGGCGAAAGTTATGTTGCAACCAATGAATCAATGAAAGACGTGATCCTTTTCACCCTTAATGAGTTGATGGGCGTTCTAATAAATTCGAAAATGGTGGTAGATATGAGTGAAAAACTGACCCCGAGAAAGTCAGAACCATGCAAGAGTATGTTGAACCAAAAAAGCTGAACAATCTCAGATCATTCCTTTTATAAGGTTCGTGAAGGATTTGGCCATTAATAGACATTTGTAAGAAAAAACTCGGATTGGGTAGCAAACATAAATCATGTAAAGCCGCAATTCAATTCAGCGAATCTCAGTGCAATGCGTTCGAACGCTTGAGTAACATCAGAGGATGTCATCTTGATGTATCCTGGATTTAGTAAATTGTTTCAGAAAGCAAATTTTTTTAGAAAACGCACAAATCGTATTTAAGCGAAATAATTTATATCAAAGCCCCTATATTGCAGTTGATAAATTTAGTTCCTTGCACGAAGATTTTGACAAAGATTATGATATACATATATAAGTTAAGGCCACACATTACCGCGTCCATACATCGCCAGTGCCAATGCACCTAAACGCACCATAACAACACGCGCAACGATTCAGCATAAGACACCATGGGAGCAACAACCAAATATTGGTCACACATAACCATCTCCACGTGCGCTGCATCAGCAGAATCAACTTGGACGATCAGCACCTTGCGTAACGCCCAAACCGTGGGACCAGGTGCTGGACACCCAACACCTTTAGCGACAACTGCAGCGGCTACATCCGGCAGCAACAGCGACAAGCGACAGCGGCAGCAACGGCAAGCTTCAGCGGCAGCAGAAGTATAATTTTAAGTCAATAGATTGTTTAAGTTCAGTTCTAATCCAACTCACAATAAAGCATGTGGCTTTTTTAAAAAAACAAAATTCAATCAATTTTGTTAATTGGCGCCCGAGCAGGGACCCGTTCATCGCGTCGTCAAAGTAAAGTTGTTAAAGTGAGAGCGCCTCAACCAGCCGCTAGTAATAGTGCCGATACAAAAAAACGGTGCCGCGAAAAATCGAACGTGGTCCAAATAAAACTTTGCCGCTGACGTCCTGTTGTGCCCGTCCGCAGGACACCACGAAGAAAGTATGTATCTTTTAGCGTAAGCATAGTGATTAAGTGATTAAAGAAATATTAAATACAAATACAAATGTGAAAAAAGCAAAACAAGCAACAAGCAAAGAAAATAACATAACGAAAAAAGAAAATGAAAATTGAATTTATTAAATAAATATAAAGCTAAAAGTCAAACAAAAGAAATATTTGAAAACAAAGAAAAATTAAATAATCAAAATTAAAATTAAAATAAGAAATATTTGAGAGAAAAAGTTAATACTAAGTAATTAATAGAAAAAATTTGTTATAACGTGCTAAACACACGACAAAACTAAATTAGTTTTAAAAACAAAATATCAATAAAAGTAAAAAGATAACAAAATATAAAACCCTTATAACAAACTCCAATCTTGCGATTCCTACGGGACCCTCGAAGATAGAAGGAGCAAACCAGCCACTGGTTTTAAAATAAAAATAAAAGATTATACACTGTCTCAATTAGACCCGCATAAACCTAACCATAAACCACATCTCACCTTCATCGATATCATCAATCGTGCTATTCGTATTCTTCCTCTGAATTGTTCAAAAAATAACCGAGAGAAAATGCAAGAAGATCTGTCCGAAGCAATGGCAGGGTTAGGTATTGCAGGCACTAGTCGACCGAAAGCTGTTCCGATCATGGCCAGCACACCTGTAGCCACTCCAGAGTTAAGGGAGGTTATAAGAACCATGATTACCGACACCCTTCAGGGAGGTCAAGTCGTTAGACGAGCTTTAGGAGTAGAGGCAGAGGAACCATTAACTGACATACCGTACGTAAGCCCCACTCAGAATGGTGAGTTAGAGAAAGTACCAAACGTAACGCGTCTAATCAAAGAATTTTCGGGAGACAGAACTTCTTTCGGATCTTGGAAGAAAAATGTCGACAGAATTATGGCTATGTTCACAGGACAAGAGCGTACGCAAAGATACTACTACAACACTCCCTTGAATTGGAAAGCTATTTCCAAATGCTTAACAGAACACTACGCGGATAAGCGAGATCTAAAGACTCTCGAATACCAATTGTTCTCGTTAACCCAAGGCAGATTGTCCATTATGGAATATTATCAAGCAGTGTACCACCAACTATCCTTGATACTCAATCAAGTTAGCGTACAAGAAGATTCTGCAGACTCCATAAGAGCTTTGACGAACAGTTACCGAGGCAAAGCCCTTGATACTTTCGTACGAGGTCTCAACGGAGATTTACCCCGTCTTTTAGCCGTTAAGGAACCTCGAGACCTTAGCCACGCATTGCATCTGTGCAACAATCAGGATCACAGAAATGCTTTCTTGCCAAAAGGTAGGCACCCAGCGCCACCAATACCACCTAGGCAATTTACAAGCCAAACGTTTGCTAAGCACACAGCGATCAAACCGATGCATAACAACAATCAGAGTCAATGGCGAAATTTCGATCCAAGACTTTATTATGCACCGCGTCCCGCTAACCAACAATATCAATCAAATTCCAATCAGGCAAGACCTTTTTCTCAATTACCACAACAGCAGTTTCAGTATAGACCACTATACTCAGCGTCTCCGCGCCCACTAGCTCCAAAGCCAGAACCAAAACCAATCCCAATGGAAGTCGATGGTTCAATACATTCAGCTAGGGTAAATTATATGAATCGCCCACAACAAGACTTTACCGCTGGAAAACGTCCCCCTCCACTTTCGGGACCACCTCGAAAATTCCAACGTCAATTCCATATCAGTACAGGAGAACCAACAGAACAGTACGCTGAAGAGCAACAGTGTATTGACTACCCAACAGAACAAGAATTAAATACAGACGCATATGCTTACAACAGTGGTGAACAAGAATATTACGCATGCATGGAATCAGCAGGTCTCTCTGACTCATACGACGATATGAAACAAATCCGTCATCAATCCGAAATAGGAACGACAGACTTGTCTGATGTTAATTTTTTAGTTTAAACCGTTCCTCACTACCATACTTTCAATGTAGAACGAGGGACGGAAGACACCTTAATTTGTTAATAGATACCGGCTCCAATCAGAACTACATTCAACCTTCGTTAATAGATTCCTCTAAACCAAATAAAGAAACATTTTTCGCAAACTCCATAGGAGGTCAAATAGCGATCACTCACCACACATTCTTAAACCTGTTTGGCCTTCACGATATTCCAATTCGATTCTTTTTACTACCAACTCTAAAAACCTTCCATGCTATCCTTGGCAACGATACCATGAAACAACTTAACGTTGTTATTGATGTCAGAAACGACATTCTTAGAGTAAATGGTGAAAGACAATTTCGCATTCAGCAACTTCCAGCTCAATCAGTAAATAATATCAAAATTCGTACCGACCATATGTCTGAAAATCAAAGGACAATAATAAACAAATTGGCCGCAAACTACAGAACTCTATTTGCAGAGCCAGACGAAAAATTGACATACTCCACTAAAGTAGTTTGAGAAATTCGAACTTCGTCAGATAAGCCAATTCACACCAAGCACTACCCATACCCTATATCGCTCAAACAAGAAGTTGAAAGGCAGCTTCAAGAGATGTTAGACGACGGTATAATCAGACCTTCTAGATCCCCGTACAATGCCCCAGTTTGGGAAAGAGAAAATACAGAATTGTATTTGATTACCGTAAGCTAAACGCCGAAACAATTTCTGACCGATACCCAATGCCTGAGATAGGAGAAATCATCGCGCAGTTAGGGAGCAACAAGTTCTTCACAGTGCTCGACCTAAAGAGCGGGTTTCATCAAATTCTGTTAAGAGAACAAGATATTGAAAAGACAGGATTCGCAGTCAATGGAGGAAAGTTCGAGTTCACTCGAATTCCCTTCGGACTTAAAAATTCACCATCCATCTTCCAAAGAGCTCTGGATATAGATGATATAATCATTTTTAGCAAAACAGAGGAGGAACATGCAAACCATTTAGGACAAGTCTTTTTAACGCTGCAAAGTGCGAACATGAAAGTCCAAATGGATAAGTGTGAATTTTTTAAGAAACAAGTCAATTTCTTGGGATTCACAATATCTGAAAATGGCGTTAAGACGAATCCGGAAAAAGTAAAGGCTATTTCCGAGTTCCCTATACCCAATTCCCTAAAAGAATTAAGATCATTCTTAGGTTTGTCTGGATATTACCGACGTTTCATAAGAGACTATGCCAAATTAGCAAAGCCTCTTACCGCACTTCTCAGAGGAGATGGCGGTCGAGTCTCAACAAGAATATCCGATAAAGTAAAGATTCAACTAAACCAAGAAGCCATCCAAGCTTTTAACAAACTTAAATTATCTTTTAGTTCAGCAGATGTTATCTTAAGTTATCCGAATTTCCAGAAGGAATTTCATCTGACAACAGATGCATCTAACTTCGCAATCGGAGCTGTACTAGAGCAAGATGGTAAACCAATCACGTTTATTTCTCGTACCTTGTCAAAAACGGAAGAAAATTACGCCGTTAACGAGAAAGAAATGCTAGCAATCGTATGGGCATTGCAAAGCTTGAGAACTTACCTATATGGTACTGCTAAGGTTGTGATATTCACAGATCACCAACCTCTCACCTTTGCACTAAGTAAGAAAAAACCATAACGGAAAGCTTAAGCGTTGGAAAAGTTACCTGGAAGAATTTAACTACGAGTTAAAATACAAGCCTGGCACTTCTAACGTTGTAGCAGACGCATTGTCCAGCAAAACACGAGATAAACACTCTATCCTCTTCAGCAACGGTCCATAGCGACGATAGCTCGTCCCATAATCTGATATACTCTGTAGAAAGCCCCATCAATGTTTTCAAAAACCAGTTATTCCTACTCACTGATTATAATCCATCATACAATTTCGAAATCCCATTTCCCACTTATCACAGACACATAATAAAAAGACCATCTTACACAGAGAAAGACCTCATAGAAATAATGAAACAAAGATTAGACCCCAAGATACTTAATGGAATTCATACATCCGAAAATATCATGGGAAAGATTCAAAACTTTTATCCATTACATTTTATTTCTTACAAAATCCGGTTCGCACAGGGTATAGTAGAAGACGTAAATTCAGAAAGCAGACAAAATGATTTAATGATACAGGAACATAAAAGAGCGCATCGCAACGCTAAAGAAAATAAAGAACAAATCCTCAGAAAATTTTTTTTTCCACAGATGAATAAGAAAGTAATTGCAATACATGCTTAACATGTAAAGAATCGAAATATGATAGAAATCCTCCGAAAGGCGCTATACAATCCACTCCAATTCCGCAATACCCCGGACAATTGATCCATATTGACATTTATATCACGGAAAAACTCAATGTCTTGACAGGCATCGACAAATTTTCCAAATATGCTCAAGTGAAGGTTCTAAAATCCAGAGCTTCCCAAGACATAATGATTCCACTGAGGGAAATGTTAATAGCTTTTGGGATACCCAAAATTGTCGTAATGGACAATGAAAGAGCCTTAAATTCAGCATCTATCAAATTCATGTTGGAAAACCAACTAAACATATCTGTTTTCACGACACCGCCGTATTCTTCTACCAGCAATGGACAAATAGAACGATTCCATTCTACACTGACCGAAATTCTTAGATGTCTTAAGAAAGACCATGACGAACTTACCTTCACAGATCTACTGTTTAAAGCAACCCAAGAATATAACCAGTCAATACATTCAATAACTAAAGAAAAACCCATTGAAACTTTTTTCAGAAGTAATATAACCAACACTCCAGAATCAATAGAAAAGAAAAGGGAAGAAATTAGGAACAAAATCGAAAGTACACAAATAGCCGACCTAAATTATCATAATGCCAGCAAAAACACCCCCAAATCATATGCAATAGGAGAAGAAGTTTACGTCAAGATCAATAAAAGATTAGGCTCTAAAATTTCCTCGAGATATAAAAAGGAAATAGTTGCAGAAAATGGTAACTCTACCATTAAAACGAAATAAGGAAAGATAGTTCACAAAAATAATTTAAAAAATAAATTAATAATTACAGATTGTTATTTCTACCGTCATGCCTCGGAGCGGCGACAATTTTAGTTTACACCAATTCACAACTATATTCACAAAATAATACATGTCTTCAACATTCAAAAATATGAAGAAGCATTACAAATACTTGAAAACTCCATCAACTCATCTCTTCCGAATCACCTCACCCCGTTCGTTACTCTCGAATTAAATCAAATAAGAGACAATTTAAATAGGTTAAGACCAAATAACATAAGAACACGAAGGTCAATAAATATGCTCGGCTCCGCCTGGAAATGGTTAGCCGGAAGCCCTGACCACCATGATCATGAGATCATCCTAAATAAAATGAATGAACAATTAGAAAATAATAATAAGCAAGTAGTAATAAACAGACTTTTTAGCGACAAAATTAAAGAAATTCGAGAAAGCACAAATGCAATATCTTATTGAACGACTTTGATGGAACAATCAACATTGAGCAAGAACAACTACATCTGCATGGATCTTACCTTGTCCAAACCAAAAATGCATCGATCACAATAAAAGGAACCTCTTATACAAATAGAGAGTACGTCCACGTTGATCCCTTACCACCCATGCTACAAATCGTTGGCAACATGACCGAGATAGAACAAGTTTTTTCGCTGGAAATGGTGAAGGAACTCAACTTCAACAACACTGCAAAAATCCAGCTTATGAAGGAAGACCAAAAGATAAAGGAGGAGGAGTTAAGGCCACACATTACCGCGTCCATACATCGCCAGTGCCAATGCACCTAAACGCACCTTAACAACACGCGCAACGATTCAGCATAAAACACCATGGGAGCAACAACCTAATATTGGTCACACATAACCATCTCCACGTG
This sequence comes from Drosophila siamana, assembly GCA_035047445.1. NCBI lineage: Eukaryota > Metazoa > Arthropoda > Insecta > Diptera > Drosophilidae > Drosophila > Drosophila siamana. Next base: position 257,407 of record JAWNPP010000157.1, on the reverse strand, counting down.
CGCTGCATCAGCAGAATCAACTTGGACGATCAGCACCTTGCGTAACGCCCAAACCGTGAGACCAGGTGCTGGACACCCAACACCTTTAGCGACAACTGCAGCGGCTACATCCGGCAGCCACAGCGACAAGCGACAGCGGCAGCAACGGCAAGCTTCAGCGGCAGCAGAAGTATAATTTTAAGTCAATAGATTGTTCAGTTCTAATCCAACTCACAATAAAGCATGTGGCTTTTTTAAAAAAACAAAATTCAATCAATTTTGTTAATTTATACAGTAAACGCACTCTCACTCCAAAGGAGTTTAAATGGGCAGGTGGAAGGAAAAAAAAATCGATGAGACAACTGAACTGATAATGAGGGCTACAGTGGAATATAATCAAAGGCTCTACTCTGTCACAGTCCAAAAATCAAAAGAACTCATGCATGCATGTGACATCAGAGGATATCAAGAAATTTTTAGGTGCCTAAGAATCGATAAGAAAATAGATGACACAATGAACTCATAATAAGGGGAAAAGTGGAAAATAATAAAAAGCTCCACTGAAAAAATAGCAAGAGCGCAGAAAAATAATATTGAAAGATGTAACCCAATCAAACACAATAGGGTATTTGAAGTAGGTGAAAAGGTATACTAGAAGGGCAACAAGAAACTCGGCAACAAGTTGTCGCCTTTATGTTCAGAAGAAAAGCTACAAGCAAAAAAGGTTTTACAAGAAATAAATTGATTATTGAAAGAATTTGATGCACCAAACTTTATTTTATTTTATTATGGGCATGGTGCTTCTTGTAATAACAGCAGGATTATCGATTATTCTCATTCTTATTAAAGATAATTAAAGAATAATAAAACAAAATAGTGAAAGAAAACGAAATTTCATATTGAAAATACCAAGATTAATAAATGAAAGAATAGAAAATTTAATTTATTGAGTTCAAATTGCAGCAAAGAATAATATTTGAAAGAAAAAAAGAAAAAGAAAGTTCGAAGTATCAATAAGTCAAGATAATACAAACCTAAAATAATTTTAAGAATAAATAATCAACAAAAGTAAAATAATTACAAAATATAAAAACCCTTCAACGAACTCCAATATTGCGATTCTTACGGGACAATCGAAGATCGAAGAAGCATACCAGCCAATGGTTTTAAACTACAAAATAAATACACTGTCTCAATCTTATAAATTCAATCATAAACCACACTTCACCATCATTAAAACCATCAATCGTGCTATTCGTGTTTTTCCGTTGAATTGTGCCAAAGGTATACAAGATAAAATGCAGGATGATTTGTCGGAAGCATTCGTAGGTTTAGGTATTACAAGCACTAGCCAAAAGAGAGCTGTTCCATTTATTGCTAGCACACTAATAGCCTCACAGTTAAGGGAGGTCATAAGAACCTTAATTTCCGACACCCTTCAAGGAGGTCAAGTGATTCGACTAGAAGCAGAAGAACAATTAACTGATTTACCATACATAAGCCCTACACTGAGTTAGAGAAGGTAGTTAGGTAGTTATGTTTAATAGAACACTACGCAGATAAGCGATATCTAAAGACTCTCGAATATCAATTGTTCTTATTAACTCAAGGCAGATTGTTCATTATGGAATATTATTCTGGCGTACAAGAAGATTCAGCAGACTCTATAAGCGCTCTGTCGAATAGTTTTCGATGTAAAGCCATTGACACTTTCGTACGAGATCTCATCGGAGGCTTACCACATATTTAAGCTGTTAATGAACCAATATCTGATATAGGAGATTTAATAGCTCAATTGGGGAACAATAAGTTCTTCACAGTACTTGATCTCAAGAGCGGATTTAATCAAATTCTGTTGAGAAAACAAGATACTGAAAAGACAGCATTTGCCGACTTCAGAGGAAACTTTTGAATTCACGTGTCTTTCGTTCGGATCCATCCATCTGCCAAAGATGATATTCGAAGAGATCATATCGGAAGATTTGTTATGTTTATATAGATAACCATCTTTAGCAAAACATAGGAGGAACATGGAAACCATTTATAGTTACTACATTGCAAAAAATCATACAATTTTGAATTATCTTTTCCGCAGTATCATAGACATACTGTCAAGAAAAGTGATTATTCAAAAGGCGATCTGAGATAGATTCTAAAAGAAAGGCTCCACCCAAAGATTGTAAAAGGCTTGTTTACTTCTGAAAGAATAATGGAAAAAATTAAAAAAAAATTATTTCAGTAATTATATGGTACCCAAACACAGGTGAAAGATATTTCCTAAGAATCTGAGCAAAATAAGATCATAACTACAGAACATACTCGTGCCCATAGGTATGCAATTGAGAACAAGACTGAAATCCTCAGTAAATATTTGTTCCCTAGTTTAACAAAGAAAGTAACAGCTATCGCAAAACAAATGTCAAAAGTACAAGCCTTCTAAGTACGATAAGCATCGTCGAGTTAACAAAGAGAAATTATTACTGCGATATCACCGAATGCTTCTACAAGCAAGGACCAAATAGAAAGGTTTCATTCAACTATGAGCGAAATCCACAGCCACCTTCGAAGATTTGATCTTCAAAGTCAGTCAATACATTCCAAACATAATAAAAATCGATAGGTAAACAAATATCCGAATTGAACTGTCATAATGCAAACAAAAGCACTCACAGATCTTACGCATATTCTCCTAATGCGTCAACAAAATCAACAAAAGACTAGGCTCCAAAATTTCCTCGAGGTATAAAAAAAATATAAAAGGTCTACTACGAAAGTCTGATAATATTACGTTATTTTTTAAAAAGGAGGAAGATGTAGCATGTATACATATAGACTACACACTGTACTTTGTATAAGTCAGAAACGCATTGTAACACTTTGTTGCAATGCTTACGTAAACAAGTTGGCCCAAGCATATTTCAAGTGCCATGCAATATGATCGCACAAATGTGCTTGGGAACATTATAAGTGCTGCGTCGGTATATTCCATACAGCCGACGGAACATTCTCTCTTACGCTCACGCTGTCAACAGCGCTGAGTAAATAGATATATAAATAAGCTATAAATTAAATAATCTTTCGGTTTGTCTTTAAAAACACGCCAATTGCTTTTATTGGAGTCTTCTTAAGACCTTAACTTAAACAATCTATTTAATTAAAATTATACCTCTGCTGCCGCTGTAGCTTCCCGCTGTAGCTTCCCGCTGTAGCTTCCCGCTGTTGCCGCTGTCGCTTGTGGCTGACGCTGCCGGATGTAGCCGGATGTAGCCGTGCATTCGGGTGCATTCGGGTCCTTTGCATTGGCGATGTATTATTGCTGTTGTCCCCGGCCGCCAGTTGAACTTGACTTTGATTTGTTGTTTCGCTGTTCATTGGGTTAATGACGAATTTAGCTGTTCTTGATTTTAGAACTTTGATTGCCAGTGCAATTATGAGCGTCAGTAATAAAATGTAGATACTGATGTTAGCGATTGCCTTTGTATCTTGGTCTTCCTTCATGAATGTGTTTTTTTATCATTTCTAATGATAGAACTTCTTCTACTATGCTCTTATTATTAACGATTTGCAGCACTGGTGGTAATCGATCGGCGTGGGCATACTCTTTGTTTGTGTAGGAAGTTCCTTTTATATCAATCGATGTATTCTTGGCTTGTAAGATATAAGTTCTGTGCATGTAGTTTCTCTTCATCAAAAGTGACTGTTCCATTAAAGTCATTCAACAATATTGTTCCCGGCAGGATTTCCTTATATTTCGGGATGTGTTGGTTGTTCACTTGCAAGCAACTTGGATGCTTTGATTTCAGAAGTGCAGCTTTGCAGGTATTATTGCTTAGATCTATTAGGTTCTCTTTTATATAAAGTCTTATCATTAATGGTTTCGCAAATTTCATTGATTCCAAATTCTGTTTCTTTACATTGAATTATTAAATCAAATTTTATTTTATTAATTACATTTCTTTTCTTTATAGGTTTTATTATAATTTTGGGCAGACAGATAATGTACAGAATATCTTTTCCATTTGAAACTATTTTAATTTTGGCGAACTCAAGTAATTCCTCTATTATAATAAACAAATTGTTGGAATTTTGTACCAACTTTTCTATTAGTTGAATTTTGATACTTCACAATAGAATGGAATTAATTGTGTTCGTCTTAGCCCAATTTATTGCGTAGATCATATTTGTTAGTTCTTCTTTGAAGATTTTCAGTTTTTATTTTAATATTTTGATTTCTATATTATTAGTTGATTCTATTTCATTAGTGAATTTCAATATACCATTAGTGCTTTCTCTTATTTCTTTAATCTTGTACTTAAGAAGTCTGTTTATTATAACTTGTTTGTTGTTGTTTTGTGAATATGAACAACGATTCATTTTGCTCAAAATGTCTTTTGGGCTTCCAGCTAGCCATTTCCAGGCAGAGCCGAGCATATTTAGTGTTCTAGTTCTTATGTTTTTAGGTCTTAGTCTATTTGAATCGATTTAGTTCTAATGAAATGAATGGTTCGAGATGATTGGGGAATTATGAGTTTATGGAATTTTCGAGCACTTGTAATGCTTCTTCATATTTTTGGATATTGAAATCGAATGAGCTGTTTTGAATAGCTGCGGGGCCGATTTCTATGGTTACTAATTGAGAGTTCGTGTAGTCTAGTATGGTTGCCTTCCCGAGACTTGACGGTAAAAACAATAATCTGCAAAAAGTAGTTATTTTTTTAAATTGAATAATTCTTGTGTACTATTTTCTCTGACTTAGTTTTAATGGTGGAGTTACCATTTTCTGCGACTATTTATTTTTTATACCTTGGAGATGCTTTTATTTAATTTAACGTAAACTTCTCCTATTTCGTATGATCGGGGGTTGTTTTTCTTTACGTTGTGATAATTCAGTTCGGATATTTGTGTGCCTATTATTTTGTTCTTAATTTCTGCCCTTTTTTTTATTGATTCTGGAGTGTTTGCTATGTTACTTCTAAAAAATGTTTCAAAGGGTTTTTTTCTAGTTACTTAATGTATTGACTGATTATATTCTTGGGTTGCTTAGAATACTAGATCTGTGAAGGTAAGTGTAAAGTGGAAACCTTCTACCTGTCTATTGCTGGTTGAAGAAAACGGCGGTGTCGTGAATACGGAGATATTTAGTTGGTTTTCCAACATGAATTTAATAGATGCTGAGTTTAAAAGATTTTTCGTTTTCCATTACGACTATTTTGGGTATTACAAAAGCTATCAACATGTCTTTAATGAGATTATAATGTCTTCTGAAGCTCTGGATTTCAAGATTTCCGGGGTATTGTGGTATTGGAGTCGATTCTTTAGCTCCTTTTGGTGGATGTCTATCGTATTTTAATTACTTACATGTTAAGCATGTCGAGGCTATTGCGCTTATTTTTTTGTTTTGTCTTTCCTCTGAATTAACGTTTTCTACCATACCGTGTGCAAAACGGATTTTATATGAGTTGAAATGTAGTGTGTAGATATTTTGGTAGATATATCTTTCCCATGATATTCTCAGATGTATGGATACCATTTAGTATTTTCTAATCTATGTTTCATTATTTCAATTAGTTCCTTCTCTGATGATAGTCTTTTTACTATATACCTATAGTAAGTGGGATGTCTTCTGTAGGTAGAAATAATTGGTTCTTAAAAACGTTAATCGGGCTTTCTGCTAAATAGATGAGATTGTGAATGAACTTTCATCACTATGAACTGTTGCTAAAGATGAGAGAGTGTTAACTTCATTTCGGATAGGGATTCTAGACATTACATCTGCTACTACATTAGGTGTACCTGGTTTATATTTTAACTCATAGCTGAATTCTTCTAAATAACTTTTCCAACGTTTTAGCTTTCCATTTTGATTTTTAGAGCTTAAAGCGAAGGTAAGGGGATAATGATCTGTATAAATAATTACTTTCGCAGAACCGTAGAAGTATGTTCTTAAACTCTGCAAAGCCCATACTATAGCTAAAATTTTCTTTTCATTCGTAGCGTAGTTCTCTTCTGTCTTTGACAGAGTGCGAGATATAAAAGTAATGGGTTTGTTTTCTTGTTCGAGCACTGCTCCAATTGTGAAGTTTGATGCGTCTGTGGTAAGATGCAAATCTTTCGAAAAGTTTGCATAGCTTAACATAACGTCAGCCGAGCTAAGTGTGTTTTTAAGTTTGTTGAAGGTTTCGACCGATTCATTTTCTAAATGAATCTTAACTCTTTCTGATGTTTATGTCGACGTTCTTCCGGCTTCTCCTCTGAGTAGTCGAGTAAGTGGTTTCGCTAGTTTGGGGAATTGGCTTGTATTGCTTGACATAAACACGACATTTCTACTATTACGTCTCCGTTCAAAGACAAAATCATCAGTATTCTGTAAACTGAAAGATGATGACAATGTGATGCCTCTGACAAAATTGGTATTAATATATTAATAAAATAACGATTATATAAATCGATAGCGTTTACATAGTCGTTATTTTATGACGAAGACGATTTTGCAGGAAGCATTGTAATTCTGTTTAGACGACATTACTCTATCAAGGTAAATTTTTTAGTCGGCTATTCAAATAATTTTTTATTAATATAAAAAAATTATCAATAATAAAAAAAATATATATATATTACTTACACTTGCATTATATCACGAACTCTTTTCCAATGACGATCACGCATATTGGGATTTTTTAAAGCGGTTATTAAAGGCAGAGTACGTCGAAAACTGTCAATATTCCTAGTTGTTACTTCAAGCATTTCCCAATGGTTATCATAATACATTTTGTTTAATGTACTGAATTCTTTATATAAGCTTAACGCTTTGTCCTCCATTTCGTCAATATTAATTTTCCAAAAATTACCCTTGCGCCATTCATCCCAGCTTGATTGCCAGTCATGAATGAGCGACCATATGTTCTGTATAACTTTAACTTCTTTGTCAAGCTTTCGAAGGTCCATACTTTCTGGTTGATTCACATTAAAAACAGATAAATCGCTTTTCAAACTTTCTTCAAATTTAAAACAGTCTTCAACTTTTAGAGATATTATTTTTAGAAATTTTAGAGCAATTTTCGGGTTTCTGAAAATAAAATAAAATATTACTTTCAAGCAATAGTTTACAAAACATAATAATTACATATTGGCTGCCGTGGGAAATTTTACGTAGAAATCATCTAAAAACTCCTTTAGAATCATTTTGAATTTTTCTGCTTGATGCAATAGTATTTTTTTAAACTCATCACGATTATTATCGAGCATCTCATCAGCTTCACCTAACTTTCTTAGATATTCTTGCCACGCTATGTGAAGCCCGTCAACTTGTTGACGAATTTCTTCTGGTATTTCAACTTGATATTTATCTAAAAGAATAAATAGTTCAAATATGCTGGGAAATAAAGATTGCTTCAACGGAACTTCTTCAATTAAACGATCAAAATATTCTTTTGCAGCTAAGGATTCTTTAAGTGTTCGCGGCACCATCATTATTTTTTGTCCATTTCGTCGCATATATCGATAAATACCTTCGTGAATAACTTAATAAGTTTTTATGCAAAATAAATATTCAGACTTACCTCGAATTAAGTAAAATGAATGACTTAAAAGAATTTTTATATTTAATGTTTGCCACTTTTCAATAAAGTCCAACAGTGAATTTTTAATATAATTTTGATTCATGAGTATAAAATATACATGAGATATGGCGTCTACAAAAGAAATGTCATCCGCTAATGTACTATAGTACTTTATAAAAAGCTCAAAGACTTCTGCGGTAAGGTCTGTTGATTTTATCCTTTTAATAAATGCAATATCAGTTGTTTCCCACAATGCTCTGTGTCCATTCCAAAATGAAATATACCGATCTATTTCATCCCGTTGGTGATTGACTTCAGCTTCTAAATTTTCTATTAATTCGATACTTTCAAAATCCTCTCTAAAAACTTTCGAAAATGGGTCCGCTTGTTGTTCCTTTGGTAACTTCATTTTATTTCCGATTCTCGGAAATTGTTGAAGTATACTTTGGATTCTATAAGTGATTCCTTTAATCAGTTCAGCTACAGTATCCATACTTGGTACCAATTCAATTTTTCGAGCCTTGATATTAGACTCCATGACAAGTATTGGAGATGCAGCAATATCTGTTTCTCTATGTAAAGCAGCACAAATCATTATCAGGGAATTTCTTGCACTAGTTAAAAATGCAGTAGCTAGCATATCATCAATAATATTTACATAGTTGTACCATTCAGTAGCCATCTGTAGATGAAAAAATTGGAATATAATTAAGATTACCTTCATGCTTACATGAAAAATAATTATACAATTTGATATGACGCAACCCTTAGTGGTATGAAAACCTAACTCAGCTGCCAATTAATGAGTGTCATAAATTTAAATCTAATTATGGTCAGTTGTGAAAAGTGTAATAAAAATTGCAATTAATCAAGCTGTCAAAAACGTCAGGGTAACAAAGAAATGCAATGAATTGTGATGTAATAGTTTTGTGGTGCGAGGTTGCTTGAAATCGGGTATCTAGATACGATAGGGATACGAGTGGAAGTGTGAGGAAGCATTCATGTAGCATTGGCTCGGTAAGCACTGTCAACATAACCAAAAAAGACGGGCGCTAATGACCAATTACCGACGAAGAAAAAGGGACGAAGCTGATGAACAAGGGTGTCGCAATACGAGTGGGACGGAGCGCTAAAGAACATAAAGTAAGGGAAATAGAAATGTAAGAAGCGAAGCCATCAATATGGACACGCAATAGACACGAAAAGGGACGATACGCTAAAGAGCACAACGGCGACAAATAATAGAAGGGAACTTAACACCGACGAACTCTTGAACAATAGGTCGAACTTTCCATGAAGAAAAGACGAACAAGCGAAGATAAAAACGACACGCATCTGCACAATGAACGAAGAGAAATGAAACGAACTCTTACATCTCACAGATCTTCAAATTCGAAAAGGGTCGCGCTTTTCACCACATTGGTTGTTCCGCAATCATTCACCTTTGATTTCACGAGGGTCGAAATCGAGGGAGTGTACCTTTCTCTTTATGAAAATAAAATAGAAATTCAAGTAGAAGATTATGATTTTGAAGGTCATAAGCTTTTGGATTAATATCGATGGCTGCAGTTAGTTCGGTAGAAATTTAACGTCAATCGGTCCTGACTTGCACGAGGCTCCCCATTATAGACGCTCTCTTTAAATTTCACGTACATATCATACAAGATGGCGGACCGATTTTCATTGTACCTAATATGTAAATTCTCATAGTGATAAGTCTTCAGAATTGCGAAAAACTTTTGCATTTCTCAAATTGTTTGTAATTATTTTTCAGTTCAATGTAAGTGCAATAATTGCAAACCGCTGACGTTCTCTATTTGCAACCAGTTTAACATTCCATACAAGATATGACCCTGTACCAGTATGGGATTTATGTAACATTGACAACTGTGGAATGCTAATGGGAGTCTAGACCCACTTTTAACCACATTTAACATTATAGTTTTAGTATTATCGTAGGGAACAATGTGAATCCAGCTAATATTATCTATGTCAATTTTATTTGAATTATTTCTTACTGATTTTACAGACATATTAGTATTTAACATTTTTTATGATAAAGAAAAGCTGAAATGACCTCCAGTGGAATACTCTCTCCTCCGCTCCACCCAGCATTACGATAAACAACACCGTCCTGTAGTCCGGTTAAGAGAAAGTGATGTAATACCAGTAAATCGTGTCCTATCCACTTCACATCCATTCGGGCATTCAGGTTATTCCATTAACATTGAGCGGATCTGCTCCTGTAGTAAATATAGAAATTTTGCTAAGTGAACCTCTAAAGTGGAGAAAACTCTCCCACGGCAGTATATAGAAATCTTGGTTCTGTATCGTCATGCGAACTTCATCATTTGCATGGGTAATAAGTCTGGTACTCATTTTTCGTGATACTATCGTCGTTGAGAGGCTTATCTTGCACGAACAATCTAGAATTTTTCAGTTATCCGCACTTCAAATGTGCTCATTTCTTTAGTGTTGACAGGTAAATAAATTAGGTTTCTGGATGTTATATTCATTTTATATCCTGGGGGAAAATTTATTCCAAATTCGTGAAGCAAACACGAATTTCCCATATAATAACTAATAATGTTACATTCCACTCTAATTGTTTTTTTTTTTTTTTTTAATAATAATAACTGTATTATCCGACGTGTAAATAGCTATATCATGCGGTAAAAATACACCTTTATTAAATCCATAGCTCTCCCATACTTTTCTCACTATCAAAAAATCCATATTTACATTTAGAAAGTTCTTGTTTAAACATTATCACGTATTAAATATTTCGGTATATGTGTATTCATTTGACATAAACATAATAAATCAATATTCTTATGTCGACCGATACCAAAATAGTTTTTGGTATTATCTTGATTGTCAAATGCAACATCATCAAAAATCATAATAAAATTATTTTATCTAAAAATGTATCATTTGCAGAGAATGTGTAATAACCCATTGCTTGTTTTAGGTTGATAAATTTTACGAAATACTTGTCGTTCGTTTGGTATAAGTTCTTTAAAAATACATAAATATTTTCAAATTATCTTGATTGTCAAATGCGACTTCATCACATATTAATAAAAGAAATATTTTATCTAAACATGAATCATTTGCAGAGAATATATAATAACCCATTCCTTGTTTTGGTTAAATAAGTCTTACCAAATACTTGAATTTCGTGTAGTATAAGCCCTTTAAAAATACATGTTTTCAAATTGGACACTATTCCGATTCCCTTTAAGGTTGAGCATCATACGAGGAACAATAGGGTACGAGTGAAAGTGTAGGTAGCGACCGTGTTGGATTGGCTCGTCAAGGTCCGTCATCATAACGAAAAGGATTGGGGCTCTTGCGCCCACTTGACGCCGACGAAAAAGGATTGAGAACAGAGTCGGTATACGAAGCATAACAGATTTTTCAATAAATCAAAAAGGGCCGCGTCGCAAGCGACCACTTAGCGTCGACGAAACGAAAAGGGACGGGGCGCAAGGATGCATAACAGACTTATCAACAAATCGAAATGGCTCAGGGCGCACGTGACCATTTAGCGCCGGCGAAACGAAAAGGGACGGGGCGCAAGCGATCACTTACCGCCAACGAGAAAAAATGAAACAACGTGCATCCTAAATGAAAACAACGTGCATCTGCCCAATGAGCGAAGAGATACGATGCGAAGTCGGGCGCAAGCGATAAGTTACCGCATCGAGTTTGTAAGGGGAGTATCAACTGGAAAATTTCTTGAAACTCAAGTAAAAAGTCAATGCACTTGAAGCTGGAAAAGAAATAATGAAATCGAATCCGTGAATAACTACAGAGCCTCAATTCAAATACCAAGGCTTTTTACAAAATTCATCTAAAAAAAAAATGCATTAATTACAAAGTGAATTTATTTTAAGCATTCTGTCAATTGGGCATCAACACAATCACATCCAGCTTCACCAGCTCCACCAACACCACCAGCACCACCATCACCACCAACCCAACAGACACCCTTAAAACACCACCACCACCAACAACAACATCAAGATGAATTTCAACGCCAACTCCAACTCCATATCCAACTCCAGCTCCATCTCCAACTCCTACATCGCCACCCCCAACAATGGAGTTTATTGCCAGTCGTGCCAGCAATTCTTACCAGAAAGTGTACAATGGCATCACCATATTCGCACTGAGTTGCATAAATATAATGCTATGCGACCAGTGAATGGACAGGTGAAACAAATCATTGATGGAAACAAGCGACGTATACTGCAATACATGTTTCTCAATACGGAAGCTGCTGTTAGGATTCCGGCAGAATTTCTGTGTGAGGCCCGTCTAGCACGGCTCCCGCATTTGGAAAGGGTGATGACATTCCATACGGCATCATAAAAAAATTTTGAATTATTTGCAGAATATGTGCTAGGAAAAGATCATGATAAGCAAATAAATTTGAAATCTTTCCAAAGCAAGATGACCATGGCGACAATTGGCGAATTTAATAAAACTCATTGTATGCCAGAACAACAAATATCAGCCAGTTCAATGAGAATGATAGTGGATGGATAATTATTCGCATCATCAGGCTGGAGTTGAACATGCTCCAATGGGATCCGTCGAACACTTTGAGCTTCCATTAAAATTAGAGAAGAAAAAGGGGATCATAAGTGTTCAGAATAATGACACTTTTTGTATTGATCACTGATGGACCACCCGCTGGTGCGTACTGACACATTGTGTGGATAAAAAATGTGCCAGCGTAAGTTTAAACATTAAAAAACTCAATAATCCCCAAATATCTAATATCAAATTTCTTTAATTACAGTTTATTGTCACCACAAATGGGAAGTCAACTCATTCGATGTTGGTTTTCCAACCAATGTCTGTGGTATTTCACGAATGAGAAAAGGGCCAATCGTCATGCGGAGAGATGCAATCATGTCGTCACCGAGCCTCCAAAAAATATAAATTGAAGAATAAAATTGTTTAAAAGAAAAAAAAAAAAAATATGTTGTTTGTCTTCCAAATTTTAAAAAATTTCAGCTTCAGCTGTCATCGGTCTTAGGAAACCCCAACCACCGTACAAGCGCTCCCCTTTTTCCAGAACTTTTCTACCAGATAAGTATCGGTAAAACTGTTTCTATTTCAATTCTCCTTTGTAGAAACCTCCTTTAATAGGAATCCCGTTCAAGTCTTTCAGTAAGTCTGTTGTTTGATAAGTATTTTGTACTTTACTTATTCGAAATATTTCAGTTGTCCAATTGTATATCCCTTTTCAAAAACATGTTTGTATTTACTAATACGCACATTGTCACCCATTTTTAGTTTGCTATCCGTAAAAATTTTAATATTATTATAGGCAGTTTCCAATATATGTTTCTCATTCTCACTACATACATTGATGGGTGCAATTTTTATTGTTCTATGTGGTCTGTTATTGTAAACATTAATTAGTTCTTTGTACACATCAATCCATTTATATGTTCCATTGAAGCTAAATTCCCGCCACATGAGCTCTTTTAATGATCTGTTGAACCGTTCAACAATAGAAGCTTTTAGAATACTAAATGTTATGTTGGAATATCACTATTCTTATTCATAAATAACATTGTACAACACTATTTAAGTATTATCTAATTTACATAATCTGGACTCACATGAAGTTGATCTCTATTGAGTTCTTTCTCTTCTTCGTAACTTATTGAAGCGTGTACATGTTTCGTGGTTGTGCTTATAATAAAATAATTTAATAAGTGAATTCTAAATACAATATAAACTGTCTTTCAACTATTGATAGTATTTATTTCTGAGTTTTACAACAAGTTATGGGCCCAGTTCATACCTAGCGTAAATATAAAAAAAATTAATTTCATCTTTAGTGTGAGCAGCCAAATAGTTGCAAAACTGCATATATGTTACATATGGCGAAGTTTGTTCAGCTGAAGTTTGATCGTCCATACCAGCGAAGCTAGTTCCGATGCTTTCACAGGCGATGTCTAGAGCATTCTGCTCACTCGCTGTCGCCCCGCATTAACGGAACTTCTCAAAGCTACAAATGCCGATACGCACTTATAACTACAACTGCGCAGTGACAATGTATCAAAATTTCTCATGCTGGAACTATCGAGTTAGACGACTCTATTGAGTCACTTCAATTGTTTCGACGAGTTAGTGAGTGAGTTGTCAGATGCGGGTAATACAATGGACGAGATGGACAAAGTGAATAATTTGCTGTTGGCTCATACCCTATCATATGACGGCATTATCACAGCGATTGAGACTATCAGAAGAAAATATGACGTTAGCTTTCGTTAAAAATAGATTTTTAGATCAAGAAATTAAAATAAAAATGATAGTAATAAAACTTACAGTAAAGTTTTAAAAGCTATTGTCCATAATAATAACTCATATAAAAATAAAACGTATAAAAGTAGGGTGACCAAGTCTACGAAATTTTTCAAAGGAAAACCTAAGAATAGTATTAAATTCAATCACTGTGGTGGAGAGCGACATTTCAAAAAGGATTGCTATCATCATCATATGAAAGATTATTGGATAATAAAAATAAAGAATCAAATAAACAAGATATATCACGTCACGGTGCAACCGATCATCTTATAAACGATGATTCCTTGTTTGCTGATAGTGTGGAATTGCAGCATCCACTTAAAATTTCTGTAGCAAAACAAGACGGATTCATCTACGCTACCAAGCGTGGAATTGAATGATTATGAAATCACTCTGGAAGGTGTGCTTTATTGCAAGCAAGCTGCAGTTAACCTGATTTAAATCAAACGAATACAAGAGGCAGGAATGACAACTGAATTTCATAAAACTGGAATCAACGTACACAAAAATTCAAGTATGATGGATAAAATTCCATTTATTAAGTTGCAAGCATTAACGGTAAATTATAAAAACTATTTTCGATTATGGTATGAGAGGTTAGTGCATATAAGCAATGAATTAATACATTCAGTGACAATAATCTCCTTGAGAACTCAGAATTATCATGAAATATGTCAACCCTGTTTTAAACGAAAACAAGCTAGATTACCATTCAAACAATTCAAAGATAAGAGCTATATTAAAAGATCTTTATTTGATGTTTGCGCCAAATACCCTAAATGATAAAAACTACTATGTGATCTTTGTAGATCAATTCATACATTACTGTGTAACTTATTTAATATCACATACGTCAGATGTATTTCACATATCTAAGGATTTCTTTACAAAGATTGTAGTTCAATTTAACATCGAGCTGGTTAATTTGTATATAGATAATGGTAGGGAGCACCTGTCCAACGAAATTCGTGAGTTTTGTATAAAGAAAGGGATTTCTTATCATTTGACAGTTCCATACACACCTGAGTTAAATGGAGTTTCTGAAAGAATGATAAGAAACCTGATTGAAAAGGCTCGCGCCTTTTGGAAATGCAAAGCTGGACAAAAGTTTCTGGGGTGAAACTTTGTTAACAGCAACATATTTAGTTAATAGAATTCCAAGAGCTCTTGGTAACAGTACAAAAACTCCATATGAGTTATGGCATGAAAGAAAGCCTAGTATATGTTCACAATAAAATTAAAAATGCAAAGTTAGATGATAAATCGTACAAGAGTATTCTTTTAAAACTATGGGATACTGTTAAGGAAAAAATTCATTATTGTAAGAGATATAGTCAATTCAAGAGCTGAAATTTTTCCGAATGATAGTAGGAAAAGGAAAGGAAATGACCGCCTGAATGAAAGTAGGGGTGATCCCTTTTTCCTGAATGATAGTAAGGAATGTGATAAAACAGAATCGATTACTAAAGGTTCTGGTAATGAGATGAGAGTACGGATTGTAAAATGAATAAACAGCTCGATGATATTGGACCCAACAATAACATAACAATAACAGCAGAGTTATAAATAGAAGAAGTGAGAGATTAAGAATAAAGCCTCAGATATCGTATAATAAGAACGATAACAGTTTGAATAATTTTATGTTGAATGCAAATGGGAAGTCAACTCATTCGATGTTGGTTTTCCAACCAATGTCTGTGGTATTTCACGAATGAGAAAAGGGCCAATCGTCATGCGGAGAGATGCAATCATGTCGTCACCGAGCCTCCAAAAAATATAAATTGAAGAATAAAATTGTTTAAAAGAAAAAAAAAAAAAATATGTTGTTTGTCTTCCAAATTTTAAAAATTTCAGCTTCAGCTGTCATCGGTCTTAGGAAACCCCAACCACCGTACAAGCGCTCCCCTTTTTCCAGAACTTTTCTACCAGATAAGTATCGGTAAAACTGTTTCTATTTCAATTCTCCTTTGTAGAAACCTCCTTTAATAGGAATCCCGTTCAAGTCTTTCAGTAAGTCTGTTGTTTGATAAGTATTTTGTACTTTACTTATTCGAAATATTTCAGTTGTCCAATTGTATATCCCTTTTCAAAAACATGTTTGTATTTACTAATACGCACATTGTCACCCATTTTTAGTTTGCTATCCGTAAAAATTTTAATATTATTATAGGCAGTTTCCAATATATGTTTCTCATTCTCACTACATACATTGATGGGTGCAATTTTTATTGTTCTATGTGGTCTGTTATTGTAAACATTAATTAGTTCTTTGTACACATCAATCCATTTATATGTTCCATTGAAGCTAAATTCCCGCCACATGAGCTCTTTTAATGATCTGTTGAACCGTTCAACAATAGAAGCTTTTAGAATACTAAATGTTATGTTGGAATATCACTATTCTTATTCATAAATAACATTGTACAACACTATTTAAGTATTATCTAATTTACATAATCTGGACTCACATGAAGTTGATCTCTATTGAATTCTTTCTCTTCTTCGTAACTTATTGAAGCGTGTACATGTTTCGTGGTTGTGCTTATAATAAAATAATTTAATAAGTGAATTCTAAATACAATATAAACTGTCTTTCAACTATTGATAGTATTTATTTCTGAGTTTTACAACAAGTTATGGGCCCAGTTCATACCTAGCGTAAATATAAAAAAAATTAATTTCATCTTTAGTGTGAGCAGCCAAATAGTTGCAAAACTGCATATATGTTACATATGGCGAAGTTTGTTCAGCTGAAGTTTGATCGTCCATACCAGCGAAGCTAGTTCCGATGCTTTCACAGGCGATGTCTAGAGCATTCTGCTCACTCGCTGTCGCCCCGCATTAACGGAACTTCTCAAAGCTACAAATGCCGATACGCACTTATAACTACAACTGCGCAGTGACAATGTATCAAAATTTCTCATGCTGGAACTATCGAGTTAGACGACTCTATTGAGTCACTTCAATTGTTTCGACGAGTTAGTGAGTGAGTTGTCAGATGCGGGTAATACAATGGACGAGATGGACAAAGTGAATAATTTGCTGTTGGCTCATACCCTATCATATGACGGCATTATCACAGCGATTGAGACTATCAGAAGAAAATATGACGTTAGCTTTCGTTAAAAATAGATTTTTAGATCAAGAAATTAAAATAAAAATGATAGTAATAAAACTTACAGTAAAGTTTTAAAAGCTATTGTCCATAATAATAACTCATATAAAAATAAAACGTATAAAAGTAGGGTGACCAAGTCTACGAAATTTTTCAAAGGAAAACCTAAGAATAGTATTAAATTCAATCACTGTGGTGGAGAGCGACATTTCAAAAAGGATTGCTATCATCATCATATGAAAGATTATTGGATAATAAAAATAAAGAATCAAATAAACAAGATATATCACGTCACGGTGCAACCGATCATCTTATAAACGATGATTCCTTGTTTGCTGATAGTGTGGAATTGCAGCATCCACTTAAAATTTCTGTAGCAAAACAAGACGGATTCATCTACGCTACCAAGCGTGGAATTGAATGATTATGAAATCACTCTGGAAGGTGTGCTTTATTGCAAGCAAGCTGCAGTTAACCTGATTTAAATCAAACGAATACAAGAGGCAGGAATGACAACTGAATTTCATAAAACTGGAATCAACGTACACAAAAATTCAAGTATGATGGATAAAATTCCATTTATTAAGTTGCAAGCATTAACGGTAAATTATAAAAACTATTTTCGATTATGGTATGAGAGGTTAGTGCATATAAGCAATGAATTAATACATTCAGTGACAATAATCTCCTTGAGAACTCAGAATTATCATGAAATATGTCAACCCTGTTTTAAACGAAAACAAGCTAGATTACCATTCAAACAATTCAAAGATAAGAGCTATATTAAAAGATCTTTATTTGATGTTTGCGCCAAATACCCTAAATGATAAAAACTACTATGTGATCTTTGTAGATCAATTCATACATTACTGTGTAACTTATTTAATATCACATACGTCAGATGTATTTCACATATCTAAGGATTTCTTTACAAAGATTGTAGTTCAATTTAACATCAAGCTGGTTAATTTGTATATAGATAATGGTAGGGAGCACCTGTCCAACGAAATTCGTGAGTTTTGTATAAAGAAAGGGATTTCTTATCATTTGACAGTTCCATACACACCTGAGTTAAATGGAGTTTCTGAAAGAATGATAAGAAACCTGATTGAAAAGGCTCGCGCCTTTTGGAAATGCAAAGCTGGACAAAAGTTTCTGGGGTGAAACTTTGTTAACAGCAACATATTTAGTTAATAGAATTCCAAGAGCTCTTGGTAACAGTACAAAAACTCCATATGAGTTATGGCATGAAAGAAAGCCTAGTATATGTTCACAATAAAATTAAAAATGCAAAGTTAGATGATAAATCGTACAAGAGTATTCTTTTAAAACTATGGGATACTGTTAAGGAAAAAATTCATTATTGTAAGAGATATAGTCAATTCAAGAGCTGAAATTTTTCCGAATGATAGTAGGAAAAGGAAAGGAAATGACCGCCTGAATGAAAGTAGGGGTGATCCCTTTTTCCTGAATGATAGTAAGAAATGTGATAAAACAGAATCGATTACTAAAGGTTCTGGTAATGAGATGAGAGTACGGATTGTAAAATGAATAAACAGCTCGATGATATTGGACCCAACAATAACATAACAATAACAGCAGAGTTATAAATAGAAGAAGTGAGAGATTAAGAATAAAGCCTCAGATATCGTATAATAAGAACGATAACAGTTTGAATAATTTTATGTTGAATGCTTCCACTATTTTTAATGAAGTCCCAAATAAATTTGATAAAAGCAAAAGTAGGAATGAAGAAGCAATCAAACCAGAATTAGAAGTTCACGAAACAAACAGCATTTGGACAATCAAACATAATGAACTAGGTAATCCCATAAAATAGAAAGCTAGATTAGGTACTTGGGGGTTTACTCAGCTGTACCAAGTTGACTACGATGATACATTATCCCCAGTTGCCAGATTTTTAAGCTTCCGTTTCATAATGTCTTTAGAAGTTCAATTTGAAAGTTCATCAAATGGATGTAAAATAGCCTTCTTAAATGGCATGTTAAATGAGGAAATTTATATGAAAATTCCTCAAAGTATGTCAAGCGATATAGGAAATGTATGCAAATTAAACGAGGCAATTTACGGACTCAAACAAGCAGCTAGATGCTGGTTTGAAGTATTTCAGCAAACACGAAAAGAGTCTGATTTCTTAAATTCTCCAGTAGATCCTTGGATATATATTCTTGACAAAGGTGACATGAAAGAAAACATATATGTATTATTATATGTTGATGATGTGGTCATAGCTACTGCTAATATGACAAGTTTGAATAATTTCAAGATATATTAAAATGAAAAGTCTAAGATGACTGATTTGGAAGAAATACCCCATTTCATAGGCATAAGAATAGAGGTGAATGATAATAAAATATGTCTAATCAGACTGCATATATTGAAAGAGTTTTAACCAAATTTTATATGAAGGATTGCAATGCAGTTAGTACACCTTTACCAAACAAATTAAATTGTGAAGCACTCAATTCAGATGAAGACTGTGGTGCGTCATGTCGTAATCTCATTGGCTGTTTGATGTATATAATGCGTTGTTCTAGACCAGATTTAGCTACTCCAGTAAATATTCTTAGTAGATATATTAGAAAAAAAACCTCTGAAGTATGGCAAAGTCTAGAAAGAATTATTAGATATTTGGAAGGTAGTATTGATATGAAATTGATTTTTAAGCAAACTACAACATTTGAAGACAAATTCGTTGGACATGTAGATTCTGATTGGAGTGATAATGAAATTGACAGAAAGAATCAAACCTGATTTGTTGGAACACAAAGACACGGAATTGAGTAGCAGCTTAATCTACTGAAGATGGCTATATGGTTTTATTTGATGCAGTTATTTAAGCTCTTTGGTTAAAATCTTTATTTAAAAGCGTAGATATTAGTCTTAAAAAAACAATTAAAATCTATAAAAATAAACAAGGGTATAAAATCATAGCTAACAACCCCTCATGTCATAAAAGGTTTATACATATAGAGAGCAAGTGGAAAATAGTATTATTTCTATTGAGTATATTTCCTCAGATAACCAACTTGCCGATATTTTTACAAAGACGTTGCCTTCTGCTAGATTTGTGCAACTGCGTGACAAACTGGGCTTCCAGACCTATTGGTATTGAAATGATATTAAACTATAAGCAATGAAATAATGCTTATTTATTTTATATAAACTGGAGAACATTAATGAATTTATAATTAACATATTTGTATATTTTGATCTGATCGGTTTTTTTTTTTTTGGGTTTTCCCCCTTCCTTGCAGCGAGTGCAGGATCATATAACAACTCCCAGAATGCACACCAGCCACATAAGAATATATTAATATTACTAAAAATGAATTTCAAATTATGTTTACATTAAAGTATGAATGTTTACTCTGAGGGGGCGTGCTCGAATATCACTATTCTTATTCATAAATAACATTGTATAACACTATTTAAGTATTATCTAATTTACATAATCTGGTCCCATATGAAGTTAATCTCTCTTGAATTCTTTCTTTTTTTCGTTTGTTCTTGAAGCATGTACATGTGGCGTGGTTGTGTTTATCATAAAATAATTAAATAAGTGAATTCTAAACTGTCTTTCAACTATTGATAGTATTTCGTTCTGAGATTTAAGTAGTGGTTGATTCCATAGTGATTACTCAATACCTTAAATTGAGTGTTAAAGAACTCTTTAACATCGCTGTTTGTAGATTTTTAGGTACTCCACGTCCTGACTTAAATATTTTCGCCATTGCCTGAACAACGAATTTTAAATGTTTAGATTTTATTGGTTCACACCAAGCAATTTTCGAAAATTTGTCTATTACTGTTAGCAGGTAGCGATATCCATTATTCGAGGTGGGTACTTGGCCCTTTCAACCAAATCAGCTTGCCACAAATCGGTTATTTCTTTGTAATGACTCTACGTCGTTTAAAATGCTTCCGTAAATCATGCTTTCATAAATCAAATCCAATTTTCATAATTGTGACAATTTCAATTCGGTTTCAAATCATATGAGTAGTATGAAAACCTAACCAGCCGCAATTAGTGGGTGTCATAAATTACGAATTTAATTACGGTCACATATCAAGAGGGTAATAAAAATGCAATTAATTAGGTCACAAAAAGTGCAATATGATCTAATAGTTTGTGGTGTGAGGTGTGACGTCAACGGAGGCGGGACGATAGGGATACGGGTTTGATTTAACGATCATGTTGCATTGGCCCGCCAACATAACGAAAAGAGTCAGAAAGCTAGCGCCCACTTGACGGCGACAAAAAACGGGGGACGATAGGAATAGCGCCCACTTGACGACGATGAAAAGGAACGAAAACAGAGTCGGGATACGAGGCATAACAGATTTGTCAACAAGCAAAAAGGGACGGGGCGCAAGTGACCACTTAGCGCGGCAAGCAATCGTTTTCAGCCAACACATCGTAGACGCATAGCCGACGCACATGGACGAAGCGCTGACCAACCGAAAAGTGACGGGGGCGTAAGGATCCATAACGGATTTATCAACAAATCGAAAAGGGACAGAGTGCAAGCGATCATTTTCCGCGTATCAAGTGGAAAGATTTCTTGAACCCAAGTTAAAAGTGAAAAGTCAGTGCACTTGAAAATGAAATTGAAATAGTGAAATGGAATCCGTGAATATCGGGATCACAATTTTGGGGAGTCTAACTCTACTGACACAGAGCTTAAGACATCACTTCTATATCGTCGTTCAACGCAAACGCCGCGAGTTTTATAAAAATAAAATTTTATAAATTCAAAGAGAATTTTTTTAAAAATTGTGAATTTTGTGCATAATAAAATTAACAGAACCACCAAAAAAACACCACCACCATCATCGTCAACATCAACACCATCAGCACCATCACATCCAGCTTCACAAGCTTCACCAACTCCAACCAACACCACCACCAGCACCGCCACCACCACCACCACCAGCACCACCATCATTATAACCAACCCAACATCCACTACCCAAAATACCTCTACCACCACCAACAACAACAATATCAATCAACATGAACTTCAACGCCAGCTCCAACTCCAACTCCATCACCAACTCCATCATCACCACCGCTAACAATGCAGTTTATTGCCAATCGTGGCAGGAATTCCTTCCTGGAAATGTATCCTTCAATACATGTGTATATACATGCTGTTAGGACTCTGGCTGAATTCTTGACTGACGCCGGTCTAGCACTGCTCCCGCATTTGGGAAGAGTGATGACCTTTCATACGGCATCAAAGATAAATTTCGAACGATTGGCACGCATTTCATGGAATTTTATAAAAATTATTAAAACCATCAGAAAGACCTGAGAGATGTAGCAGTTATGGGTTCCCGCTGGAAATCCGACAGTTAAAGGATTTCGAGAAGCATAACCCTCACATAAGTTTAGATATGTTTGGGTATGATGAGGACGCAATAAGGTGATTGGACCCCTTTTCAACAGTGGAGTGGAGTTGAAACACCACGTCAATCTTTGTATATTGATGGACCATCCGCTGGTGTTCACAGACACTTTGTGTGGATAAAAAATATGTCAGCGTAAGTTTAAACATTGAAAACTCAATAATCCACAGTAGTATGAAAACCTAACTCAGCCGCCAGTTAATGGGTGTCATAAATTATGAATTTAATTACGATCACATGTCAAGAGGGTAATAAAAATGCAATTAATTAGGGTTAACTGTCAATCTGTCAAAAACGTCAAGGTCATAATAAGTGGATTATGACCTAATAGTTTTTGTGGTGTGAGGTGTGATAATCGATTGTTTATATAACGGAACGTCAACGGAGGCGGGGGATGATAGGGATAGTGGTGTGTGGGAGTGATCGTGTTGAATTGAGCCGCCAACACAGATTTGTCAACAAATTAACGCATAGTGGACGCTTCGTGATGAAACGAAAGGGACGGGGCGCAAGCGATCGTTTTCAGCCATAACTTATAGCCTTAGAAATCACTTCTATATCATCGTTCAACGCATACTCCGCGAGTTTTATAAGAATAAAATTTTATATATTCAAAGTGAATTTGTTTAAATATTTGTGAATTGTGTAAAATAAAATCAGCACATCCACCAAACAACACCACAACCATCATCATCAACAACAACAACAACAACAACAACAACACCACAACCTAACATAACAACCCAAAACACCACCACCACCACTACCAACAACAACAACAACAACAATATCATCATCATCATGAACTTCAACGCCAGCTTCAACTCCAACTCCATCACCAACTCCACCATCACAACCGCCAACAATGCAATTTATTGTCAATCGTGCCAGCAATTCCTTCCTGGAAATGTGCAATGGCATCATCATGTCCGCACTGAGTTCCATAAATATAATGCTATGCGACCAGTGAATGGACAAGTTAAACAAATCACTGATGGATACAAGGGACGTATCCTTCAATATATGTTTATACATGCGGGAGCTGCTGTTAGGATTCCAGCTGAATTCCTAAGTGAAGCCGGCTTAGCACTGCTCCCGCATATGGAAAGAGTGATGACCTTCCATACGGCATCAAATATAAATTTTGAATTATTCGCAGAGTATATGCTAGTGCAAGAGCATGATACACAAATAGATTTGAAATCGTTCCAAAGTAAGATGACCATGGCGACAATTAGCACGGATTTCATCGCATTTTATAACACCCACTGTGATGCCATATCAACAAAAATGAATGAGTTTCAGGAGAAAGATAGTGGATGGACAATGACTCGCATCATAAGGCTGGAGTTGAACATGCTACAATGTGATCCATTGAAAGGATCCGCCGAACACTATGCGCTCCCATTAAAATTAAAGAAGAAAAAGGTGATTATAAGTGATCAGAGTAATGACAGTTTCTGCTTCAAGTGGGCAATTATTTCCGCACTAAAACCATCAGACAGACCTGAGAGATGTAGCAGTTATGGAGTCAACGTTTCGCTACCTATAATCCACCTTGATAACAACATCAAGGTAGATTTCACTGGATTGAGGTTCCCGCTAGAAATCCGTCAGCTAAAGGATTTCGAGAAACATAACCCTCACATAAGTTTAAATGTGTTTGGGTATGATGAGGAACGTAATAAGGTGATTGGAACCCTTTTTACCAGTGGAGTGGAGCTAAAACATCATATCAACTTGTTGTTTATTGATGTACCATCCGCTGGTGTTCACGGACACTTTGTGTGGATAAAAAATATGTCAGCGTAAGTTTAAACATTGAAAACTCAATAATCAACAAATATCTAATCCCAAATTTCTCTAATTACAGTGCGTTATCTTCATAAATGGGAAGTCAACGCATTCGACGTAGGTTTTGTAACCAATATCTACGGTACTCCACGAGTGAGGAGACAGCCATTCGACTTGCGGAGAGATGTAGCCATGTCGTGGCTGAAACATCAAAGACGGAAGCGTCGGAGCTATTTTTTTGGACAACTACCACCGTCAACTACAAGTTCCGTTCACCGTATATGCAGATTTCGAGTGCTTTCTGCAACCTGACGATAGCAATATAAGTTCATCGACACAAATTATTAATAAACATGTACCTGTAGCATTTGCATACTACATAAAGTGTGCATTTGACTCAGGTTTAGATAAGTTTGTCATAAGAACAGGGAAAAATGTTGTTAGCACTTTCGTTGTTAGCCTTACGTTCGATTTGTCTGATATATATAAAAACCACATGGAGCGTGTGGTACCATTACAAATGAGTGCTCAAGACTCATTTGATTTCGATGAGGCACTTAACTGCCACATTTGTAAAGGCGTTTTAGGAAATGACAGAGTGAGAGATCACTGTCATTTCACTGGTCAATAAAAAGGTTCTGCACATAGTTCGTGCAACTTAAAGTTAAAGACATCCAATTTCATTCCAGTGTTTTTTCACAATTTTTCAAAATATGATTCCCATCTCTTCGTCAAAGAGCTCGGGGAAATTGAAGGGGAAATAAAAGTCATCCCACTTAATAAAGAATTATACATTTCAATTTCAAAGTATGTTCCAGTCGGGGAAAATACTTTTAAAATCCGATTTTTAGACTCAATTCGTTTCATGCCCTTTAGTCTAGACACCCTTGCAGGGAATCTAAACGAAGATAATTTGAGTGTGCTACGATCTCAATATCCTAATAAGGTAGATTTTGTCCTTCTTCGTAGGAAAGGTGTATTCCCTTACGAATATTTAGAGGAAACTTCTCTTCCACCAAGGGAAATGTTCTATGTTCTATTCTATGTTCTATAGAATCAGAATGTTCTGAGACTGATTATGCCCATGCTTGTAATGTATGGAATCATTTCAAGTGTCATTTCCCGGCTTTGTCGTGGGACGCTATGTTGAAGACTACAGAGATTCGCCTCGAATTACTCACTGATATTGATATGATTAGATATATTCAGTGTGGAATTCGAGGTGGGTTAGTAGAATGTAGTCATAGACATACAAAAGCAAACCACAAATACCTTTAAAATTATGATTCTACTAGAGAATCAGAATTTTTAATGTATGTGGATGCTACCAATTTGTATAGATGGGCCATGTCTGAACCACTGCCTTATGGTGGGTTCAAATGGTTAGAGCAGGAGGATATATAAATATTTGATATCAATAAAATTTGTGGGAATAGCGAGTATGGATATATTCTTGAGTTTGACTTGGAGTATCCATACTCGCTACACGATATCCATAATGGCCTGTCATTCTGTCCAGCCAATAAGCTCCCATCGTCAAAGTCGAAAGCTCAAAAACAAATAGCCGATCTCCGTGACAAGGAAAAATATATAATTCACTATAAAACGCTTCAGCAATGTCTGAAACACGGCTTGAAGTTGAAAAATATACATTCCATTCTAGAATTTAAGTAGAAACCCTGCTTAAAAAATACATAGATATTAATACAGAGCATAGGACTAGGGCAAAAAATTCCTTTGTCGTATTGCGACAGGCGGGCGACCTAAATTATGTGCCCGAGACCTTATTTCTAGATCAAATTTTCATAGTGCTACAAAATTTAACGAAAACATGTATGCAATCCAAATGAAAAGGTTACACAATATTTGTGATAAACCAATTTATTTGGGCTTTGTCGTTTTGGAGTTGTCAAAATTCAAAATGTATGACTTCCATTATGATTATATGAAGCCGAAGTTTAAGGAAGCTCTAAATTAAATTATATGGATACCGATTCATTTATTTATTCGATTAAATCCAATGATTTCTATGAAGAAATCCGGGATGATGTCGAATTCAAATTCGACACATCTGAATATTCGAATGAGTTGGCCTCCCTCTATAATTTCAAACAATGTATCAAGAAGCGTTTGGGCTTCTTTAAAGATGAGCTACATGGTAGACCAATGACCGAGTTTGTTGGTCTACTATCAAAAATGTATGCCTATAGGAGTGAAAATTGTGATAGAAATAAGGATACATATATAAAAAAAAAAAGGGGTCAAAAGGAGTTGCCTTCAAAAAATAACCTTTGAGGGTTATAAAAATTGTTTACTGACAGGACACCGGGAGCGTGATAGCATGCTCATGTTTAGGTCTAGAGGGCATGAGATTAGGACAATAAAAATAACAAAAACTACACTAGATAGTAAGGATGATAAACGTATTATTTGTGAAGATGGAGTTTCAACTCTAGCTATTGGTCATTATATTACCATTCATAAAGAAAGACAAGAATCAATATCAACTCTAGAAACACAATCAAATATTTGGCACAGCCAAATTAGTGTGCTAGTGAATGCTCAAAGTAATGCTACTAAAATAAATAGACTAAAAAGAATATTAGCAAGCAACGAAAGTGCTATA
The DNA here is from genome assembly GCA_035047445.1 of Drosophila siamana. NCBI lineage: Eukaryota > Metazoa > Arthropoda > Insecta > Diptera > Drosophilidae > Drosophila > Drosophila siamana. Next base: position 230,568 of record JAWNPP010000157.1, on the reverse strand, counting down.
TCAATTTATGAGGGAGAGCTACTATTAGATTCTGTTTATTAGATAATATTAATAAAAAAAATAGATATAAATAAAATGTAATAATAGTAATAATAATAATAATAAATTAAAACAATGTCATCAACTGTATAATATTAAAGTTTATTTAATATTGTAAATTGTACAATAAAAATTTAAGAATAAAACTATTTAAAAGAAAAAAAAAATCTTTGCCTTTCAAATTTTACAAAATTTCAGCTTTACGAACCCAACTGTCATCGGTCTTTGGAAAACCCAACCACCGTACTAGAGCTCTATTTCCTTTATTTTTCAGCACTTTGTCTACCAGATACGTATCGGGAAAACTAGTTTTTTTCAATTCTTCTTTGTAGAAACCTCCTTTAATTGGAATCCCATTCAAGTCTTCCAGTAAGTATGTTGTCGGATAAGTATTTTGTACTTTACTTATTTGAAATATTTCGGTTGTCCAGTTGGGTGTATATCCCTTTTCAAATACATGTTTGTATTTACTAATACGCACATTATCACCCATTTTTAGTTTGCTATCCGTAAAAATTTTAATATTATTATAGGCAGTTTCCAATATATGTTTCTCATTCTCACTACATACATTGATGGGTGCAATTTTTATTGTTCTATGTGGTCTGTTATTGTAAACATTAATTAGTTCTTTGTACACATCAATCCATTTCTATGTTCCATTGAAGCTAAATTCCCGCCACATGAGCTCTTTTAATGATCTGTTGAACCGTTCAACAATAGAGACTTTTAGAGTACTAAATGTTGAGTAGTGGTTGATTCCATAGCGATTACTCAATATCTTAAATTGAGTGTTAAAGAACTCTTTACCATCGTCTGTTTCAAGATTCTTAGGTACTCCACGTCCTGACTTAAATATTTTCTCCATTGCCTGAACACCGTCTTTTGCATGTTTAGATTTTATTGCTTCACACCAAGCAAATTTCGAAAATGTGTCTATTACTGTTAGGAGGTAGAGATATTTATTATTCGAGTGTGCGTACTTGCCCATTTCAACCAAATCAGCTTACCAGAAATCGTTTATTCCCCTTGTAATGACTCTACGTCGTATAAAATGCTTCCGGGAAGTAGCATGTAATTCATTAATAATGCTTCGTCTACTCATTTTTAGGTGTTAGCGGTGTTTGTGTAAATCAAATCCAATTTTCATAATGTTAACAATTTTATTTGGGTTTCAAATCATATGTAATTTTTTCATGGATGTTCGCAACAATGTTCTCAAGACTATTCAATCTCTTATCTAGGACGGTGATTGAGACTGTTAGAGATTTTCGCAACTCGTTTATGGCCCGATCCTTTACTCTTTGATAACAATATCAGTGTTCTCTTTTGGTACACTTCCATTTTTTATTCGTTTTCGTTGTACATTAAAGTTACCATCCGTATCAATATAGAGTCCAGATAAAGTTTTCTCATATCGTTTTAAATGACTAGAGCTATGTTTATCATTTATATAGTGTCCAAACTTGTCAACAGACATGATGATTATAAACACAATTAAATGTTGACACTCTAATATATATAGATTAACTTAGTGTATAATTTGAGCCTCTTTCAATTCTTCAATTATTGATGTAATTTCATTAGTGTGATTACTATTTCCTGCTGATTGAGAGGCCATTAAGAGTTGTAGACGTTCAACCAACTCATATGGATCATCCCAGTACACATAATTGGGCTTATTCATGTTAAGTGTCATGAACCGGATACACTTGCTTTGGAGCGTTTGGGTGTAGACTCAGCTGCGGGTGATTTAGCTAAAAGCGGTTTTATGATTTTTGTATATTTGAGAGCCCTTGTGCCTTTCACTTGATCATTTGGTTGAAAATTTACACTTGTTTTAAATAAAAATTTCTCTATATATGGCTAATTCACTTGCATTATAATTTTTTGGATGATGATGGAATATTAATGAATATAACCCTCTAGTGAGCTGTCAGTTTTGACCATCATCAAATTCAATCTTATTATTAGAAACATTTATGAGGCTATTCCCCAACATTAATTGCCCACTTGTATTTTTGTATGGCCCATATGTCTTATCCAATGGAAATTCTCGTGTCAGTTCACTGATATTTAAATTTTTTGGGGTCTGTTCATGGTGTGATAATGAAGTTGATATTGAAGCTGGTGTATGAGATGCTTCATATGTTGCGTCCTCTAAAGTAAATTCTCTTGATGGAATACTTAGGTTTACATTTTTCGAGCTATCTTCATGGTGGGGTACTTGATGTGTGTTTAAAGGTGAAGATACATGTGAGTATCCAGGACCCGGCAGCTTGCTTGATGTTCTAGGTGTGGATACATCTTGTAACACAAATGATGTATACTCTATAGCTGGTTGAGAATAGAATTGTTCATCATCATCATCATCTTCATCACCATCGTCGTCATCGTTGTATGCTAAAAGTTTCTTCTTTTTCATATGTGGTGTTTTTTTCGCTATAGGTTTGTTTAGTTTGTATTTCAGCTTTCACATTTTTAGGTATCATATATTGTATTTTTTTATTATCATTAACAAGTTAATTTAAGGGTTCAGTAATAGGCTTGAATGTTTCCTCCAATCCAATAGTGTTAAGAACTTTAAGTTGTTTAATCTCCGAAAATTTTTTTTTAAAGCCTTTCGGCTCTTAGTCAATTGAGATAAAATATTTTTATTCATTGTACTCAAATTTGAAATTATGAAACTTGATAGAACTAAATCGGTTATTATAGTTCTGTGGTTGATTATATACTGAGAATATATATATATATATATATATATATATTACATATATATATATATATATATATATATATATATATATATGGTTTCATAGAACAGGTCTGGTAAACGGACCTGGTTTTATAGACAAGGTCTGGTAAATGGAGCTGGTTTCATAGACCAGGTCTGGTAAACGGACCTGGTTTTATAGACCAGGTCTGGTAAACGGACCTGGTTTAATAGACCAGGTCTGGCAAATGGATCTGGTTTTATAGACCAGGTCTGGTAAATGGATTTGGTTTTATAGACCAGGTCTGGTAAACGGACCTGGTTTAATAGACCAGGTCTGGTAAACGGAACTTGTTTTATAGACCAGGCCTGGTAAATTCTGAAAATAAAATACCCATATACCCCTACAAACAAAAAAAATATATTTATTTATTTATTTTATATTTTTTATTTTTTTTTTTTGGGCTGAAATTTGATTAATTTCCTAATTACGTGTTGAAATTAATAACAGATTTAAATTTATATATATATATATATATATATATTTTTATTATTATTATTATTATTATATAATTTTTAATACAATTAAGAAATTATAAATTTATTTTTAAAGTAATATCAATATTCTCATCCTCCGTTTTTGTTAAAAAATAACATTTTTTTATTTCAAAGTCTTTGAGGATATCCTCATCGATATCATCAAACCTTGAGGGGAGGAAAACGTTAAATTCCTCCAACTCAACCATTATATTTGTACCAAATTTACCCTTCACCCGTTTGGCTGACAGCACTTTGAATTCTTTATTATTAAGTAGTTCCTTTAATGGGAGTTTCCTTTTTAAGCGCCTTGACTTAAAGGCGCTCATTAAGGGATCCTCCTCCAATATCCTTCAGGAGAGCATCGAAATCCTCCTGATTGATTTCTACAATAGGTATATTGACCTCTCCGAAATCGATTGCCGTATCGATTGTGGGGGTGCTGTTGGTGGTACTGCTGCTAGTGGTAATGTTGTTGGTGGTGCTGGTACTAGCGTTCATGCTGATGGTGCTGGTGATTTCACTGGTGATGGTGCTGGTGATGGTGCTGGCGCTGTTCACTGACTGATATTTTCTTCAAGGAGCTCCCGGATTTTATACCCAACAACGACAAAGAAATCCCCTTCCATCTCTATTTAGTTTGAGGAAAATGTTCAAGTGATGACATATAAGGGTTCAGTTAATTTCAAAGTTGTCAATTGTCTTTATGAATCCAACACCAGCTTTAGCTGCATCAAAAATTGAAGACACAAATGTCCGCAGTTAACAGTCCCAAATTTTTGGAAACGCTGATAATTATAGTTGATGTTTTTTCCTAAATATCAGACTACTTCTAGGGGGTGTTGTAAATTTCCAAAACTATCGAATTAATATGCATTCAATCCTCTTTTGTAATAAGCTACCCAATGTGTTCCTTTTGATGATGAGTCTGCTAAATTTATTATTCCACACTCATTATATAATGGGTATTTGGGTAATTCGTCTTTCATATAAACCCCCAGAAATTGTGGAATATTTCCATTCGCAAACCTCATTATATCAAAGTTCGATAAAGCCCTTTTGGGTAGCTCGGTTATCAGTTTTTTTGACTGCGTTGTTTATTTTTTTTGATTATGTTTGCTCAATGATATTCCATATCCTTTTTTAATGGTTGTAAATACAATCCCGCCCCCAACGCAACTGTTTCCATTTTTTATTGTGTCTCTTGTTTTCTTCAAGATGTTGTTTTGCCATCTTTGCATTGTTAATAGATTTAACGATTGCAGCACTGCCTGACGCTAAACTACCCACAGCACTGAGGGCAGTTAAAATTGGTACAAGTGGTAAGAAACCACCCACTTTCGGTACATTTATAACACGCGGAATTACCACATTTTTCTTACATCCCATTGAACTTGATATTGCTTTGCGTGCAACTTTTATGGCATTCAATATGTCGAGGGGTTTTTTCTTTTTCAACTCCTTGGTAGCCTTTTTGATTATTGTAGCAAGAGTCGTTTTTGCTCCTTTCCTCCCCTCCTGTTTTACCCCCATTCCAAACTTTTTCTTCGCTTTAATCATATTCGTTACAAAATAAGCTGTTGCTCTCTCACCAAGACTACTATCACCGCGTGCTAAACGTTCTGCTAACTTTGTGCCAGGACCACAGAAATTGTAACCAGGTATATGAGCCTCAAAGGGTAGAGCGTTTATTATATTGTTTACAAGACCACTGCCCTCTTTGATATTCGATTTAGGATTAACCCGATTATAAAAATGTTTGCCCATTTTATAACGACCTCAATTATCAAACGTTTTTCATTGAATGAAGTACTTCATACATTAACATGCGATTATTAAGACAAAATAAAAGTATCATAGTTCGAAACATTGAGGGTGATGGATATGGTAAGGAAAATCAACATCCTCGTCATAGCGCTTTGCTACCCAACACAATTCGGACTTTGATTGTTGAGCCATCAAATTGTGGGAAAACCAATGTGATGCGCAGTCTTATAGAGAGTCCGAATGGTCTCAAATTTGAAAACATTTATGTATTTTCAAAGAGCTTATACTAACCGAAATACGAGTACTTGGAAAAACTTATCAAACCAATACGAGGAATGGGTTATTACACATACTCTGGAAATGACACAGGTTTACCACCGCAGGAAGCTAAAAATAATTCTATTATGATATTTGATGATGTAGCATGTGAAAAACAAGATAATATCCGAAGCTATTTTTGTATGGGTCGACATAAGAATATTGATCCATTTTATTTGTGTCAAACGTATACACATATACCTAAACATTTAATACTTGATAATGCCAATTTCATTATAATATTTAAACAAGATGATTTAAATATGCGATACATCTATCGAGATCATGTAAATAGTGACATGGATTATGGTACATTTATGGAAATCTCACGAAAATGTTGGGAGAAAAAATTTGGATTCCTATTAATCTCTAAGGATAATGATATGAAAACTGGACGATATAGAAAGGGATTTGATCAATTTATTATAGTTGAATAAATTATAATATAAGTATAATGAGACAAGGTAAAAAGGACAGTTCAGATCTATCCATCAAAATGTCGACATCATTAACAATTGCATTAAATGGAAACACGTCAGTTATAAGTGAAAATTTGTTCACTCAATTTGAATTGAAATATAATTATGAGTGTGCGCTTATAGACTTTTATGTATACAATTCTATACCAAACGTTGATGAAGGAAACAATCTATTCCATATTGGAGATAAGGTCATAGAAATTCCCGTAGGATCATATGAACTTGAAGACATTAAAAAATATATTATTAAACATCTTAAAGAATATAATCTTCATGATACTATAAAAATTCAAAGTAACAACGCACTTTAAGTTCAAGTTTCAACTAAATCTGAAACCATATTTTTTGATTTATTTTGATTTGGATTTAATAAACGTATATTATTACCGCATGATAAAGAAATTTACACCTCGGATAATCGAGTTAATATTTTTAAATATATGTGGGAAATAAACGAAATCACGTGCTTCACGAATTTGGAATAAATGTTCCTCCAGGATATAAAATGAATATAACACCAAGAAACCTAATTTATTTACCTGTCAAGACTAGAGAAATAAGCACACTTGAAGTGCGCATAACTGATCAGGACGGAAACCTAGTTAACTTCCACATTAGTGAATCTAAAGCTGAAGTGAAAGCATCGACATCGTCTCAACGGGACTTACATCAACGACCTGTTCTAACATTAAAAAATAAATTAATTTTAAAATCGCTAGGATTTAATATTCAATAAAGTTATTGACATTACTAAAATCCAAATGAATGAGATTTTTTTCGTGCAAGATACGCCTCTCAACGATGAGAGTACCGCGAAAAAGGAATATCACACTTATTACCCATATCAACAAAACTTCAAGACAAATGATGAAGTTCGCATCACGATACAGAACCAAGATTTGTATGTACTGCCGTGTGAGAGTTTTCTCCACTTTGAAGGTACACTTGGCAAAATTATTAACGCAACTACAGGAGCAAGCAGCACAGGTGATGTTGCAGGTCTGCTCAAAAATAATTGCATGGCCTATTTTCTGGATGAAATAAGATATGAGCTAAATGGATGTGAAGTGGATAGAATACGGTTTACTCGTATTACATCAACTCTCAAGAACTTTCTCTCAATCGGATAACAGGAATGTGCTATTGATCGTAATGCTGGGTGGAGCGGAGGAGAGAGTATACCCACTAGAGGTCATTTCAGCTTTTCTGTACCATTAAAAATGTTAATGGGATTCGCTGAGGACTATAAAAAAGTTATACTAAACATGAGCTCGTTCTCTTGCTATCCAAAAATGATATGTATTTAAAAACAGTTGGATATATTCCACATAAAATTGACATTCATAATGTTAGCTGGAAAGTCCCTCATATTGTTCCCAGTGATGGTACTAAAATTAAAATGTTTAATGTGGTTAAAAGTGGGTCTAAGCTACCACTAGCATTCCGCAGTTGGGATTGTTATATAAATCCTAGACTGGTACAGGGAACACATCATGTATGGAATGTTAAACTGGCTGCAAATAGAGAACGTCCGCGGTTGCAATCATTGCATTTACATTGAATGGAAATCTAATCACAAACAATTTGAGAAATGCAAAAGTATATCTAAATTCTGAAGTCTATCCCTATGAGGATTTAAATGTTAAATTCGATGATATGTATGTGAGATTTCAGGAGAGCAACTATAATAGGGAGGCTCGTGCACTTCTATCTCCATTGGAATTTAAGTCAAAGGCCCCTATGGTTGTTGTTGATCTGTCGTATCCGAATGAGACAATCAAGTCAGGACCGATTGATATTAAAATTTCCACCGAACTAACTGCAGCAAACGAGATGAATACAAAAGCTTATTTTCTTCTCATTCATGATCGTCTAGTTGAATACACTCCGTTTTTAAAAACTTTTGGTCATTCAATTTTGGTATGCAATAGAAGCAGACGTTCACGTATTTTGGAGGAAAAATAAATTTTCTAAGAAATGTTTTCATCCGACAAGAATAAGAACAAAAACAACAACATGAACAACAACAACAACAACAACAACAACAACAACATCAACAAAACTATCGCCCCTATCACAAGCAACATTACTATTAAAGAAATTGTAACCAGAATCAATAATTTCCTGAAAATGTTTAAAGAGAAAATTTTCCCCGAGCACAGGGAATACTTGACGGAATCATTAAACTATTTTCATGCCAGATTAGGTAATGGGGCGGTTGTCTCCAATGTTCATGGAGAGCATTTTACATCTTGTTGTTGGGCCAACAATAACGCAGAGCTTGGATTCGATACATGTGGCTGTTATTTATTTACGCTACGCTGTCAAAAATCTCTAAAAATTATAAAAATGTATTTAAATTTAGAACATCGTTTCTAAACAGAATTTGAAAATAATAATAAATAAAATCGTATTACAAAGAAAACAAACATACATGTATTTTTATTTATTTATTTATGTTGTTGGGAAATGGTGAAATTGGTACACTCCCCCGTCCCTTTTCGGTTCGTCAGCGCTTCGTCCCATATGCGTCGGCGGTTCGTCGGCGCACTTCGTCCCATGTGCGTCGGCGGTTCGTCGGCGATGCGTCCACGATGCGTCGATTATCACACCTCACACCACAAAAACTATTAGGTCATAATCCACTTATTATGACCCTGACGTTTTTGACATATTGACAGCCAACCCTAATTAATTGCAATGTTATAACCCTCTTGACATGTGACCGTAATTAAATTCATAATTTATGACACCCATTAACTGGCGGCCGAGTTAGATTTTCATAGTACTCACGCTGGAAGTGTCGCTCATAAATTTAAAGGGAAAAGAGTTAATAATGTTGTAAAACTCAATGCATAAGTAATGTTGGAATTTATAGCACTCAACAAGTTTTATTAAATATAAATATTGAACAATACTGCTTTGAGATTTTGTTACACGTAATTTTTGACAAGTATTTGAAATATGATGTGTTAGATGGACAAGAGATTCTTAGCCAAGGCTTTGGCGTTAACTGATTATGATGATATTATAAGTTCTGATATAGACTTAGTTGATTCCGATAAAATTGTCTTAACAAATATCCTAAAATGCTATTCGGATTGGTTTATTAGCAGAATACCAAAAACTAGAGTCTCGACAGGGCTGTTGGAAATTAAGTTAATAGATTCACAAAAGACAGTGCAACGACATTCCTTGACGAGGAAGAGAAAAACCTGGTGCGTTGTAAAATCGATGAGTTCTTAAAAGCAAATACAATCCGTCCAAGTTGCTCACCTTTCGCCAGCCCAATGATGTTAGTAAAAAAGAAAAATGGCACTGATCGTCTTTGTGTGGACTATAGAATATTAAATGATAATACTATTGCTGATAGGTATCCTTTGCCTCTAATCGCAGACCAGATTGCCCGGCTTGCCGGTGCAAAATATTTCTCGTGCTTATATATGGCTAGTAGTTTCTACCAAATTCCAGTACACGAAAACTCAATTGAACGAACCGCGTTTGTGACTCCAGAGGGTCAGTATGAGTTTTTGACCATGCCTTTGGGCTTCAAAAATGCACCTTCTCTTTTTCAGAGGGTCATAATAAGAGTATTGGGATCACTGGCACACTCATGCGCTTTCGTTTATATTGATGACGTGTTGGTTATAGCCGAAACAAAAGAAGAAGCTTTTGAACGGTTGCGTATCGTAATCGAAACATGGCGTAAGGCGGGACTTTCATTTAAAATAATTAAGTGCTTCTTTCTTAAAACTCGCATAGAGTACCTAGATTTTGAGATAAGTACCGGAGAAATTAAGCCAAACGCACGTAAATTAAAAGCATTGTTAGATTAACCGCCTCCACAATCTTTGTCGCAATTTCAACAATTCATAGTATTGGCTTCGTATTTTAGACAATTCGTTCCAAAATTCTCGGAAACGCTTAAGCCATTGTATCAACTCACGTCCAAGAAAAATTATGATTTTGTTTGGCAACAGCAACATGAGGAAATAAGGACTAAAATTATAACAGTATTGACACAGGCACCTGTGTTCACCTTATTTGACCCAAAAAATGCAATAGAATTGCACACCGATGCAAATTCGATTGGCTATGGTGCTATATTGTTGCATAAAATGAATAACAAACACCATGTGGTTGAATATTATAGTAAATACACATCCCTTTTAGAAACACTAGCAGTAGTCAATGGTATCAGACACTTTCGCCACTACTTTCAGGGACGTAAATTTGTAGTATATACTAACAGGTGGAATTGTTATGGCATTTACTTTGGAATCCCAAGAGAGGATATAGAGACCGCACCATAACAGATGGAATTGTTATGGCGGGGTGATTTGATAACCCATAGTAGAAGGACTTGCTATGTCGGGGGGACAGAAGGATTTGTTATGGCGGGGATGGGCAAAAATAACTACACATCATAATGGAATTACAGAAAAGAAGAATTGTTAAGTTTGATTTAAAAGAAAATGTTATGGAAAAGTTTACGGGATGGTATTGTAAAACAAATTTGATTGTTTTGTATAAAAGTTTAAACTTTATATAAATAAGAGTTAATGAAGTAAATGGTTTCTGAAATTTGAAAATAACTGGGAAAATCTTGTCCTAGATCTAACACACGAGGACGTGTGATTTGTCAGGAAGGCCGTGTCGTAGTATGGTAAATTAGGCTGTATATGTGTGGCATAGAATGGCAAGTTTGACCATTGTGTATGCATGTACATTTTTGAATGACGACACGATGTTGCTAACTGTTCTCAGAGCGCACAGAGGCAGAGAGAAAGAGACATACTCTGCTGCCGAGTAAGGTATGTTTGTAAGGGCATAGAAAAGAGATGGTAGTATAATTGCCAAAATTCTGAGATTAAAAGATTTGAAGTTTGGAAGAGTTGAAGTCAGTTAATGTTGCGCCAGAGAAACGAACAGAACTTGCTGCGAAATAAACATGGAAATAAACGAGCCTTCTCGGACATATATACTTTTTTTATTATTTAATTTTTATTACAATACTGAAATTATAAATGTATTTTTTAATTTACATCAATATTTTCGTCGTACGTTTTTGTTAAAAAATAGTATTTGAGGATATCGTCAAACCTTGATGGGAGGAAAACGTTAAAGTTCTCCAACTCAACCATTGTGTTTGCGCCAAATTTGCTCATCGCTCGTTTCGCTGACTGCACTTTGAATGGTTGGTTATTGGGTAGCTCCTTTAATGGCATTTTCCTCTTTAAGCGCCTTGACATAAAGGCTCTCATCAAGGTATCCTCCTCAATGTCCTTCAGGAGGGCATCGAAATCCTCCTGAGTGATTTCGAAAATGGGCATGTCCACCTGCCCGAAATCGATTTGAGCATCGATTTTGGGGGTGGTGTTGGTTATCATAGTGCTGCTGCTGCTAAAGGTAATTTTGGTGTTGGTGCTGGTGCTGACGTTGAATTTTACGTTCATGCTGATGCTGCTGTTGATGATGCTGGTGATGATGCTAGTGCTGCTTCTGCTAGTGTTGTTCACTGACTGATATTTTTTTTCAAGGAGCTCCCGGATTTTATACCCAACAAGGACAAAGAATTTCCTCTTCCATCTCTATTTAGTTTGACGAAAATGTTCTTCAAGTGACGACATATAAAGGTTCAGTTAATTTAAAAAATTTCAAGTATGTTTGTAAATAATAGGTACAGTGTTTACGAATCCAACACCGGCTTTAGATGCATCAAAAATTGAAGACACAAGTGTCCACAGTTAACAGTCCCAAATTTTGGAAACGTTGATAATTATACTTGATCTTTTTTCCTAAATATCTGACTACTTATAGGGGGGGGGTTGTAAATTTCCAAAACTATCGAAATAATATGCTTCCAATCCTTCTTTGTAATAAGCCACCCTGTGTTCTTTTTGATGATGAGTCTGCTAAATTTATTATTCCACACTTTTGGGGAATTAGAATTAGTATTTTGGAGTTAAAGAAATGTTGCAGTCTTTTATCACCTGAATAATGATGTTTTTCATGCGTGGGAAGTACATATCCCGCCTCAGAATTTGATTAATACAGGGTTTGCTTGTGTTAGCATTGAAATGGCAGTTTCAGGGTTTTCTAAAATAGAGTCTGAAATGTTTATTTTTTCGTTCAGAGCAGATAGGAAGTCCATGCCTAAAAGATAATTGAAATGTGGGGAAAATCGAACAAGAGAAATTTGAAGTTAATTGTTTGTTTAAATTGCTGAAACGTAATACTATCTGTATATTCCTCGATTTGGAACGTATTCAATACAGTGTGGATATTGACATTTGGCTTTAGTTTCTTTTCATAATTTTCTGTAATTAGTGATGGGTTTATAAATGAATAGGTGGACCCGATGTCTATTAAGAACTTTAAGGGGTTTGTAACAATAAGTTTTGGAGATAACAGAATATACAGTAAGGATGATCCGTGGGTCTCTTTGTTTAGGTACGCGACTGGTCTACAAAGCATCCTACCGGAAAAAATCATCATTGATGTTTTTGTTCTTGTTGATTTTTTTTTTAAATTTGGATGGTTTCGGTTTTGGATCCGTGGTGGTTACGATCTCCCTGTTGTCGTTAATTGACTTTTCAATTTGATAAATGTAAAGAACAAATTTCCCATCGTTAGCCCGTCTGGGAGGGTTTGGATATCCCTAAGTAAAATGGCTTCAGTCTTCTTACTGGTGTAAAGGCGTTTAAGGTTTGTTTTAATGTCGTCCCAATTCAGCCGTGTGTCATAAAGAATTAAAGCCTCGTCCGCTTTGCCTATAATTTTGTTTCGGACGGCCCCAAGAGAAGTTGTCCATACGGTGTCTGATCCACTGATTTAATCAATAAGAGTAGTTCTTCTATGCTAGTTATAAATTTTTCGAGGTTATCAGAGGAGCCTTCGAATTTAGGGAGCTGTCCGACAAGGGCCAATATGTCAGTTGGGTTAAGGTTAGTGTTAATGAAGATAGACGAGTTACTGGATGCGTGACTTAGAGGACCCGATGAGTTGCCTGAGTCCATATTGTTGTTATTGATTGGTTGTTCTAACTAACGCACTTGCGCTAATTATTCGTCTTCTTCTAAGGCCCCTATCTCAGGAAGATTTTCACTTCTTCTTAAACCTAGTCTGCTCCTCATATTGTTACCAATAGGGCCTGTTTTTTGACATTAGTGATGATATTATTATGTTGTGGTGTGGTTGTATTGGCTTAAAATTATGTTGATATAAATGTGTATTCTCCTTTCCATCAGGTGAGTATAGTATTGATGTAAACTCCCAATTTAACTGTAATATACATGTTTTAACAATAATTTAAAAAATTATTTTTTATAACTGAAGGTTAGCGAACACTCGGCAATATTGTAATATTTTATTTTGCATATTTAATATTTTATATGTAAGAACATGCATACATGTACATGGTTAAATACGCAGCAAACTTGCGGTGGTTGGTGTGCAATTCAAATTCCCGTGTTCAACAGCTTAACCCAGCACGGTTTCAAGCATCAGCTACGCCCCTCCCCCCTCGCGTCAGTAATTTTCGACAAATAAAGACGTTCGTGAATTCCACATAGACGAGAACAGAGGAGAGTGGGGATTTACTCGATTTTTCACTTGACTGAGCAGTTTCACAATGCATGGATTCAGTGTTTAAATATATTGAGATTTAATTGAGATTTATATTGAGATTTTAGTTGTTTGATGTGCACATATTCGGTCACTGCAAATTGGTTGCTTGAGGACAAATAGAAATTAAACTGTGAACTATCCCGCACACACGAATTGTCGCCTGGGTCAAAGCCGCCAATCATTAATCAATTGTTTGTTTATTTCTAATACATATATTGGTGACAATTAATTTTTTCTTTATACACTTAAATTGCGTCATGTGTTCGCTTATCTGGTTTACTATTAGAAAAATATAGGCTGCGTCAAGGGCGTTATAATTCCTAGTTCGTGTCCGGCTGCGCCAGTTATGTTTGAAGGAAACGCTTTTTTCGTACTATTTGACTTACTGAAATGGTTTAAATTTGTTTTTTGTGTTTCTGAAAGGTGGGTCGTTCTTCTGACTATTGTATTTTTCGGAGATTTGTTCTTTTAAAGGGATTCTTATATTGTTCCTGGATTTATTTCTGCTCATAATTCTTTTAATTTGTCGTTACCTAAAATAGCGTCAAAGGATTCTTAATCTTTTAATAAGAAGAATTTTACCTCAACATCTGTGACGTTGAACAAAATGGCAATTTTGTGGTTACAAGTGTATTGCCTCTTATGGAGACGGCATAAAAAGTTTTTTTTATTTTGAAATGGGTTTTCTAAGAATTTTGGTTTTATGTAATTTCAATTGGATCCGGTGTCAATGAGAATTTTAATTATTCGGCCGTTCCTCAATATAAACGTAATGTATGAGAGAGAGGTTCTCTTTATTCTAAAAAAGTGCAGAATAGTCATAAAATTCGCAAGTGTCATCATAGTTGTGGTCGTAGTGTTCCATGTATTCGTTCATTCTTTGTTCATTGTCATTGTGAGTCTTGTGTTCAAATTTCTTTGTGGTTTCTGTGCGTCTGGTATAGGACATGAGGACTTTTCCAGTTGCGAATCTTGGTTTGTTCATGTAATTGACAAATCTCGGTTGGATGCTGGAATCCACACCCATAGGCTTTGGACGCGGGAGCGGTTTTGGGGCCATTGGCGTAGGTGGTGCAACTTGTTGAGAGGTTGTGGCAACGGTGTATTGCCGTGGGTTAGCTATTGGCTGGTACCCGAATTCGAAAAATATTGTCTTGGTAGTGGAGTCGGTGGTTGTTGTCCGTAGTGTATGTATTGTCGTGGCTGTTGTTGTCTGAAAGGGATTGCCGGCGGTTGACTACTTGAGGAGTTGACATTGCGTGGGGCTGGTATGGGTCTACCACTAGAGTTTCTGAAATGTTTCGTTAATACTTTAAAAGCTGAATGTTTTGACCTAAAGGCTTGGTTTTCCATTTCAAGGCAAAAGTGGAGTGCAGTCGGTAAGTCTGCTGGCTCTTTCATACCAAATAACCGAGGCAAGTCACCTTGTAGACCTCGAATGAATGTGTCGAGTGCTTTGTCTCTGTATAATTTTGTCAACATTGATGCTCCGTTTCTATTAATGCCCATGCTACTGGTTTATTCAATATTAAGGGCAGATATCTGTAGACATCTTTATGGAAATCTTCCACTGACTGATTCGGACCTTGTACTAGTGTAGTCATTTCGTATTCTACGGTGGCTATGTCTCGGTTTATCTGCATAATGCAGCGAAAAACATTTGCACACGGCATCCCAGTTAAGTGGCACCTTATATGCTTTAATGCCTGGTCTTATCTTTCGTTATTTTATCTCGTATCGTATGTAGAATGTTGTGGTAGTTGGGAGTACCCTGATACGAATTATATACCTGCAAGACACGCACTACGGTTTTCTTCCAGGAAATAAATTCTTCTATGGACCGCCCTCCCTTCATTGAGGACCGCTGTCCCCAGGTCCGATTCTACTCATTTTTCCGTGTATAACGGAGTTAGCTTATTGCCTACTCTTTTATTGTTCTTTAAGTAGACTTTTTCTCCTACCTCAAATATTCTATTTTGTCTTGATGGGTTACACCGTCAAGATTATCTTTTGTGCTTATTCAATATTCATTTTTATTGCTTGCTTAACTTCGTCAGAAGCAGAATGAATTACATCAATGGCCCGCATAACTAGCTCCACTGTATCATTAATTTGCTTATCAATTTTGATGCACCTCGCTATTTCTGTTAGTGTGCTGTTCGATTTGTCCGTTTGAACTACTGTGCAGCGGGGGTGCATTTACAAGATCTATGCCATGCTGATTTTTGAGTAACGATGTGATAGTTTCAAAGCTGAAAGACGCTTCGTTATCACAGTATATTGTCTTTGTATTCGGGAATGAGTTTATTAGTTGGATGCTAGCGATTTTCACATCTACTATTGCCCTAAACACTATTGGTTGTACTATCGCAAATTTGGAGAACTTGTCGATGCCAGTTAAAAATAGTTCTTTATCGGTGGAAAAAATGTAAATATGCAGCATTACGCCGTATTTACGGAATTGGAGTTACTCCAAGTTCTTGTTTCTTGGGGTGTCTATCATACTTTGCTGTAGTGCATATTTTGCAATTTGTCCATATCTCGGCATTTTTGGAAAATAATAGTCGCGAAGGACTTGCTTGCTGTTTTCCTGAGCAGCTCGGTGTGCACGATTGTGCTCTGCAGTAATAATTTTGATTCGAACACTAATGCATGCTGAATGCTGGCCAATGTTGGAAAGTTAGAATGAATAGCGTTGACAACTTTAGGGTTGATGATTAGATTTAATGTTTCTAAAACGGTAGATTTTTCCGTGAAACGTATAATATGGCGGGATCTATTTCCGGAAAATATAAAGTATCTCTTCAGGAAATAATTTGCCTCTTCTCGGATTATCTGGTTTCTGAATCAATTTAAAGTTTTCTCGTTGTTTCTATCGTATAAGTGCTAGATTCTTTACTGTGAACTGTTGCACGATCAGATTCGGGTTCATTTTAGAGGGCATTTATGTTATGTCGCGAAAGGGCGTCGACGACGGAGAAAAACTTCATGTACACTCCGGGCAAAGAGAGCGTATCCGCAATGTGCGCTGCATCAGCAGAATATGGATCGGGGGACACTTACGCAACCGTCACCAACCTGGGACCGCCAGCAGCGACGGCAGCAGAAGCAGCGGCAGCAAGTCTTCATTTTTAAGTTGTAGCATTGTCTTAAGTAAGTTCTAATTGGAAATTCAATAAAGAAGCAACTTGCTTTTTTTTATAAATCGAGCAAAACGATTTATTAATTTATATGTCGTAGAATGGTAAATTGGCCCACTGTATATGTGTGGCATAGAATAAATTAATGCAAAATATGTAACGTAGCGAAAACAGACATAAAACCTTTAAGATTACACCAGAAACATTCAACGTAAGAGATAAATACGTAATAGATTTTTATATGATAGATAAAAAACAATTCCTTTCATGCAAAGATGTCTATCCCAGAGCAATTCTTAAAATAATAATATTGAATGGGAAAACCAACAGAAATAAGAGCAGGCAAAGATTCAGCGTTTATAAGTTTCACTCTACAAGTATGGTTACAAGAAGAAAAGGTTCAAATAAATATTTCAACAAGCAAACGGGAATAGCAGATATAGAAAGATTCGTTCGAAACCATTCTAAATACGTATAATCACAAAACTAAACATAAATCAACTAATTGAACACCAGAAGACATATTCATTTATGCCGGAACATCCGAATATAACACTCAAGAAATTAGGAAGAATAAAATAGACAACCTGAATAGAACACAAAACGAATACGAAATAGATTCCAGATTCAGTCAATCAGCCTTAGTAAAGTCAAAAAGTCAAATTCAAGTTTAAAAAGAGAAAGAAAATGAATGACAGCAAATACAATATTTCCAGGCCAATCGACGAATCGACCTAATGTACTAATATATCTATTACTATTGAGTCTATTAACTACAACCATATCGCAAAGAATCGAAGTGAATCCCATATAAAACATTCAAATATTCTTGCTATTTGAATCAGGACTGATCATCTTACCAACATCCTACCATTGTATAACAATTAACATGATACAAATAGAACAAGTCAGAAAGTTACAGTGTCGAGTGTGCTCCACTGTTATATAGCTCAGACACGAGCAGCTAGAAAATATAAATTACCAAAAACTTTCAAGCATAAGAACTACAGCTTGACATGATCCATCGTCTAATCAAATATTTCTTATGACCCACATACCAACTTCTAGTTTGGAAGTAAAAAACCTTCTAAATAATTCCCTATCCAGACGAAAACGGCCAAGTAATAAATGAACACATAAATGGCAAATTTTATATTCATAATGATGAAGATAAAAACAACCAAAATCGAAAACAACAAAATACTTAAAATATTTCATTGTACTATAGAATTAAGAAATAACAAGCTCTTAAATAAAGCGGAAGAATTTGTAAACCCTATTTATTTAGAATATAAAGTAAACTAGAACCAACTTCCCATATAGAAATTAAAGAAATTATATCATACAACAACAAAGAGGGCACAGTTTATAAAATAATATTAATTTTAATACTTTCAATATTAGCTACACTAATACTTTATGCTCAAATACGAAAATGCTCAAGGACTATCTAAGATCAATTTATAACAAATATTAAAAGAAAACACAACATACTGTAACTGTCGAAAGGGTAGATAACTCAAATCCGCTTATGTACCCCGAATTAAACGCTTGAGGATAAGCTAAATTTTACGAATGTGGAAGTGAGATATCTAGATAGCCACCACACCAGCTCTCTCCCATTAGACGAATCACAATGTGAGATATGCAATATTATATTGTAAACATTCCCAGCTCCCCATAAGACCAACTATAAACATTCCCAGCTGACCAACTATTTCACAGTCACAATCACGCCACCAAAGTCCAAAGATCATAAGAGCATATATGATGACTCACCATATTTTACACATTAGACTAAAGTTGCACTAAGAAGTTTCATGTAAGATCAAGTTACTTTCCTCAAACCGGACGTTCAGTTCGCGCATACATTAAAGTTTAACTATCGCATTAAAAATAAATAAAGCGTGTGTTTTATTATTTTTTCTCTTCGCTCCCAACGAAAATCTAATTATATATATAAAGAGATAATGTAATAATCTATTTAGTTCTTTCAAGTTCCATAATTTCAAATTTGAGTGCAATAAATAACAATATTTTATCCAATATTCAATTGTAAACATTCTCAGCTCCCCCATTAGAGTTCTTTAACACTCAATTTAAGGTATTGAGTAATTACTATGGAATCAACCAATACTCAACATTTAGTACTCTAAAAGCCTCTATTGTTAATCGGTTCAACAGATCATTAAAAGAGCTCATGTTGTAGGAATTTAGCTTCAATGGAACATATAAATGGATTGATATGTGCAGAGAACTAATTAATGTTTACAAAAACAAAGCACATAGAACAATAAAAATTATACCCATCAATGTATGCAGTGAGAATGAGACATATATTAATAACTGTCTATAATATTACAAGTTTAACGGGTAGCAAACTAAAAATGGGTGATAATGTGCGTATTAGTAAATATAAACATGTATTTGAAAAGGGATATACACCCAATTGGACAACTGAAATTTTATGAATAGTAATTTTGAACATACTTACTAGCAGACTTGAATGGGATTCCAATTAAAGAAGGTTTCTACATAGAAGGAGTATGTTGACTTTCCTTCCCATGTCCACCACTGTCAATGTTTCGAACTATGATACTTTTATTTTGCCTTACTACTCGCATGTTAATGGATGGAGTACTTCATTCAATGGAAAACGTTTGATGATTGAGGTTCTTAAAAAATGGGTAAACATTTTTATAATCAGTTCAATCATAAATCGAATATCAAAGAGGGTTGTTGTCTTGTGAACAAAATAAAGCCGTTTTACTAAAGACGGTGTTTGATTCGTACACACTTAACTTACTTTTTACAAACAACTTGAGATTTTTGAAATGAGCTGAGCCTTTGGATGTCATCACTTCAAGAACATTTTCGATAAAAAAAATAGAGATGGAAAGGGAAATTCTTTCTCCTTGTTGGAGCTATGTTGACAATATTATGTATCTGCCTCGCACAAAAGAATGGAGAAACAGTAAGAAATAAAACAAACGTGTACCAACAATAATCGTTATAATTTGAATATTTAAAATAATCTGCGACACGGCCTGTCTGGCCTATCTTACGTCCTCGTGAGTTTACAATATAAAAGTTTTACAAAATCTATTCTCGTATTTTTCTGAACAAGTTGAAGTTTAAATTCAAGTTCGCAATAATACTTCTTTTTTTCTTAATCAAAATCGAACAAAATTATTTAAACTTTTTCTCTTATTCTTCTTATTTCTTACTCTTATACAACGTTTGCCATGAGATCCAGATTACCACCACCTTAAATGCAAACAATTAAAATTATTTAGCCTTTTCTTTCATAAGGCGACCATATTCTTCATTTCGTTTACAAAAATCAACAACTAGCACACAATCATTCACAAAATAAACTGGCCAGTTAATAAACAATTTAATTTAGCCCACAGCTTATATCCAGACAAACCGTCTGTCACAAATAGTTCACAGTTTAGTTTATAAACCGGCCAAATAACAGATGTCCGATCATTACCAAAAATTTCAGCCTTACTGCAGCAAATAAACATAAATCGGGCACCCACCTCTACAGAAAGTCATGGAACTTGGAAAATATCCGGGCGTTTACCCGTCTTTATTCTATTTCAAGATCACAGCCCTCACCGGCTTGATCTGTGACATCTTCATCACTGCCTTCATCATTCAGTTCTGTGATTTCTTCATCATCAAACTCATCATCCAACTCTGTGGTAATATCCTTCTCAGTCATTAGTCTCAAAAATTCGTGAGAATATTTATATGTTCTAATATTAGTTAATACCTGGAGTTTTTACGGATCTCCTTTCAATACTTCCGCTACTAAAAACGGTCCTCTAAACTTAGGGTCTAGTTTTATCTGATGACGCTCTTCGTTCTTAAGCAAAACGTGCTCACCAACTTTGTCATAATTGTGAAGGCGTCTATTGACACGATTATGTATTTCTTCTGATCATTTTTACCATTGAGCTTCCCTGGGATATCGATGTGGACTGTATGCCACGGGATGGCAACCTTCAGTATGGGATGCAATTCGGCTTGTACCCTACCAGATAGGGGCTTTGACAATCTGCATGTAATACAGTTGTCGACAAGTTTGCGAACATACTTGGACATCTTGTCAAACCAATAGACTCGTGCACATTATTTACGGTTGACCACCTAAATGGCTTTGGGATGTTAGGGAGACAACAAGTTTTCCCATTTCGTTGAATTTTCCTATACAGTGTTCCTGTTCTTAATTCGTACGTTTTCGCCAAATCTTCAGAAAGATCATCGTTATGCAATTTATAAAGAATAGTCGACGATTCTTGAGCCTTGAGCGAATTATAATCGGTAAGAACGACAAAATGTCGACCATGCAAGTTAGTGCGAAAATGCTTAATAGAATTAAAAACTGCAAGTTTCAGGTCATACGAATGGTAACGCGATTTCGCTGACGAAGTCCGTTTACTAAAGTATTCGATAAATCGTGGCTTGTGTTCGATTTTGTGCAACAAAATTGCGCCATAGCCATCAGCACTCGCATCTGTATGAAGCTCAATAGTAAATTGTGGATCGAACATAATAAGAACAGGTTCACTAGTCAGAATAGAGATTACTATCTGTCGTATTTGCTCGTGCTACAATTCCCATAAAAACGACGTACTTTTTGAAGTTAGGGCATAGAGGGGTTTTAGTGACTGTGAGGCCCGTCCAATAAATTGTCTCAGTTGAGTCACAGATTGCGGAGGCACTAAAAGAGATTGTATTTTCCTAGGATTTGGTCGAATTTAACATGCTCTAACTTCGAAGACCAAATATTCGATACAAGATTTAAGAAGAGAACATTTTTTATTATGTTGAATGAAAATCCTGCTTCGGGAAGTGTTTGTAAAGTAATTTGTAGTCTGTCGAAATCTTCTTCCTTTGTACGTGCAGCGGTCATTACATCGTCCATGTAAACAATGGCATGTGTATAAGTCAGACCACCTAGGGCACGATTAATAGCCCTTCGGAATACAGTAGGCGCATTATTTGTATCCAACAGGTCTTGAATGGAACGTCTAACCCTTTCTTTTTCTCCCACAGTCAATCGGTAAGGGCTCCTCTGAACCGTCTTATTTTGATCTACCAAGCAAATCTCTAACTGGCCCGTAGTCACGCGGCTCTTTGGGATACCGTTTATGAACGAATTTCAATACCCCTGTAATATCGATAGCAGTTTATCTTTATCGTTTCCATGCAAATCGGTGTCAACACCAGCCAGGTCAGGAGTGTATGCGGAGACAGGTAATACAGACTTTTCGTTAAAAATAGTAAGCGCTCGTGATGTAATTGTCACGCCGATGCTCTGGCTCAAAATTTCCCGACAAATCAGAGCGTCGTATTTAATTGTCAAAAACGTTGTCATAAAAAGTGCATTTTGATCTAATAGTTTGTGGTGTGAGGTGTGATAATCGATTGTTTAGATAACGATACTTCAACGGAGGTGGGGGACGATAGGGATACGAGTGTGAGGGGTGAAAAGAAAAGGGACGGGGTGCAAGAGATCATATACTGCCGACGCATCGCCGAGGAACATGGGACGAAGCTCTGACGAACCGAAAAGGACGGAGCACAAAGATGTATAACAAATTTGCAAACAAATCGAAAAGGGACGAGGCGCAAGCGATCATATACCGCCGGATTGAGTCTCCTGCTACACATCCGACAACTAAAGGATTTCGAGAAGCATAACCCTCACATAAGGTTAAATCTGTTCACATACACTATGTGTGGATAAAAAATATGTCAGCATAAGTTCAAACATTGAAAAATCAATAATCCCCAAATATCTAGTCACAAATTTCTTTAATTAAAGTGTATGGTTGGTTTTGCAACCAATGTTTGCGATATTCTACGAGACAGTCATGCCTCCAAAGACGGAAGCGGCGGAACTATTTTTCGAGAATCATCATCGACAACTTCAAGTACCATTCACGGTATATGCAGATTTGGAAAGCATTCTACAACATACCGGTAATAATGTAAGTTCATCTGCACAAATTATTAATAATTTGCATTTGACTCAGGTTTAGATAAGTTTGTCTTAAGAACAGGAAAAAATGTTTCTAGCCTTACGTCCGATTTGTCTGAATTATATAAAAACAACATGAAGAGTGTGGTACCTTTTCATTTCAATGATGCAGTCACATTTGTAAAGGCGTTCTATGAAACGACAGAGTGAAAGATCAGTGTCATTTCATGTCATAAAGAGGCTCTGCACATAATTCGTGGAACTTAAAATTAAAGAGCCAATTTTATTCCAGTATTTTTCCATAATTTTTCATAATACGACTTCCATCTCTTTGTCAAAGAGCTCGGAGAAATCGAAGCGGAAATAAAAGTCATCCCACTGAATAAGGAATTATACATTTCAATTGCAAAGTATGTTCCAGTAGACAATTTTTAGATACGATTCGTTTCATGCCCCGAGGATAACTTGAGTCTACTACGATCTCAATATGCCAATAAGCTAGATTTCGCCCTTCTTCGTAGGAAAGCTGTATTCCCTTACGAATATTTAGATTCGATGGAAAAGCTAAAGGAAACATCTTTTCCACCAAGTGAAATGTTCTATAGCTCTTTATCGGAATCAGAATGTTCTGAGGCTGATTATGCCCATGCCTGTAATGTATGGAATAATTTTAAGTGTCAAACACTTAAAGAGTATCTGAAGATGTATTTGAAAATGGATGTTTTATTGTTAACAGACGTTTGCGAAAACTAAAGAGTAATCTACTCGAGTATCTATCAACTAGATCCAGCTCATTACTTTACAACTCCCGGCTTGTCGACTTATCACTAATATTGATATGATTAGATATATTCAGAGTAGAATTCGAGGCGGATTGGTACAATGTAGTCAAAGATATACAAAAGCTACCACAATTACCTTAAGAATTATGATTCTACTAGAGAATCCTTATGGTGCTACTGCCTTATGGTGAGTTCAAATGGTTAGAGCTGGAGGAAATAAGAACAATTGATTTCAATAAAATTTGTGAGAATACCGAGTATGGATATATTCTTAAGGCTTAGTTGGAGTATCCATACTCGCTTCACGATATCCATAATAACCTCCCATTCTGTCCAGCCAATAAGCTCTCATCGACAAAATCCAAGACTCAAGACTCTCCGTGATAAGGAGAAATATATAATTCATTATAAAACGCTTCAACATTCTAGAATTTAAGCAGAAAGCCTGATTAAAAAAAATATATAGACATCAATACAGAGCATAGGACTAGGGCGAAAAATACATTTGAAAAATTTCTATGGGAAAACCATGGAAAATAGCGGAAATAGGGTAGATGTCCGTAATGTGACAGAGCGGGTAACCTATATTTTGCGCCCAAATTTAACAAAAACATGTATGCAATTCAAATGAAAAGATTACACATTTGTGATAAGCCAATTTGTTTTGGTTTTGTCGTTATGGAATTATCAAAATTCAAAATGTATGACTTCCATTATGATTTCATGAAGCCGAAATTTAAGGAAGCTCTAAATTAAATTATATGGATACCGATTAATTTATTTATTCTATTAAATCCAATAATTTCTACGAAGAAATCCGGAATGCTTTTGAATTCAAATTCGACACATCTGAATATCCGAATGAGTTGTCGTCCCTCTACAATTTCAAACAATGTAATAAGAAACGTTTGGGCTTTATTAAAGATGAGCTACATGGTAGACCAATGACCGAGTTTGTTTGTCTACAATCAAAAATGTATGCCTGTAAGAGTGAAAATTGTGATAGAAATAAAATATATGCATCAATAAAATAAAGGGGTCAAAAGGAGTTGTCTCCAAAAAATAACCTTTGATGGTTATGAAATTAATACAGTGAAAATAACAAAAACTACACTAAACAACAAGGATGATTAAGGAATTATTTGTGAAGATGGGGTTTCAACTCGAGATATTGGTCATTGTAGTACCATACACAAAGAAATAGAAGAACCAAACGCAACTCTAAAAACACAAGCAAATATTTGGCACTGCCAAATTAGTGTGCTAGAGAATACTCAAAGTAATGAGAGTAGGCTAAAAAGAAAGTTGCCAAGTTGAGTGTATTCAACTAGACAATCTCGTACCCTATTGTACCCCGATTTTCGTCGCCGTCACCCATAACCCTTTTCGTAATGTTGGTGGGCCAATGCAATACGATCGCTCCCACACACGATCCCTATCGTCCCCCGCCTCTGTGGACGTACTCTTATCTAAACAATCGATTATCACACCTCAACCCACAAACTATAGGTCATATGACTTTTTATGACCCTGGCGTTTATGACAGATTGACAGCTAACCCTAAATAATTGCATTTTTATTACCCTCTTGACATTGACCGTTATTAAATTCGTCATTTATATTTTTTCATTTACGAGCAGTTGATAGCTCGTCTTTGGAAAAACCAACCACCATAGAATATTCTTACCATCGTTTGTTTGTAGATTCTTAGGTACTCCACATCCTGACTTAAATATATTCTACATTGTCTGAACAACTTCTTTTGCATGCCTAGATTTTATAGCTTCACCCCAAAATAAAATTTCGAAAATGAGTCTATTACTGTTAGCAGGTAACAATATCCATTATTCGAGTGTGCGTGCTTGCCCATTTCAACCAAATAAGCTTGCCACAACTTGTTTATTTCCTTTGTAATAACTCTACGTCGTATAAAATGCTTTTGGTTGATTGTGGTTAACGAACGAACGAACCACTTGCATAAATCAAATCCAATTTTCATAATGTTGACAAATTTATTTGGGTTTCATATCATATATAATTTTTTCGCAACAGTGATCTCAAGACTATCCATTCTCTCAAGGGCTGTTATTCATTCATGTATAATCTTCATCATTATGATGTTGTAGAATCATTGTTGTTAGCGATACTCGTAGCTCGTTGATAACAATATCAGAGTTTTTTTTTTGGTACGCATCCATTTTTGTATTTGTTATCATATCATCTGTATCAATATAGAGTCCAGATAAAGTTTTCACATATCGTTTCAAATATGTAGACTACCTTAGTGTATAATTTGAGCCTCCTTCAATTCTTCAATTATTGATGTAATTTCGTTAGTGTGATTACTATTTCCTGCTGATTGATAGGCCATTAAGAGTTGTAGACGTTCAAACAACTCAAATTTATCATCCCAGTGTCATGAACCCAGATCATGGAGCGTTTGGGTGTAGACTCAGCTGCGGGTGATTTAGCTAAAAGCGGTTTTATGATTTTTGTATATTTGAGAGCCCTTGTGCCTTTCACCTGACCTTCACCTGACCATTTGGTTGAATTCTTCGAATACACTAGTTTTTAATTTCTAAAAAAAATCTGATAAAGCTGATATTGAAGCTGGTGTATGAGATGGTCCATATGTTGTGCCCTCTAAAGTAAATTCTCTTGATGGAATAGTTTTTTTTCGAGCTCTTTTCATGGTGCGCTACTCGACGTGTGTTTAAAGGTGAAGATACATGTGTTTATCCAGGACTCGGAAGGTTGCGTGAATTGCTAGATATGGGTTCATCTTGTAACACAAATGTCCTCTGTGTCCTCTATAGCTGGTTGAGAATAGAACTGTTCATCATCATCGTCATCGTCATCGTTGTATGCTAAAAGTTTCTTCTTTCTCATATGTGGTGTACTAGCAGTACTGTTTATTGAAGTGTAGGTTTGTTTAGTTTGTATTTCAGCTTTATCATTTTTAGTTATCATGTTTTATAATTTTTTATTATCATTAACAAGTTTATGTAAGGGTTTAGTCATAGGCTTGAATTTTTTAAAGCCTTTTGACTCATATTCAATTGGGTTACAATATTTTTATTTATTGCACTCAAATTTTAAATTACAAAACTTGATAGAACTAAATCAGTTATTACAGTTCTGTAGTTGCTTAAATAGTGATAATATATATATATATGGTAAACGAACCTGGTTTTATAGATCAGGTCTGTTAAACGGACCTAGTTTTATAGACCAGGTCTGGTAAACGGACCTGGTTTTATAGACCAGGTCTGGGAAATGGACCTGGTTGGTTTTATAGACCATTTCTACCGAACTATGTTACCAAATTGCCTTCTCATTCATAATCGTCTAGTTGAATACACTCCTTTGACTGGGTTAGTTCAGCGGACTTGAAAAACTTTTCGTCATTCAATTTTGATATTCAATAGAAGCAGACAATAGCATTTTTATTACCCTCTTGATATTGACCGTAAATAAATTCGTCATTTATGACACCCATTAACTAGCGGATGAGTTAGGTTTTCATACTACTAACTGTCATCGATCTTTGAAAAAACGAACCACCGAACAATAGCTCAATTTCCTTTATTTTAAGCTTTTTTGTACCCTTGTATAAACCTAATTTAATTGGAATCCCATTCAAGTCTTCCAGTAAATATTTTGTTGGATAAGTATTTTGTACTTTGCTTATTCGAAATATTTTAGTTATCCAATTGGGTGCATATACCTTTTCAAATACATGTTTGTATTTAATAATACGCAACCATTAAAATGGGTTGCGAACCATTTTAATTTGCTACCTATAAAAATTTTAATATTATTATAGGCAGTTTTCCGTATATGTTTCTCATTCTGCCTGCATACATTGATGGGTGTAATTTTTATTGTTTTATGTGCTCTGTTATTGTAAACATTAATTAGTTCTTTTTACATATTAATCCATTTATATGTTCCATTGAAACTAAATTCCCGTCACATGAGCTCTTTTAATGATATGTTGAACCGCTCAACAATAGAGACTTTTAGAGTATTAAGTGTTAAGTTTATTCGACATCATGAAACATTGAAAAGCTATCACATTAGAATCATCTTGATAGACATATACGCTATTGGATTCTCCGTGCCATATTCACTTTTTTGCATTAGCACGCAGCCGAGCACAATAAAAAAATAACTTTCAGAAGATCCGTGAACTTAAAACAGGAGCCATAGTTAATTTCACCAAATGAGTGACTCACTGTTATTTAACAAATCAGTTAAAGGCCCACTCACGCTGGCATAGTATTCTACTAAACGGCGATACTACCTTAAAAGACCTAAAGATCTTTGTAGCTATTGTACGGTTGATGGTGTTGGGAAAGCACTGACCTTATCAGAATCTGTACGTATGTTTCGATCGCCTATATTGAAACCTAAGAACGTAATCTTTCTCATGCAGAACAGACATGCAGACTTGGCAATATTAATAGCCAAGTTAGCTTGCCTATAGCATGGACTACCTTGGTCAAGAAGCTAATATGTGATTCAAAATTGTCGGAGAAAAGAAGCAAATCGTCAAGGTACAATTCAAGTAAGGTGATGCAGTAGAATTACATTAAACTACAAAGCAACTTTGTATAAAACCTATATACTCGCGAGAATTTGCCAAAAAGCGTATTTCATATCAAAGCATGTATTCAGCGTCATATCTTTCTCTTTAGTAAAAGAGACTGCCCAAAGTCGCTGTTTAATATAGAAACAATTCAGAAAGCTACAGACGAGTGTGATTTAGCCGCTTCCTAGCTCAAATATAATAAAATATACCATAAAGTATTTTTGGTGTTTTTGGTATATTTGGTATATTTGTATATTCATATCCATCACATCCTAAATGTCGCATAAAGTATAAAATATACTATGCACGGTCACATTGTTCACCAGAAATAACCCACGTGCTACTGGCTTTAGATTTTCCCATACAAAACTGTTTCTTGAATTACAATAATAAAAAAAAAAAAAAGGCAAAGAAAAATATTCTAAAATATTACTCACTCTGCGATTCAATAGTAGGAGGGAAGCTGTAGTGAATCTTTTTTTTTTTTGCTGGTTTGTAATATTAATAGAAGAGGCACACAATAAATGATGCTTAGAAATTTTACTTAAATATTTTTTTTCTTTTCTTTTTATGTATATCGTGGTCATTCCCATTGGACATTTATTATATTTTTTGAAATTTAAACTAACAATTCTTTCGAGTTGTTTCGAGTTAAATTTTTTTTTATTTCACGGCTTCGCCGGCGCTGAATTGATGCGTCAAGAAAATTGCCAAGAAAAAATTTCCCGCTGAGCCGTCGCGAGCTATATAATGAAGCTCAGCTGGTGAAGATGGGGCGGGGGTATTCCAACGAAGGTGTTGTGCCGTTGGCAATCATACAACCTGGGTGACCCTTTCCATTACTTCTCGCTATGACCTGCTTCTATATATCCTCCGTGACCTGCCAGAATCACTCTGCAGGACGAATCTGTAATGCACCTTCTAGAATTTTTGCAATCTAATTAAAATACTTTGGCCACCGTTTAGCGCCCCTGGATATAATCGCGAAAGTCATATGTGTTGACTCGCGGCCGTCCGGGCAGATATAGGTCACACATTCTATAATTTTGCCGGTACAACGATGTGCTGCATCTGGAGGGTCATGAGATTGTTGCAAGATGCCTGCTACTAAGCTAGAAGAAATTTTGACTACATCACCACTCGCGAACTCCATTCGTTTATAGATAAACTTATCAACGACGTTAACATCTCGTAGTCTTGCCTGATTCCGCTTGACTTGATCCATCATTGTTAAGTTTTCTGACGACTCAAATTCTTTGGAAGTTAAGTCGACAATTGCAACTAAATTCCTTTTATCACAGCCAAGACACTCCAGTTCCGCTACCGTTGTGCTTTCGACAACTTAGTAGACATATATCGGCATCTCCGTGCCATCATCACTCTCTTGCGCTAGTACGCAGCCGAGCCCATCCAAACTGGCGTCACAGATTAAAAGAAATGTCTTTGAAAAGTTAAGAGCTGAAGTGAATTTCAGCTTTAGATGATCAAAGGCCTGTATTAAAGCTGCATTGTTAACAAATCAGTGTAAGGTACATTCACTCTAGCATAGTTTTATACATATTGAGTAGATTCATCGATCATAGCTACTTGGGATGACCAAGAAGATCTCACTTCTGAGCATCCCTCAATACGTTTTCAATACGTTGAATGTATCCTTAACACCGCAACCATAACAAAATATTCCGCGCTTCTCCTAGCAATCGTCAAAGCATTATCTTCAAACTTCCTAGGAAATTGTTCGCAAAACAATCATTGCCTCTGTTTTTCAACAGATGGTCACATATTAAATAGTAATTGCCTCGTAGATTCTGTCTGTCAGTGAACGGACTCTATACAGAAACTCTTCTGTTTCCCTTCCCTTGACCCATCAAACTTCAGGCGCTAACTCTGAATAGTATTCCTCACCTTTTCGGGTGGAATAGCACCCAGATTGCCAATGTGGTATTGACAGTTGGACGAATCATTAACCTACACTGACTTGATTGGTTATTTTAACTCATTTAACTGCACTGGCGACTCATTTCTCGGCGCTGGTTAACTAGAATTTGAACTTTCAAGTTGGATTTCAGACTCGGTCAGCTGTTGCATTAGCACTTGTTTGCTGAGACTGTATCGCGTCTTAGACAATCTTCGCTACATCTGCCCTATCTTGTAACATGAAAATATTTACTGATCGGACCCCCACACTAGTATTTGTTTTGTCCATCGAGGCTACACTTCGATTAGTGTTTCTCGTGGACATCCCTCTACGTACCTTATTCGCTTTTCCACGAACTTCAAGACCTCTTCGAACATTCATCGCAACATTTGACTGTAGGCGTGGCTCGGTGGTTATTTCTGAACCACAAGCTTCTCCCAATTCTGCTGCGAGGCTATTATTTGATAGCGATAGCTGGCAACTGGCTTACATATCGGTCAAGCTCTTGAATAGATTCTTTCACAGTTGCTTGCTTCTCCGTATGCGTTAGCACAGAACACACGAATATACTTGGTGCATGAATTATAAGATTCACTCGACATGTAAAGTCACCAGCAGGGTCAACCAAAACAAATATCAAATCGATTTGAAATTGCCAGGAAATAAGATCCTGCTAGGCATTTCCCATATCAGAGCAATTTTACACTTCACTTTAAAAATATATTTACTTTCAGGATTCCCACGTCGATACCGAAAACACGAATTTTTCTTTCGGTCGACCAATTCATATTTAAACTGAATTGATGTCGCGCTCCAAAAGACCGACATTCTGCATTTTTTGCCGTTTGATCCTGAGTAGTATCATTTTGAGAATGTATAAAAAAAAAAAACTGTCGCTGCCTCACTTTTTTGCTCCAATTAAATAGTGTGAGCCTGGTGTACTAATTATGTAGTAAGGCCCTACGTTGGGGGCCAATTAAGTAGCGTGGGTGTGGCCCTGATGAGAGTGAGAACTGGAAACTCTACCTTGCACTCGGATGCATAGGAAATGTTAAAGGTCGTGCACTTCTTGACTATGTCACTTTAGACATCCGGATGGGATGTGGGTCTTCTTTTATTTAATATTGGTCTACGCTGCACACTATCATAATGTTAAGTGTACAAAATAACTGAAAATTATAGTCGATCAAAAAAAAACTGTAATGTCGGAATCAATATCGAATAAAAAAAAATAGAACGGACAAAAGTTTCGGATGGTAATTGGACTATTTACATGTAATTTTTTTCAACAGTCTTTATCCTCCCAACCTGGTGAAGTCACTCCTAATAAAGATACCTTCTGCTCTTCTGTTATGGGCACATTGAGCTACATTAACTCATCTAGCGACCGCACTGCCTGTCTCTTGCATAGCAACAACGGATTGCAGCAGCCGTCTGCTAACGGAGAATCTCTTGCACAGTGGGTGCGGTAGCGCGATTTCAGCGCTACTTCTCTAGAAGTACAATGGAACGCATCGCTATGTCGTGCCAACTAGACACTTCAAACCATATGGCAAGAAGAGCGATTACTCATAAGATGATTTAGGAAGAAAACTTCAGCAAAGACTGCAACTTAATTGGTTAATGTCTTCTTTACCACCGAGATTATAGATAAATTCAAAGTAATTATAACCATCACTTGAGCAATTATGAATCCACTTTTAACTCAAAGCAAAAACGTTTTCGACTCCACAGATTTTTCCACATTTAATTGAAAACTCAACTTAAAGCCGAAATATATTAGTCACCATAATATGCTACCAATAGTATATACCATACCGAGTATGGATATATTCTTAAGGCTTAGTTGGAGTATCCATACTCGCTTCACGATATCCATAATAACCTCCCATTCTGTCCAGCCAATAAGCTCTCATCGACAAAATCCAAGACTCAAGACTCTCCGTGATAAGGAGAAATATATAATTCATTATAAAACGCTTCAACATTCTAGAATTTAAGCAGAAAGCCTGATTAAAAAAAATATATAGACATCAATACAGAGCATAGGACTAGGGCGAAAAATACATTTGAAAAATTTCTATGGGAAAACCATGGAAAATAGCGGAAATAGGGTAGATGTCCGTAATGTGACAGAGCGGGTAACCTATATTTTGCGCCCAAATTTAACAAAAACATGTATGCAATTCAAATGAAAAGATTACACATTTGTGATAAGCCAATTTGTTTTGGTTTTGTCGTTATGGAATTATCAAAATTCAAAATGTATGACTTCCATTATGATTTCATGAAGCCGAAATTTAAGGAAGCTCTAAATTAAATTATATGGATACCGATTAATTTATTTATTCTATTAAATCCAATAATTTCTACGAAGAAATCCGGAATGCTTTTGAATTCAAATTCGACACATCTGAATATCCGAATGAGTTGTCGTCCCTCTACAATTTCAAACAATGTAATAAGAAACGTTTGGGCTTTATTAAAGATGAGCTACATGGTAGACCAATGACCGAGTTTGTTTGTCTACAATCAAAAATGTATGCCTGTAAGAGTGAAAATTGTGATAGAAATAAAATATATGCATCAATAAAATAAAGGGGTCAAAAGGAGTTGTCTCCAAAAAATAACCTTTGATGGTTATGAAATTAATACAGTGAAAATAACAAAAACTACACTAAACAACAAGGATGATTAAGGAATTATTTGTGAAGATGGGGTTTCAACTCGAGATATTGGTCATTGTAGTACCATACACAAAGAAATAGAAGAACCAAACGCAACTCTAAAAACACAAGCAAATATTTGGCACTGCCAAATTAGTGTGCTAGAGAATACTCAAAGTAATGAGAGTAGGCTAAAAAGAAAGTTGCCAAGTTGAGTGTATTCAACTAGACAATCTCGTACCCTATTGTACCCCGATTTTCGTCGCCGTCACCCATAACCCTTTTCGTAATGTTGGTGGGCCAATGCAATACGATCGCTCCCACACACGATCCCTATCGTCCCCCGCCTCTGTGGACGTACTCTTATCTAAACAATCGATTATCACACCTCAACCCACAAACTATAGGTCATATGACTTTTTATGACCCTGGCGTTTATGACAGATTGACAGCTAACCCTAAATAATTGCATTTTTATTACCCTCTTGACATTGACCGTTATTAAATTCGTCATTTATATTTTTTCATTTACGAGCAGTTGATAGCTCGTCTTTGGAAAAACCAACCACCATAGAATATTCTTACCATCGTTTGTTTGTAGATTCTTAGGTACTCCACATCCTGACTTAAATATATTCTACATTGTCTGAACAACTTCTTTTGCATGCCTAGATTTTATAGCTTCACCCCAAAATAAAATTTCGAAAATGAGTCTATTACTGTTAGCAGGTAACAATATCCATTATTCGAGTGTGCGTGCTTGCCCATTTCAACCAAATAAGCTTGCCACAACTTGTTTATTTCCTTTGTAATAACTCTACGTCGTATAAAATGCTTTTGGTTGATTGTGGTTAACGAACGAACGAACCACTTGCATAAATCAAATCCAATTTTCATAATGTTGACAAATTTATTTGGGTTTCATATCATATATAATTTTTTCGCAACAGTGATCTCAAGACTATCCATTCTCTCAAGGGCTGTTATTCATTCATGTATAATCTTCATCATTATGATGTTGTAGAATCATTGTTGTTAGCGATACTCGTAGCTCGTTGATAACAATATCAGAGTTTTTTTTTGGTACGCATCCATTTTTGTATTTGTTATCATATCATCTGTATCAATATAGAGTCCAGATAAAATTTTCACATATC
Organism: Drosophila siamana; assembly: GCA_035047445.1. NCBI lineage: Eukaryota > Metazoa > Arthropoda > Insecta > Diptera > Drosophilidae > Drosophila > Drosophila siamana. Next base: position 196,834 of record JAWNPP010000157.1, on the reverse strand, counting down.
GTTTCAAATATGTAGACTACCTTAGTGTATAATTTGAGCCTCCTTCAATTCTTCAATTATTGATGTAATTTCGTTAGTGTGATTACTATTTCCTGCTGATTGATAGGCCATTAAGAGTTGTAGACGTTCAAACAACTCAAATTTATCATCCCAGTGTCATGAACCCAGATCATGGAGCGTTTGGGTGTAGACTCAGCTGCGGGTGATTTAGCTAAAAGCGGTTTTATGATTTTTGTATATTTGAGAGCCCTTGTGCCTTTCACCTGACCTTCACCTGACCATTTGGTTGAATTCTTCGAATACACTAGTTTTTAATTTCTAAAAAAATCTGATAAAGCTGATATTGAAGCTGGTGTATGAGATGGTCCATATGTTGTGCCCTCTAAAGTAAATTCTCTTGATGGAATAGTTTTTTTTCGAGCTCTTTTCATGGTGCGCTACTCGACGTGTGTTTAAAGGTGAAGATACATGTGTTTATCCAGGACTCGGAAGGTTGCGTGAATTGCTAGATATGGGTTCATCTTGTAACACAAATGTCCTCTGTGTCCTCTATAGCTGGTTGAGAATAGAACTGTTCATCATCATCGTCATCGTCATCGTTGTATGCTAAAAGTTTCTTCTTTCTCATATGTGGTGTACTAGCAGTACTGTTTATTGAAGTGTAGGTTTGTTTAGTTTGTATTTCAGCTTTATCATTTTTAGTTATCATGTTTTATAATTTTTTATTATCATTAACAAGTTTATGTAAGGGTTCAGTCATAGGCTTGAATTTTTTAAAGCCTTTTGACTCATATTCAATTGGGTTACAATATTTTTATTTATTGCACTCAAATTTTAAATTACAAAACTTGATAGAACTAAATCAGTTATTACAGTTCTGTAGTTGCTTAAATAGTGATAATATATATATATATGGTAAACGAACCTGGTTTTATAGATCAGGTCTGTTAAACGGACCTAGTTTTATAGACCAGGTCTGGTAAACGGACCTGGTTTTATAGACCAGGTCTGGGAAATGGACCTGGTTGGTTTTATAGACCATTTCTACCGAACTATGTTACCAAATTGCCTTCTCATTCATAATCGTCTAGTTGAATACACTCCTTTGACTGGGTTAGTTCAGCGGACTTGAAAAACTTTTCGTCATTCAATTTTGATATTCAATAGAAGCAGACAATAGCATTTTTATTACCCTCTTGATATTGACCGTAAATAAATTCGTCATTTATGACACCCATTAACTAGCGGATGAGTTAGGTTTTCATACTACTAACTGTCATCGATCTTTGAAAAAACGAACCACCGAACAATAGCTCAATTTCCTTTATTTTAAGCTTTTTTGTACCCTTGTATAAACCTAATTTAATTGGAATCCCATTCAAGTCTTCCAGTAAATATTTTGTTGGATAAGTATTTTGTACTTTGCTTATTCGAAATATTTTAGTTATCCAATTGGGTGCATATACCTTTTCAAATACATGTTTGTATTTAATAATACGCAACCATTAAAATGGGTTGCGAACCATTTTAATTTGCTACCTATAAAAATTTTAATATTATTATAGGCAGTTTTCCGTATATGTTTCTCATTCTGCCTGCATACATTGATGGGTGTAATTTTTATTGTTTTATGTGCTCTGTTATTGTAAACATTAATTAGTTCTTTTTACATATTAATCCATTTATATGTTCCATTGAAACTAAATTCCCGTCACATGAGCTCTTTTAATGATATGTTGAACCGCTCAACAATAGAGACTTTTAGAGTATTAAGTGTTAAGTTTATTCGACATCATGAAACATTGAAAAGCTATCACATTAGAATCATCTTGATAGACATATACGCTATTGGATTCTCCGTGCCATATTCACTTTTTGCATTAGCACGCAGCCGAGCACAATAAAAAAATAACTTTCAGAAGATCCGTGAACTTAAAACAGGAGCCATAGTTAATTTCACCAAATGAGTGACTCACTGTTATTTAACAAATCAGTTAAAGGCCCACTCACGCTGGCATAGTATTCTACTAAACGGCGATACTACCTTAAAAGACCTAAAGATCTTTGTAGCTATTGTACGGTTGATGGTGTTGGGAAAGCACTGACCTTATCAGAATCTGTACGTATGTTTCGATCGCCTATATTGAAACCTAAGAACGTAATCTTTCTCATGCAGAACAGACATGCAGACTTGGCAATATTAATAGCCAAGTTAGCTTGCCTATAGCATGGACTACCTTGGTCAAGAAGCTAATATGTGATTCAAAATTGTCGGAGAAAAGAAGCAAATCGTCAAGGTACAATTCAAGTAAGGTGATGCAGTAGAATTACATTAAACTACAAAGCAACTTTGTATAAAACCTATATACTCGCGAGAATTTGCCAAAAAGCGTATTTCATATCAAAGCATGTATTCAGCGTCATATCTTTCTCTTTAGTAAAAGAGACTGCCCAAAGTCGCTGTTTAATATAGAAACAATTCAGAAAGCTACAGACGAGTGTGATTTAGCCGCTTCCTAGCTCAAATATAATAAAATATACCATAAAGTATTTTTGGTGTTTTTGGTATATTTGGTATATTTGTATATTCATATCCATCACATCCTAAATGTCGCATAAAGTATAAAATATACTATGCACGGTCACATTGTTCACCAGAAATAACCCACGTGCTACTGGCTTTAGATTTTCCCATACAAAACTGTTTCTTGAATTACAATAATAAAAAAAAAAAAGGCAAAGAAAAATATTCTAAAATATTACTCACTCTGCGATTCAATAGTAGGAGGGAAGCTGTAGTGAATCTTTTTTTTTTTTGCTGGTTTGTAATATTAATAGAAGAGGCACACAATAAATGATGCTTAGAAATTTTACTTAAATATTTTTTTCTTTTCTTTTTATGTATATCGTGGTCATTCCCATTGGACATTTATTATATTTTTTGAAATTTAAACTAACAATTCTTTCGAGTTGTTTCGAGTTAAATTTTTTTTATTTCACGGCTTCGCCGGCGCTGAATTGATGCGTCAAGAAAATTGCCAAGAAAAAATTTCCCGCTGAGCCGTCGCGAGCTATATAATGAAGCTCAGCTGGTGAAGATGGGGCGGGGGTATTCCAACGAAGGTGTTGTGCCGTTGGCAATCATACAACCTGGGTGACCCTTTCCATTACTTCTCGCTATGACCTGCTTCTATATATCCTCCGTGACCTGCCAGAATCACTCTGCAGGACGAATCTGTAATGCACCTTCTAGAATTTTTGCAATCTAATTAAAATACTTTGGCCACCGTTTAGCGCCCCTGGATATAATCGCGAAAGTCATATGTGTTGACTCGCGGCCGTCCGGGCAGATATAGGTCACACATTCTATAATTTTGCCGGTACAACGATGTGCTGCATCTGGAGGGTCATGAGATTGTTGCAAGATGCCTGCTACTAAGCTAGAAGAAATTTTGACTACATCACCACTCGCGAACTCCATTCGTTTATAGATAAACTTATCAACGACGTTAACATCTCGTAGTCTTGCCTGATTCCGCTTGACTTGATCCATCATTTTTAAGTTTTCTGACGACTCAAATTCTTTGGAAGTTAAGTCGACAATTGCAACTAAATTCCTTTTATCACAGCCAAGACACTCCAGTTCCGCTACCGTTGTGCTTTCGACAACTTAGTAGACATATATCGGCATCTCCGTGCCATCTTCACTCTCTTGCGCTAGTACGCAGCCGAGCCCATCCAAACTGGCGTCACAGATTAAAAGAAATGTCTTTGAAAAGTTAAGAGCTGAAGTGAATTTCAGCTTTAGATGATCAAAGGCCTGTATTAAAGCTGCATTGTTAACAAATCAGTGTAAGGTACATTCACTCTAGCATAGTTTTATACATATTGAGTAGATTCATCGATCATAGCTACTTGGGATGACCAAGAAGATCTCACTTCTGAGCATCCCTCAATACGTTTTCAATACGTTGAATGTATCCTTAACACCGCAACCATAACAAAATATTCCGCGCTTCTCCTAGCAATCGTCAAAGCATTATCTTCAAACTTCCTAGGAAATTGTTCGCAAAACAATCATTGCCTCTGTTTTTCAACAGATGGTCACATATTAAATAGTAATTGCCTCGTAGATTCTGTCTGTCAGTGAACGGACTCTATACAGAAACTCTTCTGTTTCCCTTCCCTTGACCCATCAAACTTCAGGCGCTAACTCTGAATAGTATTCCTCACCTTTTCGGGTGGAATAGCACCCAGATTGCCAATGTGGTATTGACAGTTGGACGAATCATTAACCTACACTGACTTGATTGGTTATTTTAACTCATTTAACTGCACTGGCGACTCATTTCTCGGCGCTGGTTAACTAGAATTTGAACTTTCAAGTTGGATTTCAGACTCGGTCAGCTGTTGCATTAGCACTTGTTTGCTGAGACTGTATCGCGTCTTAGACAATCTTCGCTACATCTGCCCTATCTTGTAACATGAAAATATTTACTGATCGGACCCCCACACTAGTATTTGTTTTGTCCATCGAGGCTACACTTCGATTAGTGTTTCTCGTGGACATCCCTCTACGTACCTTATTCGCTTTTCCACGAACTTCAAGACCTCTTCGAACATTCATCGCAACATTTGACTGTAGGCGTGGCTCGGTGGTTATTTCTGAACCACAAGCTTCTCCCAATTCTGCTGCGAGGCTATTATTTGATAGCGATAGCTGGCAACTGGCTTACATATCGGTCAAGCTCTTGAATAGATTCTTTCACAGTTGCTTGCTTCTCCGTATGCGTTAGCACAGAACACACGAATATACTTGGTGCATGAATTATAAGATTCACTCGACATGTAAAGTCACCAGCAGGGTCAACCAAAACAAATATCAAATCGATTTGAAATTGCCAGGAAATAAGATCCTGCTAGGCATTTCCCATATCAGAGCAATTTTACACTTCACTTTAAAAATATATTTACTTTCAGGATTCCCACGTCGATACCGAAAACACGAATTTTTCTTTCGGTCGACCAATTCATATTTAAACTGAATTGATGTCGCGCTCCAAAAGACCGACATTCTGCATTTTTTGCCGTTTGATCCTGAGTAGTATCATTTTGAGAATGTATAAAAAAAAAAAAACTGTCGCTGCCTCACTTTTTTGCTCCAATTAAATAGTGTGAGCCTGGTGTACTAATTATGTAGTAAGGCCCTACGTTGGGGGCCAATTAAGTAGCGTGGGTGTGGCCCTGATGAGAGTGAGAACTGGAAACTCTACCTTGCACTCGGATGCATAGGAAATGTTAAAGGTCGTGCACTTCTTGACTATGTCACTTTAGACATCCGGATGGGATGTGGGTCTTCTTTTATTTAATATTGGTCTACGCTGCACACTATCATAATGTTAAGTGTACAAAATAACTGAAAATTATAGTCGATCAAAAAAAAACTGTAATGTCGGAATCAATATCGAATAAAAAAAAATAGAACGGACAAAAGTTTCGGATGGTAATTGGACTATTTACATGTAATTTTTTTCAACAGTCTTTATCCTCCCAACCTGGTGAAGTCACTCCTAATAAAGATACCTTCTGCTCTTCTGTTATGGGCACATTGAGCTACATTAACTCATCTAGCGACCGCACTGCCTGTCTCTTGCATAGCAACAACGGATTGCAGCAGCCGTCTGCTAACGGAGAATCTCTTGCACAGTGGGTGCGGTAGCGCGATTTCAGCGCTACTTCTCTAGAAGTACAATGGAACGCATCGCTATGTCGTGCCAACTAGACACTTCAAACCATATGGCAAGAAGAGCGATTACTCATAAGATGATTTAGGAAGAAAACTTCAGCAAAGACTGCAACTTAATTGGTTAATGTCTTCTTTACCACCGAGATTATAGATAAATTCAAAGTAATTATAACCATCACTTGAGCAATTATGAATCCACTTTTAACTCAAAGCAAAAACGTTTTCGACTCCACAGATTTTTCCACATTTAATTGAAAACTCAACTTAAAGCCGAAATATATTAGTCACCATAATATGCTACCAAAAGAGCGGTCAGACCACAAAATTTTGTTCTACAATGGTGGAAATAATGGAATGTTTTCAAGAGAGATTAAACCACAGATTCGTCACTAATCTGAAATATATATCTAAGCAATCCATATCAAAAAAGATAGAATAATCTACTCTATGATTAAGAAGCACCCAAAGCACATTATTTTCGTTAAACAATGGAAGATGACAAGAAATCAAAATATTACTAAAAACACGTATCATTCGTATCACATATATACAGGTAGTTTAACATAGAAATACGCATACAGTGTATTCCATAGATTAAAAACCAACACTTTGTATACACAGATTGATTCCAATTTTGAACGGGAGAATCCATATGCATGTACATGTGGTTAGTTGCTTTGGTGTATAATGTGATCGTGTTCTATATTAGAAACCTTATGGAATGAAATATACTAAATATACTTTAAATATATTTTAAAATATTCAAATTCGGTAGAGGATGTATCTCAAGCGAACACACTCGACTGTAAATTTCTTATTTGTTTTCTTCGTGAAGTATAATACATACAAATATAATAATCATATATTAAAAAAAATTTTAATTAATTCATATTCTTTTACGGACATGCTATGTTTCGGAAAATTTATTTTAGCGAGCGACATTCGCTAAATGAATCTAAATTACAAAATGAATTTAACAAAATTGCACCTGTTAATTTTGTGATTTAATACAATTACATATGAAATCACGAGCGAAGCTGCTATTGCTGATTTCTAGTTTTAATATTCAATGATTTAAATGCAACAATTGAAATCAATTTTTTGACTGGTTGGCAATAAAAATATGAAATATTCTGAAAATCTATTGGTGTCAATCTATATTAGTAATACTAATGCAAGGAATTTCGCAATGAAGATTATGGTATATGCATATACTTACATCTTCGATTACTGATTGGAATTTCATGAACACAGCAAAAAGTAAATCCGTAATTGTGTTGTAGTATCCACGTAATATATAACTGATACGTCGAATATAATTTGATAAATGACTTTCAAATATTGTAATTGGAACGGCACCGGTAAATGTGAACTTCAAAATTGGTGTATTGCAAATTTTCTCGCATGTTCTTGCTATATTTCTATTAGCGCGTTTATACATATCCATTGTTTCTTGGAGTTTATTAGTATGCTTTGCACAATCAGCAATATAGGCATCGCTTAAATCACCGCCGTAGCTTAATTTGAAAACACCAGGTGCAATCTTTCTATCGCATGCCTGTATCAATGACCGGAAAAACTTCCTTTCTTGTTCTGATAGTGCTGAAAGAATATGATTATAATTCAAACAGACTTCCAAAACACTATTATATACGAAACGCAAAGTTTCTTGTTTTTCATAGATCTTCCGCACTGGTCCAAGAACTGAGAATCCAAGACGTGAAAAATGCTGAGCCTGATCGCAAATACTTAAAACACTGGGATCAATGTTACACTCAAGAAGACCTTTTTTTTTTTTACTACGCGCTAGCAAAAATCGGTCGAGCTTCTGGATTAATATGGTACTGCAACAATTTTTTTGCCATTCTTCATATGATTTGCGCATCTCCTTATCGAATTCCTTTCTTAAAATTTCAAATTTATTCAGAACTATTAGCGCCTCTGATACATTTGGTAACCACTCAGACGAATTTAATCGATTTCGAAGCCATGTAAGCCGTTCTATATTAATTTGATAACTAATTGCTCTAGACGCATAATATGGAACCCAAGATTCACGCAATTTACTTCGATCCATTAAAATATGTGAGGTTGAATCCATTTCATTACAAAATAATAACCAGACCTCTGTAACTTGACGTAAATATGACTTTCTAATCGAGCTTCGAAACGAGTAAAAAAGCATTACATTTAGTGATTCAATAGCTTCCTCCACATTACAAACATTCAGAAAGACATTGGACATTAGGCGCTGAACAGTTTCATCTAAGCTCTGAACTGTACGTCGATATTTAAGTACTTCTTCATACCAATCATTTTTATGAACATTTAATATTAACTCTTTTGAATCAGTATTAAGCGCTGATAAAGTAGAGAGAAATTGTACTTCAACAGCTTCAGTGGTTTTTTCAAACTCTGGTCCTGTTGTTCCACAAAATTGGGGTTTTGGAATGCTTTCAGCTTCATCTAAGCGACCAAAAACAATCATTGATTCGCATATATCAATCACATCGTTTAGACGCTCCATGAATGCATCAACGTGATTAAATATCATTGCATTATCTAGATTCCAAACTAGGCTTCGATCATAAGTTGCGTTCTCCTTTGTCATAATGCTATAGATTCCCTTATATGTAAGGCAACAATTTAGTGATAAGTTACAAACTTTCATTCCAAAACGAGGGCTACCAGATAGTATTTTATCCAAATTAATCATTTCAGTACAAAACCGTATAATTCGATTACTTAAATCTCTAAATAGCCCAGTGATTAAATCTCGACTATTATAATGTTCCGAATTTACCCAAATAAAGCGAATAAGATTAATAAGTCTGGGTAATAGTTGAGTTAAGATTGCAGTGCTTTCCGTTCTATTGATTTCAGCACAAGCATTCATTAAAAGATGTAAAAATTTAATATTCGACATTGCCCTATCCATTTCGTAGCTTGACTCATAAATAAGTTCATCGATTTGTTTAATGTACACAGAATGGGAATTACGTAAAATTCGTATTATGCTCTGAACATCAATTTGATCCAATTGTGTATTCAATGCTTGTAAAACTTCAACTGCAAAAGACCAGAATAGTTATTATATATAATTATATTATTTTTATATTATTTTTGTTTTAAACTCTATGAGTGCATATACTTAATAAAGTGAAACAAAAACAAATCCTTCTTATAGGATTTGAACAATTTATGAACCTAAACTTGCTTTTTTTTTCTCCTATTGCCTCAGATCGAGGCAGTTATTCTGATTAGAAATAGAATGCTAACCAATGGAATTAAAACTTCATTGTGATAAATTTTGCCTATTACATACATAAATTACCATAATACTACATATAATAAAATAAATAAGCTAGTATTTAGCTTATTGCCAATTAACCTGGGGTACGAGTGTATAAAATTAACTTGTTTGCTTAGAACATAGACCGTTTTCCATTGGCAATATTATTGAAATTTAAATAAATAAGTCAGAAAGCTATAGTCGAGTATGTTCACCTGTGAGATATCTGCTACTTAGTTCGAATATACTAAAATACACCAAAAACTCTCTGTGGGTTTTTCTGTATATTTGGAATATGACTTTTCCAAAATCTCTTACCATATTAGATATTTTTGGTATATTTGGAATATAAATATTTCATTTAATATATAACGGGCACATTGACCACCAAAAACATTACAACTTCCAAGTTCTTTATCGGATCGGATATTCTCGGAAATCATTAAGACTTTAGTTATCGTTGCATAAACCAAAATTTAATACCAACTCTAACTTCAAAATTGCGCTTTAAAATCATTTTTCCCTCATTATGGGGCGGAAAGGGGCGTGGCCAAAATCTAAAATCAACAAATCTGCCTGGAATATACACCAATACTGGTATCTCTGAAATCTAGGTGTTCATATAGTCACACAGAGAACATGGCTATATCCACACTAGTCTTTTGCCCCTGACCAAGAATATATATACTTTATGGGGTCAGAGATACTTCCTTCTGCCTGCTACACACATTTCCTGGAGTTACAAAGTTATAATACCCTTCGACCCATTGATTAGAGGGTAAGAAATGTGTGCAGCTTCTTTTGATATTTTCATTTTTTTAAAACAAGAAAATAAAAGATTTCTATAAAAACGTACTTACATCTGTAAAGCCAAAATTCGTACTCATCTTCTAGTACCACAAAGTCGTTTGAAACAGTCAATGTTTTATCATTCAATAGAGTACGTATTTGCGTAGCCCAAAAAACAGCTATGGATTCTAAATTTTTCACGAATTCTGGATCATACGATATGTTTTCACGGGCAATTTGTCTCACAATATATGGTACATATAAAACAGTCATACCAGACATTTTAAAGTGCATCCCAGTCAAATATACCAAAAATTTATCCAGCGCCTTACAAAACCGTTGTTTGATGTTGTCATCCCACTCAGAATGATTCCGAAATACTGGTGCATAAGCCAACTCTAAAATACGCAGCAAACATCCATCAACATCATTATGTATGGTTCCAAAATTTACGTAGTCATGGAAAGTCTCAATTGTGAGTATTTGATTTGGCGACCGCATAAAGTAACTTATATCTAAAATAGGTGCAACTGGAAAACCCAGACAAGCAGTGATAATATTGCAGTCATAAAAAATTGTGAGCATTGTTTTGCTGGGATTTAGAAACCAAAATCGAATTACATTAACCGTTTTTTCATTCCAATCATGGTGGTCAAGTGAATACAAAATAGTCATTTGTTGAACGAGAGCAACTAAATTTTCTAATTCATCTTCACCATATATGGAGAATGACAATTGTTTTGGTATTGCATAAGCTGTATTTGGTTTTTCCGGCCTAAGACCTTTAAATAAATTTAAAATATTAAAAAGAAAAAGCGAACTACAGAATTATTATTGTTACCATCGGACTCATCTCGATCGACACCAGGTAAAGACATCCTTTAAAAGAAGTAAATTTTCAATAATATTTATGTAATGAATCTGATATTTGATCTTTTAGTAAACTTCATTCCAAATGACTACTTTATAATTATTTTTTTTCGGAACTTATAGCGTTACAAAACCTTTAATTTTAATTACGAAAAACATAAAAAGTAAAACTAAAAAATAAGTCAGAGTCAAGTGTGCTTGACTGTGAGATACAATTTTCGGCATATTTGAAATATTTGCAATATTGTTATATTATGGTGACGTGGCCAAAATATAAAAAACTTAACCTGCGTAGGACATACACAATACTCGTATCAAGTTTGGTGTTTATATAGACAGACTGACAGATGGATAGACAGTCAGACAGACATGACTATATTGAATCGCTTGGCTAACTAGCTGACTAAGAATTTATGTATTATATGGGGACAAGTATGCTTCCTTCTGCATGTTACATACATTTCCTGGAGTCACAAAGTTATAATACCCTTCTACCCTATGGGTAGAGGGTGTAAAAATTTGGCCGCGAACAGATGAAAAACTTCAAGAAACAGTTTTATATAGAAAAAACCATAGGCAGCGGCAAGTGGTCTGGTTCTCGTGGACAATGTGACCGTGCATGGTATATTTTATGCATTATTTAGGATGTGATAGAATATTAATTCACCAAATATACCGAAAATACTAAAAATTCTTTTTGGTTATTTTTAGTATATTTTGACTTCTAAATCAATCAATAAAGAGATAAATCCGCCAGTATATTGTCTTGAAATCTTGGGCCCTCGGCAGATATCATAAATGATACCGAAACAGAGATAGACGCTGACCGGTTTGTCATATTTTGTTAACACTACTGTTGGAAGGTGGTATTATCAGACCGTCAAGGTCTAAGTACAAAAGACGAGCTTGGGTTGCCAACAAATCCGATGCCAATTATCTCAATGATTCTAGCGAATTTGCGAAAGGTCAAATATACTACATCTCTTAACCTAAGGACAAGTATTATTAGATATACCTGGCAGAAGAGGATCTAGAGAAAACTTCGTTCTCAGTCAACGGTCGAAAATGCGAATTCTACCGACTGCCCTTTGGGTTAAAGAATGTTGGAAGCATTTTTCTTAGAGCTATTGATGACGTCTTTAGAGAAGAAATAAGGAAATATTGTTAAGCTTACGTTGATGACGTAATAATATTTTTGGAAAATGAGCATGACCATGTCCGGCACATCGACATCATTCTCAAATGCCTTCTTGCGGCCAACATGAAAGTGTCGAAAGAAAAAACTCCGTTTATTAAAGATAATGTCAAATACATTGACTTTATTGTCATCTCTGGCTACAAAAAAAAGACCCTGAAAGGACCAAAGCGACACAGAAGAACGTCGAGCCGACGAACCTGCTCAGGTCGTTCCTACCCCTGACAAGCTATTATAGAGCTTTAATAAAAGATTTCGCTTCATTATACCATCAACAAACTTGCTAAAAAGCGATAATGGGTCCGTTACAATGCACATAACAAGGAAGCTGTTATATTAATGTACTGAGACTAAAAAAAATACCCTTTGACTTAACTACTGACGCTTTCGCTAATGGTATTGGATCAGTGCGGTCTCAACAAGGAAAGCCAATCACAATGATCGCACGCGCAAGTGCAGAATTTTCTGGATGGAACCAGGGAATTATGCAAATACTCTGAAAAAAACATTAATGCAAAGATCAAGAGATGGAAATCATTTATAGAAGAGCACAATGCATGAATCTTTTACGATAATTGATTCCGTCGATATGTATTGTAAAAATTTTGTTCCATATACTTGGAAAAATTGTCTATAAATACGAGTCCATATTTGCCGTTTGGAAGTGGGCCTAATAAGTCACTGGCTATAGAGCACCACGGGTTGGTTGGAAAAGCAGTTCTTTGCATAGCAGCCGATGGCTGAGATACCAATATGCAATCTTTGCATGATTTCACAAAATTTTCTATATCTTGATCGATGCGTGGCCACCACGCTTCATGGGCGACTCACCAGGGTGTCCTTCATGGGCTAGTTCTAAAACTCTTTCCCGTTGGCTTTTTGGGATAATTAACCGTGTTCCCTTCAACAGGATTTTTCCTACCGTCGATATTTCGTACCGAAATGGGTAGAAACTGTTTGATGTATTGCATTCCCATGAATTGGAATCCAGACAGGTCGTCGGGTTCACTATTTCCTCATCGGCACCTCTCTTTAGTGCAATTTCCGAAATATTCAATGTTGTAGGGACGGTATTCAATGACTCGAAATATGTTGTGTTCCGTTATTCACCAGTTCGAATATGTTGATGGTAATTCGCCGAATCGAGATAGGCTATCTAAAATGTTTTCTTTTTCGGCTTTATAGATCCCTTGAACTTAAAAGCTTGTAGACGTAAGAGCTATCGCTCAATCAGTGCCGACAGTTTAAAAATGGTTTCCAACGGCTTGTGGTCTGTAACTAGCTCGAACTCCAGACCGGCTTAATAATAATAAAAGTTTTCAACAGCCCATACTAGAGCAAGGCTTTCCTTTTCGGTCTGGGAATAGCGTTTTTCTATGTCCGATAGGCTGTGACTTGCAAATGGGATGATTTTAAGTTCTCCTAATTTGTCAAATTGCACTAGTACTGCTTCCAACGCAACTGGCATCCGCTATTAGACGTGTCTTATTGTTTTGGTTAAAATAGAATAAACTTGGTATTTTTGCCGAATGGACCTTAAGGTCTTCAAAGGCCTTTTTTCCTACATCGCCCCAATTGAATTTGATTTCTTTTTTCAATAGTGTTCAGTCTTGCCAGGTTAGGAATGAAGTTTCCCACGTAAGTAACCAGTCCTAGAAAACTCCATGTTGTTTTTGGGATCTCTAAAAGACATGATTGTTTTGACTTTTTCAGGATCTACCTCAATACCTTTATTTGACAGTATATGTCCTAGGAATTTTAATTCTTGTGTTTTCCAGACGTTTTTTTCCTCATTCAATGTAACGTTGTTTTCCTGCAGGATATCTTTAACTATCTGAACTGCATCGTCATGATCCTTCTCTTTGATTCCGAAAATCATTATTAACAGTTCCTCGAATCTTCTTTCACCAAACATGAGCCTTTTGTACCTAAATAGCCCTGGACTCGTCTAACTCCAGCTAATGGTAGGCACTTTTTAGGTCCAGTCGTGTGAAATTTTTTGCACCCTTCAACTTATTACTGGTTCGATAATATCAAGGGCAAGAGCTTCATCCAATTTTGTTGTTATTTTGTCCTCCAGGGCAATTGGAATTCGTTCTCATTGGTTGTTGAATTGGATTAATGTCTATGTTTATTGATAGCTTCACGGGTGACCCTTTCTATTTTGGGAACGGTGTCACTTCTTCTACTTTCTTGACATTAAGTCCGAGACGTAAAACATAAAGTTTTAGTGCTGTGTCATTTCCGAGTAATGATTGCATTCCGTGTTTTATTACGAAAAATTAAGTAAACACAGGATTTTGATCAATAGATATAGGGGCTTCAAACACGGAGATTACTTGCAGCAACTCGCGCGAAGCATATCCTCTGAACTGATTCGTTAACTTCGTTCGAATATTGAAAACACTTGCGTTATCCATCTGTAGCCATGCCCCGTCCTTTGGGCTTAATAGGTTATAACGCTATCCCGAGTCAATTACTAGTGAAATTTTGCAGCCTCCAACTCGACATTTAATTACCTTATCTTCATCATCGCTTTTGATCTTGAAACAATTTAATTTATTCGTTTGGCCGTTCTCTCCTTCCACCAAATGTACGTTGCTGCGTTGACGTTTAGCCGTGTCATGATAATCATGGCATCGTTACCGCTTTAGATTTGTTTTACACATCACTTATTGCATTTATTGCACTTCTGGTTTATGGCCGGACATTATAAGCTTCTGATATTGTGGGCTTTATGGCCACAACTCCGACAATCAAATGAGTTATTTATATTGACGTGTCCTCCTGAAATTTTTCTAACCTTTTCAGTTTCTGACTTTAAGAACATTACCTCCGATTGTTTATTAATCACTTCATCGATTTGGCAGGTGTCAATTACCTGAGACAAAGATTACTTTTTTTCCAACAATTTCTTTTTTAGATTAACTCCGGTCCAGCTGTTAAAGATTTAGTCCTTAAGAGAAAGCTCCTCAATTTCTTTTTCAGTGGCCCCACATTACGCCTTTTAATGTCATCTTATCGGAATAATAAATAATAAATAATTTCATAATTTCCAGTTTGGAATCTCTAGCTCTTGCAGTCTCTGAGATGTAGGTGTTCATACAGACAGTCCGACAGACATGGCTCTGAAGACTCGGCTGGTGACCCTGATAATATTATTAGAAGATGAAATAAAAAAAAATAAAAACAAACCTAAATAACAAAGCAAAGCTCTTAGAATTCACTAAAATTAAAATTGCAACAAATGTCAAAAATAGGCTCCATATGATAAATATACCTCTAGAGTGTGCTCGACTGTAAAATACCCGCAACCCAGCTCGAATATACTAAAATATTCCAAAATGTATTAGTGGTATTTTCGGAATAATTGGTATATTTGGTACATTTAAGTTCCATCCCAAATATCGCATAAACTATAAAGTATACCATGCACGGTCATATTGCGCACCAGAAACAAACCACTTGCAGCTGTCTACAGATTTTCTCATACAAAACTGTGTTTTAAATAACTTCCATGTTTTTCACCCGATCGCGACCAAGTTGCCAGGAATCATCGACGCTGTAATTATCTAGACCCTATCTTTAATATAGCGCTTGTAAATGGATTTTTTCGATTTTATTGGGCTGAAAGGGGCGTGGCAAAAATCGAAAATTAACTTGTTGTGCGCAGGACATACACCAATACTGGTACCAAGTTTGGAATCTCTAGCTCTTGCAGTCTCTGAGATGTAGGTGTTCATACAGACAGACAGACAGACAGAGAGACAGACATGGCTCTGACGACTCGACTAGTGACCCTGGCCAAGAATATATTTACTTTATGGGGTCGAAGAAGCTTTATTCTGCTTGTTACATACAATTCCTGGAGTCACAAAGTATTAATACCCTTATACCCTATGGGTGGCTGGTATAAAGAGTTGATGTAACTTTTGGAAATAATGACATTATCATTCCGATAAGATGATCTTAAAAGGCGTATTGAATGATTTCTATATGGAATACTGCTGAGTCTTAAAATAATAGGATATTTGAATTTTCATTCAATGTAACAAGTGTTCGATTCTTAAAACAATAATGGCATAATAGTTACAGAGCACAAAAGAGCACATTGCAATGCAAAAGAAAATAAACAACTAGTTTTTGTATCCAAATAGATGAACAATTAGAGAATAAGAGCAGACAATTAGTAATTAATAAACAATTAAGTCCTAGAAGAAACGAGTAAAGCGGTATCACGAATGCAATAATAAAGACAACAAGAGGACAACACTTCAACTGTTTAAAAACGATATTAACAATTTAATTAATGCTATAAGTGGCTTAAAAACCAATACAGTATATTCGATAATATTGTTAGAAGATGAAATAAATAAAATAAAAACAAACCTAAATAAGGAAGCAAAGCTCTTAGAATTCACTAAAATTAAAACTAAAATTAAATTGCAACAAATGTCAAAAATAGGCTCTCCATATGATAAATATACCGCTAGAGTGTACTCGACTGTAAGATACCCGCACCCAGCTCGAATATACTAAAATATTCCAAAAAGTATCAGTGGTATTTTCGGAATAATTGGTATATTTGGTACATTCAAATTCCATCACATCCCAAATATCGCATAAACTATAAAGTATACCGTGCACGGTCATATTGCGCACCAGAAACAAACCACTTGCAGCTGTCTACAGATTTTCTAATACAAAACTGTGTCTTAAATAACTTCCATGTTTTTCACCCGATCGCGACAAAGTTGCCAGGAATCATCGACGCTGTAATTATCTTCATATATACCTAAATTCAAGACTCTATCTTTAATATTTCGCTTGTAAATGGTTTTTTTCGATTTTACTGGGCTGAAAGGGGCGTGGCAAAAATCTAAAATTAACTTGTTGTGCGCAGGACATCACCAATACTGGTACCAAGTTTGGGATTTCTAGCTCTTGCAGTCTCTGAGATGTAGGTGTTCATACAGACAGACAGACAGACAGAGAGACAGATATGGGTCTGACGACTCGACTAGTGACCTTGGCCAAAAATATATATACTTTATGGGGTCGAAGAAGCTTTATTCTGCTTGTTACATACAATTCCTGGAGTCACAAAGTTATAATACCTTTCTACCCTATGGGTGGTTGGTATAAAGAGTTGATGTAACTTTTGGAAATTATGAAATTATGATTCCGATAAGATGATCTTAAAAGGCGTATTGAATGATTTCTATATGGAATACTGCAGAGTCTTAAAACAATATGATATTTGAATTTTCATTCAATGTAACAAGTGTTCGATTCTTAAAACAATAACTGCATAATAGTTACAGAGCACAAAAGAGCACATTGCAACGCAAAAGAATATAAACAACTAGTTTTTGTATCTAAATAAATGAACAATTAGAGAATAAGAGCAGACAAGTAGTCATTAATAAACAATTAAGTCCTAGAAGAAACGAGTAAAGCGGTATCACGAATGCAATAATAAAGACAACAAGAGGACAAAACTTCAACTGTTTAAAAACGATATTAGCAATTTAATTAATGCTATAAGTGGGTTAAAAACCAATACAGTATATTCGATACTATTATTAGAAGATGAAATAAATAAAATAAAAACAAACCTAAATAACGAAGCAAAGCTCTTAGAATTCACTAAAATTAAAATTGCAACAAATGTCAAAAATAGGCTCTCCATATGATAAATATACCGCTATGTTCTCGACTGTAAGATACCCGCAACCCAGCTCGAATATACTAAAATATTCCAAAAAGTATTAGTGGTATTTTCGGAATAATTGGTATATTTGATAAACTCAAATTCCATCACATCCCAAATATCGCATAAACTATAAAGTATACCGTGCACGGTCATATTGCGTACCACAAACAAACTATAGTACTTGCAGCTGGCTACAGATTTTCTCATACAAAACGGTGTCTTAAATAACTTCCATGTTTTTCCCCCGATCGCGACCAAATTGCCAGGAATCATCGACGCTGTAATTATCTTCATATATACCAAAATTCAAGACTCTATCTTTAAAATTGCGCTTGTAAATGGTTTTTTTTTATTTTATTGGGCTGAAAGGGGCGTTGCAAAAATCTAAAATTAACTTGTTGTGCGCAGGACATACACCAATACTGGTACCAAGTTTGAAATCTTTAGCTCTTGCAGTCTCTGAGATGTAGGTGTTCATACAGACAGGCAGACAGACAGAGAGACAGACATGGCTCTGACGACTCGGCTAGTGACCCTGACCAAGAATATATATACTTTATGGGGTCGAAGAAGCTTTATTCTGCTTGTTACATAAAATTCCTGGAGTCACAAAGTTATAATACCCTTCTACCCTATGGGTGGTTGGTATAAAGAGTTGATGAAACTTTTGGAAATTACGACATTATGATTCCGATAAGATGATCTTAAAAGGCATATTGAATGAATTCTATATGGAATACTGCAGAGTTTTAAAATAATAGGATATTTGAATTTTTATTCAATGTAACAAGTGTGCGATTCTTAAAACAATAATGGCATAATAGTTACAGAGCACAAAAGAGCACATTGCAATGCAAAAGAAAATAAACAACTAGTTTTTGTATCTAAATAAATAAACAATTAGAGAATAAGAGCACACAAGTAGTCATTAAGAAACAATTAAGTCCTAGAAGAAATGAGTAACGAAGCAAAGTCTTAGAATTCACTAAAATTAAAATTGCAACAAATGTCAAAAATAGGCTCTCCATATGATAAATATACCGCTAGAGTGTAGTCGACTGTAAGATACCCGCAACCCAGCTCGAATATACTAAAATATTCCAAAAAGTATTAGTGGTATTTTCGGAATAATTGGTATATTTGGTACATTCAAATTCCATCACATCCCAAATATCGCATAAACTATAAAGTATACCGTGCACGGTCATATTGCGCACCAGAAACAAACCACTTGCAGCTGTCTAAAGATTTTCTCATACAAAACGGTGACTTAAATAACTTCCATGTTTTTCACCGATCGCGACCAAGTTGCCAAGAATCATCGACGCTGTAATTATCTTCATATATACCAAAATTCAGACTCTATCTTTAATATTGCGCCTGTAAATGGTTTTTTTCGATTTTACTGGGCTGAAAGGGGCGTGGCAAAAATCTAAAATTAACTTGTTGTGCGCAGGACTTACACCAATACTGGTACCAAGTTTGGAATCTCTAGCTCTTGCAGTCTCTGAGATGTAGGTGTTCATACAGACAGACAGACAGACAGAGAGACAGACATGGCTCTGACGACTCGGCTAGTGACCCTGACCAAGAATATATATACTTTATTATATATACTTTATTATATATATATACTTTATTCCAATTCCTGGAGTGACAAAGTTATAATACCCTTCTACCCTATGGGTGGCTGGTATAAAGAGTTGATGTAACTTTTGGAGATTATGAAATTATAATTCCGATAAGATGATCTTAAAAGGCGTATTGAATGATTTCTATATGGAATACTGCAGAGTCTTAAAACAATAGGATATTTGAATTTTCATTCAATGTAACAAGTGTTCGTATCTTCAAACAATAATGGCATAATAGTTACAGAGCACAAAAGAGCACACTGCAATGCAAAAGAAAATAAACAACTAATTTTTGTATCCAAATAGATGAACAATTTGATTTTAAGAGTAGACAAGTAGTAATTAAAAAACAATTAAGTCCTAGAAACAACGAGTAAAGCGGTATCACGAATGCAATAATAAAGACAACAAGAGGACAAAACTTCAACTGTTTAAAAACGATATTAACAATTTATTTAATGCTATAAGTGGGTTAAAAACCAATACAGTACATTCGATAATATTATTAGAAGATAAAATAAATTAATTAAAAAAAAAACTAAGTAACAAAACAAAGCTCTTAGAATTCACTAAAATTAAAATTGCAACAAATGCCAAAAATAGGCTCTCCAAATGATAAATATACCGCTAGAGTGTACTCGACTGTAAGATACCCGCAACCCAGCTCGAATATACTAAAAGATTCCAAAAAGTATTAGTGGTATTTTCGGAATAATTGGTATAGTTGGTACATTCAAATTCCATCACATCCCAAATATCGCATAAACTATAAAGTATACCGTGCACGGTCATATTGCGCACCAGAAACAAACCACTTGCAGCTGTCTAAAGATTTTCTCATACAAAACGGTGTCTTAAGTAACTTCCATATTTTTCACCAGATCGCGACCAAGTTGCCAGGAATCATCGCCGCTGTAATTATCTTCATATATACTAAAATCAAGACTCTGTCTTTAAAATTGCGCTTGTAAATGGTTTTTTTTCGATTTTTTGGGCTGAAAGGGGCGTGGCAAAAATCTAAAATTAAGTTGTTGTGCGCAGGACATACATCAATAATGGTACCAAGTTTGGAATCTCTAGCTCTTGCAGTCTCTGAAATGTAGGTGTTCATACAGACAGACAGACAGAGAGACAGACATGGCTCTGACGACTCGGCTAGTGACCCTGACCAAGAATATATATACTTTATGGGGTCGAAGAAGCTTTATTCTGCTTGTTACATACAATTCCTGGAGCCACAAAGTTATAATACCCTTCTACCCTATGGGTGACTGGTATAAAGAGTTGATGTAACTTTTGGAAATGATGTCATTATGATTCCGATAAGATGACCTTAAAAGGCGTATTGAATGATTTCTATATGCAATACTGCAGAGTCTTAAAACAATAGGATATTTGAATTTTCATTCAATGTAACAAGTGTTCGAATCTTAAAACAATAATGGCATAATAGTTACAGAGCACAAAAGAGCACATTGCAATGCAAAAGAAAATAAACAACTAGTTTTTGTATCCAAATAGATGAACAATTAGAGAATAAGAGTAGACAAGTAGTAATTAAAGAACAATTAAGTCCAAGAAAAAACGAGTAAAGCGGTATCACGAATGCAATAATAAAGACAACAAGAGGACAAAACTTCAACTGTTTAAAAACGATATTAACAATTTATTTAATGCTATAAGTGGATTAAAAACCAATACAGTACATTCGATAATATTATTGGAAGATGAAATAAATAAAATAAAAACAAAACTAAATAACGAAACAAAGCTCTTAGAATTCACTAAAATTAAAATTGCAACAAATGCCAAAAATAGGCTCTCCAAATGATAAATATACCGCTAGAGTGTACTCGACTGTAAGATACCCGCAACCCAGCTCGAATATACTAAAAGATTCCAAAAAGTATTAGTGGTATTTTCGGAATAATTGGTATATTTGGTACATTCAAATTCCATCACATCCCAAATATCGCATAAACTATAAAGTATACCGTGCACGGTCATATTGCGCACCAGAAACAAACCACTTGCAGCTGTCTAAAGATTTTCTCATACAAAACGGTGTCTTAAATAACTTCCATATTTTTCACCAGATCGCGACCAAGTTGCCAGGAATCATCGCCGCTGTAATTATCTTCATATATACTAAAATCAAGACTCTGTCTTTAAAATTGCGCTAGTAAATGGTTTTTTTCAATTTTATTGGGCTGAAAGGGGCGTGGCAAAAATCTAAAATTAAGTTGTTGTGCGCAGGACATACATCAATAATGGTACCAAGTTTGGAATCTCTAGCTCTTGCAGTCTCTGAGATGTAGGTGTTCATACAGACAGACAGACAGACAGACAGAGAGACAGACATGGCTCTGATGACTCGGCTAGTGACCCTGACCAAGAATATATATACTTTATGGGGTCGAAGAAGCTTTATTCTGCTTGTTACATACAATTCCTGGAGTCATAAAGTTATAATACCCTTCTACCCTATGGGTGGCTGGTATAAAGAGTTGATGTAACTTTTGGAAATTATGAAATTATGATTCCGATCAGATGATCTTAAAAGGCGTATTGAATGATTTCTATATGGAATACTGCAGAGTTTTAAAATAATAGGATATTTGAATTTTCATTTAATGTAACAAGTGTTCGATTCTTAAAACAATAATGGCATAATAAACAACTAGTTTTTGTATCCAAATAGATGAACAATTAGAGAATAAGAGCAGGCAATTAGTAATTAATAAACAATTAAGTACTAGAAGAAACGAGTAAAGCGGTATCACGAATGCAATAATAAAGACAACAAGAGAACAAAACTTAAACTGTTTAAAAACGATCTTAACAATTTAATTAATGCTATAAGTGGGTTAAAAACCAATACAGTATATTCGATAATATTATTAGATGATGAAATAAATAAAATAAAAACAAAACTAAATAACCAAGCAAAGCTCTTAGAATTCACTAAAATTAAAATTGCAACAAATGCCAAAAATAGGCTCTCCAAATGATAAATATACCGCTAGAGTGTACTCGACTGTAAGATACCCGCAACCCAGCTCGAATATACTAAAAGATTCCAAAAAGTATTAGTGGTATTTTCGGAATAATTGGTATATTTGGTACATTCAAATTCCATCACACCCAAATATCGCATAAACTATAAAGTATACCGTGCACGGTCATATTGCGTACCAGAAACAAACCACTTGCAGCTGGCTACAGATTTTCTCATACAAAACTGTGTCTTAAATAACTTCCATGTTTTTGCCCCGATCGCGACCAAATTGCTAGGAATCATAGACGCTGTAATTATCTTCATATATACTAAATTCAAGACTCTATCTTTAAAATTGCGCTTGTAAATGGTTTTTTTTGATTTTTGTGGGCTGAAAGGGGCGTGGCAAAAATCTAAAATTAACTTGTTGTGCGCAGGACATACACCAATACTGCTACCAAGTTTGGAATCTCTAGCTCTTGCAGTCTCTGAGATGTAGGTGCTCATACAGACAGACAGACAGACAGAGAGATAGACATGGCTCTGACGAGTCGGCTAGTGACCCTGACCAAGAATATATATACTTTATGGGGTCGAAGAAGCTTTATTCTGCTTGTTACATACAATTCCTGGAGTCACAAAGTTATAATACCCTTCTACCCTATGGGTGGCTGGTATAAAGAGTTGATGTAACTTTTGGAAATTATGGCATTATGATTCCGATCAGATGATCTTAAAAGGCGTATTGAATGATTTCTATATGGAATACTGTAGAGTCTTAAAACAATAGGATATTTGAATTTTCATTCAATGTAACAAGTGTTCGTATCTTCAAACAATAATGGCATAATAGTTACAGAGTACAAAAGAGCACATTGCAATGCGAAAGAAAATAAAGAACTAGTTTTTGTACCTAAATAGATGAATAATTAGAGAATAAGAGCAGACAAGTAGTCATTAATAAGCAATTAAGTACTAGAAGAAACGAGTAAAGCGGTATCACGAATACAATAATAAAGACAACAAGAGAACAAACCTTCAACTGTTTAAAAACGATCTTAACAATTTAATTAATGCTATAAGTGGGTTAAAAACCAATACAGTATATTCGATAATATTATTAGAAGATAAAATAAATAAAATAAAAACAAACCTAAATAACGAAGCAAAGCTCTTAGAATTCACTAAAATTAAAATTGCAACAAACGTCAAAAATAGGCTCTCCATATGATAAATATACCGCTAGAGTGTACTCGACTGTAAGATAACCGCAACCCAGCTCGAATATACTAAAATATTCCAAAATGTATTAGTGGTATTTTCGGAATAATTGGTATATTTGGTACATTCAAATTCCATCACATCCCAAATATCGCATAAACTATAAAGTATACCGTGCACGGTCATATTGCGCACCAGAAACAAACCACTTGCAGCTGTCTAAAGATTTTCTCATACAAAACGGTGTCTTAAATAACTTCCATGTTTTTTACCGATCGCGATCAAGTTGTTAAGAATCATCGACGCTGTAATTATCTTCATATATACCAAAATTCAAGACTTTATCTTTGAAATTGCGCTTGTAAATGGTTTTTTTTTATTTTATTGGGCTGAAGGGGGCGTTGCAAAAATCTAAAATTAAGTTGTTGTGCGCAGGACATACACCAATACTGGTACCAAGTTTGAAATCTCTAGCTCTTGCAGTCTCTGAGATGTAGGTGTTCATACAGACAGGCAGACAGACAGAGAGACAGATATGGCTCTGACCACTCGGCTAGTGACCCTGACCAAGAATATATATACTTTATGGGGTCGAAGAAGCTTTATTCTGCTTGTTACATACAATTCCTGGAGTCACAAAGTTATAATACCCTTCTACCCTATGGGTGGCTGGTATAAAGAGTTGATGTAACTTTTGGAAATTATGGCATTATGATTCTGATAAGATGACCTTAAAAGGTGTATTGAATGATTTCTATATGGAATACTGTAGAGTCTTAAAACAATAGGATATTTGAATTATCATTCAATGTAACAAGTGTTCGATTCTTAAAACAATAATGGCATAATAGTTACAGAGCACAAAAGAGCACATTGCAATGCAAAAGAAAATAAACAACTAGATTTTGTATCCAAATAGATGAACAAGTGCTATAAGTGGTTTAAAAACCAATACAGTATATTCGATAATATTATTAGAAGATGAAATAAATAAAATAAAAACAAACCTAAATAACGAAGCAAAGCTCTTAGAATTCACTAAAATTAAAATTGCAACAAATGTCAAAAATAGGCTCTCCATATGATAAATATACCGCTAGAGTATACTCGACTGTAAGATACCCGCAACCCAGCTCGAATATACTAAAATATTCCAAAAACTATTAGTGGTATTTTCGGAATAATTGGTATATTTGGTACATTCAAATTCCATCACATCCCAAATATAGCATAAACTATAAAGTATACCGTGCACGGTCATATTGCGCACCAGAAACAAACCACTTGCAGCTATCTAAAGATTTTCTCATACAAAACGGTGTCTTAAATAACTTCCATGCTGTAATTATCTTCATATATACTAAAATCAAGACTCTGTCTTTAAAATTGCGCTTGTAAATGGTTTTTTTTCGATTTTTTGGGCTGAAAGGGGCGTGGCAAAAATCTAAAATTAAGTTGTTGTGCGCAGGACATACATCAATAATGGTACCAAGTTTGGAATCTCTAGCTCTTGCAGTCTCTGAAATGTAGGTGTTCATACAGACAGACAGACAGAGAGACAGACATGGCTCTGACGACTCGGCTAGTGACCCTGACCAAGAATATATATACTTTATGGGGTCGAAGAAGCTTTATTCTGCTTGTTACATACAATTCCTGGAGCCACAAAGTTATAACACCCTTCTACCCTATGGGTGACTGGTATAAAGAGTTGATGTAACTTTTGGAAATGATGTCATTATGATTCCGATAAGATGACCTTAAAAGGCGTATTGAATGATTTCTATATGCAATACTGCAGAGTCTTAAAACAATAGGATATTTGAATTTTCATTCAATGTAACAAGTGTTCGAATCTTAAAACAATAATGGCATAATAGTTACAGAGCACAAAAGAGCACATTGCAATGCAAAAGAAAATAAACAACTAGTTTTTGTATCCAAATAGATGAACAATTAGAGAATAAGAGTAGACAAGTAGTAATTAAAGAACAATTAAGTCCTAGAAAAAACGAGTAAAGCGGTATCACGAATGCAATAATAAAGACAACAAGAGGACAAAACTTCAACTGTTTAAAAACGATATTAACAATTTATTTAATGCTATAAGTGGGTTAAAAACCAATACAGTACATTCGATAATATTATTGGAAGATGAAATAAATAAAATAAAAACAAAACTAAATAACGAAACAAAGCTCTTAGAATTCACTAAAATTAAAATTGCAACAAATGCCAAAAATAGGCTCTCCAAATGATAAATATACCGCTAGAGTGTACTCGACTGTAAGATACCCGCAACCCAGCTCGAATATACTAAAAGATTCCAAAAAGTATTAGTGGTATTTTCGGAATAATTGGTATATTTGGTACATTCAAATTCCATCACATCCCAAATATCGCATAAACTATAAAGTATACCGTGCACGGTCATATTGCGCACCAGAAACAAACCACTTGCAGCTGTCTAAAGATTTTCTCATACAAAACGGTGTCTTAAATAACTTCCATATTTTTCACCAGATCGCGACCAAGTTGCCAGGAATCATCGCCGCTGTAATTATCTTCATATATACTAAAATCAAGACTCTGTCTTTAAAATTGCGCTAGTAAATGGTTTTTTTCAATTTTATTGGGCTGAAAGGGGCGTGGCAAAAATCTAAAATTAAGTTGTTGTGCGCAGGACATACATCAATAATGGTACCAAGTTTGAAATCTCTAGCTCTTGCAGTCTCTGAGATGTAGGTGTTCATACAGACAGACAGACAGACAGACAGAGAGACAGACATGGCTCTGATGACTCGGCTAGTGACCCTGACCAAGAATATATATACTTTATGGGGTCGAAGAAGCTTTATTCTGCTTGTTACATACAATTCCTGGAGTCACAAAGTTATAATACCCTTCTACCCTATGGGTGGCTGGTATAAAGAGTTGATGTAACTTTTGGAAATTATGGCATTATGATTCCGATCAGATGATCTTAAAAGGCGTATTGAATGATTTCTATATGGAATACTGCAGAGTTTTAAAATTATAGGATATTTGAATTTTCATTCAATGTAACAAGTGTTCGATTCTTAAAACAATAATGGCATAATAAACAACTAGTTTTTGTATCCAAATAGATGAACAATTAGAGAATAAGAACAGACAATTAGTAATTAATAAACAATTAAGTACTAGAAGAAACGAGTAAAGCGGTATCACGAATGCAATAATAAAGACAACAAGAGGACAAAACTTAAACTGTTTAAAAACGATCTTAACAATTTAATTAATGCTATAAGTGGGTTAAAAACCAATACAGTATATTCGATAATATTATTAGATGATGAAATAAATAAAATAAAAACAAACCTAAATAACGAAGCAAAGCTCTTAGAATTCACTAAAATTAAAATTGCAACAAATGCCAAAAATTGGCTCTCCAAATGATAAATATACCGCTAGAGTGTACTCGACTGTAAGATACCCGCAACCCAGCTCGAATATACTAAAAGATTCCAAAAAGTATTAGTGGTATTTTCGGAATAATTGGTATATTTGGTACATTCAAATTCCATCACATCCCAAATATCGCATAAACTATAAAGTATACCGTGCACGGTCATATTGCGTACCAGAAACAAACCACTTGCAGCTGGCTACAGATTTTCTCATACAAAACTGTGTCTTAAATAACTTCCATGTTTTTCCCCCGATCGCGATCAAATTGCCAGGAATCATAGACGCTGTAATTATCTTCATATATACCAAAATTCAAGACTGTATCTTTAAAATTGCGCTTGCAAATTGTTTTTTTCGATTTTATTGGGCTGAAAGGGGCGGGGCAAAAATCTAAAATTAACTTCTTGTGCGCAGGACATACTGCTACCAAGTTTGGAATCTCTAGCTCTTGCAGTCTCTGAGATGTAGGTGTTCATACAGACAGACAGACCGACAGAGAGACAGACATGTCTCTGACGACTCGGCTAGTGACCCTGACCAAGAATATATATACTTTATGGGGTCGAAGAAGCTTTATTCTGCTTGTTACATACAATTCCTGGAGTCATAAAGTTATAATACCCTTCTACCCTATGGGTGGCTGGTATAAAGAGTTGATGTAACTTTTGGAAATTATGAAATTATGATTCCGATCAGATGATCTTAAAAGGCGTATTGAATGATTTCTATATGGAATACTGCAGAGTTTTAAAATAATAGGATATTTGAATTTTCATTTAATGTAACAAGTGTTCGATTCTTAAAACAATAATGGCATAATAAACAACTAGTTTTTGTATCCAAATAGATGAACAATTAGAGAATAAGAGCAGGCAATTAGTAATTAATAAACAATTAAGTACTAGAAGAAACGAGTAAAGCGGTATCACGAATGCAATAATAAAGACAACAAGAGAACAAAACTTAAACTGTTTAAAAACGATCTTAACAATTTAATTAATGCTATAAGTGGGTTAAAAACCAATACAGTATATTCGATAATATTATTAGATGATGAAATAAATAAAATAAAAACAAACCTAAATAACCAAGCAAAGCTCTTAGAATTCACTAAAATTAAAATTGCAACAAATGCCAAAAATAGGCTCTCCAAATGATAAATATACCGCTAGAGTGTACTCGACTGTAAGATACCCCCAACCCAGCTCGAATATACTAAAAGATTCCAAAAAGTATTAGTGGTATTTTCGGAATAATTGGTATATTTGGTACATTCAAATTCCATCACACCCAAATATCGCATAAACTATAAAGTATACCGTGCACGGTCATATTGCGTACCAGAAACAAACCACTTGCAGCTGGCTACAGATTTTCTCATACAAAACTGTGTCTTAAATAACTTCCATGTTTTTGCCCCGATCGCGACCAAATTGCTAGGAATCATAGACGCTGTAATTATCTTCATATATACTAAATTCAAGACTCTATCTTTAAAATTGCGCTTGTAAATGGTTTTTTTTTATTTTTGTGGGCTGAAAGGGGCGTGGCAAAAATCTAAAATTAACTTGTTGTGCGCAGGACATACACCAATACTGCTACCAAGTTTGGAATCTCTAGCTCTTGCAGTCTCTGAGATGTAGGTGCTCATACAGACAGACAGACAGACAGAGAGATAGACATGGCTCTGACGAGTCGGCTAGTGACCCTGACCAAGAATATATATACTTTATGGGGTCGAAGAAGCTTTATTCTGCTTGTTACATACAATTCCTGGAGTCACAAAGTTATAATACCCTTCTACCCTATGGGTGGCTGGTATAAAGAGTTGATGTAACTTTTGGAAATTATGAAATTATGATTCCGATCAGATGATCTTAAAAGGCGTATTGAATGATTTCTATATGGAATACTGCAGAGTTTTAAAATAATAGGATATTTGAATTTTCATTTAATGTAACAAGTGTTCGATTATTAAAACAATAATGGCATAATAAACAACTAGTTTTTGTATCCAAATAGATGAACAATTAGAGAATAAGAGCAGACAATTAGTAATTAATAAACAATTAAGTACTAGAAGAAACGAGTAAAGCGGTATCACGAATGCAATAATAAAGACAACAAGAGGACAAAACTTAAACTGTTTAAAAACGATCTTAACAATTTAATTAATGCTATAAGTGGGTTAAAAACCAATACAGTATATTCGATAATATTATTAGATGATGAAATAAATAAAATAAAAACAAATCTAAATAACGACGCAAAGCTCTTAGAATTCACTAAAATTAAAATTGCAACAAATGCCAAAAATAGGCTCTCCAAATGATAAATATACCGCTAGAGTGTACTCGACTGTAAGATACCCGCAACCCAGCTCGAATATACTAAAAGATTCCAAAAAGTATTAGTGGTATTTTCGGAATAATTGGTATATTTGGTACATTCAAATTCCATCACACCCAAATATCGCATAAACTATAAAGTATACCGAGCACGGTCATATTGCGTACCAGAAACAAACCACTTGCAGCTGGCTACAGATTTTCTCATACAAAACTGTGTCTTAAATAACTTCCATGTTTTTGCCCCGATCGCGACCAAATTGCCAGGAATCATAGACGCTGTAATTATCTTCATATATACTAAATTCAAGACTCTATCTTTAAAATTGCGCTTGTAAATGGTTTTTTTCGATTTTATTGGGCTGAAAGGGGCGTGGCAAAAATCTAAAATTAACTTGTTGTGCGCAGGACATACACCAATACTGCTACCAAGTTTGGAATCTCTAGCTTTTGCAGTCTCTGAGATGTAGGTGTTCATACAGACAGACAGACAGACAGAGAGATAGACATGGCTCTGACGACTCGGCTAGTGACCCTGACCAAGAATATATATACTTTATGGGGTCGAAGAAGCTTTATTCTGCTTGTTACATACAATTCCTGGAGTCACAAAGTTATAATACCCTTCTACCCTATGGGTGGCTGGTATAAAGAGTTGATGTAACTTTTGGAAATTATGAAATTATGATTCCGATCAGATGATCTTAAAAGGCGTATTGAATGATTTCTATATGGAATACTGCAGAGTTTTAAAATAATAGGATATTTGAATTTTCATTTAATGTAACAAGTGTTCGATTATTAAAACAATAATGGCATAATAAACAACTAGTTTTTGTATCCAAATAGATGAACAATTAGAGAATAAGAGCAGACAATTAGTAATTAATAAACAATTAAGTACTAGAAGAAACGAGTAAAGCGGTATCACGAATGCAATAATAAAGACAACAAGAGGACAAAACTTAAACTGTTTAAAAACGATCTTAACAATTTAATTAATGCTATAAGTGGGTTAAAAACCAATACAGTATATTCGATAATATTATTAGATGATGAAATAAATAAAATAAAAACAAATCTAAATAACGACGCAAAGCTCTTAGAATTCACTAAAATTAAAATTGCAACAAATGGCAAAAATAGGCTCTCCAAATGATAAATATACAGCTAGAGTGTACTCGACTGTAAGATACCCGCAACCCAGCTCGAATATACTAAAAGATTCCAAAAAGTATTAGTGGTATTTTCGGAATAATTGGTATATTTGGTACATTCAAATTCCATCACACCCAAATATCGCATAAACTATAAAGTATACCGAGCACGGTCATATTGCGTACCAGAAACAAACCACTTGCAGCTGGCTACAGATTTTCTCATACAAAACTGTGTCTTAAATAACTTCCATGTTTTTGCCCCGATCGCGACCAAATTGCCAGGAATCATAGACGCTGTAATTATCTTCATATATACTAAATTCAAGACTCTATCTTTAAAATTGCGCTTGTAAATGGTTTTTTTCGATTTTATTGGGCTGAAAGGGGCGTGGCAAAAATCTAAAATTAACTTGTTGTGCGCAGGACATACACCAATACTGCTACCAAGTTTGGAATCTCTAGCTTTTGCAGTCTCTGAGATGTAGGTGTTCATACAGACAGACAGACAGACAGAGAGATAGACATGGCTCTGACGACTCGGCTAGTGACCCTGACCAAGAATATATATACTTTATGGGGTCGAAGAAGCTTTATTCTGCTTGTTACATACAATTCCTGGAGTCACAAAGTTATAATACCCTTCTACCCTATGGGTGGCTGGTATAAAGAGTTGATGTAACTTTTGGAAATTATGAAATTATGATTCCGATCAGATGATCTTAAAAGGCGTATTGAATGATTTCTATATGGAATACTGCAGAGTTTTAAAATAATAGGATATTTGAATTTTCATTTAATGTAACAAGTGTTCGATTATTAAAACAATAATGGCATAATAAACAACTAGTTTTTGTATCCAAATAGACGAACAATTAGAGAATAAGAGCAGACAATTAGTAATTAATAAACAATTAAGTACTAGAAGAAACGAGTAAAGCGGTATCACGAATGCAATAATAAAGACAACAAGAGGACAAAACTTAAACTGTTTAAAAACGATCTTAACAATTTAATTAATGCTATAAGTGGGTTAAAAACCAATACAGTATATTCGATAATATTATTAGATGATGAAATAAATAAAATAAAAACAAATCTAAATAACGACGCAAAGCTCTTAGAATTCACTAAAATTAAAATTGCAACAAATGCCAAAAATAGGCTCTCCAAATGATAAATATACCGCTAGAGTGTACTCGACTGTAAGATACCCGCAACCCAGCTCGAATATACTAAAAGATTCCAAAAAGTATTAGTGGTATTTTCGGAATAATTGGTATATTTGGTACATTCAAATTCCATCACACCCAAATATCGCATAAACTATAAAGTATACCGAGCACGGTCATATTGCGTACCAGAAACAAACCACTTGCAGCTGGCTACAGATTTTCTCATACAAAACTGTGTCTTAAATAACTTCCATGTTTTTGCCCCGATCGCGACCAAATTGCCAGGAATCATAGACGCTGTAATTATCTTCATATATACTAAATTCAAGACTCTATCTTTAAAATTGCGCTTGTAAATGGTTTTTTTCGATTTTATTGGGCTGAAAGGGGCGTGGCAAAAATCTAAAATTAACTTGTTGTGCGCAGGACATACACCAATACTGCTACCAAGTTTGGAATCTCTAGCTTTTGCAGTCTCTGAGATGTAGGTGTTCATACAGACAGACAGACAGACAGAGAGATAGACATGGCTCTGACGACTCGGCTAGTGACCCTGACCAAGAATATATATACTTTATGGGGTCGAAGAAGCTTTATTCTGCTTGTTACATACAATTCCTGGAGTCACAAAGTTATAATACCCTTCTACCCTATGGGTGGCTGGTATAAAGAGTTGATGTAACTTTTGGAAATTATGAAATTATGATTCCGATCAGATGATCTTAAAAGGCGTATTGAATGATTTCTATATGGAATACTGCAGAGTTTTAAAATAATAGGATATTTGAATTTTCATTTAATGTAACAAGTGTTCGATTCTTAAAACAATAATGGCATAATAAACAACTAGTTTTTGTATCCACATAGATGAACAATTAGAGAATAAGAGCAGGCAATTAGTAATTAATAAACAATTAAGTACTAGAAGAAACGAGTAAAGCGGTATCACGAATGCAATAATAAAGACAACAAGAGAACAAAACTTAAACTGTTTAAAAACGATCTTAACAATTTAATTAATGCTATAAGTGGGTTAAAAACCAATACAGTATATTCGATAATATTATTAGATGATGAAATAAATACAATAAAAAAAAACCTAAATAACGAAGCAAAGCTCTTAGAATTCACTAAAATTAAAATTGCAACAAATGCCAAAAATAGGCTCTCCAAATGATAAATATACCGCTAGAGTGTACTCGACTGTAAGATACCCGCAACCCAGCTCGAATATACTAAAAGATTCCAAAAAGTATTAGTGGTATTTTCGAAATAATTGGTATATTTGGTACATTCAAATTCCATCACACCCAAATATCGCATAAACTATAAAGTATACCGTGCACGGTCATATTGCGTACGAGAAACAAACCACTTGCAGCTGGCTACAGATTTTCTCATACAAAACTGTGTCTTAAATAACTTCCATGTTTTTGCCCCGATCGCGACCAAATTGCCAGGAATCATAGACGCTGTAATTATCTTCATATATACTAAATTCAAGACTCTATCTTTAAAATTGCGCTTGTAAATGGTTTTTTTTGATTTTATTGCACTGAAAGGGGCGTGGCAAAAATCTAAAATTAACTTGTTGTGCGCAGGACATACACCAATACTGGTACCAAGTTTGGAATCTCTAGCTCTCTGAGATGTAGGAGTTCATGCAGACAGACAGACCGACAGAGAGACAGACATGGCTCTGACGACTCGGCTAGTGACCCTGACCAAGAATATATATACTTTATGGGGTCGAAGAAACTTTATTCTGCTTGTTACATACAATTCCTGGAGTCACAAAGTTATAATACCCTTCTACCCTATGGGTGGCTGGTATAAAGAGTTGATGTAACTTTTGGAAATTATGAAATTATGATTCCGATCAGATGATCTTAAAAGGCGTATTGAATGATTTCTATATGGAATACTGCAGAGTTTTAAAATAATAGGATATTTGAATTTTCATTCAATGTAACAAGTGTTCGATTCTTAAAACAATAATGGCATAATAAACAACTAGTTTTTGTATCCAAATAGATGAACAATTAGAGAATAAGAGCAGACAATTAGTAATTAATAAACAATTAAGTACTAGAAGAAACGAGTAAAGCGGTATCACGAATGCAATAATAAAGGCAACAAGAGGACAAAACCTAAACTGTTTAAAAACGATCTTAACAATTTAATTAATGCTATAAGTGGGTTAAAAACCAATACAGTATATTCGATAATATTATTAGATGATGAACCATAAGATGATCTTAAAAGGCGTATTGAATGATTTCTATATGGAATACTGCAGAGTTTTAAAATAATAGGATATTTGAATTTTCATTCAATGTAACAAGTGTTCGATTCTTAAAACAATAATGGCATAATAAACAACTAGTTTTTGTATCCAAATAGATGAACAATTAGAGAATAAGAGCAGACAATTAGTAATTAATAAACAATTAAGTACTAGAAGAAACGAGTAAAGCGGTATCACGAATGCGATAATAAAGACAACAAGAGGACAAAACTTAAACTGTTTAAAAACGATCTTAACAATTTAATTAATGCTATAAGTGGGTTAAAAACCAATACAGTATATTCGATAATATTATTAGATGATTAAATAAATAAAATAAAAACAAACCTAAATAACGACGCAAAGCTCTTAGAATTCACTAAAATTAAAATTGCAACAAATGCCAAAAATAGGCTCTCCAAATGATAAATATACCGCTAGAGTGTACTCGACTGTAAGATACCCGCAACCCAGCTCGAATATACTAAAAGATTCCAAAAAGTATTAGTGGTATTTTCGGAATAATTGGTATATTTGGTACATTCAAATTCCATCACATCCCAAATATCGCATAAACTATAAAGTATACCGAGCACGGTCATATTGCGTACCAGAAACAAACCACTTGCAGCTGGCTACAGATTTTCTCATACAAAACTGTGTATTATCGAGTGTACTCGACTGTAAGATACCCGCAACCCAGCTCGAATATACTAAAAGATTCCAAAAAGTATTAGTGGTGTTTTCGGAATAATTGGTATATTTGGTACATTCAAATTCCATCACATCCCAAATATCGCATAAACTATAAAGTATACCGTGCACGGTCATATTGCGTACCAGAAACAAACCACTTGCAGCTGGCTACAGATTTTCTCATACAAAACTGTGTCTTAAATAACTTCCATGTTTTTCCCCCGATAGCGACCAAATTGCCAGGAATCATAGACGCTGTAATTATCTTCATATATACTAAATTCAAGACTCTATCTTTAAAATTGCGCTTGTAAATGGTTTTTTTTGATTTTATTGCACTGAAAGGGGCGTGGCAAAAATCTAAAATTAACTTGTTGTGCGCAGGACATACACCAATACTGGTAACAAGTTTGGAATCTCTAGCTCTCTGAGATGTAGGAGTTCATGCAGACAGACAGACCGACAGAGAGACAGACATGGCTCTGACGACTCGGCTAGTGACCCTGACCAAGAATATATATACTTTATGGGGTCGAAGAAACTTTATTCTGCTTGTTACATACAATTCCTGGAGTCACAAAGTTATAATACCCTTCTAACCTATGGGTGGCTGGTATAAAGAGTTGATGTAACTTTTGGAAATTATGAAATTATGATTCCGATCAGATGATCTTAAAAGGCGTATTGAATGATTTCTATATGGAATACTGCAGAGTTTTAAAATAATAGGATATTTGAATTTTCATTCAATGTAACAAGTGTTCGATTCTTAAAACAATAATGGCATAATAAACAACTAGTTTTTGTATCCAAATAGATGAACAATTAGAGAATAAGAGCAGACAATTAGTAATTAATAAACAATTAAGTACTAGAAGAAACGAGTAAAGCGGTATCACGAATGCGATAATAAAGACAACAAGAGGACAAAACTTAAACTGTTTAAAAACGATCTTAACAATTTAATTAATGCTATAAGTGGGTTAAAAACCAATACAGTATATTCGAATATATTATTAGATGATGAAATAAATAAAATAAAAACAAACCTAAATAACGACGCAAAGCTCTTAGAATTCACTAAAATTAAAATTGCAACAAATGCCAAAAATAGGCTCTCCAAATGATAAATATACCGCTAGAGTGTACTCGACTGTAAGATACCCGCAACCCAGCTCGAATATACTAAAAGATTCCAAAAAGTATTAGTGGTATTTTCGGAATAATTGGTATATTTGGTACATTCAAATTCCATCACATCCCAAATATCGCATAAACTATAAAGTATACCGTGCACGGTCATATTGCGTACCAGAAACAAACCACTTGCAGCTGGCTACAGATTTTCTCATACAAAACTGTGTCTTAAATAACTTCCATGTTTTTCCCCCGATAGCGACCAAATTGCCAGGAATCATAGACGCTGTAATTATCTTCAAATATACCAAAATTCAAGACTCTATCTTTAAAATTGCGCTTGTAAATGTTTTTTTTTCGATTTTATTGGGCTGAAAGGGGCGTGGCAAAAATCTAAAATTAACTTTTTGTGCGCAGGACATACACCAATACTGGTACCAAGTTTGGAATCTCTAGCTCTCTGAGATGAAGGTTTTCATACAGACAGACAGACCGACAGAGAGACAGACATGGCTCTGACGACTCGGCTAGTGACCCTGACCAAGAATATATATACTTTATGGGGTCGAAGAAGCTTTATTCTGCTTGTTACATACAATTCCTGGAGTCACAAAGTTATAATACCCTTCTACCCTATGGGTGGCTGGTATAAAGAGTTGATGTAACTTTTGGAAATTATGAAATTATGATTCCGATCAGATGATCTTAAAAGGCAAATTGAATGATTTCTATATGGAATACTGCAGAGTTTTAAAATAATAGAATATTTGAATTTTCATTCAATGTAACAAGTGTTCGATTCTTAAAACAATAATGGCATAATAAACAACTAGTTTTTGTATCCAAATAGATGAACAATTAGAGAATAAGAGCAGACAATTAGTAATTAATAAACAATTAAGTACTAGAAGAAACGAGTAAAGCGGTATCACGAATGCAATAATAAAGACAACAAGAGGACAAAACTTAAACTGTTTAAAAACGATCTTAACAATTTAATTAATGCTATAAGTGGGTTAAAAACCAATACAGTATATTCGATAATATTATTAGATGAAATAAATAAAATAAAAACAAACCTAAATAACGACGCAAAGCTCTTAGAATTCACTAAAATTAAAATTGCAACAAATGCCAAAAATAGGCTCTCCAAATGATAAATATACCGCTAGAGTGTAATCGACTGTAAGATACCCGCAACCCAGCTCGAATATACTAAAAGATTCCAAAAAGTATTAGTGGTATTTTCGGAATAATTGGTATATTTGGTACATTCAAATTCCATCACATCCCAAATATCGCATAAACTATAAAGTATACCGTGCACGGTCATATTGCGTACCAGAAACAAACCACTAGCAGCTGGCTACAGATTTTCTCATACAAAACTGTGTCTTAAATAACTTCCATGTTTTCCAAGTGTTCGATTCTTAAAACAATAATGGCATAATAAACAACTAGTTTTTGTATCCAAATAGATGAACAATTAGAGAATAAGAGCAGACAATTAGTAATTAATAAACAATTAAGTACTAGAAGAAACGAGTAAAGCGGTATCACGAATGCAATAAAAAAGACAACAGCTCGAATATACTAAAAGATTCCAAAAAGTATTAGTGGTATTTTCGGAATAATTGGTATATTTGGTACATTCAAATTCCATCACATCCCAAATATCGCATAAACTATAAAGTATACCGTGCACGGTCATATTGCGTACCAGAAGCAAACCACTAGCAGCTGGCTACAGATTTTCTCATACAAAACTTTGTCTTAAATAACTTCCATGTTTTTTTCCCGATCGCGACCAAATTGCCAGGAATCATAGAGGCTGTAATTATCTTCATATATACCAAAATTCAAGACTCTATCTTTAAAATTGCGCTTGTAAATGGTTTTTTTCGATTTTATTGGGCTGAAAGGGGCGTGGCAAAAATCTAAAATTAACTTGTTGTGCGCAGGACATACACCAATACTGGTACCAAGTTTGGAATCTCTAGCTCTCTGAGATGTAGGTTTTCATACAGACAGACAGACCGACAGAGAGACAGACATGGCTCTGACGACTCGGCTAGTGACCCTGACCAAGAATATATATACTTTATGGGGTCGAAGAAGCTTTATTCTGCTTGTTACATACAATTCCTGGAGTCACAAAGTTATAATACCCTTCTACCCTATGGGTGGCTGGTATAAAGAGTTGATGTAACTTTTGGAAATTATGAAATTATGATTCCGATCAGATGATCTTAAAAGGCGTATTGAATGATTTCTATATGGAATACTGCAGAGTTTTAAAATAATAGGATATTTGAATTTTCATTCAATGTAACAAGTGTTCGATTCTTAAAACAATAATGGCATAATAAACAACTAGTTTTTGTATCCAAATAGATGAACAATTAGAGAATAAGAGCAGACAATTAGTAATTAATAAACAATTAAGTACTAGAAGAAACGAGTAAAGCGGTATCACGAATGCAATAATAAAGGCAACAAGAGGACAAAACCTAAACTGTTTAAAAACGATCTTAACAATTTAATTAATGCTATAAGTGGGTTAAAAACCAATACAGTATATTCGATAATATTATTAGATGATGAACCATAAGATGATCTTAAAAGGCGTATTGAATGATTTCTATATGGAATACTGCAGAGTTTTAAAATAATAGGATATTTGAATTTTCATTCAATGTAACAAGTGTTCGATTCTTAAAACAATAATGGCATAATAAACAACTAGTTTTTGTATCCAAATAGATGAACAATTAGAGAATAAGAGCAGAAAATTAGTAATTAATAAACAATTAAGTACTAGAAGAAACGAGTAAAGCGGTATCACGAATGCAATAATAAAGACAACAAGAGAACAAAACTTAAACTGTTTAAAAACGATCTTAACAATTTAATTAATGCTATAAGTGGGTTAAAAACCAATACAGTATATTCGATAATATTATTAGATGATGAAATAAATAAAATAAAAACAAACCTAAATAACGAAGCAAAGCTCTTAGAATTCACTAAAATTAAATTTGCAACAAATGCCAAAAATAGGCTCTCCAAATGATAAATATACCGCTAGAGTGTACTCGACTGTAAGATACCCGCAACCCAGCTCGAATATACTAAAAGATTCCAAAAAGTATTAGTGGTATTTTCGGAATAATTGGTATATTTGGTACATTCAAATTCCATCACATCCCAAATATCGCATAAACTATAAAGTATACCGTGCACGGTCATATTGCGTACCAGAAACAAACCACTTGCAGCTGGCTACAGATTTTCTCATACAAAACTGTGTCTTAAATAACTTCCATGTTTTTCCCCCGATAGCGACCAAATTGCCAGGAATCATAGACGCTGTAATTATCTTCAAATATACCAAAATTCAAGACTCTATCTTTAAAATTGCGCTTGTAAATGGTTTTTTTCGATTTTATTGGGCTGAAAGGGGCGTGGCAAAAATCTAAAATTAACTTGTTGTGCGCAGGACATACACCAATACTGGTACCAAGTTTGGAATCTCTAGCTCTCTGAGATGTAGGTTTTCATACAGACAGACAGACCGACAGAGAGACAGACATGGCTCTGACGACTCGGCTAGTGACCCTGACCAAGAATATATATACTTTATGGGGTCGAAGAAGCTTTATTCTGCTTGTTACATACAATTCCTGGAGTCACAAAGTTATAATACCCTTCTACCCTATGGGTGGCTGGTATAAAGAGTTGATGTAACTTTTGGAAATTATGAAATTATGATTCCGATCAGATGATCTTAAAAGGCGTATTGAATGATTTCTATATGGAATACTGCAGAGTTTTAAAATAATAGGATATTTGAATTTTCATTCTATGTAACAAGTGTTCGATTCTTAAAACAATAATGGCATAATAAACAACTAGTTTTTGTATCCAAATAGATGAACAATTAGAGAATAAGAGCAGAAAATTAGTAATTAATAAACAATTAAGTACTAGAAGAAACGAGTAAAGCGGTATCACGAATGCAATAATAAAGGCAACAAGAGGACAAAACCTAA
Organism: Drosophila siamana; assembly: GCA_035047445.1. NCBI lineage: Eukaryota > Metazoa > Arthropoda > Insecta > Diptera > Drosophilidae > Drosophila > Drosophila siamana. The sequence goes on along the minus strand of JAWNPP010000157.1, from coordinate 157,071 downwards.
ACTGTTTAAAAACGATCTTAACAATTTAATTAATGCTATAAGTGGGTTAAAAACCAATACAGTATATTCGATAATATTATTAGATGATGAACCATAAGATGATCTTAAAAGGCGTATTGAATGATTTCTATATGGAATACTGCAGAGTTTTAAAATAATAGGATATTTGAATTTTCATTCAATGTAACAAGTGTTCGATTCTTAAAACAATAATGGCATAATAAACAACTAGTTTTTGTATCCAAATAGATGAACAATTAGAGAATAAGAGCAGAAAATTAGTAATTAATAAACAATTAAGTAATAGAAGAAACGAGTAAAGCGGTATCACGAATGCAATAATAAAGACAACAAGAGGACAAAACTTAAACTGTTTAAAAACGATCTTAACAATTTAATTAATGCTATAAGTGGGTTAAAAACCAATATAGTATATTCGATAATATTATTAGATGATGAAATAAATAAAATAAAAACAAACCTAAATAATGAAGCAAAGCTCTTAGAATTCACTAAAATTAAAATTGCAACAAATGCCAAAAATAGGCTCTCCAAATGATAAATATACCGCTAGAGTGTACTCGACTGTAAGATACCCGCAACCCAGCTCGAATATACTAAAAGATTCCAAAAAGTATTAGTGGTATTTTCGAAATAATTGGTATATTTGGTACATTCAAATTCCATCACATCCCAAATATCGCATAAACTATAAAGTATACCGTGCACGGTCATATTGCGTACCAGAAGCAAACCACTAGCAGCTGGCTACAGATTTTCTCATACAAAACTGTGTCTTAAATAACTTCCATGTTTTTCCCCCGATAGCGACCAAATTGCCAGGAATCATAGACGCTGTAATTATCTTCAAATATACCAAAATTCAAGACTCTATCTTTAAAATTGCGCTTGTAAATGGTTTTTTTCTATTTTATTGGGCTGAAAGGGGCGTGACAAAAATCTAAAATTAACTTGTTGTGCGCAGGACATACACCAATACTGGTACCAAGTTTGGAATCTCTAGCTCTCTGAGATGTAGGTTTTCATACAGACAGACAGACCGACAGAGAGACAGACATGTCTCTGACGACTCGGCTAGTGACCCTGACGACTCGGCAAGTGACCCTGACCAAGAATATATATACTTTATGGGGTCGAAGAAGCTTTATTCTGCTTGTTACATACAATTCGTGGAGTCACAAAGTTATAATACCCTTCTACCCTATGGGTGGCTGGTATAAAGAGTTGATGTAACTTTTGGAAATTATGAAATTATGATTCCGATCAGATGATCTTAAAAGGCAAATTGAATGATTTCTATATGGAATACTACAGAGTTTTAAAATAATAGAATATTTGAATTTTCATTCAATGTAACAAGTGTTCGATTCTTAAAACAATAATGGCATAATAAACAACTAGTTTTTGTATCCAAATAGATGAACAATTAGAGAATAAGAGCAGACAATTAGTAATTAATAAACAATTAAGTACTAGAAGAAACGAGTAAAGCGGTATCACGAATGCAATAATAAAGACAACAAGAGGACAAAACTTAAACTGTTTAAAAACGATCTTAACAATTTAATTAATGCTATAAGTGGGTTAAAAACCAATACAGTATATTCGATAATATTATTAGATGAAATAAATAAAATAAAAACAAACCTAAATAACGACGCAAAGCTCTTAGAATTCACTAAAATTAAAATTGCAACAAATGCCAAAAATAGGCTCTCCAAATGATAAATATACCGCTAGAGTGTACTCGACTGTAAGATACCCGCAACCCAGCTCGAATATACTAAAAGATTCCAAAAAGTATTAGTGGTATTTTCGGAATAATTGGTATATTTGGTACATTCAAATTCCATCACATCCCAAATATCGCATAAACTATAAAGTATACCGTGCACGGTCATATTGCGTACCAGAAACAAACCACTAGCAGCTGGCTACAGATTTTCTCATACAAAACTGTGTCTTAAATAACTTCCATGTTTTCCAAGTGTTCGATTCTTAAAACAATAATGGCATAATAAACAACTAGTTTTTGTATCCAAATAGATGAACAATTAGAGAATAAGAGCAGACAATTAGTAATTAATAAACAATTAAGTACTAGAAGAAACGAGTAAAGCGGTATCACGAATGCAATAATAAAGACAACAGCTCGAATATACTAAAAGATTCCAAAAAGTATTAGTGGTATTTTCGGAATAATTGGTATATTTGGTACATTCAAATTCCATCACATCCCAAATATCGCATAAACTATAAAGTATACCGTGCACGGTCATATTGCGTACCAGAAGCAAACCACTAGCAGCTGGCTACAGATTTTCTCATACAAAACTTTGTCTTCAATAACTTCCATGTTTTTTCCCCGATCGCGACCAAATTGCCAGGAATCATAGAGGCTGTAATTATCTTCATATATACCAAAATTCAAGACTCTATCTTTAAAATTGCGCTTGTAAATGGTTTTTTTCGATTTTATTGGGCTGAAAGGGGCGTGACAAAAATCTAAAATTAACTTGTTGTGCGCAGGACATACACCAATACTGGTACCAAGTTTGGAATCTCTAGCTCTTGCAGTCTCTGAGATGTAGGTGTTCATACAGACAGACAGACCGACAGAGAGACAGACATGTCTCTGACGACTCGGCTAGTGACCCTGACGACTCGGCTAGTGACCCTGACCAAGAATATATATACTTTATGGGGTCGAAGAAGCTTTATTCTGCTTGTTACATACAATTCCTGGAGTCACAAAGTTATAATACCCTTCTACCCTATGGGTGGCTGGTATAAAGAGTTGATGTAACTTTTGGAAATTATGAAATTATGATTCCGATTAGATGATCTTAAAAGGCGTATTGAATGATTTCTATATGGAATACTGCAGAGTTTTAAAATAATAGGATATTTGAATTTTCATTCAATGTAACAAGTGTTCGATTCTTAAAACAATAATGGCATAATAAACAACTAGTTTTTGTATCCAAATAGATGAACAATTAGAGAATAAGAGCAGACAATTAGTAATTAATAATCAATTAAGTACTAGAAGAAACGAGTAAAGCGGTATCACGAATGCAATAATAAAGACAACAAGAGGACAAAACTTAAACTGTTTAAAAACGATCTTAACAATTTAATTAATGCTATAAGTGGGTTAAAAACCAATACAGTATATTCGATAATATTATTAGATGATGAAATAAATAAAATAAAAACAAACCTAAATAACGAAGCAAAGCTCTTAGAATTCACTAAAATTAAAATTGCAACAAATGCCAAAAACAGGCTCTCCAAATGATAAATATACCGCTAGAGTGTACTCGACTGTAAGATACCCGCAACCCAGCTCGAATATACTAAAAGATTCCAAAAAGTATTAGTGGTATTTTCGAAATAATTGGTATATTTGGTACATTCAAATTCCATCACATCCCAAATATCGCATAAACTATAAAGTATACCGTGCACGGTCATATTGCGTACCAGAAGCAAACCACTAGCAGCTGGCTACAGATTTTCTCATACAAAACTGTGTCTTAAATAACTTCCCCGATCGCGACCAAATTGCCAGGAATCATAGAGGCTGTAATTATCTTCATATATACCAAAATTCAAGACTCTATCTTTAAAATTGCGCTTGTAAATGGTTTTTTTCGATTTTATTGGGCTGAAAGGGGCGTGACAAAAATCTAAAATTAACTTGTTGTGCGCAGGACATACACCAATACTGGTACCAAGTTTGGAATCTCTAGCTCTTGCAGTCTCTGAGATGTAGGTGTTCATACAGACAGACAGACCGACAGAGAGACAGACATGTCTCTGACGACTCGGCTAGTGACCCTGACGACTCGGCTAGTGACCCTGACCAAGAATATATATACTTTATGGGGTCGAAGAAGCTTTATTCTGCTTGTTACATACAATTCCTGGAGTCACAAAGTTATAATACCCTTCTACCCTATGGGTGGCTGGTATAAAGAGTTGATATAACTTTTGGAAATTATCAAATTATGATTCCGATTAGATGATCTTAAAAGGCGTATTGAATGATTTCTATATGGAATACTGCAGAGTTTTAAAATAATAGGATATTTGAATTTTCATTCAATGTAACAAGTGTTCGATTCTTAAAACAATAATGGCATAATAAACAACTAGTTTTTGTATCCAAATAGATGAACAATTAGAGAATAAGAGCAGACAATTAGTAATTAATAAACAATTAAGTACTAGAAGAAACGAGTAAAGCGGTATCACGAATGCAATAATAAAGACAACAAGAGGACAAAACTTAAACTGTTTAAAAACGATCTTAACAATTTAATTAATGCTATAAGTGGGTTAAAAACCAATACAGTATATTCGATAATATTATTAGATGATGACATAAATAAAATAAAAACAAACCTAAATAACGAAGCAAAGCTCTTAGAATTCACTAAAATTAAAATTGCAACAAATGCCAAAAATAGGCTCTCCAAATGATAAATATACCGCTAGAGTGTACTCGACTGTAAGATACCCGCAACCCAGCTCGAATATACTAAAAGATTCCAAAAAGTATTAGTGGTATTTTCGAAATAATTGGTATATTTGGTACATTCAAATTCCATCACATATACCTAAATAACGAAGCAAAGCTCTTAGAATTCACTAAAATTAAAATTGCAACAAATGCCAAAAATAGGCTCTCCAAATGATAAATATACCGCTAGAGTGTACTCGACTGTAAGATACCCGCAACCCAGCTCGAATATACTAAAAGATTCCAAAAAGTATTAGTGGTATTTTCGAAATAATTGGTATATTTGGTACATTCAAATTCCATCACATCCCAAATATCGCATAAACTATAAAGTATACCGTGCACGGTCATATTGCGTACCAGAAGCAAACCACTAGCAGCTGGCTACAGATTTTCTCATACAAAACTTTGTCTTAAATAACTTCCCCGATCGCGACCAAATTGCCAGGAATCATAGAGGCTGTAATTATCTTCATATATACCAAAATTCAAGACTCTATCTTTAAAATTGCGCTTGTAAATGGTTTTTTTCGATTTTATTGGGCTGAAAGGGGCGTGACAAAAATCTAAAATTAACTTGTTGTGCGCAGGACATACACCAATACTGGTACCAAGTTTGGAATCTCTAGCTCTTGCAGTCTCTGAGATGTAGGTGTTCATACAGACAGACAGACCGACAGAGAGACAGACATGTCTCTGACGACTCGGCTAGTGACCCTGACGACTCGGCTAGTGACCCTGACCAAGAATATATATACTTTATGGGGTCGAAGAAGCTTTATTCTGCTTGTTACATACAATTCCTGGAGTCACAAAGTTATAATACCCTTCTACCCTATGGGTGGCTGGTATAAAGAGTTGATGTAACTTTTGGAAATTATGAAATTATGATTCCGATCAGATGATCTTAAAAGGCGTATTGAATGATTTCTATATGGAATACTGCAGAGTTTTAAAATTATAGGATATTTGAATTTTCATTCAATGTAACAAGTGTTCGATTCTTAAAACAATAATGGCATAATAAACAACTAGTTTTTGTATCCAAATAGATGAACAATTAGAGAATAAGAGCAGACAATTAGTAATTAATAAACAATTAAGTACTAGAAGAAACGAGTAAAGCGGTATCACGAATGCAATAATAAAGACAACAAGAGGACAAAACTTAAACTGTTTAAAAACGATCTTAACAATTTAATTAATGCTATAAGTGGGTTAAAAACCAATACAGTATATTCGATAATATTATTAGATGATGAAATAAATAAAATAAAAACAAACCTAAATAACGAAGCAAAGCTCTTAGAATTCACTAAAATTTAAATTGCAACAAATGCCAAAAACAGGCTCTCCAAATGATAAATATACCGCTAGAGTGTACTCGACTGTAAGATACCCGCAACCCAGCTCGAATATACTAAAAGATTCCAAAAAGTATTAGTGGTATTTTCGAAATAATTGGTATATTTGGTACATTCAAATTCCATCACATCCCAAATATCGCATAAACTATAAAGTATACCGTGCACGGTCATATTGCGTACCAGAAGCAAACCACTAGCAGCTGGCTACAGATTTTCTCATACAAAACTGTGTCTTAAATAACTTCCCCGATCGCGACCAAATTGCCAGGAATCATAGAGGCTGTAATTATCTTCATATATACCAAAATTCAAGACTCTATCTTTAAAATTGCGCTTGTAAATGGTTTTTTTCGATTTTATTGGGCTGAAAGGGGCGTGACAAAAATCTAAAATTAACTTGTTGTGCGCAGGACATACACCAATACTGGTACCAAGTTTGGAATCTCTAGCTCTTGCAGTCTCTGAGATGTAGGTGTTCATACAGACAGACAGACCGACAGAGAGACAGACATGTCTCTGACGACTCGGCTAGTGACCCTGACGACTCGGCTAGTGACCCTGACCAAGAATATATATACTTTATGGGGTCGAAGAAGCTTTATTCTGCTTGTTACATACAATTCCTGGAGTCACAAAGTTATAATACCCTTCTACCCTATGGGTGGCTGGTATAAAGAGTTGATGTAACTTTTGAAAATTATGAAATTATGATTCCGATCAGATGATCTTAAAAGGCGTATTGAATGATTTCTATATGGAATACTGCAGAGTTTTAAAATAATAGGATATTTGAATTTTCATTCAATGTAACAAGTGTTCGATTCTTAAAACAATAATGGCATAATAAACAACTAGTTTTTGTATCCAAATAGATGAACAATTAGAGAATAAGAGCAGACAATTAGTAATTAATAAACAATTAAGTACTAGAAGAAACGAGTAAAGCGGTATCACGAATGCAATAATAAAGACAACAAGAGGACAAAACTTAAACTGTTTAAAAACGATCTTAACAATTTAATTAATGCTATAAGTGGGTTAAAAACCAATACAGTATATTCGATAATATTATTAGATGATGAAATAAATAAAATAAAAACAAACCTAAATAACGACGCAAAGCTCTTAGAATTCACTAAAATTAAAATTGCAACAAATGCCAAAAATAGGCTCTCCAAATGATAAATATACCGCTAGAGTGTACTCGACTGTAAGATACCCGCAACCCAGCTCGAATATACTAAAAGATTCCAAAAAGTATTAGTGGTATTTTCGGAATAATTGGTATATTTGGTACATTCAAATTCCATCACATCCCAAATATCGCATAAACTATAAAGTATACCGTGCACGGTCATATTGCGTACCAGAAACAAACCACTAGCAGCTGGCTACAGATTTTCTCATACAAAACTGTGTCTTAAATAACTTCCATGTTTTTTCCCCGATTGCGACCAAATTGCCAGGAATCATAGACGCTGTAATTATCTTCATATATACCAAAATTCAAGACTCTATCTTTAAAATTGCGCTTGCAAATGGTTTTTTTCGATTTTATTGGGCTGAAAGGGGCGTGACAAAAATCTAAAATTAACTTGTTGTGCGCAGGACATACACCAATACTGGTACCAAGTTTGGAATCTCTAGCTCTTGCAGTCTCTGAGATGTAGGTGTTCATACAGACAGACAGACCGACAGAGAGACAGACATGTCTCTGACGACTCGGCTAGTGACCCTGACGACTCGGCTAGTGACCCTGACCAAGAATATATATACTTTATGGGGTCGAAGAAGCTTTATTCTGCTTGTTACATACAATTCCTGGAGTCACAAAGTTATAATACCCTTCTACCCTATGGGTGGCTGGTATAAAGAGTTGATGTAACTTTTGGAAATTATGAAATTATGATTCCGATCAGATGATCTTAAAAGGCGTATTAAATGATTTCTATATGGAATACTGCAGAGTTTTAAAATAATAGGATATTTGAATTTTCATTCAATGTAACAAGTGTTCGATTCTTAAAACAATAATGGCATAATAAACAACTAGTTTTTGTATCCAAATAGATGAACAATTAGAGAATAAGAGCAGAAAATTAGTAATTAATAAACAATTAAGTAATAGAAGAAACGAGTAAAGCGGTATCACGAATGCAATAATAAATACAACAAGAGGACAAAACTTAAACTGTTTAAAAACGATCTTAACAATTTAATTAATGCTATAAGTGGGTTAAAAACCAATACAGTATATTCGATAATATTATTAGATGATGAAATAAATAAAATAAAAACAAACCTAAATAACGAAGCAAAGCTCTTAGAATTCACTAAAATTAAAATTGCAACAAATGCCAAAAATAGGCTCTCCAAATGATAAATATACCGCTAGAGTGTACTCGACTGTAAGATACCCGCAACCCAGCTCGAATATACTAAAAGATTCCAAAAAGTATTAGTGGTATTTTCGAAATAATTGGTATATTTGGTACATTCAAATTCCATCACATCCCAAATATCGCATAAACTATAAAGTATACCGTGCACGGTCATATTGCGTACCAGAAGCAAAACGCTAGCAGCTGGCTACAGATTTTCTCATACAAAACTGTGTCTTAAATAACTTCCCCGATCGCGACCAAATTGCCAGGAATCATAGAGGCTGTAATTATCTTCATATATACCAAAATTCAAGACTCTATCTTTAAAATTGCGCTTGTAAATGGTTTTTTTCGATTTTATTGGGCTGAAAGGGGCGTGACAAAAATCTAAAATTAACTTGTTGTGCGCAGGACATACACCAATACTGGTACCAAGTTTGGAATCTCTAGCTCTTGCAGTCTCTGAGATGTAGGTGTTCATACAGACAGACAGACCGACAGAGAGACAGACATGTCTCTGACGACTCGGCTAGTGACCCTGACGACTCGGCTAGTGACCCTGACCAAGAATATATATACTTTATGGGGTCGAAGAAGCTTTATTCTGCTTGTTACATACAATTCCTGGAGCCACAAAGTTATAATACCCTTCTACCCTATGGGTGGCTGGTATAAAGAGTTGATGTAACTTTTGGAAATTATGAAATTATGATTCCGATCAGATGATCTTAAAAGGCGTATTGAATGATTTCTATATGGAATACTGCAGAGTTTTAAAATAATAGGATATTTGAATTTTCATTCAATGTAACAAGTGTTCGATTCTTAAAACAATAATGGCATAATAAACAACTAGTTTTTGTATCCAAATAGATGAACAATTAGAGAATAAGAGCAGACAATTAGTAATTAATAAACAATTAAGTACTAGAAAAAACGAGTAAAGCGGTATCACGAATGTAATAATAAAGACAACAAGAGGACAAAACTTAAACTGTTTAAAAACGATCTTAACAATTTAATTAATGCTATAAGTGGGTTAAAAACCAATACAGTATATTCGATAATATTATTAGATGATGAAATAAATAAAATAAAAACAAACCTAAATAACGAAGCAAAGCTCTTAGAATTCACTAAAATTAAAATTGCAACAAATGCCAAAAATAGGCTCTCCAAATGATAAATATACCGCTAGAGTGTACTCGACTGTATGATACCCGCAACCCAGCTCGAATATACTAAAAGATTCCAAAAAGTATTAGTGGTATTTTCGAAATAATTGGTATATTTGGTACATTCAAATTCCATCACATCCCAAATATCGCATAAACTATAAAGTATACCGTGCACGGTCATATTGCGTACCAGAAGCAAACCACTAGCAGCTGGCTACAGATTTTCTCATACAAAACTGTGTCTTAAATAACTTCCCCGATCGCGACCAAATTGCCAGGAATCATAAAGGCTGTAATTATCTTCATATATACCAAAATTCAAGACTCTATCTTTAAAATTGCGATTGTAAATGGTTTTTTTCGATTTTATTGGGCTGAAAGGGGCGTGACAAAAATCTAAAATTAACTTGTTGTGCGCAGGACATACACCAATACTGGTACCAAGTTTGGAATCTCTAGCTCTTGCAGTCTCTGAGATGTAGGTGTTCATACAGACAGACAGACCGACAGAGAGACAGACATGTCTCTGACGACTCGGCTAGTGACCCTGACGACTCGGCAAGCGACCCTGACCAAGAATATATATACTTTATGGGGTCGAAGAAGCTTTATTCTGCTTGTTACATGCAATTCCTGGAGTCACAAAGTTATAATACCCTTCTACCCTATGGGTGGCTGGTATAAAGAGTTGATGTAACTTTTGGAAATTATGAAATTATGATTCCGATCAGATGATCTTAAAAGGCGTATTGAATGATTTCTATATGGAATACTGCAGAGTTTTAAAATAATAGGATATTTGAATTTTCATTCAATGTAACAAGTGTTCGATTCTTAAAACAATAATGGCATAATAAACAACTAGTTTTTGTATCCAAATAGATGAACAATTAGAGAATAAGAGCAGACAATTAGTAATTAATAAACAATTAAGTACTAGAAGAAACGAGTAAAGCGGTATCACGAATGCGATAATAAAGACAACAAGAGGACAAAACTTAAACTGTTTAAAAACGATCTTAACAATTTAATTAATGCTATAAGTGGGTTAAAAACCAATACAGTATATTCGATAATATTATTAGATGATGAAATAAATAAAATAAAAACAAACCTAAATAACGACGCAAAGCTCTTAGAATTCACTAAAATTAAAATTGCAACAAATGCCAAAAATAGGCTCTCCAAATGATAAATATACCGCTAGAGTGTACTCGACTGTAAGATACCCGCAACCCAGCTCGAATATACTAAAAGATTCCAAAAAGTATTAGTGGTATTTTCGGAATAATTGGTATATTTGGTACATTCAAATTCCATCACATCGCAAATATCGCATAAACTATAAAGTATACCGTGCACGGTCATATTGCGTACCAGAAACAAACCCCTAGCAGCTGGCTACAGATTTTCTCATACAAAACTGTGTCTTAAATAACTTCCCCGATCGCGACCAAATTGCCAGGAATCATAGAGGCTGTAATTATCTTCATATATACCAAAATTCAAGACTCTATCTTTAAAATTGCGCTTGTAAATGGTTTTTTTCGATTTTATTGGGCTGAAAGGGGCGTGACAAAAATCTAAAATTAACTTGTTGTGCGCAGGACATGCACCAATACTGGTACAAAGTTTGGAATCTCTAGCTCTTGCAGTCTCTGAGATGTAGGTGTTCATACAGACAGACAGACCGACAGAGAGACAGACATGTCTCTGACGACTCGGCTAGTGACCCTGACGACTCGGCTAGTGACCCTGACCAAGAATATATATACTTTATGGGGTCGAAGAAGCTTTATTCTGCTTGTTACATACAATTCCTGGAGTCCTAAAGTTATAATACCGTTCTACCCTATGGGTGGCTGGTATAAAGAGTTGATGTAACTTTTGGAAATTATGAAATTATGATTCCGATCAGATGATCTTAAAAGGCGTATTGAATGATTTCTATATGGAATACTGCAGAGTTTTAAAATAATAGGATATTTGAATTTTCATTCAATGTAACAAGTGTTCGATTCTTAAAACAATAATGGCATAATAAACAACTAGTTTTTATATCCAAATAGATGACCAATTAGAGAATAAGAGCAGACAATTAGTAATTAATAAACAATTAAGTACTAGAAGAAACGAGTAAAGCGGTATCACGAATGCAATAATAAAGGCAACAAGAGGACAAAACCTAAACTGTTTAAAAACGATCTTAACAATTTAATTAATGCTATAAGTGGGTTAAAAACCAATACAGTATATTCGATAATATTATTAGATGATGAAATAAATAAAATAAAAACAAACCTAAATAACGACGCAAAGCTCTTAGAATTCACTAAAATTAAAATTGCAACAAATGCCAAAAATAGGCTTTCCAAATGATAAATATACCGATAGAGTGTACTCGACTGTAAGATACCCGCAACCCAGCTCGAATATACTAAAAGATTCCAAAAAGTATTAGTGGTATTTTCGGAATAATTGGTATATTTGGTACATTCAAATTCCATCACATCCCAAATATCGCATAAACTATAAAGTATACCGTGCACGGTCATATTGCGTACCAGAAACAAACCACTAGCAGCTGGCTACAGATTTTCTCATACAAAACTGTGTCTTAAATAACTTCCATGTTTTTCCCCCGATGGCGACCAAATTGCCAGGAATCATAGACGCTGTAATTATCTTCATATATACCAAAATTCAAGACTCTCTTTAAAATTGCGCTTGTAAATGGTTTTTTTCGATTTTATTGGGCTGGAAGGGGCGTGGCAAAAATCTAAAATTAACTTGTTGTGCGCAGGATATACACCAATACTGGTACCAAGTTTGGAATCTCTAGCTCTTGCAGTCTCTGAGATGTACGTGTTCATACAGACAGACAGACCGACAGAGAGACAGACATGTCTCTGATGACTCGGCTAGTGACCCTGACCAAGAATATATATACTTTTTGGGGTCGAAGAAGCTTTATTCTGCTTGTTACATACAATTCCTGGAGTCACAAAGTTATAATACCCTTCTACCCTATGGGTGGCTGGTATAAAGAGTTGATGTAACTTTTGGAAATTATGAAATTATGATTCCGATCAGATGATCTTAAAAGGCGCATTGAATGATTTCTATATGGAATACTGCAGAGTTTTAAAATAATAGGATATTTGAATTTTCATTCAGTGTAACAAGTGTTCGATTCTTAAAACAATAATGACATAATAAACAACTAGTTTTTGTATCCAAATAGATGAACAATTAGAGAATAAGAGCAGACAATTAGTAATTAATAAACAATTAAGTACTAGAAGAAACGAGTAAAGCGGTATCACGAATGCAATAATAAAGGCAACAAGAGGACAAAACCTAAACTGTTTAAAAACGATCTTAACAATTTAATTAATGCTATAAGTGGGTTAAAAACCAATACAGTATATTCGATAATATTATTAGATGATGAACCATAAGATGATCTTAAAAGGCGTATTGAATGATTTCTATATATAATACTGCAGAGTTTTAAAATAATAGGATATTTGAATTTTCATTCAATGTAACAAGTGTTCGATTCTTAAAACAATAATGGCATAATAAACAACTAGTTTTTGTATCCAAATAGATGAACAATTAGAGAATAAGAGCAGAAAATTAGTAATTAATAAACAATTAAGTACTAGAAGAAACGAGTAAAGCGGTATCACGAATGCAATAATAAAGACAACAAGAGGACAAAACTTAAACTGTTTAAAAACGATCTTAACAATTTAATTAATGCTATAAGTGGGTTAAAAACCAATACAGTATATTCGATAATATTATTAGATGATGAAATAAATAAAATAAAAACAAACCTAAATAACGACGCAAAGCTCTTAGAATTCACTAAAATTAAAATTGCAACAAATGCCAAAAATAGGCTCTCCAAATGATAAATATACCGCTAGAGTGTACTCGACTGTAAGATACCCGCAACCCAGCTCGAATATACTAAAAGATTCCAAAAAGTATTAGTGGTATTTTCGAAATAATTGGTATATTTGGTACATTCAAATTCCATCACATCCCAAATATCGCATAAACTATAAAGTATACCGTGCACGGTCATATTGCGTACCAGAAGCAAACCACTAGCAGCTGGCTACAGATTTTCTCATACAAAACTGTGTCTTAAATAACTTCTATGTTTTTTCCCCGATCGCGACCAAATTGCCAGAATCATAGAGGCTGTAATTATCTTCATATATACCAAAATTCAAGACTCTATCTTTAAAATTGCGCTTGTAAATGGTTTTTTTTCGATTTTATTGGGCTGAAAGGGGCGTGACAAAAGTCTAAAATTAACTTGTGCGCAGGACATACACCAATACTGCTACCAAGTTTGGAATCTCTAGCTCTTGCAGTCACTGAGATGTAGGTGTTCATACAGACAGACAGACCGACAGAGAGACAGACATTTCTCTGACGACTCGGCTAGTGACCCTGACCAAGAATATATATACTTTATGGGGTCGAAGAAGCTTTATTCTGCTTGTTACATACAATTCCTGGAGTCACAAAGTTATAATACCCTTCTACCCTATGGGTGGCTGGTATAAAGAGTTGATGTAACTTTTGGAAATTATGAAATTATGATTCCGATCAGATGATCTTAAAAGGCGCATTGAATGATTTCTATATGGAATACTGCAGAGTTTTAAAATAATAGGATATTTGAATTTTCATTCAGTGTAACAAGTGTTCGATTCTTAAAACAATAATGACATAATAAACAACTAGTTTTTGTATCCAAATAGATGAACAATTAGAGAATAAGAGCAGACAATTAGTAATTAATAAACAATTAAGTACTAGAAGAAACGAGTAAAGCGGTATCACGAATGCAATAATAAAGGCAACAAGAGGACAAAACCTAAACTGTTTAAAAACGATCTTAACAATTTAATTAATGCTATAAGTGGGTTAAAAACCAATACAGTATATTCGATAATATTATTAGATGATGAACCATAAGATGATCTTAAAAGGCGTATTGAATGATTTCTATATGGAATACTGCAGAGTTTTAAAATAATAGGATATTTGAATTTTCATTCAATGTAACAAGTGTTCGATTCTTAAAACAATAATGGCATAATAAACAACTAGTTTTTGTATCCAAATAGATGAACAATTAGAGAATAAGAGCAGAAAATTAGTAATTAATAAACAATTAAGTACTAGAAGAAACGAGTAAAGCGGTATCACGAATGCAATAATAAAGACAACAAGAGGACAAAACTTAAACTGTTTAAAAACGATCTTAACAATTTAATTAATGCTATAAGTGGGTTAAAAACCAATACAGTATATTCGATAATATTATTAGATGATGAAATAAATAAAATAAAAACAAACCTAAATAACGACGCAAAGCTCTTAGAATTCACTAAAATTAAAATTGCAACAAATGCCAAAAATAGGCTCTCCAAATGATAAATATACCGCTAGAGTGTACTCGACTGTAAGATACCCGCAACCCAGCTCGAATATACTAAAAGATTCCAAAAAGTATTAGTGGTATTTTCGAAATAATTGGTATATTTGGTACATTCAAATTCCATCACATCCCAAATATCGCATAAACTATAAAGTATACCGTGCACGGTCATATTGCGTACCAGAAGCAAACCACTAGCAGCTGGCTACAGATTTTCTCATACAAAACTGTGTCTTAAATAACTTCTATGTTTTTTCCCCGATCGCGACCAAATTGCCAGAATCATAGAGGCTGTAATTATCTTCATATATACCAAAATTCAAGACTCTATCTTTAAAATTGCGCTTGTAAATGGTTTTTTTTCGATTTTATTGGGCTGAAAGGGGCGTGACAAAAGTCTAAAATTAACTTGTGCGCAGGACATACACCAATACTGCTACCAAGTTTGGAATCTCTAGCTCTTGCAGTCACTGAGATGTAGGTGTTCATACAGACAGACAGACCGACAGAGAGACAGACATTTCTCTGACGACTCGGCTAGTGACCCTGACCAAGAATATATATACTTTATGGGGTCGAAGAAGCTTTATTCTGCTTGTTACATACAATTCCTGGAGTCACAAAGTTATAATACCCTTCTACCCTATGGGTGGCTGGTATAAAGAGTTGATGTAACTTTTGGAAATTATGAAATTATGATTCCGATCAGATGATCTTAAAAGGCGCATTGAATGATTTCTATATGGAATACTGCAGAGTTTTAAAATAATAGGATATTTGAATTTTCATTCAGTGTAACAAGTGTTCGATTGTTAAAACAATAATGGCATAATAAACAACTAGTTTTTGTATCCAAATAGTTGAACAATTAGAGAATAAGAGCAGACAATTAGTAATTAATAAACAATTAAGTACTAGAAGAAACGAGTAAAGCGGTATCACGAATGCAATAATAAAGGCAACAAGAGGACAAAACCTAAACTGTTTAAAAACGATCTTAACAATTTAATTAATGCTATAAGTGGGTTAAAAACCAATACAGTATATTCGATAATATTATTAGATGATGAACCATAAGATGATCTTAAAAGGCGCATTGAATGATTTCTATATGGAATACTGCAGAGTTTTAAAATAATAGGATATTTGAATTTTCATTCAGTGTAACAAGTGTTCGATTCTTAAAACAATAATGGCATAATAAACAACTAGTTTTTGTATCCAAATAGATGAACAATTAGAGAATAAGAGCAGACAATTAGTAATTAATAAACAATAAAGTACTAGAAGAAACGAGTAAAGCGGTATCACGAATGCAATAATAAAGGCAACAAGAGGACAAAACCTAAACTGTTTAAAAACGATCTTAACAATTTAATTAATGCTATAAGTGGGTTAAAAACCAATACAGTATATTCGATAATATTATTAGATGATGAACCATAAGATGATCTTAAAAGGCGTATTGAATGATTTCTATATGGAATACTGCAGAGTTTTAAAATAATAGGATATTTGAATTTTCATTCAATGTAACAAGTGTTCGATTCTTAAAACAATAATGGCATAATAAACAACTAGTTTTTGTATCCAAATAGATGAACAATTAGAGAATAAGAGCAGACAATTAGTAATTAATAAACAATTAAGTACTAGAAGAAACGAGTAAAGCGGTATCACGAATGCAATAATAAAGACAACAAGAGGACAAAACTTAAACTGTTTAAAAACGATCTTAACAATTTAATTAATGCTATAAGTGGGTTAAAAACCAATACAGTATATTCGATAATAATATTAGATGATGAAATAAATAAAATAAAAACAAACCTATATAACGACGCAAAGCTCTTAGAATTCACTAAAATTAAAATTGCAACAAATGCCAAAAATAGGCTCTCCAAATGATAAATATACCGATAGAGTGTACTCGACTGTAAGATACCCGCAACCCAGCTCGAATATACTAAAAGATTCCAAAAAGTATTAGTGGTATTTTCGGAATAATTGGTATATTTGGTACATTCAAATTCCATCACATCCCAAATATCGAGTAAACTATAAAGTATACCGTGCACGGTCATATTGCGTACCAGAAACAAACCCCTAGCAGCTGGCTACAGATTTTCTCATACAAAACTGTGTCTTAAATAACTTCCATGTTTTTCCCCCGATCGCGACCAAATTGCCAGGAATCATAGACGCTGTAATTATCTTCATATATACCAAAATGCAAGACTCTCTTTAAAATTGCGCTTGTAAATGGTTTTTTTCGATTTTATTGGGCTGAAAGGGGCGTGGCAAAAATCTAAAATTAACTTGTTGTGCGCAGGATATACACCAATACTGCTACCAAGTTTGGAATCTCTAGCTCTTGCAGTCTCTGAGATGTACGTGTTCATACAGACAGACAGACCGACAGAGAGACAGACATGTCTCTGATGACTCGGCTAGTGACCCTGACCAAGAATATATATACTTTTTGGGGTCGAAGAAGCTTTATTCTGCTTGTTACATACAATTCCTGGAGTCACAAAGTTATAATACCCTTCTACCCTATGGGTGGCTGGTATAAAGAGTTGATGTAACTTTTGGAAATTATGAAATTATGATTCCGATCAGATGATCTTAAAAGGCGCATTGAATGATTTCTATATGGAATACTGCAGAGTTTTAAAATAATAGGATATTTGAATTTTCATTCAGTGTAACAAGTGTTCGATTCTTAAAACAATAATGACATAATAAACAACTAGTTTTTGTATCCAAATAGATGAACAATTAGAGAATAAGAGCAGACAATTAGTAATTAATAAACAATTAAGTACTAGAAGAAACGAGTAAAGCGGTATCACGAATGCAATAATAAAGGCAACAACAGGACAAAACCTAAACTGTTTAAAAACGATCTTAACAATTTAATTAATGCTATAAGTGGGTTAAAAACCAATTCAGTATATTCGATAATATTATTAGATGATGAACCATAAGATGATCTTAAAAGGCGTATTGAATGTAACTTAACAATTTAATTAATGCTATAAGTGGGTTAAAAACCAATACAGTATATTCGATAATATTATTAGATGATGAAATAAATAAAATAAAAACAAACCTAAATAACGACGCAAAGCTCTTAGAATTCACTAAAATTAAAATTGCAACAAATGCCAAAAATAGGCTCTCCAAATGATAAATATACCGCTAGAGTGTACTCGACTGTAAGATACCCGCAACCCAGCTCGAATATACTAAAAATTCCAAAAAGTATTAGTGGTATTTTCGGAATAATTGGTATATTTGGTACATTCAAATTCCATCACATCCCAAATATCGCATAAGCTATAAAGTATACCGTGCACGGTCATATTGCGTACCAGAAACAAACCCCTAGCAGCTGGCTACAGATTTTCTCATACAAAACTGTGTCTTAAATAACTTCCATGTTTTTCCCCCGATCGCGACCAAATTGCCAGGAATCATAGACGCTGTAATTATCTTCATATATACCAAAATGCAAGACTCTCTTTAAAATTGCGCTTGTAAATGGTTTTTTTCGATTTTATTGGGCTGAAAGGGGCGTGGCAAAAATCTAAAATTAACTTGTTGTGCGCAGGATATACACCAATACTGCTACCAAAATTGGAATCTCTAGCTCTTGCAGTCTCTGAGATGTACGTGTTCATACAGACAGACAGACCGACAGAGATGACTGGCTAGTGACCCTGACCAAGAATATATATACTTTTTGGGGTCGAAGAAGCTTTATTCTGCTTGTTACATACAATTCCTGGAGTCACAAAGTTATAATACCCTTCTACCCTATGGGTGGCTGGTATAAAGAGTTGATGTAACTTTTGGAAATTATGAAATTATGATTCCGATCAGATGATCTTAAAAGGCGCATTGAATGATTTCTATATGGAATACTGCAGAGTTTTAAAATAATAGGATATTTGAATTTTCATTCAGTGTAACAAGTGTTCGATTCTTAAAACAATAATGACATAATAAACAACTAGTTTTTGTATCCAAATAGATGAACAATTAGAGAATAAGAGCAGACAATTAGTAATTAATAAACAATTAAGTACTAGAAGAAACGAGTAAAGCGGTATCACGAATGCAATAATAAAGGCAACAAGAGGACAAAACCTAAACTGTTTAAAAACGATCTTAACAATTTAATTAATGCTATAAGTGGGTTAAAAACCAATTCAGTATATTCGATAATATTATTAGATGATGAACCATAAGATGATCTTAAAAGGCGTATTGAATGATTTCTATATGGAATACTGCAGAGTTTTAAAATAATAGGATATTTGAATTTTCATTCAATGTAACTTAACAATTTAATTAATGCTATAAGTGGGTTAAAAACCAATACAGTATATTCGATAATATTATTAGATGATGAAATAAATAAAATAAAAACAAACCTAAATAACGACGCAAAGCTCTTAGAATTCACTAAAATTAAAATTGCAACAAATGCCAAAAATAGGCTCTCCAAATGATAAATATACCGCTAGAGTGTACTCGACTGTAAGATACCCGCAACCCAGCTCGAATATACTAAAAGATTCCAAAAAGTATTAGTGGTATTTTCGGAATAATTGGTATATTTGGTACATTCAAATTCCATCACATCCCAAATATCGCATAAACTATAAAGTATACCGTGCACGGTCATATTGCGTACCAGAAACAAACCCCTAGCAGCTGGCTACAGATTTTCTCATACAAAACTGTGTCTTAAATAACTTCCATGTTTTTCCCCCGATCGCGACCAAATTGCCAGGAATCATAGAGGCTGTAATTATCTTCATATATACCAAAATGCAAGACTCTCTTTAAAATTGCGCTTGTAAATGGTTTTTTTCGATTTTATTGGGCTGAAAGGGGCGTGGCAAAAATCTAAAATTAACTTGTTGTGCGCAGGATATACACCAATACTGCTACCAAGTTTGGAATCTCTAGCTCTTGCAGTCTCTGAGATGTACGTGTTCATACAGACAGACAGACCGACAGAGAGACAGACATGTCTCTGATGACTCGGCTAGTGACCCTGACCAAGAATATATATACTTTTTTGGGGTCGAAGAAGCTTTATTCTGCTTGTTACATACAATTCCTGGAGTCACAAAGTTATAATACCCTTCTACCCTATGGGTGGCTGGTATAAAGAGTTGATGTAACTTTTGGAAATTATGAAATTATGATTCCGATCAGATGATCTTAAAAGGCGCATTGAATGATTTCTATATGGAATACTGCAGAGTTTTAAAATAATAGGATATTTGAATTTTCATTCAGTGTAACAAGTGTTCGATTCTTAACACAATAATGACATAATAAACAACTAGTTTCTGTATCCAAATAGATGAACAATTAGAGAATAAGAGCAGACAATTAGTAATTAATAAACAATTAAGTACTAGAAGAAACGAGTAAAGCGGTATCACGAATGCAATAATAAAGGCAACAAGAGGACAAAACCTAAACTGTTTAAAAACGATCTTAACAATTTAATTAATGCTATAAGTGGGTTAAAAACCAATTCAGTATATTCGATAATATTATTAGATGATGAACCATAAGATGATCTTAAAAGGCGTATTGAATGATTTCTATATGGAATACTGCAGAGTTTTAAAATAATAGGATATTTGAATTTTCATTCAATGTAACTTAACAATTTAATTAATGCTATAAGTGGGTTAAAAACCAATACAGTATATTCGATAATATTATTAGATGATGAAATAAATAAAATAAAAACAAACCTAAATAACGACGCAAAGCTCTTAGAATTCACTAAAATTAAAATTGCAACAAATGCCAAAAATAGGCTCTCCAAATGATAAATATACCGCTAGAGTGTACTCGACTGTAAGATACCCGCAACCCAGCTCGAATATACTAAAAGATTCCAAAAAGTATTAGTGGTATTTTCGGAATAATTGGTATATTTGGTACATTCAAATTCCATCACATCCCAAATATCGCATAAACTATAAAGTATACCGTGCACGGTCATATTGCGTACCAGAAACAAACCCCTAGCAGCTGGCTACAGATTTTCTCATACAAAACTGTGTCTTAAATAACTTCCATGTTTTTCCCCCGATCGCGACCAAATTGCCAGGAATCATAGAGGCTGTAATTATCTTCATATATACCAAAATGCAAGACTCTCTTTAAAATTGCGCTTGTAAATGGTTTTTTTCGATTTTATTGGGCTGAAAGGGGCGTGGCAAAAATCTAAAATTAACTTGTTGTGCGCAGGATATACACCAATACTGCTACCAAGTTTGGAATCTCTAGCTCTTGCAGTCTCTGAGATGTACGTGTTCATACAGACAGACAGACCGACAGAGAGACAGACATGTCTCTGATGACTCGGCTAGTGACCCTGACCAAGAATATATATACTTTTTGGGGTCGAAGAAGCTTTATTCTGCTTGTTACATACAATTCCTGGAGTCACAAAGTTATAATACCCTTCTACCCTATGGGTGGCTGGTATAAAGAGTTGATGTAACTTTTGGAAATTATGAAATTATGATTCCGATCAGATGATCTTAAAAGGCGCATTGAATGATTTCTATATGGAATACTGCAGAGTTTTAAAATAATAGGATATTTGAATTTTCATTCAGTGTAACAAGTGTTCGATTCTTAACACAATAATGACATAATAAACAACTAGTTTCTGTATCCAAATAGATGAACAATTAGAGAATAAGAGCAGACAATTAGTAATTAATAAACAATTAAGTACTAGAAGAAACGAGTAAAGCGGTATCACGAATGCAATAATAAAGGCAACAAGAGGACAAAACCTAAACTGTTTAAAAACGATCTTAACAATTTAATTAATGCTATAAGTGGGTTAAAAACCAATTCAGTATATTCGATAATATTATTAGATGATGAACCATAAGATGATCTTAAAAGGCGTATTGAATGATTTCTATATGGAATACTGCAGAGTTTTAAAATAATAGGATATTTGAATTTTCATTCAATGTAACTTAACAATTTAATTAATGCTATAAGTGGGTTAAAAACCAATACACTATATTCGATAATATTATTAGATGATGAAATAAATAAAATAAAAACAAACCTAAATAACGAAGCAAAGCTCTTAGAATTCACTAAAATTAAAATTGCAACAAATGCCAAAAATAGGCTCTCCAAATGATAAATATACCGCTAGAGTGTACTCGACTGTAAGATACCCGAAACCCAGCTCGAATATACTAAAAGATTCCAAAAAGTATTAGTGGTATTTTCGAAATAATTGGTATATTTGGTACATTCAAATTCCATCACATCCCAAATATCGCATAAACTATAAAGTATACCATGCACGGTCATATTGCGTACCAGAAACAAACCACTAGCAGCTGGCTACAGATTTTCTCATACAAAACTGTGTCTTAAATAACTTTCATGTTTTTCCCCCGATCGCGACCAAATTGCCAGGAATCATAGAGGCTGTAATTATCTTCATATATACCAAAATTCAAGACTCTATCTTTAAAATTGCGCTTGTAAAGGTTTTTTTTCGATTTTATTGGGCTGAAAGGGGCGTGACAAAAATCTAATATTAACTTGTTGTGCGCAGGACATACACCAATACTGGTACCAAGTTTGGAATCTCTAGCTCTTGCAGTCTCTGAGATGTAGGTGTTCATACAGACAGACAGACCGACAGAGAGACAGACATGTCTCTGACGACTCGGCTAGTGACCCTGACGACTCGGCTAGTGACCCTGACCAAGAATATATATACTTTATGGGGTCGAAGAAGCTTTATTCTGCTTGTTACATACAATTCCTGGAGTCACAAAGTTATAATACCCTTCTACCCTATGGGTGGCTGGTATAAAGAGTTGATGTAACTTTTGGAAATTATGAAATTATGATTCCGATCAGATGATCTTAAAAGGCGTATTGAATGATTTCTATATGGAATACTGCAGAGTTTTAAAATAATAGGATATTTGAATTTTCATTCAATGTAACAAGTGTTCGATTCTTAAAACAATAATGGCATAATAAACAACTAGTTTTTGTATCCAAATAGATGAACAATTAGAGAATAAGAGCAGACAATTAGTAATTAATAAACAATTAAGTACTAGAAGAAACGAGTAAAGCGGTATCACGAATGCAATAATAAAGGCAACAAGAGGACAAACTGTTTAAAAACGATCTTAACAATTTAATTAATGCTATAAGTGGGTTAAAAACCAATACAGTATATTCGATAATATTATTAGATGATGAACCATAAGATGATCCTAAAAGGCGTATTGAATGATTTCTATATGGAATACTGCAGTTTTAAAACTTGTTTACCTTGTTGTGCGCAGGATATACACCAATACTGCTACCAAGTTTGGAATCTCTAGCTCTTGCAGTCTCTGAGATGTACGTGTTCATACAGACAGACAGACCGACAGAGAGACAGACATGTCTCTGACGACTCGGCTAGTGACCCTGACCAAGAATATATATACTTTTTGGGGTCGAAGAAGCTTTATTCTGCTTGTTACATACAATTCCTGGAGTCACAAAGTTATAATACCCTTCTGCCCTATGGGTGGCTGGTATAAAGAGTTGATGTAAGTTTTGGAAATTATGATTCCGATCAGATGATCTTAAAAGGCGTATTGAATGATTTCTATATGGAATACTGCAGAGTTTTAAAATAATAGGATATTTGAATTTTCATTCAGTGTAACAAGTGTTCGATTCTTAAAACAATAATGACATAATAAACAACTAGTTTTTGTATCCAAATAGATGAACAATTAGAGAATAAGAGCAGACAATTAGTAATTAATAAACAATTAAGTACTAGAAGAAACGAGTAAAGCGGTATCACGAATGCAATAATAAAGGCAACAAGAGGACAAACTGTTTAAAAACGATCTTAACAATTTAATTAATGCTATAAGTGGGTTAAAAACCAATACAGTATATTCGATAATATTATTAGATGATGAACCATAAGATGATCTTAAAAGGCGTATTGAATGATTTCTATATGGAATACTGCAGTTTTAAAACTTGTTTACCTTGTTGTGCGCAGGATATACACCAATACTGGTACCAAGTTTGGAATCTCTAGCTCTTGCAGTCTCTGAGATGTAGGTGTTCATACAGACAGACAGACCGACAGAGAGACAGACATGTCTCTGACGACTCGGCTAGTGACCCTGACGACTCGGCTAGTGACCCTGACCAAGAATATATATACTTTATGGGGTCGAAGAAGCTTTATTCTGCTTGTTACATACAATTCCTGGAGTCACAAAGTTATAATACCCTTCTACCCTATGGGTGGCTGGTATAAAGAGTTGATGTAACTTTTGGAAATTATGAAATTATGATTCCGATCAGATGATCTTAAAAGGCGTATTGAATGATTTCTATATGGAATACTGCAGAGTTTTAAAATAATAGGATATTTGAATTTTCATTCAGTGTAACAAGTGTTCGATTCTTAAAACAATAATGGCATAATAAACAACTAGTTTTTGTATCCAAATAGATGAACAATTAGAGAATAAGAGCAGACAATTAGTAATTAATAAACAATTAAGTACTAGAAGAAACGAGTAAAGCGGTATCACGAATGCAATAATAAAGGCAACAAGAGGACAAAACCTAAACTGTTTAAAAACGATCTTAACAATTTAATTAATGCTATAAGTGGGTTAAAAACCAATACAGTATATTCGATAATATTATTAGATGATGAACCATAAGATGATCTTAAAAGGCGTATTGAATGATTTCTATATGGAATACTGCAGAGTTTTAAAATAATAGGATATTTGAATTTTCATTCAATGTAACAAGTGTTCGATTCTTAAAACAATAATGGCATAATAAACAATTAGTTTTTGTATCCAAATAGATGAACAATTAGAGAATAAGAGCAGAAAATTAGTAAGTAATAAACAATTAAGTACTAGAAGAAACGGGTAAAGCGGTATCACGAATGCAATAATAAAGACAACAAGAGGACAAAACTTAAACTGTTTAAAAACGATCTTAACAATTTAATTAATGCTATAAGTGGGTTAAAAACCAATACAGTATATTCGATAATATTATTAGATGATGAAATAAATAAAATAAAAACAAACCTAAATAACGAAGCAAAGCTCTTAGAATTCACTAAAATTAAAATTGCAACAAATGCCAAAAATAGGCTCTCCAAATGATAAATATACCGCTAGAGTGTACTCGACTGTAAGATACCCGCAACCCAGCTCGAATATACTAAAAGATTCCAAAAAGTATTAGTGGTATTTTCGGAATAATTGGTATATTTGGTACATTCAAATTCCATCACATCCCAAATATCGCATAAACTATAAAGTATACCGTGCACGGTCATATTGCGTACCAGAAGCAAACCACTAGCAGCTGGCTACAGATTTTCTCATACAAAACTGTGTCTTAAATAACTTCCATGTTTTTCCCCCGATCGCGACCAAATTGCCAGCAATCATAGAGGCTGTAATTATCTTCATATATACCAAAATTCAAGACTCTATCTTTAAAATTGCGCTTGTAAATGTTTTTTTTCGATTTTATTGAGCTGAAAGGGGCGTGACAAAAATCTAAAATTAACTTGTTGTGCGCAGGACATACACCAATACTGGTACCAAGTTTGGAATCTCTAGCTCTTGCAGTCTCTGAGATGTAGGTGTTCATACAGACAGACAGACCGACAGAGAGACAGACATGTCTCTGACGACTCGGCTAGTGACCCTGACGACTCGGCTAGTGACCCTGACCAAGAATATATATACTTTATGGGGTCGAAGAAGCTTTATTCTGCTTGTTACATACAATTCCTGGAGTCACAAAGTTATAATACCCTTCTACCCTATGGGTGGCTGGTATAAAGAGTTGATGTAACTTTTGGAAATTATGAAATTATGATTCCGATCAGATGATCTTAAAAGGCGTATTGAATGATTTCTATATGGAATACTGCAGAGTTTTAAAATAATAGGATATTTGAATTTTCATTCAGTGTAACAAGTGTTCGATTCTTAAAACAATAATGGCATAATAAACAACTAGTTTTTGTATCCAAATAGATGAACAATTAGAGAATAAGAGCAGACAATTAGTAATTAATAAACAATTAAGTACTAGAAGAAACGAGTAAAGCGGTATCACGAATGCAATAATAAAGGCAACAAGAGGACAAAACCTAAACTGTTTAAAAACGATCTTAACAATTTAATTAATGCTATAAGTGGGTTAAAAACCAATACAGTATATTCGATAATATTATTAGATGATGAACCATAAGATGATCTTAAAAGGCGTATTGAATGATTTCTATATGGAATACTGCAGAGTTTTAAAATAATAGGATATTTGAATTTCGATAATATTATTAGATGATGAAATAAATAAAATAAAAACAAACCTAAATAACGAAGCAAAGCTCTTAGAATTCACTAAAATTAAAATTGCAACAAATGCCAAAAATAGGCTCTCCAAATGATAAATATACCGCTAGAGTGTACTCGACTGTAAGATAACCGCAACCCAGCTCGAATATACTAAAAGATTCCAAAAAGTATTAGTGGTATTTTCGAAATAATTGGTATATTTGGTACATTCAAATTTCATCACATCCCAAATATCGCATAAACTCTAAAGTATACCGTGCACGGTCATATTGCGTACCAGAAACAAACCACTAGCAGCTGGCTACAGATTTTCTCATACAAAACTGTGCCTTAAATAACTTCCATGTTTTTCCCCCGATCGCGACCAAATTGCCAGGAATCATAGACGCTGTAATTATCTTCATATATACGAAAATTCAAGACTCTATCTTTAAAATTGCGCTTGTAAATGTTTTTTTTCGATTTTATTGAGCTGAAAGGGGCGTGACAAAAATCTAAAATTAACTTGTTGTGCGCAGGACATACACCAATACTGGTACCAAGTTTGGAATCTCTAGCTCTTGCAGTCTCTGAGATGTAGGTGTTCATACAGACAGACAGACCGACAGAGAGACAGACATGTCTCTGACGACTCGGCTAGTGACCCTGACGACTCGGCTAGTGACCCTGACCAAGAATATATATACTTTATGGGGTCGAAGAAGCTTTATTCTGCTTGTTACATACAATTCCTGGAGTCACAAAGTTATAATACCCTTCTACCCTATGGGTGGCTGGTATAAAGAGTTGATGTAACTTTTGGAAATTATGAAATTATGATTCCGATCAGATGATCTTAAAAGGCGTATTGAATGATTTCTATATGGAATACTGCAGAGTTTTAAAATAATAGGATATTTGAATTTTCATTCAGTGTAACAAGTGTTCGATTCTTAAAACAATAATGGCATAATAAACAACTAGTTTTTGTATCCAAATAGATGAACAATTAGAGAATAAGAGCAGAAAATTAGTAAGTAATAAACAATTAAGTACTAGAAGAAACGGGTAAAGCGGTATCACGAATGCAATAATAAAGACAACAAGAGGACAAAACTTAAACTATTTAAAAACGATCTTAACAATTTAATTAATGCTATAAGTGGGTTAAAAACCAATACAGTATATTCGATAATATTATTAGATGATGAAATAAATAAAATAAAAACAAACCTAAATAACGAAGCAAAGCTCTTAGAATTCACTAAAATTAAAATTGCAACAAATGCCAAAAATAGGCTCTCCAAATGATAAATATACCGCTAGAGTGTACTCGACTGTAAGATACCCGCAACCCAGCTCGAATATACTAAAAGATTCCAAAAAGTATTAGTGGTATTTTCGGAATAATTGGTATATTTGGTACATTCAAATTCCATCACATCCCTAATATCGCATAAACTATAAAGTATACCGTGCACGGTCATATTGCGTACCAGAAGCAAACCACTAGCAGCTGGCTACAGATTTTCTCATACAAAACTGTGTCTTAAATAACTTCCATGTTTTTCCCCCGATCGCGACCAAATTGCCAGGAATCATAGAGGCTGTAATTATCTTCATATATACCAAAATTCAAGACTCTATCTTTAAAATTGCGCTTGTAAATGTTTTTTTTCGATTTTATTGAGCTGAAAGGGGCGTGACAAAAATCTAAAATTAACTTGTTGTGCGCAGGACATACACCAATACTGGTACCAAGTTTGGAATCTCTAGCTCTTGCAGTCTCTGAGATGTAGGTGTTCATACAGACAGACAGACCGACAGAGAGACAGACATGTCTCTGACGACTCGGCTAGTGACCCTGACGACTCGGCTAGTGACCCTGACGACTCGGCTAGTGACCCTGACCAAGAATATATATACTTTATGGGGTCGAAGAAGCTTTATTCTGCTTGTTACATACAATTCCTGGAGTCACAAAGTTATAATACCCTTCTACCCTATGGGTGGCTGGTATAAAGAGTTGATGTAACTTTTGGAAATTATGAAATTATGATTCCGATCAGATGATCTTAAAAGGCGTATTGAATGATTTCTATATGGAATACTGCAGAGTTTTAAAATAATAGGATATTTGAATAATCATTCAATGTAACAAGTGTTCGATTCTTAAAACAATAATGGCATAATAAACAATTAGTTTTTGTATCCAAATAGATGAACAATTAGAGAATAAGAGCAGACAATTAGTAATTAATAAACAATTAAGTACTAGAAGAAAAGAGTAAAGCGGTATCACGAATGCAATAATAAAGGCAACAAGAGGACAAAACCTAAACTGTTTAAAAACGATCTTAACAATTTAATTAATGCTATAAGTGGGTTAAAAACCAATACAGTATATTCGATAATATTATTAGATGATGAACCATAAGATGATCTTAAAAGGCGTATTGAATGATTTCTATATGGAATACTGCAGAGTTTTAAAATAATAGGATATTTGAATTTTCATTCAATGTAACAAGTGTTCGATTCTTAAAACAATAATGGCATAATAAACAATTAGTTTTTGTATCCAAATAGATGAACAATTAGAGAATAAGAGCAGAAAATTAGTAAGTAATAAACAATTAAGTACTAGAAGAAACGGGTAAAGCGGTATCACGAATGCAATAATAAAGACAACAAGAGGACAAAACTTAAACTGTTTAAAAACGATCTTAACAATTTAATTAATGCTATAAGTGGGTTAAAAACCAATACAGTATATTCGATAATATTATTAGATGATGAAATAAATAAAATAAAAACAAACCTAAATAACGAAGCAAAGCTCTTAGAATTCACTAAAATTAAAATTGCAACAAATGCCAAAAATAGGCTCTCCAAATGATAAATATACCGCTAGAGTGTACTCGACTGTAAGATACCCGCAACCCAGCTCGAATATACTAAAAGATTCCAAAAAGTATTAGTGGTATTTTCGGAATAATTGGTATATTTGGTACATTCAAATTCCATCACATCCCAAATATCGCATAAACTATAAAGTATACCGTGCACGGTCATATTGCGTACCAGAAGCAAACCACTAGCTAACTTCCATGTTTTTCCCCCGATCGCGACCAAATTGCCAGGAATCATAGAGGCTGTAATTATCTTCATATATACCAAAATTCAAGACTCTATCTTTAAAATTGCGCTTGTAAATGTTTTTTTCGATTTTATTGAGCTGAAAGGGGCGTGACAAAAATCTAAAATTAACTTGTTGTGCGCAGGACATACACCAATACTGGTACCAAGTTTGGAATCTCTAGCTCTTGCAGTCTCTGAGATGTAGGTGTTCATACAGACAGACAGACCGACAGAGAGACAGACATGTCTCTGACGACTCGGCTAGTGACCCTGACCAAGAATATATATACTTTATGGGGTCGAAGAAGCTTTATTCTGCTTGTTACATACAATTCCTGGAGTCACAAAGTTATAATACCCTTCTACCCTATGGGTGGCTGGTATAAAGAGTTGATGTAACTTTTGGAAATTATGAAATTATGATTCCGATCAGATGATCTTAAAAGGCGTATTGAATGATTTCTATATGGAATACTGCAGAGTTTTAAAATAATAGGATATTTGAATTTTCATTCAATGTAACAAGTGTTCGATTCTTAAAACAATAATGGCATAATAAACAACTAGTTTTTGTATCCAAATAGATGAACAATTAGAGAATAAGAGCAGACAATTAGTAATTAATAAACAATTAAGTACTAGAAGAAACGAGTAAAGCGGTATCACGAATGCAATAATAAAGGCAACAAGAGGACAAACTGTTTAAAAACGATCTTAACAATTTAATTAATGCTATAAGTGGGTTAAAAACCAATACAGTATATTCGATAATATTATTAGATGATGAACCATAAGATGATCTTAAAAGGCGTATTGAATGATTTCTATATGGAATACTGCAGAGTTTTAAAATAATAGGATATTTGAATAATCATTCAATGTAACAAGTGTTCGATTCTTAAAACAATAATGGCATAATAAACAATTAGTTTTTGTATCCAAATAGATGAACAATTAGAGAATAAGAGCAGACAATTAGTAATTAATAAACAATTAAGTACTAGAAGAAACGAGTAAAGCGGTATCACGAATGCAATAATAAAGACAACAAGAGGACAAAACTTAAACTGTTTAAAAACGATCTTAACAATTTAATTAATGCTATAAGTGGGTTAAAAACCAATACAGTATATTCGATAATATTATTGGATGATGAAATAAATAAAATAAAAACAAACCTAAATAACGAAGCAAAGCTCTTAGAATTCACTAAAATTAAAATTGCAACAAATGCCAAAAATAGGCTCTCCAAATGATAAATATACCGCTAGAGTGTACTCGACTGTAAGATACCCGCAACCCAGCTCGAATATACTAAAAGATTCCAAAAAGTATTAGTGGTATTTTCGAAATAATTGGTATATTTGGTACATTCAAATTCCATCACATCCCAAATATCGCATAAACTATAAAGTATACCGTGCACGGTCATATTGCGTACCAGAAACAAACCACTAGCAGCTGGCTACAGATTTTCTCATACAAAACTGTGTCTTAAATAACTTCCATGTTTTTCCCCCGATCGCGACCAAATTGCCAGGAATCATAGAGGCTGTAATTATCTTCATATATACCAAAATTCAAGAATCTATCTTTAAAATTGCGCTTGTAAATGTTTTTTTTCGATTTTATTGGGCTGAAAGGGGCGTGACAAAAATCTAAAATTAACTTGTTGTGCGCAGGACATACACCAATACTGGTACCAAGTTTGGAATCTCTAGCTCTTGCAGTCTCTGAGATGTAGGTGTTCATACAGACAGACAGACCGACAGAGAGACAGACATGTCTCTGACGACTCGGCTAGTGACCTTGACCAAGAATATATATACTTTATGCGGTCGAAGAAGCTTTATTCTGCTTGTTACATACAATTCCTGGAGTCACAAAGTTATAATACCGTTCTACCCTATGGGTGGCTGGTATAAAGAGTTGATGTAACTTTTGGAAATTAGGACATTATGATTCCGATAAGATAACCTTAAAAGGCGTATTGAATGATTTATATATGGAATACTGCAGAGTTAAAACAATAATGGCATAATAAACAACTAGTTTTTGTATCCAAATAGATGAACAATTAGAGAATAAGAGCAGACAATTAGTAATTAATAAACAATTAAGTACTAGAAGAAACGAGTAAAGCGGTATCACGAATGCAATAATAAAGACAACAAGAGGACAAAACTTAAACTGTTTAAAAACGATCTTAACAATTTAATTAATGCTATAAGTGGGTTAAAAACCAATACAGTATATTCGATAATATTATTGGATGATGAAATAAATAAAATAAAAACAAACCTAAATAACGAAGAAAGCTCTTAGAATTCACTAAAATTAAAATTGCAACAAATGCCAAAAATAGGCTCTCCAAATGATAAATATACCGCTAGAGTGTACTCGACTGTAAGATACCCGCAACCCAGCTCGAATATACTAAAAGATTCCAAAAAGTATTAGTGGTATTTTCGAAATAATTGGTATATTTGGTACATTCAAATTCCATCACATCCCAAATATCGCATAAACTATAAAGTATACCGTGCACGGTCATATTGCGTACCAGAAACAAACCACTAGCAGCTGGCTACAGATTTTCTCATACAAAACTGTGTCTTAAATAACTTCCATGCTTTTCCCCCGATCGCGACCAAATTGCCAGGAATCATAGAGGCTGTAATTATCTTCATATATACCAAAATTCAAGAATCTATCTTTAAAATTGCGCTTGTAAATGTTTTTTTTCGATTTTATTGGGCTGAAAGGGGCGTGACAAAAATCTAAAATTAACTTGTTGTGCGCAGGACATACACCAATACTGGTACCAAGTTTGGAATCTCTAGCTCTTGCAGTCTCTGAGATGTAGGTGTTCATACAGACAGACAGACCGACAGAGAGACAGACATGTCTCTGACGACTCGGCTAGTGACCTTGACCAAGAATATATATACTTTATGCGGTCGAAGAAGCTTTATTCTGCTTGTTACATACAATTCCTGGAGTCACAAAGTTATAATACCGTTCTACCCTATGGGTGGCTGGTATAAAGAGTTGATGTAACTTTTGGAAATTAGGACATTATGATTCCGATAAGATAACCTTAAAAGGCGCATTGAATGATTTATATATGGAATACTGCAGAGTTAAAACAATAATGGCATAATAAACAACTAGTTTTTGTATCCAAATAGATGAACAATTAGAGAATAAGAGCAGACAATTAGTAATTAATAAACAATTAAGTACTAGAAGAAACGAGTAAAGCGGTATCACGAATGCAATAATAAAGACAACAAGAGGACAAAACTTAAACTGTTTAAAAACGATCTTAACAATTTATTTAATACTATAAGTGGGTTAAAAACCAATACAGTGTATTCGATAATATTATTAGAAGATGAAATAAATAAAATAAAAACAAACCTAAATAACGAAGCTAAACTCTTAGAATTCACTAAAATTAAATTTCAACAAATGCCAAAAATAGGCTCTCCAAATGATAAATATACCGCTAGAGTGTACTCGACTGTAAGATACCCGCAACCCAGCTTGAATTTACTAAAAGATTCCAAAAAGTATTAGTGGTATTTTCGGAATAATTGGTATATTTGGTACATTCAAATTCCATCACATCCCAAATATCGCATAAACTATAAAGTATACCGTGCACGGTCATATTGCGTACCAGAAACAAACTACTTGCAGCTGGCTACAGATTTTCTCATACAAAACTGTGTCTTAAATAACTTCCATGTTTTTCCCCCGATCGCGACCAAATTGCCAGGAATCATAGACGCTGTAATTATCTTCATATATTCCAAAATTCAAGACTCTATCTTTAAAATTGCGCTTGTAAATGGTTTTTTTTGATTTTATTGGGCTGAAAGGGGCGTGGCAAAAATCTAAAATTAACTTGTTGTGCGCGGGACATACACCAATACTGGTACCAAGTTTGGAATCTCTTGCTCTTGCAGTCTCTGAGATGTAGGTGTTCATACAGACAGACAGACAGCCAAAGAGACAGACATGGCTCTGACGACTCGGCTAGTGACCTTGACCAAGAATATATATACTTTATGCGGTCGAAGAAGCTTTATTCTGCTTGTTACATACAATTCCTGGAGTCACAAAGTTATAATACCCTTCTACCCTATGGGTGGCTGGTATAAAGAGTTGATGTAACTTTTGGAAATTAGGACATTATGATTCCGATAAGATGACCTTAAAAGGAGTATTGAATGATTTATATATGGAATACTGCAGAGTTAAAACAATAATGGCATAATAAACAACTAGTTTTTGTATCCAAATAGATGAACAATTAGAGAATAAGAGCAGACAATTAGTAATTAATAAACAATTAAGTACTAGAAGAAACGAGTAAAGCGGTATCACGAATGCAATATTAAAGACAACAAGAGGACAAAACTTAAACTGTTTAAAAACGATCTTAACAATTTAATTAATACTATAAGTGGGTTAAAAACCAATACAGTGTATTCGATAATATTATTAGAAGATGAAATAAATAAAATAAAAACAAACCTAAATAACGAAGCTAAACTCTTAGAATTCACTAAAATTAAATTTCAACAAATGCCAAAAATAGGCTCTCCAAATGATAAATATACCGCTAGAAAGTAACTTCCATGTTTTTCCCCCGATCGCGACCAAATTGCCAGGAATCATAGACGCTGTAATTATCTTCATATATTCCAAAATTCAAGACTCTATCTTTAAAATTGCGTTTGTAAATGGTTTTTTTCGATATTATTGGGCTGAAAGGGGCGTGGCAAAAATCTAAAATTAACTTGTTGTGCGCGGGACATACACCAATACTGGCACCAAGTTTGGAATCTCTAGCTCTTGCAGTCTCTGAGATGTAGGTGTTCATACAGACAGACAGACCGACAGAGAGACAGACATGTCTCTGACGACTCGGCTAGTGACCCTGACGACTCGGCTAGTGACCCTGACCAAGAATATATATACTTTATGGGGTCGAAGAAGCTTTATTCTGCTTGTTACATACAATTCCTGGAGTCACAAAGTTATAATACCCTTCTACCCTATGGGTGGCTGGTATAAAGAGTTGATGTAACTTTTGGAAATTATGAAATTATGATTCCGATCAGATGATCTTAAAAGGCGTATTGAATGATTTCTATATGGAATACTGCAGAGTTTTAAAATAATAGGATATTTGAATTTTCATTCAATGTAACAAGTGTTCGATTCTTAAAACAATAATGGCATAATAAACAACTAGTTTTTGTATCCAAATAGATGAACAATTAGAGAATAAGAGCAGACAATTAGTAATTAATAAACAATTAAGTACTAGAAGAAACGAGTAAAGCGGTATCACGAATGCAATAATAAAGGCAACAAGAGGACAAACTGTTTAAAAACGATCTTAACAATTTAATTAATGCTATAAGTGGGTTAAAAACCAATACAGTATATTCGATAATATTATTAGATGATGAACCATAAGATGATCTTAAAAGGCGTATTGAATGATTTCTATATGGAATACTGCAGAGTTTTAAAATAATAGGATATTTGAATTTTCATTCAATGTAACAAGTGTTCGATTCTTAAAACAATAATGGCATAATAAACAACTAGTTTTTGTATCCAAATAGATGAACAATTAGAGAATAAGAGCAGACAATTAGTAATTAATAAACAATTAAGTACTAGAAGAAACGAGTAAAGCGGTATCACGAATGCAATAATAAAGACAACAAGAGGACAAAACTTAAACTGTTTAAAAACGATCTTAACAATTTAATTAATGCTATAAGTGGGTTAAAAACCAATACAGTATATTCGATAATATTATTGGATGATGAAATAAATAAAATAAAAACAAACCTAAATAACGAAGCAAAGCTCTTAGAATTCACTAAAATTAAAATTGCAACAAATGCCAAAAATAGGCTCTCCAAATGATAAATATACCGCTAGAGTGTACTCGACTGTAAGATACCCGCAACCCAGCTCGAATATACTAAAAGATTCCAAAAAGTATTAGTGGTATTTTCGAAATAATTGGTATATTTGGTACATTCAAATTCCATCACATCCCAAATATCGCATAAACTATAAAGTATACCGTGCACGGTCATATTGCGTACCAGAAACAAACCACTAGCAGCTGGCTACAGATTTTCTCATACAAAACTGTGTCTTAAATAACTTCCATGTTTTTCCCCCGATCGCGACCAAATTGCCAGGAATCATAGAGGCTGTAATTATCTTCATATATACCAAAATTCAAGAATCTATCTTTAAAATTGCGCTTGTAAATGTTTTTTTTCGATTTTATTGGGCTGAAAGGGGCGTGACAAAAATCTAAAATTAACTTGTTGTGCGCAGGACATACACCAATACTGGTACCAAGTTTGGAATCTCTAGCTCTTGCAGTCTCTGAGATGTAGGTGTTCATACAGACAGACAGACCGACAGAGAGACAGACATGTCTCTGACGACTCGGCTAGTGACCTTGACCAAGAATATATATACTTTATGCGGTCGAAGAAGCTTTATTCTGCTTGTTACATACAATTCCTGGAGTCACAAAGTTATAATACCGTTCTACCCTATGGGTGGCTGGTATAAAGAGTTGATGTAACTTTTGGAAATTAGGACATTATGATTCCGATAAGATAACCTTAAAAGGCGTATTGAATGATTTATATATGGAATACTGCAGAGTTAAAACAATAATGGCATAATAAACAACTAGTTTTTGTATCCAAATAGATGAACAATTAGAGAATAAGAGCAGACAATTAGTAATTAATAAACAATTAAGTACTAGAAGAAACGAGTAAAGCGGTATCACGAATGCAATAATAAAGACAACAAGAGGACAAAACTTAAACTGTTTAAAAACGATCTTAACAATTTAATTAATGCTATAAGTGGGTTAAAAACCAATACAGTATATTCGATAATATTATTGGATGATGAAATAAATAAAATAAAAACAAACCTAAATAACGAAGAAAGCTCTTAGAATTCACTAAAATTAAATTTCAACAAATGCCAAAAATAGGCTCTCCAAATGATAAATATACCGCTAGAGTGTACTCGACTGTAAGATACCCGCAACCCAGCTTGAATTTACTAAAAGATTCCAAAAAGTATTAGTGGTATTTTCGGAATAATTGGTATATTTGGTACATTCAAATTCCATCACATCCCAAATATCGCATAAACTATAAAGTATACCGTGCACGGTCATATTGCGTACCAGAAACAAACTACTTGCAGCTGGCTACAGATTTTCTCATACAAAACTGTGTCTTAAATAACTTCCATGTTTTTCCCCCGATCGCGACCAAATTGCCAGGAATCATAGACGCTGTAATTATCTTCATATATTCCAAAATTCAAGACTCTATCTTTAAAATTGCGCTTGTAAATGGTTTTTTTTGATTTTATTGGGCTGAAAGGGGCGTGGCAAAAATCTAAAATTAACTTGTTGTGCGCGGGACATACACCAATACTGGTACCAAGTTTGGAATCTCTAGCTCTTGCAGTCTCTGAGATGTAGGTGTTCATACAGACAGACAGACAGCCATAGAGACAGACATGGCTCTGACGACTCGGCTAGTGACCTTGACCAAGAATATATATACTTTATGCGGTCGAAGAAGCTTTATTCTGCTTGTTACATACAATTCCTGGAGTCACAAAGTTATAATACCCTTCTACCCTATGGGTGGCTGGTATAAAGAGTTGATGTAACTTTTGGAAATTAGGACATTATGATTCCGATAAGATGACCTTAAAAGGAGTATTGAATGATTTATATATGGAATACTGCAGAGTTAAAACAATAATGGCATAATAAACAACTAGTTTTTGTATCCAAATAGATGAACAATTAGAGAATAAGAGCAGACAATTAGTAATTAATAAACAATTAAGTACTAGAAGAAACGAGTAAAGCGGTATCACGAATGCAATATTAAAGACAACAAGAGGACAAAACTTAAACTGTTTAAAAACGATCTTAACAATTTAATTAATACTATAAGTGGGTTAAAAACCAATACAGTGTATTCGATAATATTATTAGAAGATGAAATAAATAAAATAAAAACAAACCTAAATAACGAAGCTAAACTCTTAGAATTCACTAAAATTAAATTTCAACAAATGCCAAAAATAGGCTCTCCAAATGATAAATATACCGCTAGAAAGTAACTTCCATGTTTTTCCCCCGATCGCGACCAAATTGCCAGGAATCATAGACGCTGTAATTATCTTCATATATTCCAAAATTCAAGACTCTATCTTTAAAATTGCGCTTGTAAATGGTTTTTTTCGATATTATTGGGCTGAAAGGGGCGTGGCAAAAATCTAAAATTAACTTGTTGTGCGCGGGACATACACCAATACTGGCACCAAGTTTGGAATCTCTAGCTCTTGCAGTCTCTGAGATGTAGGTGTTCATACAGACAGACAGACAGCCAAAGAGACAGACATGGCTCTGACGACTCGGCTAGTGACCTTGACCAAGAATATATATACTTTATGCGGTCGAAGAAGCTTTATTCTGCTTGTTACATACAATCCTGGAGTCACAAAGTTATAATACCCTTCTACCCTATGGGTGGCTGGTATAATGAGTTGATGTAACTTTTGGAAATTAGGACATTATGATTCCGATAAGATAACCTTAAAAGGCGTATTGAATGATTTATATATGGAATACTGCAGAGTTAAAACAATAATGGCATAATAAACAACTAGTTTTTGTATCCAAATAGATGAACAATTAGAGAATAAGAGCAGACAATTAGTAATTAATAAACAATTAAGTACTAGAAGAAACGAGTAAAGCGGTATCACGAATGCAATAATAAAGACAACAAGAGGACAAAACTTAAACTGTTTAAAAACGATCTTAACAATTTAATTAATACTATAAGTGGGTTAAAAACCAATACAGTGTATTCGATAATATTATTAGAAGATGAAATAAATAAAATAAAAACAAACCTAAATAACGAAGCTAAACTCTTAGAATTCACTAAAATTAAATTTCAACAAATGCCAAAAATAGGCTCTCCAAATGATAAATATACCGCTAGAAAGTAACTTCCATGTTTTTCCCCCGATCGCGACCAAATTGCCAGGAATCATAGACGCTGTAATTATCTTCATATATACCAAAATTCAAGACTCTATCTTTAAAATTGCGCTTGTAAATGGTTTTTTTCGATTTTATTGGGCTGAAAGGGGCGTGGAAAAATCTAAAATTAACTTGTTGTGCGCGGGACATACACCAATACTGGCACCA
This sequence comes from Drosophila siamana, assembly GCA_035047445.1. Lineage (NCBI taxonomy): Eukaryota > Metazoa > Arthropoda > Insecta > Diptera > Drosophilidae > Drosophila > Drosophila siamana. The sequence continues at coordinate 118,216 of JAWNPP010000157.1, read as the reverse complement.
AGTTTGGAATCTCTAGCTCTTGCAGTCTCTGAGATGTAGGTGTTCATACAGACAGACAGACAGCCAAAGAGACAGACATGGCTCTGACGACTCGGCTAGTGACCTTGACCAAGAATATATATACTTTATGCGGTCGAAGAAGCTTTATTCTGCTTGTTACATACAATCCTGGAGTCACAAAGTTATAATACCCTTCTACCCTATGGGTGGCTGGTATAATGAGTTGATGTAACTTTTGGAAATTAGGACATTATGATTCCGATAAGATAACCTTAAAAGGCGTATTGAATGATTTATATATGGAATACTGCAGAGTTAAAACAATAATGGCATAATAAACAACTAGTTTTTGTATCCAAATAGATGAACAATTAGAGAATAAGAGCAGACAATTAGTAATTAATAAACAATTAAGTACTAGAAGAAACGAGTAAAGCGGTATCACGAATGCAATAATAAAGACAACAAGAGGACAAAACTTAAACTGCTTAAAAACGATCTTAACAATTTAATTAATACTATAAGTGGGTTAAAAACCAATACAGTGTATTCGATAATATTATTAGAAGATGAAATAAATAAAATAAAAACAAACCTAAATAACGAAGCTAAACTCTTAGAATTCACTAAAATTAAATTTCAACAAATGCCAAAAATAGGCTCTCCAAATGATAAATATACCGCTAGAGTGTACTCGACTGTAAGATACCCGCAACCCAGCTTGATTTTACTAAAAGATTCAAAAAAGTATTAGTGGTATTTTCGGAATAATTGGTATATTTGGTACATTCAAATTCCATCACATCCCAAATATCGCATAAACTATAAAGTATACCGTGCACGGTCATATTGCGTACCACAAACAAACTACTTGCAGCTGGCTACAGATTTTCTCATACAAAACGGTGTCTTAAATAACTTCCATGTTTTTCCCCCGATCGCGACCAAATTGCCAGGAATCATAGACGCTGTAATTATCTTCATATATACCAAAATTCAAGACTCTATCTTTAAAATTGCGCTTGTAAATGGTTTTTTTTTATTTTATTGGGCTGAAAGGGGCGTGGCAAAAATCTAAAATTAACTAGTTGTGCGCGGGACATACGTCAATACTGGTACCAAGTTTGGAATCTCTAGCTCTTGCAGTCTCTGAGATGTAGGTGTTCATACAGACAGGCAGACAGCCAAAGAGACAGACATGGCTCTGACGACTCGGCTAGTGACCTTGACCAAGAATATATATACTTTATGCGGTCGAAGAAGCTTTATTCTGCTTGTTACATACAATTCCTGGAGTCACAAAGTTATAATACCCTTCTACCCTATGGGTGGCTGGTATAAAGAGTTGATGTAACTTTTGGAAATTAGGACATTATGATTCCGATAAGATGACCTTAAAAGGAGTATTGAATGATTTATATATGGAATACTGCAGAGTTTTAAAACAATAGAATATTTGAATTTTCATTCAATGTAACAAGTGTTCAATTCTTAAAACAATAATGGCATAATAAACAACTAGTTTTTGTATCCAAATAGATGAACAATTAGAGAATAAGAGCAGACAATTAGTAATTAATAAACAATTAAGTACTAGAAGAAACGAGTAAAGCGGTATCACGAATGCAATAATAAAGACAACAAGAGGACAAAACTTAAACTGTTTAAAAACGATCTTAACAATTTAATTAATACTATAAGTGGGTTAAAAACCAATACAGTGTATTCGATAATATTATTAGAAGATGAAATAAATAAAATAAAAACAAACCTAAATAATGAAGCTAAACTCTTAGAATTCACTAAAATTAAATTTCAACAAATGCCAAAAATAGGCTCTCCAAATGATAAATATACCGCTAGAGTGTACTCGACTGTAAGATACCCACAACCCAGCTTGAATTTACTAAAAGATTCCAAAAAGTATTAGTGGTATTTTCGGAATAATTAAATTTCAACAAATGCCAAAAATAGGCTCTCCAAATGATAAATATACCGCTAGAGTGTACTCGACTGTAAGATACCCGCAACCCAGCTTGATTTTACTAAAAGATTCCAAAAAGTATTAGTGGTATTTTCGGAATAATTGGTATATTTGGTACATTCAAATTCCATCACATCCCAAATATCGCATAAACTATAAAGTATACCGTGCACGGTCATATTGCGTACCACAAACAAACTACTTGCAGCTGGCTACAGATTTTCTCATACAAAACTGTGTCTTAAATAACTTCCATGTTTTTCCCCCGATCGCGACCAAATTGCCAGGAATCATAGACGCTGTAATTATCTTCATATATTCCAAAATTCAAGACTCTATCTTTAAAATTGCGCTTGTAAATGGTTTTTTTTTTATTTTATTGGGCTGAAAGGGGCGTGGCAAAAATCTAAAATTAACTAGTTGTGCGCGGGACATACGCCAATACTGGTACCAAGTTTGGAATCTCTAGCTCTTGCAGTCTCTGAGATGTAGGTGTTCATACAGACAGGCAGACAGCCAAAGAGACAGACATGGCTCTGACGACTCGGCTAGTGACCTTGACCAAGAATATATATACTTTATGCGGTCGAAGAAGCTTTATTCTGCTTGTTACATACAATTCCTGGAGTCACAAAGTTATAATACCCTTCTACCCTATGGGTGGCTGGTATAAAGAGTTGATGTAACTTTTGGAAATTAGGACATTATGATTCCGATAAGATGACCTTAAAAGGAGTATTGAATGATTTATATATGGAATACTGCAGAGTTTTAAAACAATAGGATATTTGAATTTTCATTCAATGTAACAAGTGTTCAATTCTTAAAACAATAATGGCATAATAAACAACTAGTTTTTGTATCCAAATAGATGAACAATTAGAGAATAAGAGCAGACAATTAGTAATTAATAAACAATTAAGTACTAGAAGAAACGAGTAAAGCGGTATCACGAATGCAATAATAAAGACAACAAGAGGACAAAACTTAAACTGTTTAAAAACGATCTTAACAATTTAATTAATACTATAAGTGGGTTAAAAACCAATACAGTGTATTCGATAATATTATTAGAAGATGAAATAAATAAAATAAAAACAAACCTAAATAATGAAGCTAAACTCTTAGAATTCACTAAAATTAAATTTCAACAAATGCCAAAAATAGGCTCTCCAAATGATAAATATACCGCTAGAGTGTACTCGACTGTAAGATACCCGCAACCCAGCTTGATTTTACTAAAAGATTCCAAAAAGTATTAGTGGTATTTTCGGAATAATTGGTATATTTGGTACATTCAAATTCCATCACATCCCAAATATCGCATAAACTATAAAGTATACCGTGCACGGTCATATTGCGTACCACAAACAAACTACTTGCAGCTGGCTACAGATTTTCTCATACAAAACTGTGTCTTAAATAACTTCCATGTTTTTCCCCCGATCGCGACCAAATTGCCAGGAATCATAGACGCTGTAATTATCTTCATATATTCCAAAATTCAAGACTCTATCTTTAAAATTGCGCTTGTAAATGGTTTTTTTTTTATTTTATTGGGCTGAAAGGGGCGTGGCAAAAATCTAAAATTAACTAGTTGTGCGCGGGACATACGCCAATACTGGTACCAAGTTTGGAATCTCTAGCTCTTGCAGTCTCTGAGATGTAGGTGTTCATACAGACAGGCAGACAGCCAAAGAGACAGACATGGCTCTGACGACTCGGCTAGTGACCTTGACCAAGAATATATATACTTTATGCGGTCGAAGAAGCTTTATTCTGCTTGTTACATACAATTCCTGGAGTCACAAAGTTATAATACCCTTCTACCCTATGGGTGGCTGGTATAAAGAGTTGATGTAACTTTTGGAAATTAGGACATTATGATTCCGATAAGATGACCTTAAAAGGAGTATTGAATGATTTATATATGGAATACTGCAGAGTTTTAAAACAATAGGATATTTGAATTTTCATTCAATGTAACAAGTGTTCAATTCTTAAAACAATAATGGCATAATAAACAACTAGTTTTTGTATCCAAATAGATGAACAATTAGAGAATAAGAGCAGACAATTAGTAATTAATAAACAATTAAGTACTAGAAGAAACGAGTAAAGCGGTATCACGAATGCAATAATAAAGACAACAAGAGGACAAAACTTAAACTGTTTAAAAACGATCTTAACAATTTAATTAATACTATAAGTGGGTTAAAAACCAATACAGTGTATTCGATAATATTATTAGAAGATGAAATAAATAAAATAAAAACAAACCTAAATAATGAAGCTAAACTCTTAGAATTCACTAAAATTAAATTTCAACAAATGCCAAAAATAGGCTCTCCAAATGATAAATATACCGCTAGAGTGTACTCGACTGTAAGATACCCGCAACCCAGCTTGAATTTACTAAAAGATTCCAAAAAGTATTAGTGGTATTTTCGGAATAATTGGTATATTTGGTACATTCAAATTCCATCACATCCCAAATATCGCATAAACTATAAAGTATACCGTGCACGGTCATATTGCGTACCAGAAACAAACTACTTGCAGCTGGCTACAGATTTTCTCATACAAAACTGTGTCTTAAATAACTTCCATGTTTTTCCCCCGATCGCGACCAAATTGCCAGGAATCATAGACGCTGTAATTATCTTCATATATTCCAAAATTCAAGACTCTATCTTTAAAATTGCGCTTGTAAATGGTTTTTTTTTTATTTTATTGGGCTGAAAGGGGCGTGGCAAAAATCTAAAATTAACTAGTTGTGCGCGGGACATACGCCAATACTGGTACCAAGTTTGGAATCTCTAGCTCTTGCAGTCTCTGAGATGTAGGTGTTCATACAGACAGGCAGACAGCCAAAGAGACAGACATGGCTCTGACGACTCGGCTAGTGACCTTGACCAAGAATATATATACTTTATGCGGTCGAAGAAGCTTTATTCTGCTTGTTACATACAATTCCTGGAGTCACAAAGTTATAATACCCTTCTACCCTATGGGTGGCTGGTATAAAGAGTTGATGTAACTTTTGGAAATTAGGACATTATGATTCCGATAAGATGACCTTAAAAGGAGTATTGAATGATTTATATATGGAATACTGCAGAGTTTTAAAACAATAGGATATTTGAATTTTCATTCAATGTAACAAGTGTTCAATTCTTAAAACAATAATGGCATAATAAACAACTAGTTTTTGTATCCAAATAGATGAACAATTAGAGAATAAGAGCAGACAATTAGTAATTAATAAACAATTAAGTACTAGAAGAAACGAGTAAAGCGGTATCACGAATGCAATAATAAAGACAACAAGAGGACAAAACTTAAACTGTTTAAAAACGATCTTAACAATTTAATTAATACTATAAGTGGGTTAAAAACCAATACAGTGTATTCGATAATATTATTAGAAGATGAAATAAATAAAATAAAAACAAACCTAAATAACGAAGCTAAACTCTTAGAATTCACTAAAATTAAATTTCAACAAATGCCAAAAATAGGCTCTCCAAATGATAAATATACCGCTAGAGTGTACTCGACTGTAAGATATCCGCAACCCAGCTTGATTTTACTAAAAGATTCCAAAAAGTATTAGTGGTATTTTCGGAATAATTGGTATATTTGGTACATTCAAATTCCATCACATCCCAAATATCGCATAAACTATAAAGTATACCGTGTACGGTCATATTGCGTACCAGAAACAAACTACTTGCAGCTGGCTACAGATTTTCTCATACAAAACTGTGTCTTAAATAACTTCCATGTTTTTCCCCCGATCGCGACCAAATTGCCAGGAATCATAGACGCTGTAATTATCTTCATATATTCCAAAATTCAAGACTCTATCTTTAAAATTGCGCTTGTAAATGGTTTTTTTTTTTATTTTATTGGGCTGAAAGGGGCGTGGCAAAAAACTAAAATTAACTAGTTGTGCGCGGGACATACGCCAATACTGGTACCAAGTTTGGAATCTCTAGCTCTTGCAGTCTCTGAGATGTAGGTGTTCATACAGACAGGCAGACAGCCAAAGAGACAGACATGGCTCTGACGACTCGGCTAGTGACCTTGACCAAGAATATATATACTTTATGCGGTCGAAGAAGCTTTATTCTGCTTGTTACATACAATTCCTGGAGTCACAAAGTTATAATACCCTTCTACCCTATGGGTGGCTGGTATAAAGAGTTGATGTAACTTTTGGAAATTAGGACATTATGATTCCGATAAGATGACCTTAAAAGGAGTATTGAATGATTTATATATGGAATACTGCAGAGTTTTAAAACAATAGGATATTTGAATTTTCATTCAATGTAACAAGTGTTCAATTCTTAAAACAATAATGGCATAATAAACAACTAGTTTTTGTATCCAAATAGATGAACAATTAGAGAATAAGAGCAGACAATTAGTAATTAATAAACAATTAAGTACTAGAAGAAACGAGTAAAGCGGTATCACGAATGCAATAATAAAGACAACAAGAGGACAAAACTTAAACTGTTTAAAAACGATCTTAACAATTTAATTAATGCTATAAGTGGGTTAAAAACCAATACAGTGTATTCGATAATATTATTAGAAGATGAAATAAATAAAATAAAAACAAACCTAAATAACGAAGCTAAACTCTTAGAATTCACTAAAATTAAATTTCAACAAATGCCAAAAATAGGCTCTCCAAATGATAAATATACCGCTAGAGTGTACTCGACTGTAAGATACCCGCAACCCAGCTTGATTTTACTAAAAGATTCCAAAAAGTATTAGTGGTATTTTCGGAATAATTGGTATATTTGGTACATTCAAATTCCATCACATCCCAAATATCGCATAAACTATAAAGTATACCGTGCACGGTCATATTGCGTACCACAAACAAACTACTTGCAGCTGGCTACAGATTTTCTCATACAAAACTGTGTCTTAAATAACTTCCATGTTTTTCCCCCGATCGCGACCAAATTGCCAGGAATCATAGACGCTGTAATTATCTTCATATATTCCAAAATTCAAGACTCTATCTTTAAAATTGCGCTTGTAAATGGTTTTTTTTTTTATTTTATTGGGCTGAAAGGGGCGTGGCAAAAATCTAAAATTAACTAGTTGTGCGCGGGACATACGCCAATACTGGTACCAAGTTTGGAATCTCTAGCTCTTGCAGTCTCTGAGATGTAGGTGTTCATACAGACAGGCAGACAGCCAAAGAGACAGACATGGCTCTGACGACTCGGCTAGTGACCTTGACCAAGAATATATATACTTTATGCGGTCGAAGAAGCTTTATTCTGCTTGTTACATACAATTCCTGGAGTCACAAAGTTATAATACCCTTCTACCCTATGGGTGGCTGGTATAAAGAGTTGATGTAACTTTTGGAAATTAGGACATTATGATTCCGATAAGATGACCTTAAAAGGAGTATTGAATGATTTATATATGGAATACTGCAGAGTTTTAAAACAATAGGATATTTGAATTTTCATTCAATGTAACAAGTGTTCAATTCTTAAAACAATAATGGCATAATAAACAACTAGTTTTTGTATCCAAATAGATGAACAATTAGAGAATAAGAGCAGACAATTAGTAATTAATAAACAATTAAGTACTAGAAGAAACGAGTAAAGCGGTATCACGAATGCAATAATAAAGACAACAAGAGGACAAAACTTAAACTGTTTAAAAACGATCTTAACAATTTAATTAATGCTATAAGTGGGTTAAAAACCAATACAGTGTATTCGATAATATTATTAGAAGATGAAATAAATAAAATAAAAACAAACCTAAATAACGAAGCTAAACTCTTAGAATTCACTAAAATTAAATTTCAACAAATGCCAAAAATAGGCTCTCCAAATGATAAATATACCGCTAGAGTGTACTCGACTGTAAGATACCCGCAACCCAGCTTGATTTTACTAAAAGATTCCAAAAAGTATTAGTGGTATTTTCGGAATAATTGGTATATTTGGTACATTCAAATTCCATCACATCCCAAATATCGCATAAACTATAAAGTATACCGTGCACGGTCATATTGCGTACCACAAACAAACTACTTGCAGCTGGCTACAGATTTTCTCATACAAAACTGTGTCTTAAATAACTTCCATGTTTTTCCCCCGATCGCGACCAAATTGCCAGGAATCATAGACGCTGTAATTATCTTCATATATTCCAAAATTCAAGACTCTATCTTTAAAATTGCGCTTGTAAATGGTTTTTTTTTTATTTTATTGGGCTGAAAGGGGCGTGGCAAAAATCTAAAATTAACTAGTTGTGCGCGGGACATACGCCAATACTGGTACCAAGTTTGGAATCTCTAGCTCTTGCAGTCTCTGAGATGTAGGTGTTCATACAGACAGGCAGACAGCCAAAGAGACAGACATGGCTCTGACGACTCGGCTAGTGACCTTGACCAAGAATATATATACTTTATGCGGTCGAAGAAGCTTTATTCTGCTTGTTACATACAATTCCTGGAGTCACAAAGTTATAATACCCTTCTACCCTATGGGTGGCTGGTATAAAGAGTTGATGTAACTTTTGGAAATTAGGACATTATGATTCCGATAAGATGACCTTAAAAGGAGTATTGAATGATTTATATATGGAATACTGCAGAGTTTTAAAACAATAGGATATTTGAATTTTCATTCAATGTAACAAGTGTTCAATTCTTAAAACAATAATGGCATAATAAACAACTAGTTTTTGTATCCAAATAGATGAACAATTAGAGAATAAGAGCAGACAATTAGTAATTAATAAACAATTAAGTACTAGAAGAAACGAGTAAAGCGGTATCACGAATGCAATAATAAAGACAACAAGAGGACAAAACTTAAACTGTTTAAAAACGATCTTAACAATTTAATTAATGCTATAAGTGGGTTAAAAACCAATACAGTGTATTCGATAATATTATTAGAAGATGAAATAAATAAAATAAAAACAAACCTAAATAACGAAGCTAAACTCTTAGAATTCACTAAAATTAAATTTCAACAAATGCCAAAAATAGGCTCTCCAAATGATAAATATACCGCTAGAGTGTACTCGACTGTAAGATACCCGCAACCCAGCTTGATTTTACTAAAAGATTCCAAAAAGTATTAGTGGTATTTTCGGAATAATTGGTATATTTGGTACATTCAAATTCCATCACATCCCAAATATCGCATAAACTATAAAGTATACCGTGCACGGTCATATTGCGTACCAGAAACAAAATACTTGCAGCTGGCTACAGATTTTCTCATACAAAACTGTGTCTTAAATAACTTCCATGTTTTTCCCCCGATCGCGACCAAATTGCCAGGAATCATAGACGCTGTAATTATCTTCATATATTCCAAAATTCAAGACTCTATCTTTAAAATTGCGCTTGTAAATGGTTTTCTTTTTATTTTATTGGGCTGAAAGGGGCGTGGCAAAAAACTAAAATTAACTAGTTGTGCGCGGGACATACGCCAATACTGGTACCAAGTTTGGAATCTCTAGCTCTTGCAGTCTCTGAGATGTAGGTGTTCATACAGACAGGCAGACAGCCAAAGAGACAGACATGGCTCTGACGACTCGGCTAGTGACCTTGACCAAGAATATATATACTTTATGCGGTCGAAGAAGCTTTATTCTGCTTGTTACATACAATTCCTGGAGTCACAAAGTTATAATACCCTTCTACCCTATGGGTGGCTGGTATAAAGAGTTGATGTAACTTTTGGAAATTAGGACATTATGATTCCGATAAGATGACCTTAAAAGGAGTATTGAATGATTTATATATGGAATACTGCAGAGTTTTAAAACAATAGGATATTTGAATTTTCATTCAATGTAACAAGTGTTCAATTCTTAAAACAATAATGGCATAATAAACAACTAGTTTTTGTATCCAAATAGATGAACAATTAGAGAATAAGAGCAGACAATTAGTAATTAATAAACAATTAAGTACTAGAAGAAACGAGTAAAGCGGTATCACGAATGCAATAATAAAGACAACAAGAGGACAAAACTTAAACTGTTTAAAAACGATCTTAACAATTTAATTAATGCTATAAGTGGGTTAAAAACCAATACAGTGTATTCGATAATATTATTAGAAGATGAAATAAATAAAATAAAAACAAACCTAAATAACGAAGCTAAACTCTTAGAATTCACTAAAATTAAATTTCAACAAATGCCAAAAATAGGCTCTCCAAATGATAAATATACCGCTAGAGTGTACTCGACTGTAAGATACCCGCAACCCAGCTTGATTTTACTAAAAGATTCCAAAAAGTATTAGTGGTATTTTCGGAATAATTGGTATATTTGGTACATTCAAATTCCATCACATCCCAAATATCGCATAAACTATAAAGTATACCGTGCACGGTCATATTGCGTACCACAAACAAACTACTTGCAGCTGGCTACAGATTTTCTCATACAAAACTGTGTCTTAAATAACTTCCATGTTTTTCCCCCGATCGCGACCAAATTGCCAGGAATCATAGACGCTGTAATTATCTTCATATATTCCAAAATTCAAGACTCTATCTTTAAAATTGCGCTTGTAAATGGTTTTTTTTTATTTTATTGGGCTGAAAGGGGCGTGGCAAAAATCTAAAATTAACTAGTTGTGCGCGGGACATACGCCAATACTGGTACCAAGTTTGGAATCTCTAGCTCTTGCAGTCTCTGAGATGTAGGTGTTCATACAGACAGGCAGACAGCCAAAGAGACAGACATGGCTCTGACGACTCGGCTAGTGACCTTGACCAAGAATATATATACTTTATGCGGTCGAAGAAGCTTTATTCTGCTTGTTACATACAATTCCTGGAGTCACAAAGTTATAATACCCTTCTACCCTATGGGTGGCTGGTATAAAGAGTTGATGTAACTTTTGGAAATTAGGACATTATGATTCCGATAAGATGACCTTAAAAGGAGTATTGAATGATTTATATATGGAATACTGCAGAGTTTTAAAACAATAGGATATTTGAATTTTCATTCAATGTAACAAGTGTTCAATTCTTAAAACAATAATGGCATAATAAACAACTAGTTTTTGTATCCAAATAGATGAACAATTAGAGAATAAGAGCAGACAATTAGTAATTAATAAACAATTAAGTACTAGAAGAAACGAGTAAAGCGGTATCACGAATGCAATAATAAAGACAACAAGAGGACAAAACTTAAACTGCTTAAAAACGATCTTAACAATTTAATTAATACTATAAGTGGGTTAAAAACCAATACAGTGTATTCGATAATATTATTAGAAGATGAAATAAATAAAATAAAAACAAACCTAAATAATGAAGCTAAACTCTTAGAATTCACTAAAATTAAATTTCAACAAATGCCAAAAATAGGCTCTCCAAATGATAAATATACCGCTTGAGTGTACTCGACTGTAAGATACCCGCAACCCAGCTTGAATTTACTAAAAGATTCCAAAAAGTATTAGTGGTATTTTCGGAATAATTGGTATATTTGGTACATTCAAATTCCATCACATCCCAAATATCGCATAAACTATAAAGTATACCGTGCACGGTCATATTGCGTACCAGAAACAAACTACTTGCAGCTGGCTACAGATTTTCTCATACAAAACTGTGTCTTAAATAACTTCCATGTTTTTCCCCCGATCGCGACCAAATTGCCAGGAATCATAGACGCTGTAATTATCTTCATATATTCCAAAATTCAAGACTCTATCTTTAAAATTGCGCTTGTAAATGGTTTTTTTTTTATTTTATTGGGCTGAAAGGGGCGTGGCAAAAATCTAAAATTAACTAGTTGTGCGCGGGACATACGCCAATACTGGTACCAAGCTTGGAATCTCTAGCTCTTGCAGTCTCTGAGATGTAGGTGTTCATACAGACAGGCAGACAGCCAAAGAGACAGACATGGCTCTGACGACTCGGCTAGTGACCTTGACCAAGAATATATATACTTTATGCGGTCGAAGAAGCTTTATTCTGCTTGTTACATACAATTCCTGGAGTCACAAAGTTATAATACCCTTCTACCCTATGGGTGGCTGGTATAAAGAGTTGATGTAACTTTTGGAAATTAGGACATTATGATTCCGATAAGATGACCTTAAAAGGAGTATTGAATGATTTATATATGGAATACTGCAGAGTTTTAAAACAATAGGATATTTGAATTTTCATTCAATGTAACAAGTGTTCAATTCTTAAAACAATAATGGCATAATAAACAACTAGTTTTTGTATCCAAATAGATGAACAATTAGAGAATAAGAGCAGACAATTAGTAATTAATAAACAATTAAGTACTAGAAGAAATGAGTAAAGCGGTATCACGAATGCAATAATAAAGACAACAAGAGGACAAAACTTAAACTGTTTAAAAACGATCTTAACAATTTAATTAATGCTATAAGTGGGTTAAAAACCAATACAGTGTATTCGATAATATTATTAGAAGATGAAATAAATAAAATAAAAACAAACCTAAATAACGAAGCTAAACTCTTAGAATTCACTAAAATTAAATTTCAACAAATGCCAAAAATAGGCTCTCCAAATGATAAATATACCGCTAGAGTGTACTCGACTGTAAGATACCCGCAACCCAGCTTGATTTTACTAAAAGATTCCAAAAAGTATTAGTGGTATTTTCGGAATAATTGGTATATTTGGTACATTCAAATTCCATCACATCCCAAATATCGCATAAACTATAAAGTATACCGTGCACGGTCATATTGCGTACCACAAACAAACTACTTGCAGCTGGCTACAGATTTTCTCATACAAAACTGTGTCTTAAATAACTTCCATGTTTTTCCCCCGATCGCGACCAAATTGCCAGGAATCATAGACGCTGTAATTATCTTCATATATTCCAAAATTCAAGACTCTATCTTTAAAATTGCGCTTGTAAATGGTTTTTTTTTTATTTTATTGGGCTGAAAGGGGCGTGGCAAAAATCTAAAATTAACTAGTTGTGCGCGGGACATACGCCAATACTGGTACCAAGTTTGGAATCTCTAGCTCTTGCAGTCTCTGAGATGTAGGTGTTCATACAGACAGGCAGACAGCCAAAGAGACAGACATGGCTCTGACGACTCGGCTAGTGACCTTGACCAAGAATATATATACTTTATGCGGTCGAAGAAGCTTTATTCTGCTTGTTACATACAATTCCTGGAGTCACAAAGTTATAATACCCTTCTACCCTATGGGTGGCTGGTATAAAGAGTTGATGTAACTTTTGGAAATTAGGACATTATGATTCCGATAAGATGACCTTAAAAGGAGTATTGAATGATTTATATATGGAATACTGCAGAGTTTTAAAACAATAGGATATTTGAATTTTCATTCAATGTAACAAGTGTTCAATTCTTAAAACAATAATGGCATAATAAACAACTAGTTTTTGTATCCAAATAGATGAACAATTAGAGAATAAGAGCAGACAATTAGTAATTAATAAACAATTAAGTACTAGAAGAAACGAGTAAAGCGGTATCACGAATGCAATAATAAAGACAACAAGAGGACAAAACTTAAACTGCTTAAAAACGATCTTAACAATTTAATTAATACTATAAGTGGGTTAAAAACCAATACAGTGTATTCGATAATATTATTAGAAGATGAAATAAATAAAATAAAAACAAACCTAAATAATGAAGCTAAACTCTTAGAATTCACTAAAATTAAATTTCAACAAATGCCAAAAATAGGCTCTCCAAATGATAAATATACCGCTAGAGTGTACTCGACTGTAAGATACCCGCAACCCAGCTTGAATTTACTAAAAGATTCCAAAAAGTATTAGTGGTATTTTCGGAATAATTGGTATATTTGGTACATTCAAATTCCATCACATCCCAAATATCGCATAAACTATAAAGTATACCGTGCACGGTCATATTGCGTACCAGAAACAAACTACTTGCAGCTGGCTACAGATTTTCTCATACAAAACTGTGTCTTAAATAACTTCCATGTTTTTCCCCCGATCGCGACCAAATTGCCAGGAATCATAGACGCTGTAATTATCTTCATATATTCCAAAATTCAAGACTCTATCTTTAAAATTGCGCTTGTAAATGGTTTTTTTTTTATTTTATTGGGCTGAAAGGGGCGTGGCAAAAATCTAAAATTAACTAGTTGTGCGCGGGACATACGCCAATACTGGTACCAAGTTTGGAATCTCTAGCTCTTGCAGTCTCTGAGATGTAGGTGTTCATACAGACAGGCAGACAGCCAAAGAGACAGACATGGCTCTGACGACTCGGCTAGTGACCTTGACCAAGAATATATATACTTTATGCGGTCGAAGAAGCTTTATTCTGCTTGTTACATACAATTCCTGGAGTCACAAAGTTATAATACCCTTCTACCCTATGGGTGGCTGGTATAAAGAGTTGATGTAACTTTTGGAAATTAGGACATTATGATTCCGATAAGATGACCTTAAAAGGAGTATTGAATGATTTATATATGGAATACTGCAGAGTTTTAAAACAATAGGATATTTGAATTTTCATTCAATGTAACAAGTGTTCAATTCTTAAAACAATAATGGCATAATAAACAACTAGTTTTTGTATCCAAATAGATGAACAATTAGAGAATAAGAGCAGACAATTAGTAATTAATAAACAATTAAGTACTAGAAGAAACGAGTAAAGCGGTATCACGAATGCAATAATAAAGACAACAAGAGGACAAAACTTAAACTGCTTAAAAACGATCTTAACAATTTAATTAATACTATAAGTGGGTTAAAAACCAATACAGTGTATTCGATAATATTATTAGAAGATGAAATAAATAAAATAAAAACAAACCTAAATAATGAAGCTAAACTCTTAGAATTCACTAAAATTAAATTTCAACAAATGCCAAAAATAGGCTCTCCAAATGATAAATATACCGCTAGAGTGTACTCGACTGTAAGATACCCGCAACCCAGCTTGAATTTACTAAAAGATTCCAAAAAGTATTAGTGGTATTTTCGGAATAATTGGTATATTTGGTACATTCAAATTCCATCACATCCCAAATATCGCATAAACTATAAAGTATACCGTGCACGGTCATATTGCGTACCAGAAACAAACTACTTGCAGCTGGCTACAGATTTTCTCATACAAAACTGTGTCTTAAATAACTTCCATGTTTTTCCCCCGATCGCGACCAAATTGCCAGGAATCATAGACGCTGTAATTATCTTCATATATTCCAAAATTCAAGACTCTATCTTTAAAATTGCGCTTGTAAATGGTTTTTTTTTTATTTTATTGGGCTGAAAGGGGCGTGGCAAAAATCTAAAATTAACTAGTTGTGCGCGGGACATACGCCAATACTGGTACCAAGTTTGGAATCTCTAGCTCTTGCAGTCTCTGAGATGTAGGTGTTCATACAGACAGGCAGACAGCCAAAGAGACAGACATGGCTCTGACGACTCGGCTAGTGACCTTGACCAAGAATATATATACTTTATGCGGTCGAAGAAGCTTTATTCTGCTTGTTACATACAATTCCTGGAGTCACAAAGTTATAATACCCTTCTACCCTATGGGTGGCTGGTATAAAGAGTTGATGTAACTTTTGGAAATTAGGACATTATGATTCCGATAAGATGACCTTAAAAGGAGTATTGAATGATTTATATATGGAATACTGCAGAGTTTTAAAACAATAGGATATTTGAATTTTCATTCAATGTAACAAGTGTTCAATTCTTAAAACAATAATGGCATAATAAACAACTAGTTTTTGTATCCAAATAGATGAACAATTAGAGAATAAGAGCAGACAATTAGTAATTAATAAACAATTAAGTACTAGAAGAAACGAGTAAAGCGGTATCACGAATGCAATAATAAAGACAACAAGAGGACAAAACTTAAACTGTTTAAAAACGATCTTAACAATTTAATTAATGCTATAAGTGGGTTAAAAACCAATACAGTGTATTCGATAATATTATTAGAAGATGAAATAGATAAAATAAAAACAAACCTAAATAACGAAGCTAAACTCTTAGAATTCACTAAAATTAAATTTCAACAAATGCCAAAAATAGGCTCTCCAAATGATAAATATACCGCTAGAGTGTACTCGACTGTAAGATACCCGCAACCCAGCTTGATTTTACTAAAAGATTCCAAAAAGTATTAGTGGTATTTTCGGAATAATTGGTATATTTGGTACATTCAAATTCCATCACATCCCAAATATCGCATAAACTATAAAGTATACCATGCACGGTCATATTGCGTACCAGAAACAAACTACTTGCAGCTGGCTACAGATTTTCTCATACAAAACTGTGTCTTAAATAACTTCCATGTTTTTCCCCCGATCGCGACCAAATTGCCAGGAATCATAGACGCTGTAATTATCTTCATATATTCCAAAATTCAAGACTCTATCTTTAAAATTGCGCTTGTAAATGGTTTTTTTTTTATTTTATTGGGCTGAAAGGGGCGTGGCAAAAAACTAAAATTAACTAGTTGTGCGCGGGACATACGCCAATACTGGTACCAAGTTTGGAATCTCTAGCTCTTGCAGTCTCTGAGATGTAGGTGTTCATACAGACAGGCAGACAGCCAAAGAGACAGACATGGCTCTGACGACTCGGCTAGTGACCTTGACCAAGAATATATATACTTTATGCGGTCGAAGAAGCTTTATTCTGCTTGTTACATACAATTCCTGGAGTCACAAAGTTATAATACCCTTCTACCCTATGGGTGGCTGGTATAAAGAGTTGATGTAACTTTTGGAAATTAGGACATTATGATTCCGATAAGATGACCTTAAAAGGAGTATTGAATGATTTATATATGGAATACTGCAGAGTTTTAAAACAATAGGATATTTGAATTTTCATTCAATGTAACAAGTGTTCAATTCTTAAAACAATAATGGCATAATAAACAACTAGTTTTTGTATCCAAATAGATGAACAATTAGAGAATAAGAGCAGACAATTAGTAATTAATAAACAATTAAGTACTAGAAGAAACGAGTAAAGCGGTATCACGAATGCAATAATAAAGACAACAAGAGGACAAAACTTAAACTGTTTAAAAACGATCTTAACAATTTAATTAATACTATAAGTGGGTTAAAAACCAATACAGTGTATTCGATAATATTATTAGAAGATGAAATAAATAAAATAAAAACAAACCTAAATAATGAAGCTAAACTCTTAGAATTCACTAAAATTAAATTTCAACAAATGCCAAAAATAGGCTCTCCAAATGATAAATATACCGCTAGAGTGTACTCGACTGTAAGATACCCGCAACCCAGCTTGAATTTACTAAAAGATTCCAAAAAGTATTAGTGGTATTTTCGGAATAATTGGTATATTTGGTACATTCAAATTCCATCACATCCCAAATATCGCATAAACTATAAAGTATACCGTGCACGGTCATATTGCGTACCAGAAACAAACTACTTGCAGCTGGCTACAGATTTTCTCATACAAAACTGTGTCTTAAATAACTTCCATGTTTTTCCCCCGATCGCGACCAAATTGCCAGGAATCATAGACGCTGTAATTATCTTCATATATTCCAAAATTCAAGACTCTATCTTTAAAATTGCGCTTGTAAATGGTTTTTTTTTTTATTTTATTGGGCTGAAAGGGGCGTGGCAAAAATCTAAAATTAACTAGTTGTGCGCGGGACATACGCCAATACTGGTACCAAGCTTGGAATCTCTAGCTCTTGCAGTCTCTGAGATGTAGGTGTTCATACAGACAGGCAGACAGCCAAAGAGACAGACATGGCTCTGACGACTCGGCTAGTGACCTTGACCAAGAATATATATACTTTATGCGGTCGAAGAAGCTTTATTCTGCTTGTTACATACAATTCCTGGAGTCACAAAGTTATAATACCCTTCTACCCTATGGGTGGCTGGTATAAAGAGTTGATGTAACTTTTGGAAATTAGGACATTATGATTCCGATAAGATGACCTTAAAAGGAGTATTGAATGATTTATATATGGAATACTGCAGAGTTTTAAAACAATAGGATATTTGAATTTTCATTCAATGTAACAAGTGTTCAATTCTTAAAACAATAATGGCATAATAAACAACTAGTTTTTGTATCCAAATAGATGAACAATTAGAGAATAAGAGCAGACAATTAGTAATTAATAAACAATTAAGTACTAGAAGAAACGAGTAAAGCGGTATCACGAATGCAATAATAAAGACAACAAGAGGACAAAACTTAAACTGTTTAAAAACGATCTAAACAATTTAATTAATACTATAAGTGGGTTAAAAACCAATACAGTGTATTCGATAATATTATTAGAAGATGAAATAAATAAAATAAAAACAAACCTAAATAATGAAGCTAAACTCTTAGAATTCACTAAAATTAAATTTCAACAAATGCCAAAAATAGGCTCTCCAAATGATAAATATACCGCTAGAGTGTACTCGACTGTAAGATACCCGCAACCCAGCTTGAATTTACTAAAAGATTCCAAAAAGTATTAGTGGTATTTTCGGAATAATTGGTATATTTGGTACATTCAAATTCCATCACATCCCAAATATCGCATAAACTATAAAGTATACCGTGCACGGTCATATTGCGTACCAGAAACAAACTACTTGCAGCTGGCTACAGATTTTCTCATACAAAACTGTGTCTTAAATAACTTCCATGTTTTTCCCCCGATCGCGACCAAATTGCCAGGAATCATAGACGCTGTAATTATCTTCATATATTCCAAAATTCAAGACTCTATCTTTAAAATTGCGCTTGTAAATGGTTTTTTTTTTATTTTATTGGGCTGAAAGGGGCGTGGCAAAAATCTAAAATTAACTAGTTGTGCGCGGGACATACGCCAATACTGGTACCAAGCTTGGAATCTCTAGCTCTTGCAGTCTCTGAGATGTAGGTGTTCATACAGACAGGCAGACAGCCAAAGAGACAGACATGGCTCTGACGACTCGGCTAGTGACCTTGACCAAGAATATATATACTTTATGCGGTCGAAGAAGCTTTATTCTGCTTGTTACATACAATTCCTGGAGTCACAAAGTTATAATACCCTTCTACCCTATGGGTGGCTGGTATAAAGAGTTGATGTAACTTTTGGAAATTAGGACATTATGATTCCGATAAGATGACCTTAAAAGGAGTATTGAATGATTTATATATGGAATACTGCAGAGTTTTAAAACAATAGGATATTTGAATTTTCATTCAATGTAACAAGTGTTCAATTCTTAAAACAATAATGGCATAATAAACAACTAGTTTTTGTATCCAAATAGATGAACAATTAGAGAATAAGAGCAGACAATTAGTAATTAATAAACAATTAAGTACTAGAAGAAACGAGTAAAGCGGTATCACGAATGCAATAATAAAGACAACAAGAGGACAAAACTTAAACTGTTTAAAAACGATCTTAACAATTTAATTAATGCTATAAGTGGGTTAAAAACCAATACAGTGTATTCGATAATATTATTAGAAGATGAAATAAATAAAATAAAAACAAACCTAAATAACGAAGCTAAACTCTTAGAATTCACTAAAATTAAATTTCAACAAATGCCAAAAATAGGCTCTCCAAATGATAAATATACCGCTAGAGTGTACTCGACTGTAAGATACCCGCAACCCAGCTTGATTTTACTAAAAGATTCCAAAAAGTATTAGTGGTATTTTCGGAATAATTGGTATATTTGGTACATTCAAATTCCATCACATCCCAAATATCGCATAAACTATAAAGTATACCGTGCACGGTCATATTGCGTACCACAAACAAACTACTTGCAGCTGGCTACAGATTTTCTCATACAAAACTGTGTCTTAAATAACTTCCATGTTTTTCCCCCGATCGCGACCAAATTGCCAGGAATCATAGACGCTGTAATTATCTTCATATATTCCAAAATTCAAGACTCTATCTTTAAAATTGCGCTTGTAAATGGTTTTTTTTTTATTTTATTGGGCTGAAAGGGGCGTGGCAAAAATCTAAAATTAACTAGTTGTGCGCGGGACATACGCCAATACTGGTACCAAGTTTGGAATCTCTAGCTCTTGCAGTCTCTGAGATGTAGGTGTTCATACAGACAGGCAGACAGCCAAAGAGACAGACATGGCTCTGACGACTCGGCTAGTGACCTTGACCAAGAATATATATACTTTATGCGGTCGAAGAAGCTTTATTCTGCTTGTTACATACAATTCCTGGAGTCACAAAGTTATAATACCCTTCTACCCTATGGGTGGCTGGTATAAAGAGTTGATGTAACTTTTGGAAATTAGGACATTATGATTCCGATAAGATGACCTTAAAAGGAGTATTGAATGATTTATATATGGAATACTGCAGAGTTTTAAAACAATAGGATATTTGAATTTTCATTCAATGTAACAAGTGTTCAATTCTTAAAACAATAATGGCATAATAAACAACTAGTTTTTGTATCCAAATAGATGAACAATTAGAGAATAAGAGCAGACAATTAGTAATTAATAAACAATTAAGTACTAGAAGAAACGAGTAAAGCGGTATCACGAATGCAATAATAAAGACAACAAGAGGACAAAACTTAAACTGTTTAAAAACGATCTTAACAATTTAATTAATGCTATAAGTGGGTTAAAAACCAATACAGTGTATTCGATAATATTATTAGAAGATGAAATAAATAAAATAAAAACAAACCTAAATAACGAAGCTAAACTCTTAGAATTCACTAAAATTAAATTTCAACAAATGCCAAAAATAGGCTCTCCAAATGATAAATATACCGCTAGAGTGTACTCGACTGTAAGATACCCGCAACCCAGCTTGATTTTACTAAAAGATTCCAAAAAGTATTAGTGGTATTTTCGGAATAATTGGTATATTTGGTACATTCAAATTCCATCACATCCCAAATATCGCATAAACTATAAAGTATACCGTGCACGGTCATATTGCGTACCACAAACAAACTACTTGCAGCTGGCTACAGATTTTCTCATACAAAACTGTGTCTTAAATAACTCCATGTTTTTCCCCCGATCGCGACCAAATTGCCAGGAATCATAGACTCTGTAATTATCTTCATATATTCCAAAATTCAAGACTCTATCTTTAAAATTGCGCTTGTAAATGGTTTTTTTTTATTTTATTGGGCTGAAAGGGGCGTGGCAAAAATCTAAAATTAACTAGTTGTGCGCGGGACATACGCCAATACTGGTACCAAGTTTGGAATCTCTAGCTCTTGCAGTCTCTGAGATGTAGGTGTTCATACAGACAGGCAGACAGCCAAAGAGACAGACATGGCTCTGACGACTCGGCTAGTGACCTTGACCAAGAATATATATACTTTATGCGGTCGAAGAAGCTTTATTCTGCTTGTTACATACAATTCCTGGAGTCACAAAGTTATAATACCCTTCTACCCTATGGGTGGCTGGTATAAAGAGTTGATGTAACTTTTGGAAATTAGGACATTATGATTCCGATAAGATGACCTTAAAAGGGGTATTGAATTATTTTTGAATTTATATATGGAATACTGCAGAGTTTTAAAACAATAGGATATTTGAATTTTCATTCAATGTAACAAGTGTTCAATTCTTAAAACAATAATGGCATAATAAACAACTAGTTTTTGTATCCAAATAGATGAACAATTAGAGAATAAGAGCAGACAATTAGTAATTAATAAACAATTAAGTACTAGAAGAAACGAGTAAAGCGGTATCACGAATGCAATAATAAAGACAACAAGAGGACAAAACTTAAACTGTTTAAAAACGATCTTAACAATTTAATTAATGCTATAAGTGGGTTAAAAACCAATACAGTGTATTCGATAATATTATTAGAAGATGAAATAAATAAAATAAAAACAAACCTAAATAACGAAGCTAAACTCTTAGAATTCACTAAAATTAAATTTCAACAAATGCCAAAAATAGGCTCTCCAAATGATAAATATACCGCTAGAGTGTACTCGACTGTAAGATACCCGCAACCCAGCTTGATTTTACTAAAAGATTCCAAAAAGTATTAGTGGTATTTTCGGAATAATTGGTATATTTGGTACATTCAAATTCCATCACATCCCAAATATCGCATAAACTATAAAGTATACCGTGCACGGTCATATTGCGTACCACAAACAAACTACTTGCAGCTGGCTACAGATTTTCTCATACAAAACTGTGTCTTAAATAACTTCCATGTTTTTCCCCCGATCGCGACCAAATTGCCAGGAATCATAGACGCTGTAATTATCTTCATATATTCCAAAATTCAAGACTATCTTTAAAATTGCGCTTGTAAATGGTTTTTTTTTTATTTTATTGGGCTGAAAGGGGCGTGGCAAAAATCTAAAATTAACTTGTTGTGCGCTGGACATACACCAATACTGGTACCAAGTTTGGAATCTCTAGCTCTTGCAGTCTCTGAGATGTAGGTGTTCATACAGACAGGCAGACAGCCAAAGAGACAGACATGGCTCTGACGACTCGGGTAGTGACCTTGACCAAGAATATATATACTTTATGCGGTCGAAGAAGCTTTATTCTGCTTGTTACATACAATTCCTGGAGTCACAAAGTTATAATACCCTTCTACCCTATGGGTGGCTGGTATAAAGAGTTGATGTAACTTTTGGAAATTAGGACATTATGATTCCGATAAGATGACCTTAAAAGGAGTATTGAATGATTTATATATGGAGTACTGCAGAGTTTTAAAACAATAGGATATTTGAATTTTCATTCAATGTAACAAGTGTTCAATTCTTAAAACAATAATGGCATAATAAACAACTAGTTTTTGTATCCAAATAGATGAACAATTAGAGAATAAGAGCAGACAATTAGTAATTAATAAACAATTAAGTACTAGAAGAAACGAGTAAAGCGGTATCACGAATGCAATAATAAAGACAACAAGAGGACAAAACTTAAACTGTTTAAAAACGATCTTAACAATTTAATTAATACTATAAGTGGGTTAAAAACCAATACAGTGTATTCGATAATATTATTAGAAGATGAAATAAATAAAATAAAAACAAACCTAAATAATGAAGCTAAACTCTTAGAATTCACTAAAATTAAATTTCAACAAATGCCAAAAATAGGCTCTCCAAATGATAAATATACCGCTAGAGTGTACTCGACTGTAAGATACCCGCAACCCAGCTTGAATTTACTAAAAGATTCCAAAAAGTATTAGTGGTATTTTCGGAATAATTGGTATATTTGGTACATTCAAATTCCATCACATCCCAAATATCGCATAAACTATAAAGTATACCGTGCACGGTCATATTGCGTACCAGAAACAAACTACTTGCAGCTGGCTACAGATTTTCTCATACAAAACTGTGTCTTAAATAACTTCCATGTTTTTCCCCCGATCGCGACCAAATTGCCAGGAATCATAGACGCTGTAATTATCTTCATATATTCCAAAATTCAAGACTCTATCTTTAAAATTGCGCTTGTAAATGGTTTTTTTTTTATTTTATTGGGCTGAAAGGGGCGTGGCAAAAATCTAAAATTAACTAGTTGTGCGCGGGACATACGCCAATACTGGTACCAAGCTTGGAATCTCTAGCTCTTGCAGTCTCTGAGATGTAGGTGTTCATACAGACAGGCAGACAGCCAAAGAGACAGACATGGCTCTGACGACTCGGCTAGTGACCTTGACCAAGAATATATATACTTTATGCGGTCGAAGAAGCTTTATTCTGCTTGTTACATACAATTCCTGGAGTCACAAAGTTATAATACCCTTCTACCCTATGGGTGGCTGGTATAAAGAGTTGATGTAACTTTTGGAAATTAGGACATTATGATTCCGATAAGATGACCTTAAAAGGAGTATTGAATGATTTATATATGGAATACTGCAGAGTTTTAAAACAATAGGATATTTGAATTTTCATTCAATGTAACAAGTGTTCAATTCTTAAAACAATAATGGCATAATAAACAACTAGTTTTTGTATCCAAATAGATGAACAATTAGAGAATAAGAGCAGACAATTAGTAATTAATAAACAATTAAGTACTAGAAGAAACGAGTAAAGCGGTATCACGAATGCAATAATAAAGACAACAAGAGGACAAAACTTAAACTGTTTAAAAACGATCTTAACAATTTAATTAATGCTATAAGTGGGTTAAAAACCAATACAGTGTATTCGATAATATTATTAGAAGATGAAATAAATAAAATAAAAACAAACCTAAATAACGAAGCTAAACTCTTAGAATTCACTAAAATTAAATTTCAACAAATGCCAAAAATAGGCTCTCCAAATGATAAATATACCGCTAGAGTGTACTCGACTGTAAGATACCCGCAACCCAGCTTGATTTTACTAAAAGATTCCAAAAAGTATTAGTGGTATTTTCGGAATAATTGGTATATTTGGTACATTCAAATTCCATCACATCCCAAATATCGCATAAACTATAAAGTATACCGTGCACGGTCATATTGCGTACCACAAACAAACTACTTGCAGCTGGCTACAGATTTTCTCATACAAAACTGTGTCTTAAATAACTTCCATGTTTTTCCCCCGATCGCGACCAAATTGCCAGGAATCATAGACGCTGTAATTATCTTCATATATTCCAAAATTCAAGACTCTATCTTTAAAATTGCGCTTGTAAATGGTTTTTTTTTTATTTTATTGGGCTGAAAGGGGCGTGGCAAAAATCTAAAATTAACTAGTTGTGCGCGGGACATACGCCAATACTGGTACCAAGTTTGGAATCTCTAGCTCTTGCAGTCTCTGAGATGTAGGTGTTCATACAGACAGGCAGACAGCCAAAGAGACAGACATGGCTCTGACGACTCGGCTAGTGACCTTGACCAAGAATATATATACTTTATGCGGTCGAAGAAGCTTTATTCTGCTTGTTACATACAATTCCTGGAGTCACAAAGTTATAATACCCTTCTACCCTATGGGTGGCTGGTATAAAGAGTTGATGTAACTTTTGGAAATTAGGACATTATGATTCCGATAAGATGACCTTAAAAGGAGTATTGAATGATTTATATATGGAATACTGCAGAGTTTTAAAACAATAGGATATTTGAATTTTCATTCAATGTAACAAGTGTTCAATTCTTAAAACAATAATGGCATAATAAACAACTAGTTTTTGTATCCAAATAGATGAACAATTAGAGAATAAGAGCAGACAATTAGTAATTAATAAACAATTAAGTACTAGAAGAAACGAGTAAAGCGGTATCACGAATGCAATAATAAAGACAACAAGAGGACAAAACTTAAACTGTTTAAAAACGATCTTAACAATTTAATTAATGCTATAAGTGGGTTAAAAACCAATACAGTGTATTCGATAATATTATTAGAAGATGAAATAAATAAAATAAAAACAAACCTAAATAACGAAGCTAAACTCTTAGAATTCACTAAAATTAAATTTCAACAAATGCCAAAAATAGGCTCTCCAAATGATAAATATACCGCTAGAGTGTACTCGACTGTAAGATACCCGCAACCCAGCTTGATTTTACTAAAAGATTCCAAAAAGTATTAGTGGTATTTTCGGAATAATTGGTATATTTGGTACATTCAAATTCCATCACATCCCAAATATCGCATAAACTATAAAGTATACCGTGCACGGTCATATTGCGTACCACAAACAAACTACTTGCAGCTGGCTACAGATTTTCTCATACAAAACTGTGTCTTAAATAACTCCATGTTTTTCCCCCGATCGCGACCAAATTGCCAGGAATCATAGACTCTGTAATTATCTTCATATATTCCAAAATTCAAGACTCTATCTTTAAAATTGCGCTTGTAAATGGTTTTTTTTTTATTTTATTGGGCTGAAAGGGGCGTGGCAAAAATCTAAAATTAACTAGTTGTGCGCGGGACATACGCCAATACTGGTACCAAGTTTGGAATCTCTAGCTCTTGCAGTCTCTGAGATGTAGGTGTTCATACAGACAGGCAGACAGCCAAAGAGACAGACATGGCTCTGACGACTCGGCTAGTGACCTTGACCAAGAATATATATACTTTATGCGGTCGAAGAAGCTTTATTCTGCTTGTTACATACAATTCCTGGAGTCACAAAGTTATAATACCCTTCTACCCTATGGGTGGCTGGTATAAAGAGTTGATGTAACTTTTGGAAATTAGGACATTATGATTCCGATAAGATGACCTTAAAAGGAGTATTGAATTATTTTTGAATTTATATATGGAATACTGCAGAGTTTTAAAACAATAGGATATTTGAATTTTCATTCAATGTAACAAGTGTTCAATTCTTAAAACAATAATGGCATAATAAACAACTAGTTTTTGTATCCAAATAGATGAACAATTAGAGAATAAGAGCAGACAATTAGTAATTAATAAACAATTAAGTACTAGAAGAAACGAGTAAAGCGGTATCACGAATGCAATAATAAAGACAACAAGAGGACAAAACTTAAACTGTTTAAAAACGATCTTAACAATTTAATTAATGCTATAAGTGGGTTAAAAACCAATACAGTGTATTCGATAATATTATTAGAAGATGAAATAAATAAAATAAAAACAAACCTAAATAACGAAGCTAAACTCTTAGAATTCACTAAAATTAAATTTCAACAAATGCCAAAAATAGGCTCTCCAAATGATAAATATACCGCTAGAGTGTACTCGACTGTAAGATACCCGCAACCCAGCTTGATTTTACTAAAAGATTCCAAAAAGTATTAGTGGTATTTTCGGAATAATTGGTATATTTGGTACATTCAAATTCCATCACATCCCAAATATCGCATAAACTATAAAGTATACCGTGCACGGTCATATTGCGTACCACAAACAAACTACTTGCAGCTGGCTACAGATTTTCTCATACAAAACTGTGTCTTAAATAACTTCCATGTTTTTCCCCCGATCGCGACCAAATTGCCAGGAATCATAGACGCTGTAATTATCTTCATATATTCCAAAATTCAAGACTATCTTTAAAATTGCGCTTGTAAATGGTTTTTTTTTTATTTTATTGGGCTGAAAGGGGCGTGGCAAAAATCTAAAATTAACTTGTTGTGCGCTGGACATACACCAATACTGGTACCAAGTTTGGAATCTCTAGCTCTTGCAGTCTCTGAGATGTAGGTGTTCATACAGACAGGCAGACAGCCAAAGAGACAGACATGGCTCTGACGACTCGGGTAGTGACCTTGACCAAGAATATATATACTTTATGCGGTCGAAGAAGCTTTATTCTGCTTGTTACATACAATTCCTGGAGTCACAAAGTTATAATACCCTTCTACCCTATGGGTGGCTGGTATAAAGAGTTGATGTAACTTTTGGAAATTAGGACATTATGATTCCGATAAGATGACCTTAAAAGGAGTATTGAATGATTTATATATGGAATACTGCAGAGTTTTAAAACAATAGGATA
The DNA here is from genome assembly GCA_035047445.1 of Drosophila siamana. Taxonomy (NCBI): domain Eukaryota; kingdom Metazoa; phylum Arthropoda; class Insecta; order Diptera; family Drosophilidae; genus Drosophila; species Drosophila siamana. The sequence continues at coordinate 90,717 of JAWNPP010000157.1, read as the reverse complement.
TTTGAATTTTCATTCAATGTAACAAGTGTTCAATTCTTAAAACAATAATGGCATAATAAACAACTAGTTTTTGTATCCAAATAGATGAACAATTAGAGAATAAGAGCAGACAATTAGCAATTAATAAACAATTAAGTACTAGAAGAAACGAGTAAAGCGGTATCACGAATGCAATAATAAAGACAACAAGAGGACAAAACTTAAACTGTTTAAAAACGATCTTAACAATTTAATTAATGCTATAAGTGGGTTACCAATACAGTGTATTCGATAATATTATTAGAAGATGAAATAAATAAAATAAAAACAAACCTAAATAACGAAGCTAAACTCTTAGAATTCACTAAAATTAAATTTCAACAAATGCCAAAAATAGGCTCTCCAAATGATAAATATACCGCTAGAGTGTACTCGACTGTAAGATACCCGCAACCCAGCTTGATTTTACTAAAAGATTCCAAAAAGTATTAGTGGTATTTTCGGAATAATTGGTATATTTGGTACATTCAAATTCCATCACATCCCAAATATCGCATAAACTATAAAGTATACCGTGCACGGTCATATTGCGTACCACAAACAAACTACTTGCAGCTGGCTACAGATTTTCTCATACAAAACTGTGTCTTAAATAACTCCATGTTTTTCCCCCGATCGCGACCAAATTGCCAGGAATCATAGACTCTGTAATTATCTTCATATATTCCAAAATTCAAGACTCTATCTTTAAAATTGCGCTTGTAAATGGTTTTTTTTTTATTTTATTGGGCTGAAAGGGGCGTGGCAAAAATCTAAAATTAACTAGTTGTGCGCGGGACATACGCCAATACTGGTACCAAGTTTGGAATATCTAGCTCTTGCAGTCTCTGAGATGTAGGTGTTCATACAGACAGGCAGACAGCCAAAGAGACAGACATGGCTCTGACGACTCGGCTAGTGACCTTGACCAAGAATATATATACTTTATGCGGTCGAAGAAGCTTTATTCTGCTTGTTACATACAATTCCTGGAGTCACAAAGTTATAATACCCTTCTACCCTATGGGTGGCTGGTATAAAGAGTTGATGTAACTTTTGGAAATTAGGACATTATGATTCCGATAAGATGACCTTAAAAGGAGTATTGAATTATTTTTGAATTTATATAGGGAATACTGCAGAGTTTTAAAACAATAGGATATTTGAATTTTCATTCAATGTAACAAGTGTTCAATTCTTAAAACAATAATGGCATAATAAACAACTAGTTTTTGTATCCAAATAGATGAACAATTAGAGAATAAGAGCAGACAATTAGTAATTAATAAACAATTAAGTACTAGAAGAAACGAGTAAAGCGGTATCACGAATGCAATAATAAAGACAACAAGAGGACAAAACTTAAACTGTTTAAAAACGATCTTAACAATTTAATTAATGCTATAAGTGGGTTAAAAACCAATACAGTGTATTCGATAATATTATTAGAAGATGAAATAAATAAAATAAAAACAAACCTAAATAACGAAGCTAAACTCTTAGAATTCACTAAAATTAAATTTCAACAAATGCCAAAAATAGGCTCTCCAAATGATAAATATACCGCTAGAGTGTACTCGACTGTAAGATACCCGCAACCCAGCTTGATTTTACTAAAAGATTCCAAAAAGTATTAGTGGTATTTTCGGAATAATTGGTATATTTGGTACATTCAAATTCCATCACATCCCAAATATCGCATAAACTATAAAGTATACCGTGCACGGTCATATTGCGTACCACAAACAAACTACTTGCAGCTGGCTACAGATTTTCTCATACAAAACTGTGTCTTAAATAACTTCCATGTTTTTCCCCCGATCGCGAGCAAATTGCCAGGAATCATAGACGCTGTAATTATCTTCATATATTCCAAAATTCAAGACTCTATCTTTAAAATTGCGCTTGTAAATGGTTTTTTTTTTATTTTATTGGGCTGAAAGGGGCGTGGCAAAAATCTAAAATTAACTTGTTGTGCGCTGGACATACACCAATACTGGTACCAAGTTTGGAATCTCTAGCTCTTGCAGTCTCTGAGATGTAGGTGTTCATACAGACAGGCAGACAGCCAAAGAGACAGACATGGCTCTGACGACTCGGGTAGTGACCTTGACCAAGAATATATATACTTTATGCGGTCGAAGAAGCTTTATTCTGCTTGTTACATACAATTCCTGGAGTCACAAAGTTATAATACCCTTCTACCCTATGGGTGGCTGGTATAAAGAGTTGATGTAACTTTTGGAAATTAGGACATTATGATTCCGATAAGATGACCTTAAAAGGAGTATTGAATGATTTATATATGGAATACTGCAGAGTTTTAAAACAATAGGATATTTGAATTTTCATTCAATGTAACAAGTGTTCAATTCTTAAAACAATAATGGCATAATAAACAACTAGTTTTTGTATCCAAATAGATGAACAATTAGAGAATAAGAGCAGACAATTAGTAATTAATAAACAATTAAGTACTAGAAGAAACGAGTAAAGCGGTATCACGAATGCAATAATAAAGACAACAAGAGGACAAAACTTAAACTGTTTAAAAACGATCTTAACAATTTAATTAATGCTATAAGTGGGTTAAAAACCAATACAGTGTATTCGATAATATTATTAGAAGATGAATTAAATAAAATAAAAACAAACCTAAATAACGAAGCTAAACTCTTAGAATTCACTAAAATTAAATTTCAACAAATGCCAAAAATAGGCTCTCCAAATGATAAATATACCGCTAGAGTGTACTCGACTGTAAGATACCCGCAACCCAGCTTGATTTTACTAAAAGATTCCAAAAAGTATTAGTGGTATTTTCGGAATAATTGGTATATTTGGTACATTCAAATTCCATCACATCCCAAATATCGCATAAACTATAAAGTATACCGTGCACGGTCATATTGCGTACCACAAACAAACTACTTGCAGCTGGCTACAGATTTTCTCATACAAAACTGTGTCTTAAATAACTTCCATGTTTTTCCCCCGATCGCGACCAAATTGCCAGGAATCATAGACGCTGTAATTATCTTCATATATTCCAAAATTCAAGACTCTATCTTTAAAATTGCGCTTGTAAATGGTTTTTTTTTTATTTTATTGGGCTGAAAGGGGCGTGGCAAAAATCTAAAATTAACTTGTTGTGCGCTGGACATACACCAATACTGGTACCAAGTTTGGAATCTCTAGCTCTTGCAGTCTCTGAGATGTAGGTGTTCATACAGACAGGCAGACAGCCAAAGAGACAGACATGGCTCTGACGACTCGGGTAGTGACCTTGACCAAGAATATATATACTTTATGCGGTCGAAGAAGCTTTATTCTGCTTGTTACATACAATTCCTGGAGTCACAAAGTTATAATACCCTTCTACCCTATGGGTGGCTGGTATAAAGAGTTGATGTAACTTTTGGAAATTAGGACATTATGATTCCGATAAGATGACCTTAAAAGGAGTATTGAATGATTTATATATGGAATACTGCAGAGTTTTAAAACAATAGGATATTTGAATTTTCATTCAATGTAACAAGTGTTCAATTCTTAAAACAATAATGGCATAATAAACAACTAGTTTTTTGTATCCAAATAGATGAACAATTAGAGAATAAGAGCAGACAATTAGTAATTAATAAACAATTAAGTACTAGAAGAAACGAGTAAAGCGGTATCACGAATGCAATAATAAAGACAACAAGAGGACAAAACTTAAACTGTTTAAAAACGATCTTAACAATTTAATTAATGCTATAAGTGGGTTAAAAACCAATACAGTGTATTCGATAATATTATTAGAAGATGAATTAAATAAAATAAAAACAAACCTAAATAACGAAGCTAAACTCTTAGAATTCACTAAAATTAAATTTCAACAAATGCCAAAAATAGGCTCTCCAAATGATAAATATACCGCTAGAGTGTACTCGACTGTAAGATACCCGCAACCCAGCTTGATTTTACTAAAAGATTCCAAAAAGTATTAGTGGTATTTTCGGAATAATTGGTATATTTGGTACATTCAAATTCCATCACATCCCAAATATCGCATAAACTATAAAGTATACCGTGCACGGTCATATTGCGTACCACAAACAAACTATAGTACTTGCAGCTGGCTACAGATTTTCTCATACAAAACTGTGTCTTAAATAACTTCCATGTTTTTCCCCCGATCGCGACCAAATTGCCAGGAATCATAGACGCTGTAATTATCTTCATATATTCCAAAATTCAAGACTCTATCTTTAAAATTGCGCTTGTAAATGTTTTTTTTTATTTTATTGGGCTGAAAGGGGCGTGGCAAAAATCTAAAATTAACTTGTTGTGCGCTGGACATACACCAATACTGGTACCAAGTTTGGAATCTCTAGCTCTTGCAGTCTCTGAGATGTAGGTGTTCATACAGACAGGCAGACAGCCAAAGAGACAGACATGGCTCTGACGACTCGGGTAGTGACCTTGACCAAGAATATATATACTTTATGCGGTCGAAGAAGCTTTATTCTGCTTGTTACATACAATTCCTGGAGTCACAAAGTTATAATACCCTTCTACCCTATGGGTGGCTGGTATAAAGAGTTGATGTAACTTTTGGAAATTAGGACATTATGATTCCGATAAGATGACCTTAAAAGGAGTATTGAATGATTTATATATGGAATACTGCAGAGTTTTAAAACAATAGGATATTTGAATTTTCATTCAATGTAACAAGTGTTCAATTCTTAAAACAATAATGGCATAATAAACAACTAGTTTTTGTATCCAAATAGATGAACAATTAGAGAATAAGAGCAGACAATTAGCAATTAATAAACAATTAAGTACTAGAAGAAACGAGTAAAGCGGTATCACGAATGCAATAATAAAGACAACAAGAGGACAAAACTTAAACTGTTTAAAAACGATCTTAACAATTTAATTAATGCTATAAGTGGGTTACCAATACAGTGTATTCGATAATATTATTAGAAGATGAAATAAATAAAATAAAAACAAACCTAAATAACGAAGCTAAACTCTTAGAATTCACTAAAATTAAATTTCAACAAATGCCAAAAATAGGCTCTCCAAATGATAAATATACCGCTAGAGTGTACTCGACTGTAAGATACCCGCAACCCAGCTTGATTTTACTAAAAGATTCCAAAAAGTATTAGTGGTATTTTCGGAATAATTGGTATATTTGGTACATTCAAATTCCATCACATCCCAAATATCGCATAAACTATAAAGTATACCGTGCACGGTCATATTGCGTACCACAAACAAACTACTTGCAGCTGGCTACAGATTTTCTCATACAAAACTGTGTCTTAAATAACTCCATGTTTTCCCCCGATCGCGACCAAATTGCCAGGAATCATAGACTCTGTAATTATCTTCATATATTCCAAAATTCAAGACTCTATCTTTAAAATTGCGCTTGTAAATGGTTTTTTTTTTATTTTATTGGGCTGAAAGGGGCGTGGCAAAAATCTAAAATTAACTAGTTGTGCGCGGGACATACGCCAATACTGGTACCAAGTTTGGAATATCTAGCTCTTGCAGTCTCTGAGATGTAGGTGTTCATACAGACAGGCAGACAGCCAAAGAGACAGACATGGCTCTGACGACTCGGCTAGTGACCTTGACCAAGAATATATATACTTTATGCGGTCGAAGAAGCTTTATTCTGCTTGTTACATACAATTCCTGGAGTCACAAAGTTATAATACCCTTCTACCCTATGGGTGGCTGGTATAAAGAGTTGATGTAACTTTTGGAAATTAGGACATTATGATTCCGATAAGATGACCTTAAAAGGAGTATTGAATTATTTTTGAATTTATATATGGAATACTGCAGAGTTTTAAAACAATAGGATATTTGAATTTTCATTCAATGTAACAAGTGTTCAATTCTTAAAACAATAATGGCATAATAAACAACTAGTTTTTGTATCCAAATAGATGAACAATTAGAGAATAAGAGCAGACAATTAGTAATTAATAAACAATTAAGTACTAGAAGAAACGAGTAAAGCGGTATCACGAATGCAATAATAAAGACAACAAGAGGACAAAACTTAAACTGTTTAAAAACGATCTTAACAATTTAATTAATGCTATAAGTGGGTTAAAAACCAATACAGTGTATTCGATAATATTATTAGAAGATGAAATAAATAAAATAAAAACAAACCTAAATAACGAAGCTAAACTCTTAGAATTCACTAAAATTAAATTTCAACAAATGCCAAAAATAGGCTCTCCAAATGATAAATATACCGCTAGAGTGTACTCGACTGTAAGATACCCGCAACCCAGCTTGATTTTACTAAAAGATTCCAAAAAGTATTAGTGGTATTTTCGGAATAATTGGTATATTTGGTACATTCAAATTCCATCACATCCCAAATATCGCATAAACTATAAAGTATACCGTGCACGGTCATATTGCGTACCACAAACAAACTACTTGCAGCTGGCTACAGATTTTCTCATACAAAACTGTGTCTTAAATAACTTCCATGTTTTTCCCCCGATCGCGAGCAAATTGCCAGGAATCATAGACGCTGTAATTATCTTCATATATTCCAAAATTCAAGACTCTATCTTTAAAATTGCGCTTGTAAATGGTTTTTTTTTTATTTTATTGGGCTGAAAGGGGCGTGGCAAAAATCTAAAATTAACTTGTTGTGCGCTGGACATACACCAATACTGGTACCAAGTTTGGAATCTCTAGCTCTTGCAGTCTCTGAGATGTAGGTGTTCATACAGACAGGCAGACAGCCAAAGAGACAGACATGGCTCTGACGACTCGGGTAGTGACCTTGACCAAGAATATATATACTTTATGCGGTCGAAGAAGCTTTATTCTGCTTGTTACATACAATTCCTGGAGTCACAAAGTTATAATACCCTTCTACCCTATGGGTGGCTGGTATAAAGAGTTGATGTAACTTTTGGAAATTAGGACATTATGATTCCGATAAGATGACCTTAAAAGGAGTATTGAATGATTTATATATGGAATACTGCAGAGTTTTAAAACAATAGGATATTTGAATTTTCATTCAATGTAACAAGTGTTCAATTCTTAAAACAATAATGGCATAATAAACAACTAGTTTTTGTATCCAAATAGATGAACAATTAGAGAATAAGAGCAGACAATTAGTAATTAATAAACAATTAAGTACTAGAAGAAACGAGTAAAGCGGTATCACGAATGCAATAATAAAGACAACAAGAGGACAAAACTTAAACTGTTTAAAAACGATCTTAACAATTTAATTAATGCTATAAGTGGGTTAAAAACCAATACAGTGTATTCGATAATATTATTAGAAGATGAATTAAATAAAATAAAAACAAACCTAAATAACGAAGCTAAACTCTTAGAATTCACTAAAATTAAATTTCAACAAATGCCAAAAATAGGCTCTCCAAATGATAAATATACCGCTAGAGTGTACTCGACTGTAAGATACCCGCAACCCAGCTTGATTTTACTAAAAGATTCCAAAAAGTATTAGTGGTATTTTCGGAATAATTGGTATATTTGGTACATTCAAATTCCATCACATCCCAAATATCGCATAAACTATAAAGTATACCGTGCACGGTCATATTGCGTACCACAAACAAACTACTTGCAGCTGGCTACAGATTTTCTCATACAAAACTGTGTCTTAAATAACTTCCATGTTTTTCCCCCGATCGCGACCAAATTGCCAGGAATCATAGACGCTGTAATTATCTTCATATATTCCAAAATTCAAGACTCTATCTTTAAAATTGCGCTTGTAAATGGTTTTTTTTTTATTTTATTGGGCTGAAAGGGGCGTGGCAAAAATCTAAAATTAACTTGTTGTGCGCTGGACATACACCAATACTGGTACCAAGTTTGGAATCTCTAGCTCTTGCAGTCTCTGAGATGTAGGTGTTCATACAGACAGGCAGACAGCCAAAGAGACAGACATGGCTCTGACGACTCGGGTAGTGACCTTGACCAAGAATATATATACTTTATGCGGTCGAAGAAGCTTTATTCTGCTTGTTACATACAATTCCTGGAGTCACAAAGTTATAATACCCTTCTACCCTATGGGTGGCTGGTATAAAGAGTTGATGTAACTTTTGGAAATTAGGACATTATGATTCCGATAAGATGACCTTAAAAGGAGTATTGAATGATTTATATATGGAATACTGCAGAGTTTTAAAACAATAGGATATTTGAATTTTCATTCAATGTAACAAGTGTTCAATTCTTAAAACAATAATGGCATAATAAACAACTAGTTTTTTGTATCCAAATAGATGAACAATTAGAGAATAAGAGCAGACAATTAGTAATTAATAAACAATTAAGTACTAGAAGAAACGAGTAAAGCGGTATCACGAATGCAATAATAAAGACAACAAGAGGACAAAACTTAAACTGTTTAAAAACGATCTTAACAATTTAATTAATGCTATAAGTGGGTTAAAAACCAATACAGTGTATTCGATAATATTATTAGAAGATGAATTAAATAAAATAAAAACAAACCTAAATAACGAAGCTAAACTCTTAGAATTCACTAAAATTAAATTTCAACAAATGCCAAAAATAGGCTCTCCAAATGATAAATATACCGCTAGAGTGTACTCGACTGTAAGATACCCGCAACCCAGCTTGATTTTACTAAAAGATTCCAAAAAGTATTATTGGTATTTTCGGAATAATTGGTATATTTGGTACATTCAAATTCCATCACATCCCAAATATCGCATAAACTATAAAGTATACCGTGCACGGTCATATTGCGTACCACAAACAAACTATAGTACTTGCAGCTGGCTACAGATTTTCTCATACAAAACTGTGTCTTAAATAACTTCCATGTTTTTCCCCCGATCGCGACCAAATTGCCAGGAATCATAGACGCTGTAATTATCTTCATATATTCCAAAATTCAAGACTCTATCTTTAAAATTGCGCTTGTAAATGTTTTTTTTTTTATTTTATTGGGCTGAAAGGGGCGTGGCAAAAATCTAAAATTAACTTGTTGTGCGCTGGACATACACCAATACTGGTACCAAGTTTGGAATCTCTAGCTCTTGCAGTCTCTGAGATGTAGGTGTTCATACAGACAGGCAGACAGCCAAAGAGACAGACATGGCTCTGACGACTCGGGTAGTGACCTTGACCAAGAATATATATACTTTATGCGGTCGAAGAAGCTTTATTCTGCTTGTTACATACAATTCCTGGAGTCACAAAGTTATAATACCCTTCTACCCTATGGGTGGCTGGTATAAAGAGTTGATGTAACTTTTGGAAATTAGGACATTATGATTCCGATAAGATGACCTTAAAAGGAGTATTGAATGATTTATATATGGAATACTGCAGAGTTTTAAAACAATAGGATATTTGAATTTTCATTCAATGTAACAAGTGTTCAATTCTTAAAACAATAATGGCATAATAAACAACTAGTTTTTGTATCCAAATAGATGAACAATTAGAGAATAAGAGCAGACAATTAGTAATTAATAAACAATTAAGTACTAGAAGAAACGAGTAAAGCGGTATCACGAATGCAATAATAAAGACAACAAGAGGACAAAACTTAAACTGTTTAAAAACGATCTTAACAATTTAATTAATGCTATAAGTGGGTTAAAAACCAATACAGTGTATTCGATAATATTATTAGAAGATGAAATAAATAAAATAAAAACAAACCTAAATAACGAAGCTAAACTCTTAGAATTCACTAAAATTAAATTTCAACAAATGCCAAAAATAGGCTCTCCAAATGATAAATATACCGCTAGAGTGTACTCGACTGTAAGATACCCGCAACCCAGCTTGATTTTACTAAAAGATTCCAAAAAGTATTAGTGGTATTTTCGGAATAATTGGTATATTTGGTACATTCAAATTCCATCACATCCCAAATATCGCATAAACTATAAAGTATACCGTGCACGGTCATATTGCGTACCACAAACAAACTACTTGCAGCTGGCTACAGATTTTCTCATACAAAACTGTGTCTTAAATAACTTCCATGTTTTTCCCCCGATCGCGAGCAAATTGCCAGGAATCATAGACGCTGTAATTATCTTCATATATTCCAAAATTCAAGACTCTATCTTTAAAATTGCGCTTGTAAATGGTTTTTTTTTTATTTTATTGGGCTGAAAGGGGCGTGGCAAAAATCTAAAATTAACTTGTTGTGCGCTGGACATACACCAATACTGGTACCAAGTTTGGAATCTCTAGCTCTTGCAGTCTCTGAGATGTAGGTGTTCATACAGACAGGCAGACAGCCAAAGAGACAGACATGGCTCTGACGACTCGGGTAGTGACCTTGACCAAGAATATATATACTTTATGCGGTCGAAGAAGCTTTATTCTGCTTGTTACATACAATTCCTGGAGTCACAAAGTTATAATACCCTTCTACCCTATGGGTGGCTGGTATAAAGAGTTGATGTAACTTTTGGAAATTAGGACATTATGATTCCGATAAGATGACCTTAAAAGGAGTATTGAATGATTTATATATGGAATACTGCAGAGTTTTAAAACAATAGGATATTTGAATTTTCATTCAATGTAACAAGTGTTCAATTCTTAAAACAATAATGGCATAATAAACAACTAGTTTTTGTATCCAAATAGATGAACAATTAGAGAATAAGAGCAGACAATTAGTAATTAATAAACAATTAAGTACTAGAAGAAACGAGTAAAGCGGTATCACGAATGCAATAATAAAGACAACAAGAGGACAAAACTTAAACTGTTTAAAAACGATCTTAACAATTTAATTAATGCTATAAGTGGGTTAAAAACCAATACAGTGTATTCGATAATATTATTAGAAGATGAATTAAATAAAATAAAAACAAACCTAAATAACGAAGCTAAACTCTTAGAATTCACTAAAATTAAATTTCAACAAATGCCAAAAATAGGCTCTCCAAATGATAAATATACCGCTAGAGTGTACTCGACTGTAAGATACCCGCAACCCAGCTTGATTTTACTAAAAGATTCCAAAAAGTATTAGTGGTATTTTCGGAATAATTGGTATATTTGGTACATTCAAATTCCATCACATCCCAAATATCGCATAAACTATAAAGTATACCGTGCACGGTCATATTGCGTACCACAAACAAACTACTTGCAGCTGGCTACAGATTTTCTCATACAAAACTGTGTCTTAAATAACTTCCATGTTTTTCCCCCGATCGCGACCAAATTGCCAGGAATCATAGACGCTGTAATTATCTTCATATATTCCAAAATTCAAGACTCTATCTTTAAAATTGCGCTTGTAAATGGTTTTTTTTTTATTTTATTGGGCTGAAAGGGGCGTGGCAAAAATCTAAAATTAACTTGTTGTGCGCTGGACATACACCAATACTGGTACCAAGTTTGGAATCTCTAGCTCTTGCAGTCTCTGAGATGTAGGTGTTCATACAGACAGGCAGACAGCCAAAGAGACAGACATGGCTCTGACGACTCGGGTAGTGACCTTGACCAAGAATATATATACTTTATGCGGTCGAAGAAGCTTTATTCTGCTTGTTACATACAATTCCTGGAGTCACAAAGTTATAATACCCTTCTACCCTATGGGTGGCTGGTATAAAGAGTTGATGTAACTTTTGGAAATTAGGACATTATGATTCCGATAAGATGACCTTAAAAGGAGTATTGAATGATTTATATATGGAATACTGCAGAGTTTTAAAACAATAGGATATTTGAATTTTCATTCAATGTAACAAGTGTTCAATTCTTAAAACAATAATGGCATAATAAACAACTAGTTTTTTGTATCCAAATAGATGAACAATTAGAGAATAAGAGCAGACAATTAGTAATTAATAAACAATTAAGTACTAGAAGAAACGAGTAAAGCGGTATCACGAATGCAATAATAAAGACAACAAGAGGACAAAACTTAAACTGTTTAAAAACGATCTTAACAATTTAATTAATGCTATAAGTGGGTTAAAAACCAATACAGTGTATTCGATAATATTATTAGAAGATGAATTAAATAAAATAAAAACAAACCTAAATAACGAAGCTAAACTCTTAGAATTCACTAAAATTAAATTTCAACAAATGCCAAAAATAGGCTCTCCAAATGATAAATATACCGCTAGAGTGTACTCGACTGTAAGATACCCGCAACCCAGCTTGATTTTACTAAAAGATTCCAAAAAGTATTATTGGTATTTTCGGAATAATTGGTATATTTGGTACATTCAAATTCCATCACATCCCAAATATCGCATAAACTATAAAGTATACCGTGCACGGTCATATTGCGTACCACAAACAAACTATAGTACTTGCAGCTGGCTACAGATTTTCTCATACAAAACTGTGTCTTAAATAACTTCCATGTTTTTCCCCCGATCGCGACCAAATTGCCAGGAATCATAGACGCTGTAATTATCTTCATATATTCCAAAATTCAAGACTCTATCTTTAAAATTGCGCTTGTAAATGTTTTTTTTTTTATTTTATTGGGCTGAAAGGGGCGTGGCAAAAATCTAAAATTAACTTGTTGTGCGCTGGACATACACCAATACTGGTACCAAGTTTGGAATCTCTAGCTCTTGCAGTCTCTGAGATGTAGGTGTTCATACAGACAGGCAGACAGCCAAAGAGACAGACATGGCTCTGACGACTCGGGTAGTGACCTTGACCAAGAATATATATACTTTATGCGGTCGAAGAAGCTTTATTCTGCTTGTTACATACAATTCCTGGAGTCACAAAGTTATAATACCCTTCTACCCTATGGGTGGCTGGTATAAAGAGTTGATGTAACTTTTGGAAATTAGGACATTATGATTCCGATAAGATGACCTTAAAAGGAGTATTGAATGATTTATATATGGAATACTGCAGAGTTTTAAAACAATAGGATATTTGAATTTTCATTCAATGTAACAAGTGTTCAATTCTTAAAACAATAATGGCATAATAAACAACTAGTTTTTGTATCCAAATAGATGAACAATTAGAGAATAAGAGCAGACAATTAGCAATTAATAAACAATTAAGTACTAGAAGAAACGAGTAAAGCGGTATCACGAATGCAATAATAAAGACAACAAGAGGACAAAACTTAAACTGTTTAAAAACGATCTTAACAATTTAATTAATGCTATAAGTGGGTTACCAATACAGTGTATTCGATAATATTATTAGAAGATGAAATAAATAAAATAAAAACAAACCTAAATAACGAAGCTAAACTCTTAGAATTCACTAAAATTAAATTTCAACAAATGCCAAAAATAGGCTCTCCAAATGATAAATATACCGCTAGAGTGTACTCGACTGTAAGATACCCGCAACCCAGCTTGATTTTACTAAAAGATTCCAAAAAGTATTAGTGGTATTTTCGGAATAATTGGTATATTTGGTACATTCAAATTCCATCACATCCCAAATATCGCATAAACTATAAAGTATACCGTGCACGGTCATATTGCGTACCACAAACAAACTACTTGCAGCTGGCTACAGATTTTCTCATACAAAACTGTGTCTTAAATAACTTCCATGTTTTTCCCCCGATCGCGACCAAATTGCCAGGAATCATAGACGCTGTAATTATCTTCATATATTCCAAAATTCAAGACTCTATCTTTAAAATTGCGCTTGTAAATGGTTTTTTTTTATTTTATTGGGCTGAAAGGGGCGTGGCAAAAATCTAAAATTAACTAGTTGTGCGCGGGACATACGCCAATACTGGTACCAAGTTTGGAATCTCTAGCTCTTGCAGTCTCTGAGATGTAGGTGTTCATACAGACAGGCAGACAGCCAAAGAGACAGACATGGCTCTGACGACTCGGCTAGTGACCTTGACCAAGAATATATATACTTTATGCGGTCGAAGAAGCTTTATTCTGCTTGTTACATACAATTCCTGGAGTCACAAAGTTATAATACCCTTCTACCCTATGGGTGGCTGGTATAAAGAGTTGATGTAACTTTTGGAAATTAGGACATTATGATTCCGATAAGATGACCTTAAAAGGAGTATTGAATGGTTTATATATGGAATACTGCAGAGTTTTAAAACAATAGGATATTTGAATTTTCATTCAATGTAACAAGTGTTCAATTCTTAAAACAATAATGGCATAATAAACAACTAGTTTTTGTATCCAAATAGATGAACAATTAGAGAATAAGAGCAGACAATTAGTAATTAATAAACAATTAAGTACTAGAAGAAACGAGTAAAGCGGTATCACGAATGCAATAATAAAGACAACAAGAGGACAAAACTTAAACTGTTTAAAAACGATCTTAACAATTTAATTAATGCTATAAGTGGGTTAAAAACCAATACAGTGTATTCGATAATATTATTAGAAGATGAATTAAATAAAATAAAAACAAACCTAAATAACGAAGCTAAACTCTTAGAATTCACTAAAATTAAATTTCAACAAATGCCAAAAATAGGCTCTCCAAATGATAAATATACCGCTAGAGTGTACTCGACTGTAAGATACCCGCAACCCAGCTTGATTTTACTAAAAGATTCCAAAAAGTATTAGTGGTATTTTCGGAATAATTGGTATATTTGGTACATTCAAATTCCATCACATCCCAAATATCGCATAAACTATAAAGTATACCGTGCACGGTCATATTGCGTACCACAAACAAACTATAGTACTTGCAGCTGGCTACAGATTTTCTCATACAAAACTGTGTCTTAAATAACTTCCATGTTTTTCCCCCGATCGCGACCAAATTGCCAGGAATCATAGACGCTGTAATTATCTTCATATATTCCAAAATTCAAGACTCTATCTTTAAAATTGCGCTTGTAAATGGTTTTTTTTTATTTTATTGGGCTGAAAGGGGCGTGGCAAAAATCTAAAATTAACTAGTTGTGCGCGGGACATACGCCAATACTGGTACCAAGTTTGGAATCTCTAGCTCTTGCAGTCTCTGAGATGTAGGTGTTCATACAGACAGGCAGACAGCCAAAGAGACAGACATGGCTCTGACGACTCGGCTAGTGACCTTGACCAAGAATATATATACTTTATGCGGTCGAAGAAGCTTTATTCTGCTTGTTACATACAATTCCTGGAGTCACAAAGTTATAATACCCTTCTACCCTATGGGTGGCTGGTATAAAGAGTTGATGTAACTTTTGGAAATTAGGACATTATGATTCCGATAAGATGACCTTAAAAGGAGTATTGAATGGTTTATATATGGAATACTGCAGAGTTTTAAAACAATAGGATATTTGAATTTTCATTCAATGTAACAAGTGTTCAATTCTTAAAACAATAATGGCATAATAAACAACTAGTTTTTGTATCCAAATAGATGAACAATTAGAGAATAAGAGCAGACAATTAGTAATTAATAAACAATTAAGTACTAGAAGAAACGAGTAAAGCGGTATCACGAATGCAATAATAAAGACAACAAGAGGACAAAACTTAAACTGTTTAAAAACGATCTTAACAATTTAATTAATGCTATAAGTGGGTTAAAAACCAATACAGTGTATTCGATAATATTATTAGAAGATGAATTAAATAAAATAAAAACAAACCTAAATAACGAAGCTAAACTCTTAGAATTCACTAAAATTAAATTTCAACAAATGCCAAAAATAGGCTCTCCAAATGATAAATATACCGCTAGAGTGTACTCGACTGTAAGATACCCGCAACCCAGCTTGATTTTACTAAAAGATTCCAAAAAGTATTAGTGGTATTTTCGGAATAATTGGTATATTTGGTACATTCAAATTCCATCACATCCCAAATATCGCATAAACTATAAAGTATACCGTGCACGGTCATATTGCGTACCACAAACAAACTATAGTACTTGCAGCTGGCTACAGATTTTCTCATACAAAACTGTGTCTTAAATAACTTCCATGTTTTTCCCCCGATCGCGACCAAATTGCCAGGAATCATAGACGCTGTAATTATCTTCATATACTCCAAAATTCAAGACTCTATCTTTAAAATTGCGCTTGTAAATGGTTTTGATTTTACTAAAAGATTCCAAAAAGTATTAGTGGTATTTTCGGAATAATTGGTATATTTGGTACATTCAAATTCCATCACATCCCAAATATCGCATAAACTATAAAGTATACCGTGCACGGTCATATTGCGTACCACAAACAAACTACTTGCAGCTGGCTACAGATTTTCTCATACAAAACTGTGTCTTAAATAACTTCCATGTTTTTCCCCCGATCGCCAAATTGCCAGGAATCATAGACGCTGTAATTATCTTCATATATTCCAAAATTCAAGACTCTATCTTTAAAATTGCGCTTGTAAATGGTTTTTTTTTTATTTTATTGGGCTGAAAGGGGCGTGGCAAAAATCTAAAATTAACTTGTTGTGCGCTGGACATACACCAATACTGGTACCAAGTTTGGAATCTCTAGCTCTTGCAGTCTCTGAGATGTAGGTGTTCATACAGACAGGCAGACAGCCAAAGAGACAGACATGGCTCTGACGACTCGGGTAGTGACCTTGACCAAGAATATATATACTTTATGCGGTCGAAGAAGCTTTATTCTGCTTGTTACATACAATTCCTGGAGTCACAAAGTTATAATACCCTTCTACCCTATGGGTGGCTGGTATAAAGAGTTGATGTAACTTTTGGAAATTAGGACATTATGATTCCGATAAGATGACCTTAAAAGGAGTATTGAATGATTTATATATGGAATACTGCAGAGTTTTAAAACAATAGGATATTTGAATTTTCATTCAATGCAACAAGAGTTCAATTCTTAAAACAATAATGGCATAATAAACAACTAGTTTTTGTATCCAAATAGATGAACAATTAGAGAATAAGAGCAGACAATTAGTAATTAATAAACAATTAAGTACTAGAAGAAACGAGTAAAGCGGTATCACGAATGCAATAATAAAGACAACAAGAGGACAAAACTTAAACTGTTTAAAAACGATCTTAACAATTTAATTAATGCTATAAGTGGGTTAAAAACCAATACAGTGTATTCGATAATATTATTAGAAGATGAATTAAATAAAATAAAAACAAACCTAAATAACGAAGCTAAACTCTTAGAATTCACTAAAATTAAATTTCAACAAATGCCAAAAATAGGCTCTCCAAATGATAAATATACCGCTAGAGTGTACTCGACTGTAAGATACCCGCAACCCAGCTTGATTTTACTAAAAGATTCCAAAAAGTATTAGTGGTATTTTCGGAATAATTGGTATATTTGGTACATTCAAATTCCATCACATCCCAAATATCGCATAAACTATAAAGTATACCGTGCACGGTCATATTGCGTACCACAAACAAACTACTTGCAGCTGGCTACAGATTTTCTCATACAAAACTGTGTCTTAAATAACTTCCATGTTTTTCCCCCGATCGCGAGCAAATTGCCAGGAATCATAGACGCTGTAATTATCTTCATATATTCCAAAATTCAAGACTCTATCTTTAAAATTGCGCTTGTAAATGGTTTTTTTTTTATTTTATTGGGCTGAAAGGGGCGTGGCAAAAATCTAAAATTAACTTGTTGTGCGCTGGACATACACCAATACTGGTACCAAGTTTGGAATCTCTAGCTCTTGCAGTCTCTGAGATGTAGGTGTTCATACAGACAGGCAGACAGCCAAAGAGACAGACATGGCTCTGACGACTCGGGTAGTGACCTTGACCAAGAATATATATACTTTATGCGGTCGAAGAAGCTTTATTCTGCTTGTTACATACAATTCCTGGAGTCACAAAGTTATAATACCCTTCTACCCTATGGGTGGCTGGTATAAAGAGTTGATGTAACTTTTGGAAATTAGGACATTATGATTCCGATAAGATGACCTTAAAAGGAGTATTGAATGATTTATATATGGAATACTGCAGAGTTTTAAAACAATAGGATATTTGAATTTTCATTCAATGTAACAAGTGTTCAATTCTTAAAACAATAATGGCATAATAAACAACTAGTTTTTGTATCCAAATAGATGAACAATTAGAGAATAAGAGCAGACAATTAGTAATTAATAAACAATTAAGTACTAGAAGAAACGAGTAAAGCGGTATCACGAATGCAATAATAAAGACAACAAGAGGACAAAACTTAAACTGTTTAAAAACGATCTTAACAATTTAATTAATGCTATAAGTGGGTTAAAAACCAATACAGTGTATTCGATAATATTATTAGAAGATGAATTAAATAAAATAAAAACAAACCTAAATAACGAAGCTAAACTCTTAGAATTCACTAAAATTAAATTTCAACAAATGCCAAAAATAGGCTCTCCAAATGATAAATATACCGCTAGAGTGTACTCGACTGTAAGATACCCGCAACCCAGCTTGATTTTACTAAAAGATTCCAAAAAGTATTAGTGGTATTTTCGGAATAATTGGTATATTTGGTACATTCAAATTCCATCACATCCCAAATATCGCATAAACTATAAAGTATACCGTGCACGGTCATATTGCGTACCACAAACAAACTACTTGCAGCTGGCTACAGATTTTCTCATACAAAACTGTGTCTTAAATAACTTCCATGTTTTTCCCCCGATCGCGACCAAATTGCCAGGAATCATAGACGCTGTAATTATCTTCATATATTCCAAAATTCAAGACTCTATCTTTAAAATTGCGCTTGTAAATGGTTTTTTTTTTATTTTATTGGGCTGAAAGGGGCGTGGCAAAAATCTAAAATTAACTTGTTGTGCGCTGGACATACACCAATACTGGTACCAAGTTTGGAATCTCTAGCTCTTGCAGTCTCTGAGATGTAGGTGTTCATACAGACAGGCAGACAGCCAAAGAGACAGACATGGCTCTGACGACTCGGGTAGTGACCTTGACCAAGAATATATATACTTTATGCGGTCGAAGAAGCTTTATTCTGCTTGTTACATACAATTCCTGGAGTCACAAAGTTATAATACCCTTCTACCCTATGGGTGGCTGGTATAAAGAGTTGATGTAACTTTTGGAAATTAGGACATTATGATTCCGATAAGATGACCTTAAAAGGAGTATTGAATGATTTATATATGGAATACTGCAGAGTTTTAAAACAATAGGATATTTGAATTTTCATTCAATGTAACAAGTGTTCAATTCTTAAAACAATAATGGCATAATAAACAACTAGTTTTTGTATCCAAATAGATGAACAATTAGAGAATAAGAGCAGACAATTAGTAATTAATAAACAATTAAGTACTAGAAGAAACGAGTAAAGCGGTATCACGAATGCAATAATAAAGACAACAAGAGGACAAAACTTAAACTGTTTAAAAACGATCTTAACAATTTAATTAATGCTATAAGTGGGTTAAAAACCAATACAGTGTATTCGATAATATTATTAGAAGATGAATTAAATAAAATAAAAACAAACCTAAATAACGAAGCTAAACTCTTAGAATTCACTAAAATTAAATTTCAACAAATGCCAAAAATAGGCTCTCCAAATGATAAATATACCGCTAGAGTGTACTCGACTGTAAGATACCCGCAACCCAGCTTGATTTTACTAAAAGATTCCAAAAAGTATTATTGGTATTTTCGGAATAATTGGTATATTTGGTACATTCAAATTCCATCACATCCCAAATATCGCATAAACTATAAAGTATACCGTGCACGGTCATATTGCGTACCACAAACAAACTATAGTACTTGCAGCTGGCTACAGATTTTCTCATACAAAACTGTGTCTTAAATAACTTCCATGTTTTTCCCCCGATCGCGACCAAATTGCCAGGAATCATAGACGCTGTAATTATCTTCATATATTCCAAAATTCAAGACTCTATCTTTAAAATTGCGCTTGTAAATGTTTTTTTTTTTATTTTATTGGGCTGAAAGGGGCGTGGCAAAAATCTAAAATTAACTTGTTGTGCGCTGGACATACACCAATACTGGTACCAAGTTTGGAATCTCTAGCTCTTGCAGTCTCTGAGATGTAGGTGTTCATACAGACAGGCAGACAGCCAAAGAGACAGACATGGCTCTGACGACTCGGGTAGTGACCTTGACCAAGAATATATATACTTTATGCGGTCGAAGAAGCTTTATTCTGCTTGTTACATACAATTCCTGGAGTCACAAAGTTATAATACCCTTCTACCCTATGGGTGGCTGGTATAAAGAGTTGATGTAACTTTTGGAAATTAGGACATTATGATTCCGATAAGATGACCTTAAAAGGAGTATTGAATGATTTATATATGGAATACTGCAGAGTTTTAAAACAATAGGATATTTGAATTTTCATTCAATGTAACAAGTGTTCAATTCTTAAAACAATAATGGCATAATAAACAACTAGTTTTTGTATCCAAATAGATGAACAATTAGAGAATAAGAGCAGACAATTAGCAATTAATAAACAATTAAGTACTAGAAGAAACGAGTAAAGCGGTATCACGAATGCAATAATAAAGACAACAAGAGGACAAAACTTAAACTGTTTAAAAACGATCTTAACAATTTAATTAATGCTATAAGTGGGTTACCAATACAGTGTATTCGATAATATTATTAGAAGATGAAATAAATAAAATAAAAACAAACCTAAATAACGAAGCTAAACTCTTAGAATTCACTAAAATTAAATTTCAACAAATGCCAAAAATAGGCTCTCCAAAAGATAAATATACCGCTAGAGTGTACTCGACTGTAAGATACCCGCAACCCAGCTTGATTTTACTAAAAGATTCCAAAAAGTATTAGTGGTATTTTCGGAATAATTGGTATATTTGGTACATTCAAATTCCATCACATCCCAAATATCGCATAAACTATAAAGTATACCGTGCACGGTCATATTGCGTACCACAAACAAACTATAGTACTTGCAGCTGGCTACAGATTTTCTCATACAAAACTGTGTCTTAAATAACTTCCATGTTTTTCCCCCGATCGCCAAATTGCCAGGAATCATAGACGCTGTAATTATCTTCATATATTCCAAAATTCAAGACTCTATCTTTAAAATTGCGCTTGTAAATGGTTTTTTTTTTATTTTATTGGGCTGAAAGGGGCGTGGCAAAAATCTAAAATTAACTTGTTGTGCGCTGGACATACACCAATACTGGTACCAAGTTTGGAATCTCTAGCTCTTGCAGTCTCTGAGATGTAGGTGTTCATACAGACAGGCAGACAGCCAAAGAGACAGACATGGCTCTGACGACTCGGGTAGTGACCTTGACCAAGAATATATATACTTTATGCGGTCGAAGAAGCTTTATTCTGCTTGTTACATACAATTCCTGGAGTCACAAAGTTATAATACCCTTCTACCCTATGGGTGGCTGGTATAAAGAGTTGATGTAACTTTTGGAAATTAGGACATTATGATTCCGATAAGATGACCTTAAAAGGAGTATTGAATGATTTATATATGGAATACTGCAGAGTTTTAAAACAATAGGATATTTGAATTTTCATTCAATGTAACAAGAGTTCAATTCTTAAAACAATAATGGCATAATAAACAACTAGTTTTTGTATCCAAATAGATGAACAATTAGAGAATAAGAGCAGACAATTAGTAATTAATAAACAATTAAGTACTAGAAGAAACGAGTAAAGCGGTATCACGAATGCAATAATAAAGACAACAAGAGGACAAAACTTAAACTGTTTAAAAACGATCTTAACAATTTAATTAATGCTATAAGTGGGTTAAAAACCAATACAGTGTATTCGATAATATTATTAGAAGATGAATTAAATAAAATAAAAACAAACCTAAATAACGAAGCTAAACTCTTAGAATTCACTAAAATTAAATTTCAACAAATGCCAAAAATAGGCTCTCCAAATGATAAATATACCGCTAGAGTGTACTCGACTGTAAGATACCCGCAACCCAGCTTGATTTTACTAAAAGATTCCAAAAAGTATTAGTGGTATTTTCGGAATAATTGGTATATTTGGTACATTCAAATTCCATCACATCCCAAATATCGCATAAACTATAAAGTATACCGTGCACGGTCATATTGCGTACCACAAACAAACTATAGTACTTGCAGCTGGCTACAGATTTTCTCATACAAAACTGTGTCTTAAATAACTTCCATGTTTTTCCCCCGATCGCGACCAAATTGCCAGGAATCATAGACGCTGTAATTATCTTCATATACTCCAAAATTCAAGACTCTATCTTTAAAATTGCGCTTGTAAATGGTTTTGATTTTACTAAAAGATTCCAAAAAGTATTAGTGGTATTTTCGGAATAATTGGTATATTTGGTACATTCAAATTCCATCACATCCCAAATATCGCATAAACTATAAAGTATACCGTGCACGGTCATATTGCGTACCACAAACAAACTACTTGCAGCTGGCTACAGATTTTCTCATACAAAACTGTGTCTTAAATAACTTCCATGTTTTTCCCCCGATCGCCAAATTGCCAGGAATCATAGACGCTGTAATTATCTTCATATATTCCAAAATTCAAGACTCTATCTTTAAAATTGCGCTTGTAAATGGTTTTTTTTTTTATTTTATTGGGCTGAAAGGGGCGTGGCAAAAATCTAAAATTAACTTGTTGTGCGCTGGACATACACCAATACTGGTACCAAGTTTGGAATCTCTAGCTCTTGCAGTCTCTGAGATGTAGGTGTTCATACAGACAGGCAGACAGCCAAAGAGACAGACATGGCTCTGACGACTCGGGTAGTGACCTTGACCAAGAATATATATACTTTATGCGGTCGAAGAAGCTTTATTCTGCTTGTTACATACAATTCCTGGAGTCACAAAGTTATAATACCCTTCTACCCTATGGGTGGCTGGTATAAAGAGTTGATGTAACTTTTGGAAATTAGGACATTATGATTCCGATAAGATGACCTTAAAAGGAGTATTGAATGATTTATATATGGAATACTGCAGAGTTTTAAAACAATAGGATATTTGAATTTTCATTCAATGTAACAAGAGTTCAATTCTTAAAACAATAATGGCATAATAAACAACTAGTTTTTGTATCCAAATAGATGAACAATTAGAGAATAAGAGCAGACAATTAGTAATTAATAAACAATTAAGTACTAGAAGAAACGAGTAAAGCGGTATCACGAATGCAATAATAAAGACAACAAGAGGACAAAACTTAAACTGTTTAAAAACGATCTTAACAATTTAATTAATGCTATAAGTGGGTTAAAAACCAATACAGTGTATTCGATAATATTATTAGAAGATGAATTAAATAAAATAAAAACAAACCTAAATAACGAAGCTAAACTCTTAGAATTCACTAAAATTAAATTTCAACAAATGCCAAAAATAGGCTCTCCAAATGATAAATATACCGCTAGAGTGTACTCGACTGTAAGATACCCGCAACCCAGCTTGATTTTACTAAAAGATTCCAAAAAGTATTAGTGGTATTTTCGGAATAATTGGTATATTTGGTACATTCAAATTCCATCACATCCCAAATATCGCATAAACTATAAAGTATACCGTGCACGGTCATATTGCGTACCACAAACAAACTATAGTACTTGCAGCTGGCTACAGATTTTCTCATACAAAACTGTGTCTTAAATAACTTCCATGTTTTTCCCCCGATCGCGACCAAATTGCCAGGAATCATAGACGCTGTAATTATCTTCATATATTCCAAAATTCAAGACTCTATCTTTAAAATTGCGCTTTTAAATGGTTTTTTTTTTATTTTATTGGGCTGAAAGGGGCGTGGCAAAAATCTAAAATTAACTTGTTGTGCGCTGGACATACACCAATACTGGTACCAAGTTTGGAATCTCTAGCTCTTGCAGTCTCTGAGATGTAGGTGTTCATACAGACAGGCAGACAGCCAAAGAGACAGACATGGCTCTGACGACTCGGGTAGTGACCTTGACCAAGAATATATATACTTTATGCGGTCGAAGAAGCTTTATTCTGCTTGTTACATACAATTCCTGGAGTCACAAAGTTATAATACCCTTCTACCCTATGGGTGGCTGGTATAAAGAGTTGATGTAACTTTTGGAAATTAGGACATTATGATTCCGATAAGATGACCTTAAAAGGAGTATTGAATGATTTATATATGGAATACTGCAGAGTTTTAAAACAATAGGATATTTGAATTTTCATTCAATGTAACAAGTGTTCAATTCTTAAAACAATAATGGCATAATAAACAACTAGTTTTTGTATCCAAATAGATGAACAATTAGAGAATAAGAGCAGACAATTAGTAATTAATAAACAATTAAGTACTAGAAGAAACGAGTAAAGCGGTATCACGAATGCAATAATAAAGACAACAAGAGGACAAAACTTAAACTGTTTAAAAACGATCTTAACAATTTAATTAATGCTATAAGTGGGTTAAAAACCAATACAGTGTATTCGATAATATTATTAGAAGATGAATTAAATAAAATAAAAACAAACCTAAATAACGAAGCTAAACTCTTAGAATTCACTAAAATTAAATTTCAACAAATGCCAAAAATAGGCTCTCCAAATGATAAATATACCGCTAGAGTGTACTCGACTGTAAGATACCCGCAACCCAGCTTGATTTTACTAAAAGATTCCAAAAAGTATTAGTGGTATTTTCGGAATAATTGGTATATTTGGTACATTCAAATTCCATCACATCCCAAATATCGCATAAACTATAAAGTATACCGTGCACGGTCATATTGCGTACCACAAACAAACTATAGTACTTGCAGCTGGCTACAGATTTTCTCATACAAAACTGTGTCTTAAATAACTTCCATGTTTTTCCCCCGATCGCGACCAAATTGCCAGGAATCATAGACGCTGTAATTATCTTCATATACTCCAAAATTCAAGACTCTATCTTTAAAATTGCGCTTGTAAATGGTTTTGATTTTACTAAAAGATTCCAAAAAGTATTAGTGGTATTTTCGGAATAATTGGTATATTTGGTACATTCAAATTCCATCACATCCCAAATATCGCATAAACTATAAAGTATACCGTGCACGGTCATATTGCGTACCACAAACAAACTACTTGCAGCTGGCTACAGATTTTCTCATACAAAACTGTGTCTTAAATAACTTCCATGTTTTTCCCCCGATCGCCAAATTGCCAGGAATCATAGACGCTGTAATTATCTTCATATATTCCAAAATTCAAGACTCTATCTTTAAAATTGCGCTTGTAAATGGTTTTTTTTTTATTTTATTGGGCTGAAAGGGGCGTGGCAAAAATCTAAAATTAACTTGTTGTGCGCTGGACATACACCAATACTGGTACCAAGTTTGGAATCTCTAGCTCTTGCAGTCTCTGAGATGTAGGTGTTCATACAGACAGGCAGACAGCCAAAGAGACAGACATGGCTCTGACGACTCGGGTAGTGACCTTGACCAAGAATATATATACTTTATGCGGTCGAAGAAGCTTTATTCTGCTTGTTACATACAATTCCTGGAGTCACAAAGTTATAATACCCTTCTACCCTATGGGTGGCTGGTATAAAGAGTTGATGTAACTTTTGGAAATTAGGACATTATGATTCCGATAAGATGACCTTAAAAGGAGTATTGAATGATTTATATATGGAATACTGCAGAGTTTTAAAACAATAGGATATTTGAATTTTCATTCAATGTAACAAGAGTTCAATTCTTAAAACAATAATGGCATAATAAACAACTAGTTTTTGTATCCAAATAGATGAACAATTAGAGAATAAGAGCAGACAATTAGTAATTAATAAACAATTAAGTACTAGAAGAAACGAGTAAAGCGGTATCACGAATGCAATAATAAAGACAACAAGAGGACAAAACTTAAACTGTTTAAAAACGATCTTAACAATTTAATTAATGCTATAAGTGGGTTAAAAACCAATACAGTGTATTCGATAATATTATTAGAAGATGAATTAAATAAAATAAAAACAAACCTAAATAACGAAGCTAAACTCTTAGAATTCACTAAAATTAAATTTCAACAAATGCCAAAAATAGGCTCTCCAAATGATAAATATACCGCTAGAGTGTACTCGACTGTAAGATACCCGCAACCCAGCTTGATTTTACTAAAAGATTCCAAAAAGTATTAGTGGTATTTTCGGAATAATTGGTATATTTGGTACATTCAAATTCCATCACATCCCAAATATCGCATAAACTATAAAGTATACCGTGCACGGTCATATTGCGTACCACAAACAAACTATAGTACTTGCAGCTGGCTACAGATTTTCTCATACAAAACTGTGTCTTAAATAACTTCCATGTTTTTCCCCCGATCGCGACCAAATTGCCAGGAATCATAGACGCTGTAATTATCTTCATATATTCCAAAATTCAAGACTCTATCTTTAAAATTGCGCTTTTAAATGGTTTTTTTTTTATTTTATTGGGCTGAAAGGGGCGTGGCAAAAATCTAAAATTAACTTGTTGTGCGCTGGACATACACCAATACTGGTACCAAGTTTGGAATCTCTAGCTCTTGCAGTCTCTGAGATGTAGGTGTTCATACAGACAGGCAGACAGCCAAAGAGACAGACATGGCTCTGACGACTCGGGTAGTGACCTTGACCAAGAATATATATACTTTATGCGGTCGAAGAAGCTTTATTCTGCTTGTTACATACAATTCCTGGAGTCACAAAGTTATAATACCCTTCTACCCTATGGGTGGCTGGTATAAAGAGTTGATGTAACTTTTGGAAATTAGGACATTATGATTCCGATAAGATGACCTTAAAAGGAGTATTGAATGATTTATATATGGAATACTGCAGAGTTTTAAAACAATAGGATATTTGAATTTTCATTCAATGTAACAAGTGTTCAATTCTTAAAACAATAATGGCATAATAAACAACTAGTTTTTGTATCCAAATAGATGAACAATTAGAGAATAAGAGCAGACAATTAGTAATTAATAAACAATTAAGTACTAGAAGAAACGAGTAAAGCGGTATCACGAATGCAATAATAAAGACAACAAGAGGACAAAACTTAAACTGTTTAAAAACGATCTTAACAATTTAATTAATGCTATAAGTGGGTTAAAAACCAATACAGTGTATTCGATAATATTATTAGAAGATGAATTAAATAAAATAAAAACAAACCTAAATAACGAAGCTAAACTCTTAGAATTCACTAAAATTAAATTTCAACAAATGCCAAAAATAGGCTCTCCAAATGATAAATATACCGCTAGAGTGTACTCGACTGTAAGATACCCGCAACCCAGCTTGATTTTACTAAAAGATTCCAAAAAGTATTAGTGGTATTTTCGGAATAATTGGTATATTTGGTACATTCAAATTCCATCACATCCCAAATATCGCATAAACTATAAAGTATACCGTGCACGGTCATATTGCGTACCACAAACAAACTATAGTACTTGCAGCTGGCTACAGATTTTCTCATACAAAACTGTGTCTTAAATAACTTCCATGTTTTTCCCCCGATCGCGACCAAATTGCCAGGAATCATAGACGCTGTAATTATCTTCATATATTCCAAAATTCAAGACTCTATCTTTAAAATTGCGCTTTTAAATGGTTTTTTTTTTATTTTATTGGGCTGAAAGGGGCGTGGCAAAAATCTAAAATTAACTTGTTGTGCGCTGGACATACACCAATACTGGTACCAAGTTTGGAATCTCTAGCTCTTGCAGTCTCTGAGATGTAGGTGTTCATACAGACAGGCAGACAGCCAAAGAGACAGACATGGCTCTGACGACTCGGGTAGTGACCTTGACCAAGAATATATATACTTTATGCGGTCGAAGAAGCTTTATTCTGCTTGTTACATACAATTCCTGGAGTCACAAAGTTATAATACCCTTCTACCCTATGGGTGGCTGGTATAAAGAGTTGATGTAACTTTTGGAAATTAGGACATTATGATTCCGATAAGATGACCTTAAAAGGAGTATTGAATGATTTATATATGGAATACTGCAGAGTTTTAAAACAATAGGATATTTGAATTTTCATTCAATGTAACAAGTGTTCAATTCTTAAAACAATAATGGCATAATAAACAACTAGTTTTTGTATCCAAATAGATGAACAATTAGAGAATAAGAGCAGACAATTAGTAATTAATAAACAATTAAGTACTAGAAGAAACGAGTAAAGCGGTATCACGAATGCAATAATAAAGACAACAAGAGGACAAAACTTAAACTGTTTAAAAACGATCTTAACAATTTAATTAATGCTATAAGTGGGTTAAAAACCAATACAGTGTATTCGATAATATTATTAGAAGATGAATTAAATAAAATAAAAACAAACCTAAATAACGAAGCTAAACTCTTAGAATTCACTAAAATTAAATTTCAACAAATGCCAAAAATAGGCTCTCCAAATGATAAATATACCGCTAGAGTGTACTCGACTGTAAGATACCCGCAACCCAGCTTGATTTTACTAAAAGATTCCAAAAAGTATTAGTGGTATTTTCGGAATAATTGGTATATTTGGTACATTCAAATTCCATCACATCCCAAATATCGCATAAACTATAAAGTATACCGTGCACGGTCATATTGCGTACCACAAACAAACTATAGTACCTGCAGCTGGCTACAGATTTTCTCATACAAAACTGTGTCTTAAATAACTTCCATGTTTTTCCCCCGATCGCGACCAAATTGCCAGGAATCATAGACGCTGTAATTATCTTCATATATTCCAAAATTCAAGACTCTATCTTTACAATTGCGCTTGTAAATGGTTTTTTTTTTATTTTATTGGGCTGAAAGGGGCGTGGCAAAAATCTAAAATTAACTTGTTGTGCG
Organism: Drosophila siamana; assembly: GCA_035047445.1. NCBI lineage: Eukaryota > Metazoa > Arthropoda > Insecta > Diptera > Drosophilidae > Drosophila > Drosophila siamana. The sequence goes on along the minus strand of JAWNPP010000157.1, from coordinate 61,840 downwards.
CTGGACATACACCAATACTGGTACCAAGTTTGGAATCTCTAGCTCTTGCAGTCTCTGAGATGTAGGTGTTCATACAGACAGGCAGACAGCCAAAGAGACAGACATGGCTCTGACGACTCGGGTAGTGACCTTGACCAAGAATATATATACTTTATGCGGTCGAAGAAGCTTTATTCTGCTTGTTACATACAATTCCTGGAGTCACAAAGTTATAATACCCTTCTACCCTATGGGTGGCTGGTATAAAGAGTTGATGTAACTTTTGGAAATTAGGACATTATGATTCCGATAAGATGACCTTAAAAGGAGTATTGAATGATTTATATATGGAATACTGCAGAGTTTTAAAACAATAGGATATTTGAATTTTCATTCAATGTAACAAGTGTTCAATTCTTAAAACAATAATGGCATAATAAACAACTAGTTTTTGTATCCAAATAGATGAACAATTAGAGAATAAGAGCAGACAATTAGTAATTAATAAACAATTAAGTACTAGAAGAAACGAGTAAAGCGGTATCACGAATGCAATAATAAAGACAACAAGAGGACAAAACTTAAACTGTTTAAAAACGATCTTAACAATTTAATTAATGCTATAAGTGGGTTAAAAACCAATACAGTGTATTCGATAATATTATTAGAAGATGAAATAAATAAAATAAAAACAAACCTAAATAACGAAGCTAAACTCTTAGAATTCACTAAAATTAAATTTCAACAAATGCCAAAAATAGGCTCTCCAAATGATAAATATACCGCTAGAGTGTACTCGACTGTAAGATACCCGCAACCCAGCTTGATTTTACTAAAAGATTCCAAAAAGTATTAGTGGTATTTTCGGAATAATTGGTATATTTGGTACATTCAAATTCCATCACATCCCAAATATCGCATAAACTATAAAGTATACCGTGCACGGTCATATTGCGTACCACAAACAAACTACTTGCAGCTGGCTACAGATTTTCTCATACAAAACTGTGTCTTAAATAACTTCCATGTTTTTCCCCCGATCGCGACCAGGAATCATAGACGCTGTAATTATCTTCATATATTCCAAAATTCAAGACTCTATCTTTAAAATTGCGCTTGTAAATGGTTTTTTTTTTATTTTATTGGGCTGAAAGGGGCGTGGCAAAAATCTAAAATTAACTTGTTGTGCGCTGGACATACACCAATACTGGTACCAAGTTTGGAATCTCTAGCTCTTGCAGTCTCTGAGATGTAGGTGTTCATACAGACAGGCAGACAGCCAAAGAGACAGACATGGCTCTGACGACTCGGGTAGTGACCTTGACCAAGAATATATATACTTTATGCGGTCGAAGAAGCTTTATTCTGCTTGTTACATACAATTCCTGGAGTCACAAAGTTATAATACCCTTCTACCCTATGGGTGGCTGGTATAAAGAGTTGATGTAACTTTTGGAAATTAGGACATTATGATTCCGATAAGATGACCTTAAAAGGAGTATTGAATGATTTATATATGGAATACTGCAGAGTTTTAAAACAATAGGATATTTGAATTTTCATTCAATGTAACAAGTGTTCAATTCTTAAAACAATAATGGCATAATAAACAACTAGTTTTTGTATCCAAATAGATGAACAATTAGAGAATAAGAGCAGACAATTAGTAATTAATAAACAATTAAGTACTAGAAGAAACGAGTAAAGCGGTATCACGAATGCAATAATAAAGACAACAAGAGGACAAAACTTAAACTGTTTAAAAACGATCTTAACAATTTAATTAATGCTATAAGTGGGTTAAAAACCAATACAGTGTATTCGATAATATTATTAGAAGATGAAATAAATAAAATAAAAACAAACCTAAATAACGAAGCTAAACTCTTAGAATTCACTAAAATTAAATTTCAACAAATGCCAAAAATAGGCTCTCCAAATGATAAATATACCGCTAGAGTGTACTCGACTGTAAGATACCCGCAACCCAGCTTGATTTTACTAAAAGATTCCAAAAAGTATTAGTGGTATTTTCGGAATAATTGGTATATTTGGTACATTCAAATTCCATCACATCCCAAATATCGCATAAACTATAAAGTATACCGTGCACGGTCATATTGCGTACCACAAACAAACTATAGTACTTGCAGCTGGCTACAGATTTTCTCATACAAAACTGTGTCTTAAATAACTTCCATGTTTTTCCCCCGATCGCGACCAGGAATCATAGACGCTGTAATTATCTTCATATATTCCAAAATTCAAGACTCTATCTTTAAAATTGCGCTTGTAAATGGTTTTTTTTTTTTATTTTATTGGGCTGAAAGGGGCGTGGCAAAAATCTAAAATTAACTTGTTGTGCGCTGGACATACACCAATACTGGTACCAAGTTTGGAATCTCTAGTTCTTGCAGTCTCTGAGATGTAGGTGTTCATACAGACAGACAGACAGCCAAAGAGACAGACATGGCTCTGACGACTCGGGTAGTGACCTTGACCAAGAATATATATACTTTATGCGGTCGAAGAAGCTTTATTCTGCTTGTTACATACAATTCCTGGAGTCACAAAGTTATAATACCCTTCTACCCTATGGGTGGCTGGTATAAAGAAATGATAAATATACCGCTAGAGTGTACTCGACTGTAAGATACCCGCAACCCAGCTTGATTTTACTAAAAGATTCCAAAAAGTATTAGTGGTATTTTCGGAATAATTGATATATTTGGTACATTCAAATTCCATCACATCCCAAATATCGCATAAACTATAAAGTATACCGTGCACGGTCATATTGCGTACCACAAACAAACTACTTGCAGCTGGCTACAGATTTTCTCATACAAAACTGTGTCTTAAATAACTTCCATGTTTTTCCCCCGATCGCGACCAAATTGCCAGGAATCATAGACGCTGTAATTATCTTCAGATATTCCAAAATTCAAGACTCTATCTTTAAAATTGCGCTTGTAAATGGTTTTTTTTTTATTTTATTGGGCTGAAAGGGGCGTGGCAAAAATCTAAAATTAACTTGTTGTGCGCTGGACATACACCAATACTGGTACCAAGTTTGGAATCTCTAGCTCTTGCAGTCTCTGAGATGTAGGTGTTCATACAGACAGACAGACAGCCAAAGAGACAGACATGGCTCTGACGACTCGGCTAGTGACCTTGACCAAGAATATATATACTTTATGCGGTCGAAGAAGCTTTATTCTGCTTGTTACATACAATTCCTGGAGTCACAAAGTTATAATACCCTTCTACCCTATGGGTGGCTGGTATAAAGAGTTGATGTAACTTTTGGAAATTAGGACATTATGATTCCGATAAGATGACCTTAAAAGGAGTATTGAATGATTTATATATGGAATACTGCAGAGTTTTAAAACAATAGGATATTTGAATTTTCATTCAATGTAACAAGTGTTCAATTCTTAAAACAATAATGGCATAATAAACAACTAGTTTTTGTATCCAAATAGATGAACAATTAGAGAATAAGAGCAGACAATTAGTAATTAATAAACAATTAAGTACTAGAAGAAACGAGTAAAGCGGTATCACGAATGCAATAATAAAGACAACAAGAGGACAAAACTTAAACTGTTTAAAAAAGATCTTAACAATTTAATTAATGCTATAAGTGGGTTAAAAACCAATACAGTGTATTCGATAATATTATTAGAAGATGAAATAAATAAAATAAAAACAAACCTAAATAACGAAGCTAAACTCTTAGAATTCACTAAAATTAAATTTCAACAAATGCCAAAAATAGGCTCTCCAAATGATAAATATACCGCTAGAGTGTACTCGACTGTAAGATACCCGCAACCCAGCTTGATTTTACTAAAAGATTCCAAAAAGTATTAGTGGTATTTTCGGAATAATTGGTATATTTGGTACATTCAAATTCCATCACATCCCAAATATCGCATAAACTATAAAGTATACCGTGCACGGTCATATTGCGTACCACAAACAAACTATAGTACCTGCAGCTGGCTACAGATTTTCTCATACAAAACTGTGTCTTAAATAACTTCCATGTTTTTCCCCCGATCGCGACCAAATTGCCAGGAATCATAGACGCTGTAATTATCTTCATATATTCCAAAATTCAAGACTCTATCTTTACAATTGCGCTTGTAAATGGTTTTTTTTTTTATTTTATTGGGCTGAAAGGGGCGTGGCAAAAATCTAAAATTAACTTGTTGTGCGCTGGACATACACCAATACTGGTACCAAGTTTGGAATCTCTAGCTCTTGCAGTCTCTGAGATGTAGGTGTTCATACAGACAGGCAGACAGCCAAAGAGACAGACATGGCTCTGACGACTCGGGTAGTGACCTTGACCAAGAATATATATACTTTATGCGGTCGAAGAAGCTTTATTCTGCTTGTTACATACAATTCCTGGAGTCACAAAGTTATAATACCCTTCTACCCTATGGGTGGCTGGTATAAAGAGTTGATGTAACTTTTGGAAATTAGGACATTATGATTCCGATAAGATGACCTTAAAAGGAGTATTGAATGATTTATATATGGAATACTGCAGAGTTTTAAAACAATAGGATATTTGAATTTTCATTCAATGTAACAAGTGTTCAATTCTTAAAACAATAATGGCATAATAAACAACTAGTTTTTGTATCCAAATAGATGAACAATTAGAGAATAAGAGCAGACAATTAGTAATTAATAAACAATTAAGTACTAGAAGAAACGAGTAAAGCGGTATCACGAATGCAATAATAAAGACAACAAGAGGACAAAACTTAAACTGTTTAAAAACGATCTTAACAATTTAATTAATGCTATAAGTGGGTTAAAAACCAATACAGTGTATTCGATAATATTATTAGAAGATGAAATAAATAAAATAAAAACAAACCTAAATAACGAAGCTAAACTCTTAGAATTCACTAAAATTAAATTTCAACAAATGCCAAAAATAGGCTCTCCAAATGATAAATATACCGCTAGAGTGTACTCGACTGTAAGATACCCGCAACCCAGCTTGATTTTACTAAAAGATTCCAAAAAGTATTAGTGGTATTTTCGGAATAATTGGTATATTTGGTACATTCAAATTCCATCACATCCCAAATATCGCATAAACTATAAAGTATACCGTGCACGGTCATATTGCGTACCACAAACAAACTACTTGCAGCTGGCTACAGATTTTCTCATACAAAACTGTGTCTTAAATAACTTCCATGTTTTTCCCCCGATCGCGACCAGGAATCATAGACGCTGTAATTATCTTCATATATTCCAAAATTCAAGACTCTATCTTTAAAATTGCGCTTGTAAATGGTTTTTTTTTTATTTTATTGGGCTGAAAGGGGCGTGGCAAAAATCTAAAATTAACTTGTTGTGCGCTGGACATACACCAATACTGGTACCAAGTTTGGAATCTCTAGCTCTTGCAGTCTCTGAGATGTAGGTGTTCATACAGACAGGCAGACAGCCAAAGAGACAGACATGGCTCTGACGACTCGGGTAGTGACCTTGACCAAGAATATATATACTTTATGCGGTCGAAGAAGCTTTATTCTGCTTGTTACATACAATTCCTGGAGTCACAAAGTTATAATACCCTATGGGTGGCTGGTATAAAGAGTTGATGTAACTTTTGGAAATTAGGACATTATGATTCCGATAAGATGACCTTAAAAGGAGTATTGAATGATTTATATATGGAATACTGCAGAGTTTTAAAACAATAGGATATTTGAATTTTCATTCAATGTAACAAGTGTTCAATTCTTAAAACAATAATGGCATAATAAACAACTAGTTTTTGTATCCAAATAGATGAACAATTAGAGAATAAGAGCAGACAATTAGTAATTAATAAACAATTAAGTACTAGAAGAAACGAGTAAAGCGGTATCACGAATGCAATAATAAAGACAACAAGAGGACAAAACTTAAACTGTTTAAAAAAGATCTTAACAATTTAATTAATGCTATAAGTGGGTTAAAAACCAATACAGTGTATTCGATAATATTATTAGAAGATGAAATAAATAAAATAAAAACAAACCTAAATAACGAAGCTAAACTCTTAGAATTCACTAAAATTAAATTTCAACAAATGCCAAAAATAGGCTCTCCAAATGATAAATATACCGCTAGAGTGTACTCGACTGTAAGATACCCGCAACCCAGCTTGATTTTACTAAAAGATTCCAAAAAGTATTAGTGGTATTTTCGGAATAATTGGTATATTTGGTACATTCAAATTCCATCACATCCCAAATATCGCATAAACTATAAAGTATACCGTGCACGGTCATATTGCGTACCACAAACAAACTACTTGCAGTTGGCTACAGATTTTCTCATACAAAACTGTGTCTTAAATAACTTCCATGTTTTTCCCCCGATCGCGACCAAATTGCCAGGAATCATAGACGCTGTAATTATCTTCATATATTCCAAAATTCAAGACTCTATCTTTAAAATTGCGCTTGTAAATGGTTTTTTTTTTATTTTATTGGGCTGAAAGGGGCGTGGCAAAAATCTAAAATTAACTTGTTGTGCGCTGGACATACACCAATACTGGTACCAAGTTTGGAATCTCTAGCTCTTGCAGTCTCTGAGATTTAGGTGTTCATACAGACAGACAGACAGCCAAAGAGACAGACATGGCTCTGACGACTCGGCTAGTGACCTTGACCAAGAATATATATACTTTATGCGGTCGAAGAAGCTTTATTCTGCTTGTTACATACAATTCCTGGAGTCACAAAGTTATAATACCCTTCTACCCTATGGGTGGCTGGTATAAAGAGTTGATGTAACTTTTGGAAATTAGGACATTATGATTCCGATAAGATGACCTTAAAAGGAGTATTGAATGATTTATATTGATGCATTCGTGATACCGCTTTACTCGTTTCTTCTAGTACTTAATTGTTTATTAATTACTAATTGTCTGCTCTTATTCTCTAATTGTTCATCTATTTGGATACAAAAACTAGTTGTTTATTATGCCATTATTGTTTTAAGAATTGAACACTTGTTACATTGAATGAAAATTATCGCATAAACTATAAAGTATACCGTGCACGGTCATATTGCGTACCACAAACAAACTACTTGCAGCTGGCTACAGATTTTCTCATACAAAACTGTGTCTTAAATAACTTCCATGTTTTTCCCCCGATCGCGACCAGGAATCATAGACGCTGTAATTATCTTCATATATTCCAAAATTCAAGACTCTATCTTTAAAATTGCGCTTGTAAATGGTTTTTTTTTTATTTTATTGGGCTGAAAGGGGCGTGGCAAAAATCTAAAATTAACTTGTTGTGCGCTGGACATACACCAATACTGGTACCAAGTTTGGAATCTCTAGCTCTTGCAGTCTCTGAGATGTAGGTGTTCATACAGACAGGCAGACAGCCAAAGAGACAGACATGGCTCTGACGACTCGGGTAGTGACCTTGACCAAGAATATATATACTTTATGCGGTCGAAGAAGCTTTATTCTGCTTGTTACATACAATTCCTGGAGTCACAAAGTTATAATACCCTATGGGTGGCTGGTATAAAGAGTTGATGTAACTTTTGGAAATTAGGACATTATGATTCCGATAAGATGACCTTAAAAGGAGTATTGAATGATTTATATATGGAATACTGCAGAGTTTTAAAACAATAGGATATTTGAATTTTCATTCAATGTAACAAGTGTTCAATTCTTAAAACAATAATGGCATAATAAACAACTAGTTTTTGTATCCAAATAGATGAACAATTAGAGAATAAGAGCAGACAATTAGTAATTAATAAACAATTAAGTACTAGAAGAAACGAGTAAAGCGGTATCACGAATGCAATAATAAAGACAACAAGAGGACAAAACTTAAACTGTTTAAAAAAGATCTTAACAATTTAATTAATGCTATAAGTGGGTTAAAAACCAATACAGTGTATTCGATAATATTATTAGAAGATGAAATAAATAAAATAAAAACAAACCTAAATAACGAAGCTAAACTCTTAGAATTCACTAAAATTAAATTTCAACAAATGCCAAAAATAGGCTCTCCAAATGATAAATATACCGCTAGAGTGTACTCGACTGTAAGATACCCGCAACCCAGCTTGATTTTACTAAAAGATTCCAAAAAGTATTAGTGGTATTTTCGGAATAATTGGTATATTTGGTACATTCAAATTCCATCACATCCCAAATATCGCATAAACTATAAAGTATACCGTGCACGGTCATATTGCGTACCACAAACAAACTACTTGCAGTTGGCTACAGATTTTCTCATACAAAACTGTGTCTTAAATAACTTCCATGTTTTTCCCCCGATCGCGACCAAATTGCCAGGAATCATAGACGCTGTAATTATCTTCATATATTCCAAAATTCAAGACTCTATCTTTAAAATTGCGCTTGTAAATGGTTTTTTTTTTATTTTATTGGGCTGAAAGGGGCGTGGCAAAAATCTAAAATTAACTTGTTGTGCGCTGGACATACACCAATACTGGTACCAAGTTTGGAATCTCTAGCTCTTGCAGTCTCTGAGATTTAGGTGTTCATACAGACAGACAGACAGCCAAAGAGACAGACATGGCTCTGACGACTCGGCTAGTGACCTTGACCAAGAATATATATACTTTATGCGGTCGAAGAAGCTTTATTCTGCTTGTTACATACAATTCCTGGAGTCACAAAGTTATAATACCCTTCTACCCTATGGGTGGCTGGTATAAAGAGTTGATGTAACTTTTGGAAATTAGGACATTATGATTCCGATAAGATGACCTTAAAAGGAGTATTGAATGATTTATATTGATGCATTCGTGATACCGCTTTACTCGTTTCTTCTAGTACTTAATTGTTTATTAATTACTAATTGTCTGCTCTTATTCTCTAATTGTTCATCTATTTGGATACAAAAACTAGTTGTTTATTATGCCATTATTGTTTTAAGAATTGAACACTTGTTACATTGAATGAAAATTATCGCATAAACTATAAAGTATACCGTGCACGGTCATATTGCGTACCACAAACAAACTACTTGCAGCTGGCTACAGATTTTCTCATACAAAACTGTGTCTTAAATAACTTCCATGTTTTTCCCCCGATCGCGACCAAATTGCCAGGAATCATAGACGCTGTAATTATCTTCATATATTCCAAAATTCAAGACTCTATCTTTAAAATTGCGCTTGTAAATGGTTTTTTTTTTATTTTATTGGGCTGAAAGGGGCGTGCCAAAAATCTAAAATTAACTTGTTGTGCGCTGGACATACACCAATACTGGTACCAAGTTTGGAATCTCTAGCTCTTGCAATCTCTGAGATGTAGGTGTTCATACAGACAGGCAGACAGCCAAAGAGACAGACATGGCTCTGACGACTCGGGTAGTGACCTTGACCAAGAATATATATACTTTATGCGGTCGAAGAAGCTTTATTCTGCTTGTTACATACAATTCCTGGAGTCACAAAGTTATAATACCCTTCTACCCTATGGGTGGCTGGTATAAAGAGTTGATGTAACTTTTGGAAATTAGGACATTATGATTCCGATAAGATGACCTTAAAAGGAGTATTGAATGATTTATATATGGAATACTGCAGAGTTTTAAAACAATAGGATATTTGAATTTTCATTCAATGTAACAAGTGTTCAATTCTTAAAACAATAATGGCATAATAAACAACTAGTGTTTGTATCCAAATAGATGAACAATTAGAGAATAAGAGCAGACAATTAGTAATTAATAAACAATTAAGTACTAGAAGAAACGAGTAAAGCGGTATCACGAATGCAATAATAAAGACAACAAGAGGACAAAACTTAAACTATTTAAAAACGATCTTAGCAATTTAATTAATGCTATAAGTGGGTTAAAAACCAATACAGTGTATTCGATAATATTATTAGAAGATGAAATAAATAAAATAAAAACAAACCTAAATAACGAAGCTAAACTCTTAGAATTCACTAAAATTAAATTTCAACAAATGCCAAAAATAGGCTCTCCAAATGATAAATATACCGCTAGAGTGTACTCGACTGTAAGATACCCGCAACCCAGCTTGATTTTACTAAAAGATTCCAAAAAGTATTAGTGGTATTTTCGGAATAATTGGTATATTTGGTACATTCAAATTCCATCACATCCCAAATATCGCATAAACTATAAAGTATACCGTGCACGGTCATATTGCGTACCAGAAACAAACTACTTGCAGCTGGCTACAGATTTTCTCATACAAAACTGTGTCTTAAATAACTTCCATGTTTTTCCCCCGATCGCGACCAAATTGCCAGGAATCATAGACGCTGTAATTATCTTCATATATTCCAAAATTCAAGACTCTATCTTTAAAATTGCGCTTGTAAATGGTTTTTTTTTTATTTTATTGGGCTGAAAGGGGCGTGGCAAAAATCTAAAATTAACTTGTTGTGCGCTGGACATACACCAATACTGGTACCAAGTTTGGAATCTCTAGCTCTTGCAGTCTCTGAGATGTAGGTGTTCATACAGACAGGCAGACAGCCAAAGAGACAGACATGGCTCTGACGACTCGGGTAGTGACCTTGACCAAGAATATATATACTTTATGCGGTCGAAGAAGCTTTATTCTGCTTGTTACATACAATTCCTGGAGTCACAAAGTTATAATATCCTTCTACCCTATGGGTGGCTGGTATAAAGAGTTGATGTAACTTTTGGAAATTAGGACATTATGATTCCGATAAGATGACCTTAAAAGGAGTATTGAATGATTTATATATGGAATACTGCAGATTTTTAAAACAATAGGATATTTGAATTTTCATTCAATGTAACAAGTGTTCAATTCTTAAAACAATACTGGCATAATAAACAACTAGTTTTTGTATCCAAATAGATGAACAATTAGAGAATAAGAGCAGACAATTAGTAATTAATAAACAATTAAGTACTAGAAGAAACGAGTAAAGCGGTATCACGAATGCAATAATAAAGACAACAAGAGGACAAAACTTAAACTATTTAAAAACGATCTTAGCAATTTAATTAATGCTATAAGTGGGTTAAAAACCAATACAGTGTATTCGATAATATTATTAGAAGATGAAATAAATAAAATAAAAACAAACCTAAATAACGAAGCTAAACTCTTAGAATTCACTAAAATTAAATTTCAACAAATGCCAAAAATAGGCTCTCCAAATGATAAATATACCGCTAGAGTGTACTCGACTGTAAGATACCCGCAACCCAGCTTGATTTTACTAAAAGATTCCAAAAAGTATTAGTGGTATTTTCGGAATAATTGGTATATTTGGTACATTCAAATTCCATCACATCCCAAATATCGCATAAACTATAAAGTATACCGTGCACGGTCATATTGCGTACCACAAACAAACTACTTGCAGCTGGCTACAGATTTTCTCATACAAAACTGTGTCTTAAATAACTTCCATGTTTTTCCCCCGATCGCGACCAAATTGCCAGGAATCATAGACGCTGTAATTATCTTCATATATTCCAAAATTCAAGACTCTATCTTTAAAATTGCGCTTGTAAATGGTTTTTTTTTTATTTTATTGGGCTGAAAGGGGCGTGGCAAAAATCTAAAATTAACTTGTGCGCTGGACATACACCAATACTGGTACCAAGTTTGGAATCTCTAGCTCTTGCAGTCTCTGAGATGTAGGTGTTCATACAGACAGGCAGACAGCCAAAGAGACAGACATGGCTCTGACGACTCGGGTAGTGACCTTGACCAAGAATATATATACTTTATGCGGTCGAAGAAGCTTTATTCTGCTTGTTACATACAATTCCTGGAGTCACAAAGTTATAATACCCTTCTACCCTATGGGTGGCTGGTATAAAGAGTTGATGTAACTTTTGGAAATTAGGACATTATGATTCCGATAAGATGACCTTAAAAGGAGTATTGAATGATTTATATATGGAATACTGCAGAATTTTAAAACAATAGGATATTTGAATTTTCATTCAATGTAACAAGTGTTCAATTCTTAAAACAATAATGGCATAATAAACAACTAGTTTTTGTATCCAAATAGATGAACAATTAGAGAATAAGAGCAGACAATTAGTAATTAATAAACAATTAAGTACTAGAAGAAACGAGTAAAGCGGTATCACGAATGCAATAATAAAGACAACAAGAGGACAAAACTTAAACTATTTAAAAACGATCTTAGCAATTTAATTAATGCTATAAGTGGGTTAAAAACCAATACAGTGTATTCGATAATATTATTAGAAGATGAAATAAATAAAATAAAAACAAACCTAAATAACGAAGCTAAACTCTTAGAATTCACTAAAATTAAATTTCAACAAATGCCAAAAATAGGCTCTCCAAATGATAAATATACCGCTAGAGTGTACTCGACTGTAAGATACCCGCAACCCAGCTTGATTTTACTAAAAGATTCCAAAAAGTATTAGTGGTATTTTCGGAATAATTGGTATATTTGGTACATTCAAATTCCATCACATCCCAAATATCGCATAAACTATAAAGTATACCGTGCACGGTCATATTGCGTACCACAAACAAACTACTTGCAGCTGGCTACAGATTTTCTCATACAAAACTGTGTCTTAAATAACTTCCATGTTTTTCCCCCGATCGCGACCAAATTGCCAGAAATCATAGACGCTGTAATTATCTTCATATATTCCAAAATTCAAGACTCTATCTTTAAAATTGCGCTTGTAAATGGTTTTTTTTTTTATTTTATTGGGCTGAAAGGGGCGTGGCAAAAATCTAAAATTAACTTGTTGTGCGCTGGACATAAACTATAAAGTATACCGTGCACGGTCATATTGCGTACCACAAACAAACTACTTGCAGCTGGCTACAGATTTTCTCATACAAAACTGTGTCTTAAATAACTTCCATGTTTTTCCCCCGATCGCGACCAAATTGCCAGGAATCATAGACGCTGTAATTATCTTCATATATTCCAAAATTCAAGACTCTATCTTTAAAATTGCGCTTGTAAATGGTTTTTTTTTATTTTATTGGGCTGAAAGGGGCGTGGCAAAAATCTAAAATTAACTTGTTGTGCGCTGGACATACACCAATACTGGTACCAAGTTTGGAATCTCTAGCTCTTGCAGTCTCTGAGATGTAGGTGTTCATACAGACAGGCAGACAGCCAAAGAGACAGACATGGCTCTGACGACTCGGGTAGTGACCTTGACCAAGAATATATATACTTTATGCGGTCGAAGAAGCTTTATTCTGCTTGTTACATACAATTCCTGGAGTCACAAAGTTATAATACCCTTCTACCCTATGGGTGGCTGGTATAAAGAGTTGATGTAACTTTTGGAAATTAGGACATTATGATTCCGATAAGATGACCTTAAAAGGAGTATTGAATGATTTATATATGGAATACTGCAGAGTTTTAAAACAATAGGATATTTGAATTTTCATTCAATGTAACAAGTGTTCAATTCTTAAAACAATAATGGCATAATAAACAACTAGTTTTTGTATCCAAATAGATGAACAATTAGAGAATAAGAGCAGACAATTAGTAATTAATAAACAATTAAGTACTAGAAGAAACGAGTAAAGCGGTATCACGAATGCAATAATAAAGACAACAAGAGGACAAAACTTAAACTATTTAAAAACGATCTTAGCAATTTAATTAATGCTATAAGTGGGTTAAAAACCAATACAGTGTATTCGATAATATTATTAGAAGATGAAATAAATAAAATAAAAACAAACCTAAATAACGAAGCTAAACTCTTAGAATTCACTAAAATTAAATTTCAACAAATGCCAAAAATAGGCTCTCCAAATGATAAATATACCGCTAGAGTGTACTCGACTGTAAGATACCCGCAACCCAGCTTGATTTTACTAAAAGATTCCAAAAAGTATTAGTGGTATTTTCGGAATAATTGGTATATTTGGTACATTCAAATTCCATCACATCCCAAATATCGCATAAACTATAAAGTATACCGTGCACGGTCATATTGCGTACCACAAACAAACTACTTGCAGCTGGCTACAGATTTTCTCATACAAAACTGTGTCTTAAATAACTTCCATGTTTTTCCCCCGATCGCGACCAAATTGCCAGGAATCATAGACGCTGTAATTATATTCATATATTCCAAAATTCAAGACTCTATCTTTAAAATTGCGCTTGTAAATGGTTTTTTTTTTATTTTATTGGGCTGAAAGGGGCGTGGCAAAAATCTAAAATTAACTTGTTGTGCGCTGGACATACACCAATACTGGTACCAAGTTTGGAATCTCTAGCTCTTGCAGTCTCTGAGATGTAGGTGTTCATACAGACAGGCAGACAGCCAAAGAGACAGACATGGCTCTGACGACTCGGGTAGTGACCTTGACCAAGAATATATATACTTTATGCGGTCGAAGAAGCTTTATTCTGCTTGTTACATACAATTCCTGGAGTCACAAAGTTATAATACCCTTCTACCCTATGGGTGGCTGGTATAAAGAGTTGATGTAACTTTTGGAAATTAGGACATTATGATTCCGATAAGATGACCTTAAAAGGAGTATTGAATGATTTATATATGGAATACTGCAGAGTTTTAAAACAATAGGATATTTGAATTTTCATTCAATGTAACAAGTGTTCAATTCTTAAAACAATAATGGCATAATAAACAACTAGTTTTTGTATCCAAATAGATGAACAATTAGAGAATAAGAGCAGACAATTAGTAATTAATAAACAATTAAGTACTAGAAGAAACGAGTAAAGCGGTATCACGAATGCAATAATAAAGACAACAAGAGGACAAAACTTAAACTATTTAAAAACGATCTTAGCAATTTAATTAATGCTATAAGTGGGTTAAAAACCAATACAGTGTATTCGATAATATTATTAGAAGATGAAATAAATAAAATAAAAACAAACCTAAATAACGAAGCTAAACTCTTAGAATTCACTAAAATTAAATTTCAACAAATGCCAAAAATAGGCTCTCCAAATGATAAATATACCGCTAGAGTGTACTCGACTGTAAGATACCCGCAACCCAGCTTGATTTTACTAAAAGATTCCAAAAAGTATTAGTGGTATTTTCGGAATAATTGGTATATTTGGTACATTCAAATTCCATCACATCCCAAATATCGCATAAACTATAAAGTATACCGTGCACGGTCATATTGCGTACCACAAACAAACTACTTGCAGCTGGCTACAGATTTTCTCATACAAAACTGTGTCTTAAATAACTTCCATGTTTTTCCCCCGATCGCGACCAAATTGCCAGGAATCATAGACGCTGTAATTATCTTCATATATTCCAAAATTCAAGACTCTATCTTTAAAATTGCGCTTGTAAATGGTTTTTTTTTTTATTTTATTGGGCTGAAAGGGGCGTGGCAAAAATCTAAAATTAACTTGTTGTGCGCTGGACATAAACTATAAAGTATACCGTGCACGGTCATATTGCGTACCACAAACAAACTACTTGCAGCTGGCTACAGATTTTCTCATACAAAACTGTGTCTTAAATAACTTCCATGTTTTTCCCCCGATCGCGACCAAATTGTCAGGAATCATAGACGCTGTAATTATCTTCATATATTCCAAAATTCAAGACTCTATCTTTAAAATTGCGCTTGTAAATGGTTTTTTTTTTATTTTATTGGGCTGAAAGGGGCGTGGCAAAAATCTAAAATTAACTTGTTGTGCGCTGGACATACACCAATACTGGTACCAAGTTTGGAATCTCTAGCTCTTGCAGTCTCTGAGATGTAGGTGTTCATACAGACAGGCAGACAGCCAAAGAGACAGACATGGCTCTGACGACTCGGGTAGTGACCTTGACCAAGAATATATATACTTTATGCGGTCGAAGAAGCTTTATTCTGCTTGTTACATACAATTCCTGGAGTCACAAAGTTATAATACCCTTCTACCCTATGGGTGGCTGGTATAAAGAGTTGATGTAACTTTTGGAAATTAGGACATTATGATTCCGATAACATGACCTTAAAAGGAGTATTGAATGATTTATATATGGAATACTGCAGAGTTTTAAAACAATAGGATATTTGAATTTTCATTCAATGTAACAAGTGTTCAATTCTTAAAACAATAATGGCATAATAAACAACTAGTTTTTGTATCCAAATAGATGAACAATTAGAGAATAAGAGCAGACAATTAGTAATTAATAAACAATTAAGTACTAGAAGAAACGAGTAAAGCGGTATCACGAATGCAATAATAAAGACAACAAGAGGACAAAACTTAAACTATTTAAAAACGATCTTAGCAATTTAATTAATGCTATAAGTGGGTTAAAAACCAATACAGTGTATTCGATAATATTATTAGAAGATGAAATAAATAAAATAAAAACAAACCTAAATAACGAAGCTAAACTCTTAGAATTCACTAAAATTAAATTTCAACAAATGCCAAAAATAGGCTCTCCAAATGATAAATATACCGCTAGAGTGTACTCGACTGTAAGATACCCGCAACCCAGCTTGATTTTACTAAAAGATTCCAAAAAGTATTAGTGGTATTTTCGGAATAATTGGTATATTTGGTACATTCAAATTCCATCACATCCCAAATATCGCATAAACTATAAAGTATACCGTGCACGGTCATATTGCGTACCACAAACAAACTACTTGCAGCTGGCTACAGATTTTCTCATACAAAACTGTGTCTTAAATAACTTCCATGTTTTTCCCCCGATCGCGACCAAATTGCCAGGAATCATAGACGCTGTAATTATCTTCATATATTCCAAAATTCAAGACTCTATCTTTAAAATTGCGCTTGTAAATGGTTTTTTTTTATTTTATTGGGCTGAAAGGGGCGTGGCAAAAATCTAAAATTAACTTGTTGTGCGCTGGACATACACCAATACTGGTACCAAGTTTGGAATCTCTAGCTCTTGCAGTCTCTGAGATGTAGGTGTTCATACAGACAGGCAGACAGCCAAAGAGACAGACATGGCTCTGACGACTCGGGTAGTGACCTTGACCAAGAATATATATACTTTATGCGGTCGAAGAAGCTTTATTCTGCTTGTTACATACAATTCCTGGAGTCACAAAGTTATAATACCCTTCTACCCTATGGGTGGCTGGTATAAAGAGTTGATGTAACTTTTGGAAATTAGGACATTATGATTCCGATAACATGACCTTAAAAGGAGTATTGAATGATTTATATATGGAATACTGCAGAGTTTTAAAACAATAGGATATTTGAATTTTCATTCAATGTAACAAGTGTTCAATTCTTAAAACAATAATGGCATAATAAACAACTAGTTTTTGTATCCAAATAGATGAACAATTAGAGAATAAGAGCAGACAATTAGTAATTAATAAACAATTAAGTACTAGAAGAAACGAGTAAAGCGGTATCACGAATGCAATAATAAAGACAACAAGAGGACAAAACTTAAACTATTTAAAAACGATCTTAGCAATTTAATTAATGCTATAAGTGGGTTAAAAACCAATACAGTGTATTCGATAATATTATTAGAAGATGAAATAAATAAAATAAAAACAAACCTAAATAACGAAGCTAAACTCTTAGAATTCACTAAAATTAAATTTCAACAAATGCCAAAAATAGGCTCTCCAAATGATAAATATACCGCTAGAGTGTACTCGACTGTAAGATACCCGCAACCCAGCTTGATTTTACTAAAAGATTCCAAAAAGTATTAGTGGTATTTTCGGAATAATTGGTATATTTGGTACATTCAAATTCCATCACATCCCAAATATCGCATAAACTATAAAGTATACCGTGCACGGTCATATTGCGTACCACAAACAAACTACTTGCAGCTGGCTACAGATTTTCTCATACAAAACTGTGTCTTAAATAACTTCCATGTTTTTCCCCCGATCGCGACCAAATTGCCAGGAATCATAGACGCTGTAATTATCTTCATATATTCCAAAATTCAAGACTCTATCTTTAAAATTGCGCTTGTAAATGGTTTTTTTTTTATTTTATTGGGCTGAAAGGGGCGTGGCAAAAATCTAAAATTAACTTGTTGTGCGCTGGACATAAACTATAAAGTATACCGTGCACGGTCATATTGCGTACCACAAACAAACTACTTGCAGCTGGCTACAGATTTTCTCATACAAAACTGTGTCTTAAATAACTTCCATGTTTTTCCCCCGATCGCGACCAAATTGCCAGGAATCATAGACGCTGTAATTATCTTCATATATTCCAAAATTCAAGACTCTATCTTTAAAATTGCGCTTGTAAATGGTTTTTTTTTTTATTTTATTGGGCTGAAAGGGGCGTGGCAAAAATCTAAAATTAACTTGTTGTGCGCTGGACATACACCAATACTGGTACCAAGTTTGGAATCTCTAGCTCTTGCAGTCTCTGAGATGTAGGTGTTCATACAGACAGGCAGACAGCCAAAGAGACAGACATGGCTCTGACGACTCGGGTAGTGACCTTGACCAAGAATATATATACTTTATGCGGTCGAAGAAGCTTTATTCTGCTTGTTACATACAATTCCTGGAGTCACAAAGTTATAATACCCTTCTACCCTATGGGTGGCTGGTATAAAGAGTTGATGTAACTTTTGGAAATTAGGACATTATGATTCCGATAACATGACCTTAAAAGGAGTATTGAATGATTTATATATGGAATACTGCAGAGTTTTAAAACAATAGGATATTTGAATTTTCATTCAATGTAACAAGTGTTCAATTCTTAAAACAATAATGGCATAATAAACAACTAGTTTTTGTATCCAAATAGATGAACAATTAGAGAATAAGAGCAGACAATTAGTAATTAATAAACAATTAAGTACTAGAAGAAACGAGTAAAGCGGTATCACGAATGCAATAATAAAGACAACAAGAGGACAAAACTTAAACTATTTAAAAACGATCTTAGCAATTTAATTAATGCTATAAGTGGGTTAAAAACCAATACAGTGTATTCGATAATATTATTAGAAGATGAAATAAATAAAATAAAAACAAACCTAAATAACGAAGCTAAACTCTTAGAATTCACTAAAATTAAATTTCAACAAATGCCAAAAATAGGCTCTCCAAATGATAAATATACCGCTAGAGTGTACTCGACTGTAAGATACCCGCAACCCAGCTTGATTTTACTAAAAGATTCCAAAAAGTATTAGTGGTATTTTCGGAATAATTGGTATATTTGGTACATTCAAATTCCATCACATCCCAAATATCGCATAAACTATAAAGTATACCGTGCACGGTCATATTGCGTACCACAAACAAACTACTTGCAGCTGGCTACAGATTTTCTCATACAAAACTGTGTCTTAAATAACTTCCATGTTTTTCCCCCGATCGCGACCAAATTGCCAGGAATCATAGACGCTGTAATTATCTTCATATATTCCAAAATTCAAGACTCTATCTTTAAAATTGCGCTTGTAAATGGTTTTTTTTTTATTTTATTGGGCTGAAAGGGGCGTGGCAAAAATCTAAAATTAACTTGTTGTGCGCTGGACATAAACTATAAAGTATACCGTGCACGGTCATATTGCGTACCACAAACAAACTACTTGCAGCTGGCTACAGATTTTCTCATACAAAACTGTGTCTTAAATAACTTCCATGTTTTTCCCCCGATCGCGACCAAATTGCCAGGAATCATAGACGCTGTAATTATCTTCATATATTCCAAAATTCAAGACTCTATCTTTAAAATTGCGCTTGTAAATGGTTTTTTTTTTTATTTTATTGGGCTGAAAGGGGCGTGGCAAAAATCTAAAATTAACTTGTTGTGCGCTGGACATACACCAATACTGGTACCAAGTTTGGAATCTCTAGCTCTTGCAGTCTCTGAGATGTAGGTGTTCATACAGACAGGCAGACAGCCAAAGAGACAGACATGGCTCTGACGACTCGGGTAGTGACCTTGACCAAGAATATATATACTTTATGCGGTCGAAGAAGCTTTATTCTGCTTGTTACATACAATTCCTGGAGTCACAAAGTTATAATACCCTTCTACCCTATGGGTGGCTGGTATAAAGAGTTGATGTAACTTTTGGAAATTAGGACATTATGATTCCGATAACATGACCTTAAAAGGAGTATTGAATGATTTATATATGGAATACTGCAGAGTTTTAAAACAATAGGATATTTGAATTTTCATTCAATGTAACAAGTGTTCAATTCTTAAAACAATAATGGCATAATAAACAACTAGTTTTTGTATCCAAATAGATGAACAATTAGAGAATAAGAGCAGACAATTAGTAATTAATAAACAATTAAGTACTAGAAGAAACGAGTAAAGCGGTATCACGAATGCAATAATAAAGACAACAAGAGGACAAAACTTAAACTATTTAAAAACGATCTTAGCAATTTAATTAATGCTATAAGTGGGTTAAAAACCAATACAGTGTATTCGATAATATTATTAGAAGATGAAATAAATAAAATAAAAACAAACCTAAATAACGAAGCTAAACTCTTAGAATTCACTAAAATTAAATTTCAACAAATGCCAAAAATAGGCTCTCCAAATGATAAATATACCGCTAGAGTGTACTCGACTGTAAGATACCCGCAACCCAGCTTGATTTTACTAAAAGATTCCAAAAAGTATTAGTGGTATTTTCGGAATAATTGGTATATTTGGTACATTCAAATTCCATCACATCCCAAATATCGCATAAACTATAAAGTATACCGTGCACGGTCATATTGCGTACCACAAACAAACTACTTGCAGCTGGCTACAGATTTTCTCATACAAAACTGTGTCTTAAATAACTTCCATGTTTTTCCCCCGATCGCGACCAAATTGCCAGGAATCATAGACGCTGTAATTATCTTCATATATTCCAAAATTCAAGACTCTATCTTTAAAATTGCGCTTGTAAATGGTTTTTTTTTTATTTTATTGGGCTGAAAGGGGCGTGGCAAAAATCTAAAATTAACTTGTTGTGCGCTGGACATAAACTATAAAGTATACCGTGCACGGTCATATTGCGTACCACAAACAAACTACTTGCAGCTGGCTACAGATTTTCTCATACAAAACTGTGTCTTAAATAACTTCCATGTTTTTCCCCCGATCGCGACCAAATTGCCAGGAATCATAGACGCTGTAATTATCTTCATATATTCCAAAATTCAAGACTCTATCTTTAAAATTGCGCTTGTAAATGGTTTTTTTTTATTTTATTGGGCTGAAAGGGGCGTGGCAAAAATCTAAAATTAACTTGTTGTGCGCTGGACATAAACTATAAAGTATACCGTGCACGGTCATATTGCGTACCACAAACAAACTACTTGCAGCTGGCTACAGATTTTCTCATACAAAACTGTGTCTTAAATAACTTCCATGTTTTTCCCCCGATCGCGACCAAATTGCCAGGAATCATAGACGCTGTAATTATCTTCATATATTCCAAAATTCAAGACTCTATCTTTAAAATTGCGCTTGTAAATGGTTTTTTTTTATTTTATTGGGCTGAAAGGGGCGTGGCAAAAATCTAAAATTAACTTGTTGTGCGCTGGACATACACCAATACTGGTACCAAGTTTGGAATCTCTAGCTCTTGCAGTCTCTGAGATGTAGGTGTTCATACAGACAGGCAGACAGCCAAAGAGACAGACATGGCTCTGACGACTCGGGTAGTGACCTTGACCAAGAATATATATACTTTATGCGGTCGAAGAAGCTTTATTCTGCTTGTTACATACAATTCCTGGAGTCACAAAGTTATAATACCCTTCTACCCTATGGGTGGCTGGTATAAAGAGTTGATGTAACTTTTGGAAATTAGGACATTATGATTCCGATAAGATGACCTTAAAAGGAGTATTGAATGATTTATATATGGAATACTGCAGAGTTTTAAAACAATAGGATATTTGAATTTTCATTCAATGTAACAAGTGTTCAATTCTTAAAACAATAATGGCATAATAAACAACTAGTTTTTGTATCCAAATAGATGAACAATTAGAGAATAAGAGCAGACAATTAGTAATTAATAAACAATTAAGTACTAGAAGAAACGAGTAAAGCGGTATCACGAATGCAATAATAAAGACAACAAGAGGACAAAACTTAAACTATTTAAAAACGATCTTAGCAATTTAATTAATGCTATAAGTGGGTTGAAAACCAATACAGTGTATTCGATAATATTATTAGAAGATGAAATAAATAAAATAAAAACAAACCTAAATAACGAAGCAAAACTCTTAGAATTCACTAAAATTAAATTTCAACAAATGCCAAAAATAGGCTCTCCAAATGATAAATATACCGCTAGAGTGTACTCGACTGTAAGATACCCGCAACCCAGCTTGATTTTACTAAAAGATTCCAAAAAGTATTAGTGGTATTTTCGGAATAATTGGTATATTTGGTACATTCAAATTCCATCACATCCCAAATATCGCATAAACTATAAAGTATACCGTGCACGGTCATATTGCGTACCACAAACAAACTACTTGCAGCTGGCTACAGATTTTCTCATACAAAACTGTGTCTTAAATAACTTCCATGTTTTTCCCCCGATCGCGACCAAATTGCCAGGAATCATAGACGCTGTAATTATCTTCATATATTCCAAAATTCAAGACTCTATCTTTAAAATTGCGCTTGTAAATGGTTTTTTTTTTATTTTATTGGGCTGAAAGGGGCGTGGCAAAAATCTAAAATTAACTTGTTGTGCGCTGGACATACACCAATACTGGTACCAAGTTTGGAATCTCTAGCTCTTGCAGTCTCTGAGATGTAGGTGTTCATACAGACAGGCAGACAGCCAAAGAGACAGACATGGCTCTGACGACTCGGGTAGTGACCTTGACCAAGAATATATATACTTTATGCGGTCGAAGAAGCTTTATTCTGCTTGTTACATACAATTCCTGGAGTCACAAAGTTATAATACCCTTCTACCCTATGGGTGGCTGGTATAAAGAGTTGATGTAACTTTTGGAAATTAGGACATTATGATTCCGATAAGATGACCTTAAAAGGAGTATTGAATGATTTATATATGGAATACTGCAGAGTTTTAAAACAATAGGATATTTGAATTTTCATTCAATGTAACAAGTGTTCAATTCTTAAAACAATAATGGCATAATAAACAACTAGTTTTTGTATCCAAATAGATGAACAATTAGAGAATAAGAGCAGACAATTAGTAATTAATAAACAATTAAGTACTAGAAGAAACGAGTAAAGCGGTATCACGAATGCAATAATAAAGACAACAAGAGGACAAAACTTAAACTATTTAAAAACGATCTTAGCAATTTAATTAATGCTATAAGTGGGTTGAAAACCAATACAGTGTATTCGATAATATTATTAGAAGATGAAATAAATAAAATAAAAACAAACCTAAATAACGAAGCAAAACTCTTAGAATTCACTAAAATTAAATTTCAACAAATGCCAAAAATAGGCTCTCCAAATGATAAATATACCGCTAGAGTGTACTCGACTGTAAGATACCCGCAACCCAGCTTGATTTTACTAAAAGATTCCAAAAAGTATTAGTGGTATTTTCGGAATAATTGGTATATTTGGTACATTCAAATTCCATCACATCCCAAATATCGCATAAACTATAAAGTATACCGTGCACGGTCATATTGCGTACCACAAACAAACTACTTGCAGCTGGCTACAGATTTTCTCATACAAAACTGTGTCTTAAATAACTTCCATGTTTTTCCCCCGATCGCGACCAAATTGCCAGGAATCATAGACGCTGTAATTATCTTCATATATTCCAAAATTCAAGACTCTATCTTTAAAATTGCGCTTGTAAATGGTTTTTTTTTATTTTATTGGGCTGAAAGGGGCGTGGCAAAAATCTAAAATTAACTTGTTGTGCGCTGGACATAAACTATAAAGTATACCGTGCACGGTCATATTGCGTACCACAAACAAACTACTTGCAGCTGGCTACAGATTTTCTCATACAAAACTGTGTCTTAAATAACTTCCATGTTTTTCCCCCGATCGCGACCAAATTGCCAGGAATCATAGACGCTGTAATTATCTTCATATATTCCAAAATTCAAGACTCTATCTTTAAAATTGCGCTTGTAAATGGTTTTTTTTTTTATTTTATTGGGCTGAAAGGGGCGTGGCAAAAATCTAAAATTAACTTGTTGTGCGCTGGACATACACCAATACTGGTACCAAGTTTGGAATCTCTAGCTCTTGCAGTCTCTGAGATGTAGGTGTTCATACAGACAGGCAGACAGCCAAAGAGACAGACATGGCTCTGACGACTCGGGTAGTGACCTTGACCAAGAATATATATACTTTATGCGGTCGAAGAAGCTTTATTCTGCTTGTTACATACAATTCCTGGAGTCACAAAGTTATAATACCCTTCTACCCTATGGGTGGCTGGTATAAAGAGTTGATGTAACTTTTGGAAATTAGGACATTATGATTCCGATAAGATGACCTTAAAAGGAGTATTGAATGATTTATATATGGAATACTGCAGAGTTTTAAAACAATAGGATATTTGAATTTTCATTCAATGTAACAAGTGTTCAATTCTTAAAACAATAATGGCATAATAAACAACTAGTTTTTGTATCCAAATAGATGAACAATTAGAGAATAAGAGCAGACAATTAGTAATTAATAAACAATTAAGTACTAGAAGAAACGAGTAAAGCGGTATCACGAATGCAATAATAAAGACAACAAGAGGACAAAACTTAAACTATTTAAAAACGATCTTAGCAATTTAATTAATGCTATAAGTGGGTTGAAAACCAATACAGTGTATTCGATAATATTATTAGAAGATGAAATAAATAAAATAAAAACAAACCTAAATAACGAAGCAAAACTCTTAGAATTCACTAAAATTAAATTTCAACAAATGCCAAAAATAGGCTCTCCAAATGATAAATATACCGCTAGAGTGTACTCGACTGTAAGATACCCGCAACCCAGCTTGATTTTACTAAAAGATTCCAAAAAGTATTAGTGGTATTTTCGGAATAATTGGTATATTTGGTACATTCAAATTCCATCACATCCCAAATATCGCATAAACTATAAAGTATACCGTGCACGGTCATATTGCGTACCACAAACAAACTACTTGCAGCTGGCTACAGATTTTCTCATACAAAACTGTGTCTTAAATAACTTCCATGTTTTTCCCCCGATCGCGACCAAATTGCCAGGAATCATAGACGCTGTAATTATCTTCATATATTCCAAAATTCAAGACTCTATCTTTAAAATTGCGCTTGTAAATGGTTTTTTTTTTTATTTTATTGGGCTGAAAGGGGCGTGGCAAAAATCTAAAATTAACTTGTTGTGCGCTGGACATACACCAATACTGGTACCAAGTTTGGAATCTCTAGCTCTTGCAGTCTCTGAGATGTAGGTGTTCATACAGACAGGCAGACAGCCAAAGAGACAGACATGGCTCTGACGACTCGGGTAGTGACCTTGACCAAGAATATATATACTTTATGCGGTCGAAGAAGCTTTATTCTGCTTGTTACATACAATTCCTGGAGTCACAAAGTTAAAATACCCTTCTACCCTATGGGTGGCTGGTATAAAGAGTTGATGTAACTTTTGGAAATTAGGACACTATGATTCCGATAAGATGACCTTAAAAGGAGTATTGAATGATTTATATATGGAATACTGCAGAGTTTTAAAACAATAGGATATTTGAATTTTCATTCAATGTAACAAGTGTTCAATTCTTAAAACAATAATGGCATAATAAACAACTAGTTTTTGTATCCAAATAGATGAACAATTAGAGAATAAGAGCAGACAATTAGTAATTAATAAACAATTAAGTACTAGAAGAAACGAGTAAAGCGGTATCACGAATGCAATAATAAAGACAACAAGAGGACAAAACTTAAACTATTTAAAAACGATCTTAGCAATTTAATTAATGCTATAAGTGGGTTAAAAACCAATACAGTGTATTCGATAATATTATTAGAAGATGAAATAAATAAAATAAAAACAAACCTAAATAACGAAGCTAAACTCTTAGAATTCACTAAAATTAAATTTCAACAAATGCCAAAAATAGGCTCTCCAAATGATAAATATACCGCTAGAGTGTACTCGACTGTAAGATACCCGCAACCCAGCTTGATTTTACTAAAAGATTCCAAAAAGTATTAGTGGTATTTTCGGAATAATTGGTATATTTGGTACATTCAAATTGCATCACATCCCAAATATCGCATAAACTATAAAGTATACCGTGCACGGTCATATTGCGTACCACAAACAAACTACTTGCAGCTGGCTACAGATTTTCTCATACAAAACTGTGTCTTAAATAACTTCCATGTTTTTCCCCCGATCGCGACCAAATTGCCAGGAATCATAGACGCTGTAATTATCTTCATATATTCCAAAATTCAAGACTCTATCTTTAAAATTGCGCTTGTAAATTGTTTTTTTTTTTATTTTATTGGGCTGAAAGGGGCGTGGCAAAAATCTAAAATTAACTTGTTGTGCGCTGGACATACACCAATACTGGTACCAAGTTTGGAATCTCTAGCTCTTGCAGTCTCTGAGATGTAGGTGTTCATACAGACAGGCAGACAGCCAAAGAGACAGACATGGCTCTGACGACTCGGGTAGTGACCTTGACCAAGAATATATATACTTTATGCGGTCGAAGAAGCTTTATTCTGCTTGTTACATACAATTCCTGGAGTCACAAAGTTATAATACCCTTCTACCCTATGGGTGGCTGGTATAAAGAGTTGATGTAACTTTTGGAAATTAGGACATTATGATTCCGATAAGATGACCTTAAAAGGAGTATTGAATGATTTATATATGGAATACTGCAGAGTTTTAAAACAATAGGATATTTGAATTTTCATTCAATGTAACAAGTGTTCAATTCTTAAAACAATAATGGCATAATAAACAACTAGTTTTTGTATCCAAATAGATGAACAATTAGAGAATAAGAGCAGACAATTAGTAATTAATAAACAATTAAGTACTAGAAGAAACGAGTAAAGCGGTATCACGAATGCAATAATAAAGACAACAAGAGGACAAAACTTAAACTATTTAAAAACGATCTTAGCAATTTAATTAATGCTATAAGTGGGTTAAAAACCAATACAGTGTATTCGATAATATTATTAGAAGATGAAATAAATAAAATAAACACAAACCTAAATAACGAAGCAAAACTCTTAGAATTCACTAAAATTAAATTTCAACAAATGCCAAAAATAGGCTCTCCAAATGATAAATATACCGCTAGAGTGTACTCGACTGTAAGATACCCGCAACCCAGCTTGATTTTACTAAAAGATTCCAAAAAGTATTAGTGGTATTTTCGGAATAATTGGTATATTTGGTACATTCAAATTCCATCACATCCCAAATATCGCATAAACTATAAAGTATACCGTGCACGGTCATATTGCGTACCACAAACAAACTACTTGCAGCTGGCTACAGATTTTCTCATACAAAACTGTGTCTTAAATAACTTCCATGTTTTTCCCCCGATCGCGACCAAATTGCCAGGAATCATAGACGCTGTAATTATCTTCATATATTCCAAAATTCAAGACTCTATCTTTAAAATTGCGCTTGTAAATGTTTTTTTTTTTTATTTTATTGGGCTGAAAGGGGCGTGGCAAAAATCTAAAATTAACTTGTTGTGCGCTGGACATAAACTATAAAGTATACCGTGCACGGTCATATTGCGTACCACAAACAAACTACTTGCAGCTGGCTACAGATTTTCTCATACAAAACTGTGTCTTAAATAACTTCCATGTTTTTCCCCCGATCGCGACCAAATTGCCAGGAATCATAGACGCTGTAATTATCTTCATATATTCCAAAATTCAAGACTCTATCTTTAAAATTGCGCTTGTAAATGGTTTTTTTTTATTTTATTGGGCTGAAAGGGGCGTGGCAAAAATCTAAAATTAACTTGTTGTGCGCTGGACATACACCAATACTGGTACCAAGTTTGGAATCTCTAGCTCTTGCAGTCTCTGAGATGTAGGTATTCATACCGACAGACAGACAGACAAAGAGACAGACATGGCTCTGACGACTCGGGTAGTGACCTTGACCAAGAATATATATACTTTATGCGGTCGAAGAAGCTTTATTCTGCTTGTTACATACAATTCCTGGAGTCACAAAGTTATAATACCCTTCTACCCTATGGGTGGCTGGTATAAAGAGTTGATGTAACTTTTGGAAATTAGGACATTATGATTCCGATAAGATGACCTTAAAAGGAGTATTGAATGATTTATATATGGAATACTGCAGAGTTTTAAAACAATAGGATATTTGAATTTTCATTCAATGTAACAAGTGTTCAATTCTTAAAACAATAATGGCATAATAAACAACTAGTTTTTGTATCCAAATAGATGAACAATTAGAGAATAAGAGCAGACAATTAGTAATTAATAAACAATTAAGTACTAGAAGAAACGAGTAAAGCGGTATCACGAATGCAATAATAAAGACAACAAGAGGACAAAACTTAAACTATTTAAAAACGATCTTAGCAATTTAATTAATGCTATAAGTGGGTTAAAAACCAATACAGTGTATTCGATAATATTATTAGAAGATGAAATAAATAAAATAAAAACAAACCTAAATAACGAAGCTAAACTCTTAGAATTCACTAAAATTAAATTTCAACAAATGCCAAAAATAGGCTCTCCAAATGATAAATATACCGCTAGAGTGTACTCGACTGTAAGATACCCGCAACCCAGCTTGATTTTACTAAAAGATTCCAAAAAGTATTAGTGGTATTTTCGGAATAATTGGTATATTTGGTACATTCAAATTCCATCACATCCCAAATATCGCATAAACTATAAAGTATACCGTGCACGGTCATATTGCGTACCACAAACAAACTACTTGCAGCTGGCTACAGATTTTCTCATACAAAACTGTGTCTTAAATAACTTCCATGTTTTTCCCCCGATCGCGACCAAATTGCCAGGAATCATAGACGCTGTAATTATCTTCATATATTCCAAAATTCAAGACTCTATCTTTAAAATTGCGCTTGTAAATTGTTTTTTTTTTTATTTTATTGGGCTGAAAGGGGCGTGGCAAAAATCTAAAATTAACTTGTTGTGCGCTGGACATACACCAATACTGGTACCAAGTTTGGAATCTCTAGCTCTTGCAGTCTCTGAGATGTAGGTGTTCATACAGACAGGCAGACAGCCAAAGAGACAGACATGGCTCTGACGACTCGGGTAGTGACCTTGACCAAGAATATATATACTTTATGCGGTCGAAGAAGCTTTATTCTGCTTGTTACATACAATTCCTGGAGTCACAAAGTTATAATACCCTTCTACCCTATGGGTGGCTGGTATAAAGAGTTGATGTAACTTTTGGAAATTAGGACATTATGATTCCGATAAGATGACCTTAAAAGGAGTATTGAATGATTTATATATGGAATACTGCAGAGTTTTAAAACAATAGGATATTTGAATTTTCATTCAATGTAACAAGTGTTCAATTCTTAAAACAATAATGGCATAATAAACAACTAGTTTTTGTATCCAAATAGATGAACAATTAGAGAATAAGAGCAGACAATTAGTAATTAATAAACAATTAAGTACTAGAAGAAACGAGTAAAGCGGTATCACGAATGCAATAATAAAGACAACAAGAGGACAAAACTTAAACTATTTAAAAACGATCTTAGCAATTTAATTAATGCTATAAGTGGGTTAAAAACCAATACAGTGTATTCGATAATATTATTAGAAGATGAAATAAATAAAATAAACACAAACCTAAATAACGAAGCAAAACTCTTAGAATTCACTAAAATTAAATTTCAACAAATGCCAAAAATAGGCTCTCCAAATGATAAATATACCGCTAGAGTGTACTCGACTGTAAGATACCCGCAACCCAGCTTGATTTTACTAAAAGATTCCAAAAAGTATTAGTGGTATTTTCGGAATAATTGGTATATTTGGTACATTCAAATTCCATCACATCCCAAATATCGCATAAACTATAAAGTATACCGTGCACGGTCATATTGCGTACCACAAACAAACTACTTGCAGCTGGCTACAGATTTTCTCATACAAAACTGTGTCTTAAATAACTTCCATGTTTTTCCCCCGATCGCGACCAAATTGCCAGGAATCATAGACGCTGTAATTATCTTCATATATTCCAAAATTCAAGACTCTATCTTTAAAATTGCGCTTGTAAATGTTTTTTTTTTATTTTATTGGGCTGAAAGGGGCGTGGCAAAAATCTAAAATTAACTTGTTGTGCGCTGGACATAAACTATAAAGTATACCGTGCACGGTCATATTGCGTACCACAAACAAACTACTTGCAGCTGGCTACAGATTTTCTCATACAAAACTGTGTCTTAAATAACTTCCATGTTTTTCCCCCGATCGCGACCAAATTGCCAGGAATCATAGACGCTGTAATTATCTTCATATATTCCAAAATTCAAGACTCTATCTTTAAAATTGCGCTTGTAAATGGTTTTTTTTTTATTTTATTGGGCTGAAAGGGGCGTGGCAAAAATCTAAAATTAACTTGTTGTGCGCTGGACATACACCAATACTGGTACCAAGTTTGGAATCTCTAGCTCTTGCAGTCTCTGAGATGTAGGTATTCATACCGACAGACAGACAGACAAAGAGACAGACATGGCTCTGACGACTCGGGTAGTGACCTTGACCAAGAATATATATACTTTATGCGGTCGAAGAAGCTTTATTCTGCTTGTTACATACAATTCCTGGAGTCACAAAGTTATAATACCCTTCTACCCTATGGGTGGCTGGTATAAAGAGTTGATGTAACTTTTGGAAATTAGGACATTATGATTCCGATAAGATGACCTTAAAAGGAGTATTGAATGATTTATATATGGAATACTGCAGAGTTTTAAAACAATAGGATATTTGAATTTTCATTCAATGTAACAAGTGTTCAATTCTTAAAACAATAATGGCATAATAAACAACTAGTTTTTGTATCCAAATAGATGAACAATTAGAGAATAAGAGCAGACAATTAGTAATTAATAAACAATTAAGTACTAGAAGAAACGAGTAAAGCGGTATCACGAATGCAATAATAAAGACAACAAGAGGACAAAACTTAAACTATTTAAAAACGATCTTAGCAATTTAATTAATGCTATAAGTGGGTTAAAAACCAATACAGTGTATTCGATAATATTATTAGAAGATGAAATAAATAAAATAAAAACAAACCTAAATAACGAAGCTAAACTCTTAGAATTCACTAAAATTAAATTTCAACAAATGCCAAAAATAGGCTCTCCAAATGATAAATATACCGCTAGAGTGTACTCGACTGTAAGATACCCGCAACCCAGCTTGATTTTACTAAAAGATTCCAAAAAGTATTAGTGGTATTTTCGGAATAATTGGTATATTTGGTACATTCAAATTCCATCACATCCCAAATATCGCATAAACTATAAAGTATACCGTGCACGGTCATATTGCGTACCACAAACAAACTACTTGCAGCTGGCTACAGATTTTCTCATACAAAACTGTGTCTTAAATAACTTCCATGTTTTTCCCCCGATCGCGACCAAATTTGCCAGGAATCATAGACGCTGTAATTATCTTCATATATTCCAAAATTCAAGACTCTATCTTTAAAATTGCGCTTGTAAATGGTTTTTTTTTTATTTTATTGGGCTGAAAGGGGCGTGGCAAAAATCTAAAATTAACTTGTTGTGCGCTGGACATACACCAATACTGGTACCAAGTTTGGAATCTCTAGCTCTTGCAGTCTCTGAGATGTAGGTGTTCATACAGACAGGCAGACAGCCAAAGAGACAGACATGGCTCTGACGACTCGGGTAGTGACCTTGACCAAGAATATATATACTTTATGCGGTCGAAGAAGCTTTATTCTGCTTGTTACATACAATTCCTGGAGTCACAAAGTTATAATACCCTTCTACCCTATGGGTGGCTGGTATAAAGAGTTGATGTAACTTTTGGAAATTAGGACATTATGATTCCGATAAGATGACCTTAAAAGGAGTATTGAATGATTTATATATGGAATACTGCAGAGTTTTAAAACAATAGGATATTTGAATTTTCATTCAATGTAACAAGTGTTCAATTCTTAAAACAATAATGGCATAATAAACAACTAGTTTTTGTATCCAAATAGATAAACAATTAGAGAATAAGAGCAGACAATTAGTAATTAATAAACAATTAAGTACTAGAAGAAACGAGTAAAGCGGTATCACGAATGCAATAATAAAGACAACAAGAGGACAAAACTTAAACTATTTAAAAACGATCTTAGCAATTTAATTAATGCTATAAGTGGGTTAAAAACCAATACAGTGTATTCGATAATATTATTAGAAGATGAAATAAATAAAATAAAAACAAACCTAAATAACGAAGCAAAACTCTTAGAATTCACTAAAATTAAATTTCAACAAATGCCAAAAATAGGCTCTCCAAATGATAAATATACCGCTAGAGTGTACTCGACTGTAAGATACCCGCAACCCAGCTTGATTTTACTAAAAGATTCCAAAAAGTATTAGTGGTATTTTCGGAATAATTGGTATATTTGGTACATTCAAATTCCATCACATCCCAAATATCGCATAAACTATAAAGTATACCGTGCACGGTCATATTGCGTACCACAAACAAACTACTTGCAGCTGGCTACAGATTTTCTCATACAAAACTGTGTCTTAAATAACTTCCATGTTTTTCCCCCGATCGCGACCAAATTGCCAGGAATCATAGACGCTGTAATTATCTTCATATATTCCAAAATTCAAGACTCTATCTTTAAAATTGCGCTTGTAAATGGTTTTTTTTTTATTTTATTGGGCTGAAAGGGGCGTGGCAAAAATCTAAAATTAACTTGTTGTGCGCTGGACATACACCAATACTGGTACCAAGTTTGGAATCTCTAGCTCTTGCAGTCTCTGAGATGTAGGTGTTCATACAGACAGGCAGACAGCCAAAGAGACAGACATGGCTCTGACGACTCGGGTAGTGACCTTGACCAAGAATATATATACTTTATGCGGTCGAAGAAGCTTTATTCTGCTCATTACATACAATTCCTGGAGTCACAAAGTTATAATACCCTTCTACCCTATGGGTGGCTGGTATAAAGAGTTGATGTAACTTTTGGAAATTAGGACATTATGATTCCGATAAGATGACCTTAAAAGGAGTATTGAATGATTTATATTGATGCATTCGTGATACCGCTTTACTCGTTTCTTCTAGTACTTAATTGTTTATTAATTACTAATTGTCTGCTCTTATTCTCTAATTGTTCATCTATTTGGATACAAAAACTAGTTGTTTATTATGCCATTATTGTTTTAAGAATTGAACACTTGTTACATTGAATGAAAATTATCGCATAAACTATAAAGTATACCGTGCACGGTCATATTGCGTACCACAAACAAACTACTTGCAGCTGGCTACAGATTTTCTCATACAAAACTGTGTCTTAAATAACTTCCATGTTTTTCCCCCGATCGCGACCAAATTGCCAGGAATCATAGACGCTGTAATTATCTTCATATATTCCAAAATTCAAGACTCTATCTTTAAAATTGCGCTTGTAAATGGTTTTTTTTTTATTTTATTGGGCTGAAAGGGGCGTGGCAAAAATCTAAAATTAACTTGTTGTGCGCTGGACATAAACTATAAAGTATACCGTGCACGGTCATATTGCGTACCACAAACAAACTACTTGCAGCTGGCTACAGATTTTCTCATACAAAACTGTGTCTTAAATAACTTCCATGTTTTTCCCCCGATCGCGACCAAATTACCAGGAATCATAGACGCTGTAATTATCTTCATATATTCCAAAATTCAAGACTCTATCTTTAAAATTGCGCTTGTAAATGGTTTTTTTTTATTTTATTGGGCTGAAAGGGGCGTGGCAAAAATCTAAAATTAACTTGTTGTGCGCTGGACATACACCAATACTGGTACCAAGTTTGGAATCTCTAGCTCTTGCAGTCTCTGAGATGTAGGTGTTCATACAGACAGGCAGACAGCCAAAGAGACAGACATGGCTCTGACGACTCGGGTAGTGACCTTGACCAAGAATATATATACTTTATGCGGTCGAAGAAGCTTTATTCTGCTTGTTACATACAATTCCTGGAGTCACAAAGTTATAATACCCTTCTACCCTATGGGTGGCTGGTATAAAGAGTTGATGTAACTTTTGGAAATTAGGACATTATGATTCCGATAAGATGACCTTAAAAGGAGTATTGAATGATTTATATTGATGCATTCGTGCATACCGCTTTACTCGTTTCTTCTAGGTACTTAATTGTTTATTAATGTACTAATTGTCTGCTCTTATTCTCTAATTGTTCATCTATTTGGATACAAAAACTAGTTGTTTATTATGCCATTAGTTGTTTTAGAGAATTGAAGCACTTAGTTACATTGAATGAAAATTATCGCATAAACTATAAAGTATACCGTGCACGGTCATATTGCGTACCACAAACAAACTACTTGCAGCTGGCTACAGATTTTCTCATACAAAACTGTGTCTTAAATAACTTCCATGTTTTTCCCCCGATCGCGACCAAATTGCCAGGAATCATAGACGCTGTAATTATCTTCATATATTCCAAAATTCAAGACTCTATCTTTAAAATTGCGCTTGTAAATGTTTTTTTTTTTATTTTATTGGGCTAAAAGGGGCGTGGCAAAAATCTAAAATTAACTTGTTGTGCGCTGGACATAAACTATAAAGTATACCGTGCACGGTCATATTGCGTACCACAAACAAACTACTTGCAGCTGGCTACAGATTTTCTCATACAAAACTGTGTCTTAAATAACTTCCATGTTTTTCCCCCGATCGCGACCAAATTGCCAGGAATCATAGACGCTGTAATTATCTTCATATATTCCAAAATTCAAGACTCTATCTTTAAAATTGCGCTTGTAAATGGTTTTTTTTTTATTTTATTGGGCTGAAAGGGGCGTGGCAAAAATCTAAAATTAACTTGTTGTGCGCTGGACATACACCAATACTGGTACCAAGTTTGGAATCTCTAGCTCTTGCAGTCTCTGAGATGTAGGTGTTCATACAGACAGACAGACAGCCAAAGAGACAGACATGGCTCTGACGACTCGGCTAGTGACCTTGACCAAGAATATATATACTTTATGCGGTCGAAGAAGCTTTATTCTGCTTGTTACATACAATTCCTGGAGTCACAAAGTTATAATACCCTTCTACCGTATGGGTGGCTGGTATAAAGAGTTGATGTAACTTTTGGAAATTAGGACATTATGATTCCGATAAGATGACCTTAAAAGGAGTATTGAATGATTTATATTGATGCATTCGTGATACCGCTTTACTCGTTTCTTCTAGTACTTAATTGTTTATTAATTACTAATTGTCTGCTCTTATTCTCTAATTGTTCATCTATTTGGATACAAAAACTAGTTGTTTATTATGCCATTATTGTTTTAAGAATTGAACACTTGTTACATTGAATGAAAATTATCGCATAAACTATAAAGTATACCGTGCACGGTCATATTGCGTACCACAAGCAAACTACTCGCAGCTGGCTACAGATTTTCTCATACAAAACTGTGTCTTAAATAACTTCTATGTTTTTCCCCCGATCGCGACCAAATTGCCAGGAATCATAGACGCTGTAATTATCTTCATATATTCCAAAACTCAAGAGTCTATCTTTAAAATTGCGCTTGTAAATGGTTTTTTTTTTATTTTATTGGGCTGAAAGGGGCGTGGCAAAAATCTAAAATTAACTTGTTGTGCGCTGGACATACACCAATACTGGTACCAAGTTTGGAATCTCTAGCTCTTGCAGTCTCTGAGATGTAGGTGTTCATACAGACAGACAGACAGCCAAAGAGACAGACATGGCTCTGACGACTCGGCTAGTGACCTTGACCAAGAATATATATACTTTATGCGGTCGAAGAAGCTTTATTCTGCTTGTTACATACAATTCCTGGAGTCACAAAGTTATAATACCCTTCTACCCTATGGGTGGCTGGTATAAAGAGTTGATGTAACTTTTGGAAATTAGGACATTATGATTCCGATAAGATGACCTTAAAAGGAGTATTGAATGATTTATATTGATGCATTCGTGATACCGCTTTACTCGTTTCTTCTAGTACTTAATTGTTTATTAATTACTAATTGTCTGCTCTTATTCTCTAATTGTTCATCTATTTGGATACAAAAACTAGTTGTTTATTAAGCCATTATTGTTTTAAGAATTGAACACTTGTTACATTGAATGAAAATTATCGCATAAACTATAAAGTATACCGTGCACGGTCATATTGCGTACCACAAACAAACTACTTGCAGCTGGCTACAGATTTTCTCATACAAAACTGTGTCTTAAATAACTTCCATGTTTTTCCCCCGATCGCGACCAAATTGCCAGGAATCATAGACGCTGTAATTATCTTCATATATTCCAAAATTCAAGACTCTATCTTTAAAATTGCGCTTGTAAATGGTTTTTTTTTTATTTTATTGGACTGAAAGGGGCGTGGCAAAAAATCTAAAATTAACTTGTTGTGCGCTGGACATACACCAATACTGGTACCAAGTTTGGAATCTCTAGCTCTTGCAGTCTCTGAGATGTAGGTGTTCATACAGACAGACAGACAGCCAAAGAGACAGACATGGCTCTGACGACTCGGCTAGTGACCTTGACCAAGAATATATATACTTTATGCGGTCGAAGAAGCTTTATTCTGCTTGTTACATACAATTCCTGGAGTCACAAAGTTATAATACCCTTCTACCGTATGGGTGGCTGGTATAAAGAGTTGATGTAACTTTTGGAAATTAGGACATTATGATTCCGATAAGATGACCTTAAAAGGAGTATTGAATGATTTATATTGATGCATTCGTGATACCGCTTTACTCGTTTCTTCTAGTACTTAATTGTTTATTAATTACTAATTGTCTGCTCTTATTCTCTAATTGTTCATCTATTTGGATACAAAAACTAGTTGTTTATTATGCCATTATTGTTTTAAGAATTGAACACTTGTTACATTGAATGAAAATTATCGCATAAACTATAAAGTATACCGTGCACGGTCATATTGCGTACCACAAACAAACTACTTGCAGCTGGCTACAGATTTTCTCATACAAAACTGTGTCTTAAATAACTTTCATGTTTTTCCCCCGATCGCGACCAAATTGCCAGGAATCATAGACGCTGTAATTATCTTCATATATTCCAAAATTCAAGAGTCTATCTTTAAAATTGCGCTTGTAAATGGTTTTTTTTTTATTTTATTGGGCTGAAAGGGGCGTGGCAAAAATCTAAAATTAACTTGTTGTGCGCTGGACATACACCAATACTGGTACCAAGTTTGGAATCTCTAGCTCTTGCAGTCTCTGAGATGTAGGTGTTCATACAGACAGACAGACAGCCAAAGAGACAGACATGGCTCTGACGACTCGGCTAGTGACCTTGACCAAGAATATATATACTTTATGCGGTCGAAGAAGCTTTATTCTGCTTGTTACATACAATTCCTGGAGTCACAAAGTTATAATACCCTTCTACCCTATGGGTGGCTGGTATAAAGAGTTGATGTAACTTTTGGAAATTAGGACATTATGATTCCGATAAGATGACCTTAAAAGGAGTATTGAATGATTTATATTGATGCATTCGTGATACCGCTTTACTCGTTTCTTCTAGTACTTAATTGTTTATTAATTACTAATTGTCTGCTCTTATTCTCTAATTGTTCATCTATTTGGATACAAAAACTAGTTGTTTATTATGCCATTATTGTTTTAAGAATTGAACACTTGTTACATTGAATGAAAATTATCGCATAAACTATAAAGTATACCGTGCACGGTCATATTGCGTACCACAAACAAACTACTTGCAGCTGGCTACAGATTTTCTCATACAAAACTGTGTCTTAAATAACTTCCATGTTTTTCCCCCGATCGCGACCAAATTGCCAGGAATCATAGACGCTGTAATTATCTTCATATATTCCAAAATTCAAGACTCTATCTTTAAAATTGCGCTTGTAAATGGTTTTTTTTTTATTTTATTGGACTGAAAGGGGCGTGGCAAAAATCTAAAATTAACTTGTTGTGCGCTGGACATACACCAATACTGGTACCAAGTTTGGAATCTCTAGCTCTTGCAGTCTCTGAGATGTAGGTGTTCATACAGACAGACAGACAGCCAAAGAGACAGACATGGCTCTGACGACTCGGCTAGTGACCTTGACCAAGAATATATATACTTTATGCGGTCGAAGAAGCTTTATTCTGCTTGTTACATACAATTCCTGGAGTCACAAAGTTATAATACCCTTCTACCGTATGGGTGGCTGGTATAAAGAGTTGATGTAATTTTTGGAAATTAGGACATTATGATTCCGATAAGATGACCTTAAAAGGAGTATTGAATGATTTATATTGATGCATTCGTGATACCGCTTTACTCGTTTCTTCTAGTACTTAATTGTTTATTAATTACTAATTGTCTGCTCTTATTCTCTAATTGTTCATCTATTTGGATACAAAAACTAGTTGTTTATTATGCCATTATTGTTTTAAGAATTGAACACTTGTTACATTGAATGAAAATTATCGCATAAACTATAAAGTATACCGTGCACGGTCATATTGCGTACCACAAGCAAACTACTTGCAGCTGGCTACAGATTTTCTCATACAAAACTGTGTCTTAAATAACTTCCATGTTTTTCCCCCGATCGCGACCAAATTGCCAGGAATCATAGACGCTGTAATTATCTTCATATATTCCAAAATTCAAGACTCTATCTTTAAAATTGCGCTTGTAAATGGTTTTTTTTTTATTTTATTGGGCTGAAAGGGGCGTGGCAAAAATCTAAAATTAACTTGTTGTGCGCTGGACATACACCAATACTGGTACCAAGTTTGGAATCTCTAGCTCTTGCAGTCTCTGAGATGTAGGTGTTCATACAGACAGACAGACAGCCAAAGAGACAGACATGGCTCTGACGACTCGGCTAGTGACCTTGACCAAGAATATATATACTTTATGCGGTCGAAGAAGCTTTATTCTGCTTGTTACATACAATTCCTGGAGTCACAAAGTTATAATACCCTTCTACCCTATGGGTGGCTGGTATAAAGAGTTGATGTAACTTTTGGAAATTAGGACATTATGATTCCGATAAGATGACCTTAAAAGGAGTATTGAATGATTTATATTGATGCATTCGTGATACCGCTTTACTCGTTTCTTCTAGTACTTAATTGTTTATTAATTACTAATTGTCTGCTCTTATTCTCTAATTGTTCATCTATTTGGATACAAAAACTAGTTGTTTATTATGCCATTATTGTTTTAAGAATTGAACACTTGTTACATTGAATGAAAATTATCGCATAAACTATAAAGTATACCGTGCACGGTCATATTGCGTACCACAAACAAACTACTTGCAGCTGGCTACAGATTTTCTCATACAAAACTGTGTCTTAAATAACTTCCATGTTTTTCCCCCGATCGCGACCAAATTGCCAGGAATCATAGACGCTGTAATTATCTTCATATATTCCAAAATTCAAGAGTCTATCTTTAAAATTGCGCTTGTAAATGGTTTTTTTTTTATTTTATTGGACTGAAAGGGGCGTGGCAAAAATCTAAAATTAACTTGTTGTGCGCTGGACATACACCAATACTGGTACCAAGTTTGGAATCTCTAGCTCTTGCAGTCTCTGAGATGTAGGTGTTCATACAGACAGACAGACAGCCAAAGAGACAGACATGGCTCTGACGACTCGGCTAGTGACCTTGACCAAGAATATATATACTTTATGCGGTCGAAGAAGCTTTATTCTGCTTGTTACATACAATTCCTGGAGTCACAAAGTTATAATACCCTTCTACCGTATGGGTGGCTGGTATAAAGGGTTGATGTAACTTTTGGAAATTAGGACATTATGATTCCGATAAGATGACCTTAAAAGGAGTATTGAATGATTTATATTGATGCATTCGTGATACCGCTTTACTCGTTTCTTCTAGTACTTAATTGTTTATTAATTACTAATTGTCTGCTCTTATTCTCTAATTGTTCATCTATTTGGATACAAAAACTAGTTGTTTATTATGCCATTATTGTTTTAAGAATTGAACACTTGTTACATTGAATGAAAATTATCGCATAAACTATAAAGTATACCGTGCACGGTCATATTGCGTACCACAAGCAAACTACTTGCAGCTGGCTACAGATTTTCTCATACAAAACTGTGTCTTAAATAACTTCCATGTTTTTCCCCCGATCGCGACCAAATTGCCAGGAATCATAGACGCTGTAATTATCTTCATATATTCCAAAATTCAAGACTCTATCTTTAAAATTGCGCTTGTAAATGTTTTTTTTTTTATTTTATTGGGCTGAAAGGGGCGTGGCAAAAATCTAAAATTAACTTGTTGTGCGCTGGACATACACCAATACTGGTACCAAGTTTGGAATCTCTAGCTCTTGCAGTCTCTGAGATGTAGGTGTTCATACAGACAGACAGACAGCCAAAGAGACAGACATGGCTCTGACGACTCGGCTAGTGACCTTGACCAAGAATATATATACTTTATGCGGTCGAAGAAGCTTTATTCTGCTTGTTACATACAATTCCTGGAGTCACAAAGTTATAATACCCTTCTACCCTATGGGTGGCTGGTATAAAGAGTTGATGTAACTTTTGGAAATTAGGACATTATGATTCCGATAAGATGACCTTAAAAGGAGTATTGAATGATTTATATTGATGCATTCGTGATACCGCTTTACTCGTTTCTTCTAGTACTTAATTGTTTATTAATTACTAATTGTCTGCTCTTATTCTCTAATTGTTCATCTATTTGGATATAAAAACTAGTTGTTTATTATGCCATTATTGTTTTTAGAATTGAACACTTGTTACATTGAATGAAAATTATCGCATAAACTATAAAGTATACCGTGCACGGTCATATTGCGTACCACAAACAAACTACTTGCAGCTGGCTACAGATTTTCTCATACAAAACTGTGTCTTAAATAACTTCCATGTTTTTCCCCCGATCGCGACCAAATTGCCAGGAATCATAGACGCTGTAATTATCTTCATATATTCCAAAATTCAAGACTCTATCTTTAAAATTGCGCTTGTAAATGGTTTTTTTTTTATTTTATTGGGCTGAAAGGGGCGTGGCAAAAATCTAAAATTAACTTGTTGTGCGCTGGACATACACTAATACTGGTACCAAGTTTGGAATCTCTAGCTCTTGCAGTCTCTGAGATGTAGGTGTTCATACAGACAGGCAGACAGCCAAAGAGACAGACATGGCTCTGACGACTCGGGTAGTGACCTTGACCAAGAATATATATACTTTATGCGGTCGAAGAAGCTTTATTCTGCTTGTTACATACAATTCCTGGAGTCACAAAGTTATAATACCCTTCTACCCTATGGGTGGCTGGTATAAAGAGTTGATGTAACTTTTGGAAATTAGGACATTATGATTCCGATAAGATGACCTTAAAAGGAGTATTGAATGATTTATATTGATGCATTCGTGATACCGCTTTACTCGTTTCTTCTAGTACTTAATTGTTTATTAATTACTAATTGTCTGCTCTTATTCTCTAATTGTTCATCTATTTGGATACAAAAACTAGTTGTTTATTATGCCATTATTGTTTTAAGAATTGAACACTTGTTACATTGAATGAAAATTATCGCATAAACTATAAAGTATACCGTGCACGGTCATATTGCGTACCACAAGCAAACTACTTGCAGCTGGCTACAGATTTTCTCATACAAAACTGTGTCTTAAATAACTTCCATGTTTTTCCCCCGATCGCGACCAAATTGCCAGGAATCATAGACGCTGTAATTATCTTCATATATTCCAAAATTCAAGACTCTATCTTTAAAATTGCGCTTGTAAATGGTTTTTTTTTTATTTTATTGGGTTGAAAGGGGCGTGGCAAAAATCTAAAATTAACTTGTTGTGCGCTGGACATACACCAATACTGGTACCAAGTTTGGAATCTCTAGCTCTTGCAGTCTCTGAGATGTAGGTGTTCATACAGACAGACAGACAGCCAAAGAGACAGACATGGCTCTGACGACTCGGCTAGTGACCTTGACCAAGAATATATATACTTTATGCGGTCGAAGAAGCTTTATTCTGCTTGTTACATACAATTCCTGGAGTCACAAAGTTATAATACCCTTCTACCCTATGGGTGGCTGGTATAAAGAGTTGATGTAACTTTTGGAAATTAGGACATTATGATTCCGATAAGATGACCTTAAAAGGAGTATTGAATGATTTATATTGATGCATTCGTGGTACCGCTTTACTCGTTTCTTCTAGTACTTAATTGTTTATTAATTACTAATTGTCTGCTCTTATTCTCTAATTGTTCATCTATTTGGATACAAAAACTAGTTGTTTATTATGCCATTATTGTTTTAAGAATTGAACACTTGTTACATTGAATGAAAATTATCGCATAAACTATAAAGTATACCGTGCACGGTCATATTGCGTACCACAAGCAAACTACTTGCAGCTGGCTACAGATTTTCTCATACAAAACTGTGTCTTAAATAACTTCCATGTTTTTCCCCCGATCGCGACCAAATTGCCAGGAATCATAGACGCTGTAATTATCTTCATATATTCCAAAATTCAAGACTCTATCTTTAAAATTGCGCTTGTAAATGGTTTTTTTTTTATTTTATTGGGCTGAAAGGGGCGTGGCAAAAATCTAAAATTAACTTGTTGTGCGCTGGACATACACCAATACTGGTACCAAGTTTGGAATCTCTAGCTCTTGCAGTCTCTGAGATGTAGGTGTTCATACAGACAGACAGACAGCCAAAGAGACAGACATGGCTCTGACGACTCGGCTAGTGACCTTGACCAAGAATATATATACTTTATGCGGTCGAAGAAGCTTTATTCTGCTTGTTAC
Source organism: Drosophila siamana (assembly GCA_035047445.1). Classification (NCBI taxonomy): domain Eukaryota; kingdom Metazoa; phylum Arthropoda; class Insecta; order Diptera; family Drosophilidae; genus Drosophila; species Drosophila siamana. The sequence continues at coordinate 18,673 of JAWNPP010000157.1, read as the reverse complement.
ATACAATTCCTGGAGTCACAAAGTTATAATACCCTTCTACCCTATGGGTGGCTGGTATAAAGAGTTGATGTAACTTTTGGAAATTAGGACATTATGATTCCGATAAGATGACCTTAAAAGGAGTATTGAATGATTTATATTGATGCATTCGTGATACCGCTTTACTCGTTTCTTCTAGTACTTAATTGTTTATTAATTACTAATTGTCTGCTCTTATTCTCTAATTGTTCATCTATTTGGATACAAAAACTAGTTGTTTATTATGCCATTATTGTTTTAAGAATTGAACACTTGTTACATTGAATGAAAATTATCGCATAAACTATAAAGTATACCGTGCACGGTCATATTGCGTACCACAAGCAAACTACTTGCAGCTGGCTACAGATTTTCTCATACAAAACTGTGTCTTAAATAACTTCCATGTTTTTCCCCCGATCGCGACCAAATTGCCAGGAATCATAGACGCTGTAATTATCTTCATATATTCCAAAATTCAAGACTCTATCTTTAAAATTGCGCTTGTAAATGGTTTTTTTTTTATTTTATTGGGCTGAAAGGGGCGTGGCAAAAATCTAAAATTAACTTGTTGTGCGCTGGACATACACCAATACTGGTACCAAGTTTGGAATCTCTAGCTCTTGCAGTCTCTGAGATGTAGGTGTTCATACAGACAGACAGACAGCCAAAGAGACAGACATGGCTCTGACGACTCGGCTAGTGACCTTGACCAAGAATATATATACTTTATGCGGTCGAAGAAGCTTTATTCTGCTTGTTACATACAATTCCTGGAGTCACAAAGTTATAATACCCTTCTACCCTATGGGTGGCTGGTATAAAGAGTTGATGTAACTTTTGGAAATTAGGACATTATGATTCCGATAAGATGACCTTAAAAGGAGTATTGAATGATTTATATTGATGCATTCGTGATACCGCTTTACTCGTTTCTTCTAGTACTTAATTGTTTATTAATTACTAATTGTCTGCTCTTATTCTCTAATTGTTCATCTATTTGGATACAAAAACTAGTTGTTTATTATGCCATTATTGTTTTAAGAATTGAACACTTGTTACATTGAATGAAAATTATCGCATAAACTATAAAGTATACCGTGCACGGTCATATTGCGTACCACAAACAAACTACTTGCAGCTGGCTACAGATTTTCTCATACAAAACTGTGTCTTAAATAACTTCCATGTTTTTCCCCCGATCGCGACCAAATTGCCAGGAATCATAGACGCTGTAATTATCTTCATATATTCCAAAATTCAAGACTCTATCTTTAAAATTGCGCTTGTAAATGGTTTTTTTTTTATTTTATTGGACTGAAAGGGGCGTGGCAAAAATCTAAAATTAACTTGTTGTGCGCTGGACATACACCAATACTGGTACCAAGTTTGGAATCTCTAGCTCTTGCAGTCTCTGAGATGTAGGTGTTCATACAGACAGACAGACAGCCAAAGAGACAGACATGGCTCTGACGACTCGGCTAGTGACCTTGACCAAGAATATATATACTTTATGCGGTCGAAGAAGCTTTATTCTGCTTGTTACATACAATTCCTGGAGTCACAAAGTTATAATACCCTTCTACCGTATGGGTGGCTGGTATAAAGAGTTGATGTAACTTTTGGAAATTAGGACATTATGATTCCGATAAGATGACCTTAAAAGGAGTATTGAATGATTTATATTGATGCATTCGTGATACCGCTTTACTCGTTTCTTCTAGTACTTAATTGTTTATTAATTACTAATTGTCTGCTCTTATTCTCTAATTGTTCATCTATTTGGATACAAAAACTAGTTGTTTATTATGCCATTATTGTTTTAAGAATTGAACACTTGTTACATTGAATGAAAATTATCGCATAAACTATAAAGTATACCGTGCACGGTCATATTGCGTACCACAAGCAAACTACTTGCAGCTGGCTACAGATTTTCTCATACAAAACTGTGTCTTAAATAACTTCCATGTTTTTCCCCCGATCGCGACCAAATTGCCAGGAATCATAGACGCTGTAATTATCTTCATATATTCCAAAATTCAAGACTCTATCTTTAAAATTGCGCTTGTAAATGGTTTTTTTTTATTTTATTGGGCTGAAAGGGGCGTGGCAAAAATCTAAAATTAACTTGTTGTGCGCTGGACATACACCAATACTGGTACCAAGTTTGGAATCTCTAGCTCTTGCAGTCTCTGAGATGTAGGTGTTCATACAGACAGACAGACAGCCAAAGAGACAGACATGGCTCTGACGACTCGGCTAGTGACCTTGACCAAGAATATATATACTTTATGCGGTCGAAGAAGCTTTATTCTGCTTGTTACATACAATTCCTGGAGTCACAAAGTTATAATACCCTTCTACCCTATGGGTGGCTGGTATAAAGAGTTGATGTAACTTTTGGAAATTAGGACATTATGATTCCGATAAGATGACCTTAAAAGGAGTATTGAATGATTTATATTGATGCATTCGTGATACCGCTTTACTCGTTTCTTCTAGTACTTAATTGTTTATTAATTACTAATTGTCTGCTCTTATTCTCTAATTGTTCATCTATTTGGATACAAAAACTAGTTGTTTATTATGCCATTATTGTTTTAAGAATTGAACACTTGTTACATTGAATGAAAATTATCGCATAAACTATAAAGTATACCGTGCACGGTCATATTGCGTACCACAAACAAACTACTTGCAGCTGGCTACAGATTTTCTCATACAAAACGTTGTCTTAAATAACTTCCATGTTTTTCCCCCGATCGCGACCAAATTGCCAGGAATCATAGACGCTGTAATTATCTTCATATATTCCAAAATTCAAGACTCTATCTTTAAAATTGCGCTTGTAAATGGTTTTTTTTTTATTTTATTGGACTGAAAGGGGCGTGGCAAAAATCTAAAATTAACTTGTTGTGCGCTGGACATACACCAATACTGGTACCAAGTTTGGAATCTCTAGCTCTTGCAGTCTCTGAGATGTAGGTGTTCATACAGACAGACAGACAGCCAAAGAGACAGACATGGCTCTGACGACTCGGCTAGTGACCTTGACCAAGAATATATATACTTTATGCGGTCGAAGAAGCTTTATTCTGCTTGTTACATACAATTCCTGGAGTCACAAAGTTATAATACCCTTCTACCGTATGGGTGGCTGGTATAAAGAGTTGATGTAACTTTTGGAAATTAGGACATTATGATTCCGATAAGATGACCTTAAAAGGAGTATTGAATGATTTATATTGATGCATTCGTGATACCGCTTTACTCGTTTCTTCTAGTACTTAATTGTTTATTAATTACTAATTGTCTGCTCTTATTCTCTAATTGTTCATCTATTTGGATACAAAAACTAGTTGTTTATTATGCCATTATTGTTTTAAGAATTGAACACTTGTTACATTGAATGAAAATTATCGCATAAACTATAAAGTATACCGTGCACGGTCATATTGCGTACCACAAGCAAACTACTTGCAGCTGGCTACAGATTTTCTCATACAAAACTGTGTCTTAAATAACTTCCATGTTTTTCCCCCGATCGCGACCAAATTGCCAGGAATCATAGACGCTGTAATTATCTTCATATATTCCAAAATTCAAGACTCTATCTTTAAAATTGCGCTTGTAAATGGTTTTTTTTTTATTTTATTGGGCTGAAAGGGGCGTGGCAAAAATCTAAAATTAACTTGTTGTGCGCTGGACATACACCAATACTGGTACCAAGTTTGGAATCTCTAGCTCTTGCAGTCTCTGAGATGTAGGTGTTCATACAGACAGACAGACAGCCAAAGAGACAGACATGGCTCTGACGACTCGGCTAGTGACCTTGACCAAGAATATATATACTTTATGCGGTCGAAGAAGCTTTATTCTGCTTGTTACATACAATTCCTGGAGTCACAAAGTTATAATACCCTTCTACCCTATGGGTGGCTGGTATAAAGAGTTGATGTAACTTTTGGAAATTAGGACATTATGATTCCGATAAGATGACCTTAAAAGGAGTATTGAATGATTTATATATGGAATACTGCAGAGTTTTAAAACAATAGGATATTTGAATTTTCATTCAATGTAACAAGTGTTCAATTCTTAAAACAATAATGGCATAATAAACAACTAGTTTTTGTATCCAAATAGATGAACAATTAGAGAATAAGAGCAGACAATTAGTAATTAATAAACAATTAAGTACTAGAAGAAACGAGTAAAGCGGTATCACGAATGCAATAATAAAGACAACAAGAGGACAAAACTTAAACTATTTAAAAACGATCTTAGCAATTTAATTAATGCTATAAGTGGGTTAAAAACCAATACAGTGTATTCGATAATATTATTAGAAGATGAAAGAAATAAAATAAAAACAAACCTAAATAACGAAGCTAAACTCTTAGAATTCACTAAAATTAAATTTCAACAAATGCCAAAAATAGGCTCTCCAAATGATAAATATACCGCTAGAGTGTACTCGACTGTAAGATACCCGCAACCCAGCTTGATTTTACTAAAAGATTCCAAAAAAGTATTAGTGGTATTTTCGGAATAATTGGTATATTTGGTACATTCAAATTCCATCACATCCCAAATATCGCATAAACTATAAAGTATACCGTGCACGGTCATATTGCGTACCAGAAGCAAACCACTAGCAGCTGGCTACAGATTTTCTCATACAAAACTGTGTCTTAAATAACTTCCATGTTTTTCCCCCGATCGCGACCAAATTGCCAGGAATCATAGACGCTGTAGTTATCTTCATATATTCCAAAATTCAAGACTCTATCTTTAAAATTGCGCTTGTAAATGGTTTTTTTTTATTTTATTGGGCTGAAAGGGGCGTGGCAAAAATCTAAAATTAACTTGTTGTGCGCTGGACATACACCAATACTGGTACCAAGTTTGGAATCTCTAGCTCTTGCAGTCTCTGAGATGTAGGTGTTCATACAGACAGACAGACAGCCAAAGAGACAGACATGGCTCTGACGACTCGGCTAGTGACCTTGACCAAGAATATATATACTTTATGCGGTCGAAGAAGCTTTATTCTGCTTGTTACATACAATTCCTGGAGTCACAAAGTTATAATACCCTTCTACCCTATGGGTGGCTGGTATAAAGAGTTGATGTAACTTTTGGAAATTAGGACATTATGATTCCGATAAGATGACCTTAAAAGGAGTATTGAATGATTTATATATGGAATACTGCAGAGTTTTAAAACAATAGGATATTTGAATTTTCATTCAATGTAACAAGTGTTCAATTCTTAAAACAATAATGGCATAATAAACAACTAGTTTTTGTATCCAAATAGATGAACAATTAGAGAATAAGAGCAGACAATTAGTAATTAATAAACAATTAAGTACTAGAAGAAACGAGTAAAGCGGTATCACGAATGCAATAATAAAGACAACAAGAGGACAAAACTTAAACTATTTAAAAACGATCTTAGCAATTTAATTAATGCTATAAGTGGGTTAAAAACCAATACAGTGTATTCGATAATATTATTAGAAGATGAAATAAATAAAATAAAAACAAACCTAAATAACGAAGCTAAACTCTTAGAATTCACTAAAATTAAATTTCAACAAATGCCAAAAATAGGCTCTCCAAATGATAAATATACCGCTAGAGTGTACTCGACTGTAAGATACCCGCAACCCAGCTTGATTTTACTAAAAGATTCCAAAAAGTATTAGTGGTATTTTCGGAATAATTGGTATATTTGGTACATTCAAATTCCATCACATCCCAAATATCGCATAAACTATAAAGTATACCGTGCACGGTCATATTGCGTACCACAAGCAAACTACTTGCAGCTGGCTACAGATTTTCTCATACAAAACTGTGTCTTAAATAACTTCCATGTTTTTCCCCCGATCGCGACCAAATTGCCAGGAATCATAGACGCTGTAATTATCTTCATATATTCCAAAATTCAAGACTCTATCTTTAAAATTGCGCTTGTAAATGGTTTTTTTTTTATTTTATTGGGCTCAAAGGGGCGTGGCAAAAATCTAAAATTAACTTGTTGTGCGCTGGACATACACCAATACTGGTACCAAGTTTGGAATCTCTAGCTCATGCAGTCTCTGAGATGTAGGTGTTCATACAGACAGGCAGACAGCCAAAGAGACAGACATGGCTCTGACGACTCGGGTAGTGACCTTGACCAAGAATATATATACTTTATGCGGTCGAAGAAGCTTTATTCTGCTTGTTACATACAATTCCTGGAGTCACAAAGTTATAATACCCTTCTACCCTATGGGTGGCTGGTATAAAGAGTTGATGTAACTTTTGGAAATTAGGACATTATGATTCCGATAAGATGACCTTAAAAGGAGTATTGAATGATTTATATATGGAATACTGCAGAGTTTTAAAACAATAGGATATTTGAATTTTCATTCAATGTAACAAGTGTTCAATTCTTAAAACAATAATGGCATAATAAACAACTAGTTTTTGTATCCAAATAGATGAACAATTAGAGAATAAGAGCAGACAATTAGTAATTAATAAACAATTAAGTACTAGAAGAAACGAGTAAAGCGGTATCACGAATGCAATAATAAAGACAACAAGAGGACAAAACTTAAACTATTTAAAAACGATCTTAGCAATTTAATTAATGCTATAAGTGGGTTAAAAACCAATACAGTGTATTCGATAATATTATTAGAAGATGAAAAAAATAAAATAAAAACAAACCTAAATAACGAAGCTAAACTCTTAGAATTCACTATAATTAAATTTCAACAAATGCCAAAAATAGGCTCTCCAAATGATAAATATACCGCTAGAGTGTACTCGACTGTAAGATACCCGCAACCCAGCTTGATTTTACTAAAAGATTCCAAAAAGTATTAGTGGTATTTTCGGAATAATTGGTATATTTGGTACATTCAAATTCCATCACATCCCAAATATCGCATAAACTATAAAGTATACCGTGCACGGTCATATTGCGTACCACAAACAAACTACTTGCAGCTGGCTACAGATTTTCTCATACAAAACTGTGTCTTAAATAACTTCCATGTTTTTCCCCCGATCGCGACCAAATTGCCAGGAATCATAGACGCTGTAATTATCTTCATATATTCCAAAATTCAAGACTCTTTCTTTAAAATTGCGCTTGTAAATGGTTTTTTTTTATTTTATTGGGCTGAAAGGGGCGTGGCAAAAATCTAAAATTAACTTGTTGTGCGCTGGACATACACCAATACTGGTACCAAGTTTGGAATCTCTAGCTCTTGCAGTCTCTGAGATGTAGGTGTTCATACAGACAGGCAGACAGCCAAAGAGACAGACATGGCTCTGACGACTCGGGTAGTGACCTTGACCAAGAAATATATATACTTTATGCGGTCGAAGAAGCTTTATTCTGCTTGTTACATACAATTCCTGGAGTCACAAAGTTATAATACCCTTCTACCCTATGGGTGGCTGGTATAAAGAGTTGATGTAACTTTTGGAAATTAGGACATTATGATTCCGATAAGATGACCTTAAAAGGAGTATTGAATGATTTATATATGGAATACTGCAGAGTTTTAAAACAATAGGATATTTGAATTTTCATTCAATGTAACAAGTGTTCAATTCTTAAAACAATAATGGCATAATAAACAACTAGTTTTTGTATCCAAATAGATGAACAATTAGAGAATAAGAGCAGACAATTAGTAATTAATAAACAATTAAGTACTAGAAGAAACGAGTAAAGCGGTATCACGAATGCAATAATAAAGACAACAAGAGGACAAAACTTAAACTGTTTAAAAACGATCTTAACAATTTAATTAATGCTATAAGTGGGTTAAAAACCAATACAGTGTATTCGATAATATTATTAGAAGATGAAATAAATAAAATAAAAACAAACCTAAATAACGAAGCTAAACTCTTAAAATTCACTAAAATTAAATTTCAACAAATGCCAAAAATAGGCTCTCCAAATGATAAATATACCGCTAGAGTGTACTCGACTGTAAGATACCCGCAACCCAGCTTGATTTTACTAAAAGATTCCAAAAAGTATTAGTGGTATTTTCGGAATAATTGGTATATTTGGTACATTCAAATTCCATCACATCCCAAATATCGCATAAACTATAAAGTATACCGTGCACGGTCATATTGCGTACCACAAACAAACTACTTGCAGCTGGCTACAGATTTTCTCATACAAAACTGTGTCTTAAATAACTTCCATGTTTTTCCCCCGATCGCGACCAAATTGCCAGGAATCATAGACGCTGTAATTATCTTCATATATTCCAAAATTCAAGACTCTATCTTTAAAATTGCGCTTGTAAATGGTTTTTTTTTTATTTTATTGGGCTGAAAGGGGCGTGGCAAAAATCTAAAATTAACTTGTTGTGCGCTGGACATACACCAATACTGGTACCAAGTTTGGAATCTCTAGCTCTTGCAGTCTCTGAGATGTAGGTGTTCATACAGACAGACAGACAGCCAAAGAGACAGACATGGCTCTGACGACTCGGCTAGTGACCTTGACCAAGAATATATATACTTTATGCGGTCGAAGAAGCTTTATTCTGCTTGTTACATACAATTCCTGGAGTCACAAAGTTATAATACCCTTCTACCCTATGGGTGGCTGGTATAAAGAGTTGATGTAACTTTTGGAAATTAGGACATTATGATTCCGATAAGATGACCTTAAAAGGAGTATTGAATGATTTATATTGATGCATTCGTGATACCGCTTTACTCGTTTCTTCTAGTACTTAATTGTTTATTATTTACTAATTGTCTGCTCTTATTCTCTAATTGTTCATCTATTTGGATACAAAAACTAGTTGTTTATTATGCCATTATTGTTTTAAGAATTGAACACTTGTTACATTGAATGAAAATTATCGCATAAACTATAAAGTATACCGTGCACGGTCATATTGCGTACCACAAACAAACTACTTGCAGCTGGCTACAGATTTTCTCATACAAAACTGTGTCTTAAATAACTTCCATGTTTTTCCCCCGATCGCGACCAAATTGCCAGGAATCATAGACGCTGTAATTATCTTCATATATTCCAAAATTCAAGACTCTATCTTTAAAATTGCGCTTGTAAATGGTTTTTTTTTTATTTTATTGGGCTGAAAGGGGCGTGGCAAAAATCTAAAATTAACTTGTTGTGCGCTGGACATACACCAATACTGGTACCAAGTTTGGAATCTCTAGCTCTTGCAGTCTCTGAGATGTAGGTGTTCATACAGACAGGCAGACAGCCAAAGAGACAGACATGGCTCTGACGACTCGGGTAGTGACCTTGACCAAGAATATATATACTTTATGCGGTCGAAGAAGCTTTATTCTGCTTGTTACATACAATTCCTGGAGTCACAACGTTATAATACCCTTCTACCCTATGGGTGGCTGGTATAAAGAGTTGATGTAACTTTTGGAAATTAGGACATTATGATTCCGATAAGATGACCTTAAAAGGAGTATTGAATGATTTATATATGGAATACTGCAGAGTTTTAAAACAATAGGATATTTGAATTTTCATTCAATGTAACAAGTGTTCAATTCTTAAAACAATAATGGCATAATAAACAACTAGTTTTTGTATCCAAATAGATGAACAATTAGAGAATAAGAGCAGACAATTAGTAATTAATAAACAATTAAGTACTAGAAGAAACGAGTAAAGCGGTATCACGAATGCAATAATAAAGACAACAAGAGGACAAAACTTAAACTGTTTAAAAACGATCTTAACAATTTAATTAATGCTATAAGTGGGTTAAAAACCAATACAGTGTATTCGATAATATTATTAGAAGATGAAATAAATAAAATAAAAACAAACCTAAATAACGAAGCTAAGCTCTAGAATTCACTATAATTAATTTCAATGAAAAATAGTCTCCAATGATAAATACCGTGAGGTATCTGTAGATACCCGCAACCCAGCTTGTTTTCTAAATTAAAAATATTAGTGGTATTTTCGGAATAATTGGTATATTTGGTACATTCAAATTCCATCACATCCCAAATATCGCATAAACTATAAAGTATACCGTGCACGGTCATATTGCGTACCAGAAACAAACTACTTGCAGCTGGCTACAGATTTTCTCATACAAAACTGTGTCTTAAATAACTTCCATGTTTTTCCCCCGATCGCGACCAAATTGCCAGGAATCATAGACGCTGTAATTATCTTCATATATTCCAAAATTCAAGACTCTATCTTTAAAATTGCGCTTTTAAATGGTTTTTTTCGATTTTATTGGGCTGAAAGGGGCGTGGCAAAAATCTAAAATTAACTTGTTGTGCGCTGGACATACACCAATACTGGTACCAAGTTTGGAATCTCTAGCTCTTGCAGTCTCTGAGATGTAGGTATTCATACAGACAGGCAGACAGCCAAAGAGACAGACATGGCTCTGACGACTCGGGTAGTGACCTTGACCAAGAATATATATACTTTATGCGGTCGAAGAAGCTTTATTCTGCTTGTTACATACAATTCCTGGAGTCACAACGTTATAATACCCTTCTACCCTATGGGTGGCTGGTATAAAGAGTTGATGTAACTTTTGGAAATTAGGACATTATGATTCCGATAAGATGACCTTAAAAGGAGTATTGAATGATTTATATATGGAATACTGCAGAGTTTTAAAACAATAGGATATTTGAATTTTCATTCAATGCAACAAGTGTTCAATTCTTAAAACAATAATGGCATAATAAACAACTAGTTTTTGTATCCAAATAGATGAACAATTAGAGAATAAGAGCAGACAATTAGTAATTAATAAACAATTAAGTACTAGAAGAAACGAGTAAAGCGGTATCACGAATGCAATAATAAAGACAACAAGAGGACAAAACTTAAACTGTTTAAAAACGATCTTAACAATTTAATTAATGCTATAAGTGGGTTAAAAACCAATACAGTGTATTCGATAATATTATTAGAAGATGAAATAAATAAAATAAAAACAAACCTAAATAACGAAGCTAAGCCTTAGATTCACTATAATTAAATTTCAACAAATGAAAAAAGCTATGTATAAATCCAAAATAAAATATTAGTGTATTTCGGAATAATTGGTATATTTGGTACATTCAAATTCCATCACATCCCAAATATCGCATAAACTATAAAGTATACCGTGCACGGTCATATTGCGTACCAGAAACAAACTACTTGCAGCTGGCTACAGATTTTCTCATACAAAACTGTGTCTTAAATAACTTCCATGTTTTTCCCCCGATCGCGACCAAATTGCCAGGAATCATAGACGCTGTAATTATCTTCATATATTCCAAAATTCAAGACTCTATCTTTAAAATTGCGCTTTTAAATGGTTTTTTTTTATTTTATTGGGCTGAAAGGGGCGTGGCAAAAATCTAAAATTAACTTGTTGTGCGCTGGACATACACCAATACTGGTACCAAGTTTGGAATCTCTAGCTCTTGCAGTCTCTGAGATGTAGGTGTTCATACAGACAGACAGACAGCCAAAGAGACAGACATGGCTCTGACGACTCGGCTAGTGACCTTGACCAAGAATATATATACTTTATGCGGTCGAAGAAGCTTTATTCTGCTTGTTACATACAATTCCTGGAGTCACAAAGTTATAATACCCTTCTACCCTATGGGTGGCTGGTATAAAGAGTTGATGTAACTTTTGGAAATTAGGACATTATGATTCCGATAAGATGACCTTAAAAGGAGTATTGAATGATTTATATTGATGCATTCGTGATACCGCTTTACTCGTTTCTTCTAGTACTTAATTGTTTATTATTTACTAATTGTCTGCTCTTATTCTCTAATTGTTCATCTATTTGGATACAAAAACTAGTTGTTTATTATGCCATTATTGTTTTAAGAATTGAACACTTGTTACATTGAATGAAAATTATCGCATAAACTATAAAGTATACCGTGCACGGTCATATTGCGTACCAGAAACAAACTACTTGCAGCTGGCTACAGATTTTCTCATACAAAACTGTGTCTTAAATAACTTCCATGTTTTTCCCCCGATCGCGACCAAATTGCCAGGAATCATAGACGCTGTAATTATCTTCATATATTCCAAAATTCAAGACTCTATCTTTAAAATTGCGCTTGTAAATGGATTTTTTTTTATTTTATTGGGCTGAAAGGGGCGTGGCAAAAATCTAAAATTAACTTGTTGTGCGCTGGACATACACCAATACTGGTACCAAGTTTGGAATCTCTAGCTCTTGCAGTCTCTGAGATGTAGGTGTTCATACAGACAGGCAGACAGCCAAAGAGACAGACATGGCTCTGACGACTCGGGTAGTGACCTTGACCAAGAATATATATACTTTATGCGGTCGAAGAAGCTTTATTCTGCTTGTTACATACAATTCCTGGAGTCACAAAGTTATAATACCCTTCTACCCTATGGGTGGCTGGTATAAAGAGTTGATGTAACTTTTGGAAATTATGACATTATGATTCCGATAAGATGACCTTAAAAGGCGTATTGAATGATTTATATATGGAATACTGCAGAGTTTTAAAACAATAGGATATTTGAATTTTCATTTAATGCAACAAGTGTTCGATTCTTAAAACAATAATAGCATAATAAACAACTAGTTTTTGTATCCAAATAGATGAACAATTAGAGAATAAAAGCAGACAATTAGTAATTAATAAACAATTAAGTACTAGAAGAAACGAGTAAAGCGGTATCACGAATGCAATAATAAAGACAACAAGAGGACAAAACTTAAACTGTTTAAAAACGATCTTAACAATTTAATTAATGCTATAAGTGGGTTAAAAACCAATACAGTGTATTCGATAATATTATTAGAAGATGAAATAAATAAAATAAAAACAAACCTAAATAACGAAGCTAAGCTTCGGAATAATTGGTATATTTGGTACATTCAAATTCCATCACATCCCAAATATCGCATAAACTATAAAGTATACCGTGCACGGTCATATTGCGTACCACAAACAAACTACTTGCAGCTGGCTACAGATTTTCTCATACAAAACTGTGTCTTAAATAACTTCCATGTTTTTCCCCCGATCGCGACCAAATTGCCAGGAATCATAGACGCTGTAATTATCTTCATATATTCCAAAATTCAAGACTCTATCTTTAAAATTGCGCTTGTAAATGGTTTTTTTTTATTTTATTGGGCTGAAAGGGGCGTGGCAAAAATCTAAAATTAACTTGTTGTGCGCTGGACATACACCAATACTGGTACCAAGTTTGGAATCTCTAGCTCTTGCAGTCTCTGAGATGTAGGTGTTCATACAGACAGACAGACAGCCAAAGAGACAGACATGGCTCTGACGACTCGGCTAGTGACCTTGACCAAGAATATATATACTTTATGCGGTCGAAGAAGCTTTATTCTGCTTGTTACATACAATTCCTGGAGTCACAAAGTTATAATACCCTTCTACCCTATGGGTGGCTGGTATAAAGAGTTGATGTAACTTTTGGAAATTATGACATTATGATTCCGATAAGATGACCTTAAAAGGAGTATTGAATGATTTATATTGATGCATTCGTGATACCGCTTTACTCGTTTCTTCTAGTACTTAATTGTTTATTATTTACTAATTGTCTGCTCTTATTCTCTAATTGTTCATCTATTTGGATACAAAAACTAGTTGTTTATTATGCCATTATTGTTTTAAGAATTGAACACTTGTTACATTGAATGAAAATTATCGCATAAACTATAAAGTATACCGTGCACGGTCATATTGCGTACCAGAAACAAACTACTTGCAGCTGGCTACAGATTTTCTCATACAAAACTGTGTCTTAAATAACTTCCATGTTTTTCCCCCGATCGCGACCAAATTGCCAGGAATCATAGACGCTGTAATTATCTTCATATATTCCAAAATTCAAGACTCTATCTTTAAAATTACGCTTGTAAATGGATTTTTTTTTATTTTATTGGGCTGAAAGGGGCGTGGCAAAAATCTAAAATTAACTTGTTGTGCGCTGGACATACACCAATACTGGTACCAAGTTTGGAATCTCTAGCTCTTGCAGTCTCTGAGATGTAGGTGTTCATACAGACAGGCAGACAGCCAAAGAGACAGACATGGCTCTGACGACTCGGGTAGTGACCTTGACCAAGAATATATATACTTTATGCGGTCGAAGAAGCTTTATTCTGCTTGTTACATACAATTCCTGGAGTCACAACGTTATAATACCCTTCTACCCTATGGGTGGCTGGTATAAAGAGTTGATGTAACTTTTGGAAATTAGGACATTATGATTCCGATAAGATGACCTTAAAAGGAGTATTGAATGATTTATATATGGAATACTGCAGAGTTTTAAAACAATAGGATATTTGAATTTTCATTCAATGTAACAAGTGTTCAATTCTTAAAACAATAATGGCATAATAAACAACTAGTTTTTGTATCCAAATAGATGAACAATTAGAGAATAAGAGCAGACAATTAGTAATTAATAAACAATTAAGTACTAGAAGAAACGAGTAAAGCGGTATCACGAATGCAATAATAAAGACAACAAGAGGACAAAACTTAAACTGTTTAAAAACGATCTTAACAATTTAATTAATGCTATAAGTGGGTTAAAAACCAATACAGTGTATTCGATAATATTATTAGAAGATGAAATAAATAAAATAAAAACAAACCTAAATAACGAAGCTAAGCTCTTAAATTCACTATAATAAATCAACAAATGCCAAAAATAGCTCTCCAAAATAAATATACCAGACTCGAGTAAGAACCCCCAGCTTGATTTTACTAAAAATTCCAAAAAGTATTATGTATTTTCGGAATAATTGGTATATTTGGTACATTCAAATTCCATCACATCCCAAATATCGCATAAACTATAAAGTATACCGTGCACGGTCATATTGCGTACCAGAAACAAACTACTTGCAGCTGGCTACAGATTTTCTCATACAAAACTGTGTCTTAAATAACTTCCATGTTTTTCCCCCGATCGCGACCAAATTGCCAGGAATCATAGACGCTGTAATTATCTTCATATATTCCAAAATTCAAGACTCTATCTTTAAAATTGCGCTTGTAAATGGTTTTTTTTTATTTTATTGGGCTGAAAGGGGCGTGGCAAAAATCTAAAATTAACTTGTTGTGCGCTGGACATACACCAATACTGGTACCAAGTTTGGAATCTCTAGCTCTTGCAGTCTCTGAGATGTAGGTGTTCATACAGACAGACAGACAGCCAAAGAGACAGACATGGCTCTGACGACTCGGCTAGTGACCTTGACCAAGAATATATATACTTTATGCGGTCGAAGAAGCTTTATTCTGCTTGTTACATACAATTCCTGGAGTCACAAAGTTATAATACCCTTCTACCCTATGGGTGGCTGGTATAAAGAGTTGATGTAACTTTTGGAAATTATGACATTATGATTCCGATAAGATGACCTTAAAAGGAGTATTGAATGATTTATATTGATGCATTCGTGATACCGCTTTACTCGTTTCTTCTAGTACTTAATTGTTTATTAATTACTAATTGTCTGCTCTTATTCTCTAATTGTTCATCTATTTGGATACAAAAACTAGTTGTTTATTATGCCATTATTGTTTTAAGAATTGAACACTTGTTACATTGAATGAAAATTATCGCATAAACTATAAAGTATACCGTGCACGGTCATATTGCGTACCAGAAACAAACTACTTGCAGCTGGCTACAGATTTTCTCATACAAAACTGTGTCTTAAATAACTTCCATGTTTTTCCCCCGATCGCGACCAAATTGCCAGGAATCATAGACGCTGTAATTATCTTCATATATTCCAAAATTCAAGACTCTATCTTTAAAATTGCGCTTGTAAATGGATTTTTTTTTATTTTATTGGGCTGAAAGGGGCGTGGCAAAAATCTAAAATTAACTTGTTGTGCGCTGGACATACACCAATACTGGTACCAAGTTTGGAATCTCTAGCTCTTGCAGTCTCTGAGATGTAGGTGTTCATACAGACAGGCAGACAGCCAAAGAGACAGACATGGCTCTGACGACTCGGGTAGTGACCTTGACCAAGAATATATATACTTTATGCGGTCGAAGAAGCTTTATTCTGCTTGTTACATACAATTCCTGGAGTCACAAAGTTATAATACCCTTCTACCCTATGGGTGGCTGGTATAAAGAGTTGATGTAACTTTTGGAAATTAGGACATTATGATTCCGATAAGATGACCTTAAAAGGAGTATTGAATGATTTATATATGGAATACTGCAGAGTTTTAAAACAATAGGATATTTGAATTTTCATTCAATGTAACAAGTGTTCAATTCTTAAAACAATAATGGCATAATAAACAACTAGTTTTTGTATCCAAATAGATGAACAATTAGAGAATAAGAGCAGACAATTAGTAATTAATAAACAATTAAGTACTAGAAGAAACGAGTAAAGCGGTATCACGAATGCAATAATAAAGACAACAAGAGGACAAAACTTAAACTGTTTAAAAACGATCTTAACAATTTAATTAATGCTATAAGTGGGTTAAAAACCAATACAGTGTATTCGATAATATTATTAGAAGATGAAATAAATAAAATAAAAACAAACCTAAATAACGAAGCTAAGCTTCGGAATAATTGGTATATTTGGTACATTCAAATTCCATCACATCCCAAATATCGCATAAACTATAAAGTATACCGTGCACGGTCATATTGCGTACCAGAAACAAACTACTTGCAGCTGGCTACAGATTTTCTCATACAAAACTGTGTCTTAAATAACTTCCATGTTTTTCCCCCGATCGCGACCAAATTGCCAGGAATCATAGACGCTGTAATTATCTTCATATATTCCAAAATTCAAGACTCTATCTTTAAAATTGCGCTTGTAAATGGTTTTTTTTTTATTTTATTGGGCTGAAAGGGGCGTGGCAAAAATCTAAAATTAACTTGTTGTGCGCTGGACATACACCAATACTGGTACCAAGTTTGGAATCTCTAGCTCTTGCAGTCTCTGAGATGTAGGTGTTCATACAGACAGACAGACAGCCAAAGAGACAGACATGGCTCTGACGACTCGGCTAGTGACCTTGACCAAGAATATATATACTTTATGCGGTCGAAGAAGCTTTATTCTGCTTGTTACATACAATTCCTGGAGTCACAAAGTTATAATACCCTTCTACCCTATGGGTGGCTGGTATAAAGAGTTGATGTAACTTTTGGAAATTATGACATTATGATTCCGATAAGATGACCTTAAAAGGAGTATTGAATGATTTATATTGATGCATTCGTGATACCGCTTTACTCGTTTCTTCTAGTACTTAATTGTTTATTAATTACTAATTGTCTGCTCTTATTCTCTAATTGTTCATCTATTTGGATACAAAAACTAGTTGTTTATTATGCCATTATTGTTTTAAGAATTGAACACTTGTTACATTGAATGAAAATTATCGCATAAACTATAAAGTATACCGTGCACGGTCATATTGCGTACCACAAACAAACTACTTGCAGCTGGCTACAGATTTTCTCATACAAAACTGTGTCTTAAATAACTTCCATGTTTTTCCCCCGATCGCGACCAAATTGCCAGGAATCATAGACGCTGTAATTATCTTCATATATTCCAAAATTCAAGACTCTATCTTTAAAATTGCGCTTGTAAATGGATTTTTTTTTATTTTATTGGGCTGAAAGGGGCGTGGCAAAAATCTAAAATTAACTTGTTGTGCGCTGGACATACACCAATACTGGTACCAAGTTTGGAATCTCTAGCTCTTGCAGTCTCTGAGATGTAGGTGTTCATACAGACAGGCAGACAGCCAAAGAGACAGACATGGCTCTGACGACTCGGGTAGTGACCATGACCAAGAATATATATACTTTATGCGGTCGAAGAAGCTTTATTCTGCTTGTTACATACAATTCCTGGAGTCACAAAGTTATAATACCCTTCTACCCTATGGGTGGCTGGTATAAAGAGTTGATGTAACTTTTGGAAATTAGGACATTATGATTCCGATAAGATGACCTTAAAAGGAGTATTGAATGATTTATATATGGAATACTGCAGAGTTTTAAAACAATAGGATATTTGAATTTTCATTCAATGTAACAAGTGTTCAATTCTTAAAACAATAATGGCATAATAAACAACTAGTTTTTGTATCCAAATAGATGAACAATTAGAGAATAAGAGCAGACAATTAGTAATTAATAAACAATTAAGTACTAGAAGAAACGAGTAAAGCGGTATCACGAATGCAATAATAAAGACAACAAGAGGACAAAACTTAAACTGTTTAAAAACGATCTTAACAATTTAATTAATGCTATAAGTGGGTTAAAAACCAATACAGTGTATTCGATAATATTATTAGAAGATGAAATAAATAAAATAAAAACAAACCTAAATAACGAAGCTAAGCTTCGGAATAATTGGTATATTTGGTACATTCAAATTCCATCACATCCCAAATATCGCATAAACTATAAAGTATACCGTGCACGGTCATATTGCGTACCAGAAACAAACTACTTGCAGCTGGCTACAGATTTTCTCATACAAAACTGTGTCTTAAATAACTTCCATGTTTTTCCCCCGAT